>JAKZAN010000003.1:157500-757500 GCA_023053545.1 Lepidurus packardi
AAAAGATAGCTGTACATACTCACACTCGTTTTCTGATAAATGACCATCCTATTGAAGCAATGGACGCTCAGGCAACCTGGAAGTATCCAGGAGTCCCATTTTGTCAAGTTGGCAGAATGAGGACCTTTGCTCCTGACCTCGAGGTCTATTTGACCCGTCTAGATAAGGCGCCATTCAAAGTTCAACAGCGTCTATTTATTTTACGAAATTTTCTCCTCCCGCGTATTTTCCATTCCCTTACCCTCTCCAGATTCCGTACGAAAGACCTTGAAGAACTAGATATATTGATCAGAAAAAAGATCCGGATATGGACAAGGATTCTAAAGGATACTCCTCTTGGCTTCTTCCATGCAAAGACCCGTGATGGAGGAATGGGGATACCTTCTTTGGCGTTACACGTACTTTTGTGGTGTCTCGGACGACTAGAAAAACTGAATAAATCCGCAGATATTATTTTACGAAGTATAACTTCTGAAGACCCACTGGCCAAAGAAATGGAAAAACTAAAAAAATGGTTAAACTCGGAGGATAGAAACATCAATAAGAAAGAAGACTTAGAAAAATACTGGCAAAAACAACTTACCAGTACCGTCGATGGCAAACACATGGCTTATAGCTGCAACTTCCCTGATGGGAACAACTGGTTAAGCGACGGGGTCCTTCACTCTAGACCCTTCGCTTTCTGCAATATCCTAAAACTGCATACAAATTCATTACCTACTATTGTAAGGTGTAATGGGGAGCGCTCGGAAAACCTACCAACATGCCGTTTTGGCTGCGATTATGTCGAATCAACTGGACATATCCTGCAAGAATGTACAGTCACCCATGGAGCGCGAGTTTCCCGTCATGATGCAGTACTTAAAGCGGTGGACAGATTGATAGCATCACGAGGAAAAGTGAAGGCCATACTTGAGCCGCGTTTTCGTACAGATGCTGGACTCCGCAAGCCTGACCTCCTCATCATTAGTGAAGACCGCGACACAATTTTGGATGTCCAAATAACATCAGCTGGGGGTAACTTGGAGAAGACCTACAAAGAAAAGCGTGAATACTATGCTAACAATAAACAAATTAGTAACAAGTTAAAAGTGAATATAATGTAACTGATGTTAATTTTGGTGCAGTGATATTTAGTTATAAAGGCATGATTTCAAGATCTACTGTTCAAGACCTTAAGACACTCAATTTAACAAATAAGCAGATCATGCTCCTTATAACAATAACTCTAGAGAAGTCCTTTGAAATCTTCCGCATGTTCAACCAATCAGTTAGGCCCAAACGTTAATTCACTTATGTTCCTCCCCTTCTCTCATCTTCCCTCTTCTCTTTTCTCCTCCCCTTATGTTTAATTTTGTTCGGTTTATGTTTAGTTTGGTGTTAGGTTAATCCCTACTCAAAAGGGACAATTTTGTTCAGGTTAGTGTTGGATGGTGTCTTTTGTACTTATGCTATGAAATATACTACCCAACCCCGAGACTGAGCACGAATGGATTAACGACGCGCACGATTAGTGACGCGCACGATTAGTGACGCGCACGAATGGATTAACGAGATTCCCACTGTCCCTACTTACTATCTAGCGAACCCACTGCCAGAGGAACGGGCCTGCCTGGTTTCGTCAGCGGGGAAAGAAGACCCTGTTGAGCTTGACTCTAGTTCGGCATTGTGGAGTGACATGAGAGGTGTAGCATAAGTGGGAGGGCGCAAGTACGACAATGAAATACCACTACTTTCATGGTCGCTTCACTTACTCGGTGAAGCGGAAGTCGTCTCCTTCGGGAGACTGCTTTCTCGCGCCAAGCGACCCCTGCTTCGCGCAGGCGGTCGCGATCCGGGCTGAGGACAGTGCCGGATGGGGAGTTTGACTGGGGCGGTACATCTGTCAAACGATAACGCAGGTGTCCTAAGGCCAGCTCAGGGAGGACAGAAACCTCCCGTAGAGCAAAAGGGCAAATGCTGGCTTGATCCCGATTTTCAGTATGAATACGGACTGCGAAAGCACGGCCTATCGATCCTTTTGGCTTTAAGAGTTTTAAGCAATAGGTGTCAGAAAAGTTACCCCAGGGATAACTGGCTTGTGGCGGCCAAGCGTTCATAGCGACGTCGCTTTTTGATCCTTCGATGTCGGCTCTTCCTATCATTGCGAAGCAGTATTCGCCAAGCGTTGGATTGTTCACCCACCTACAGGGAACGTGAGCTGGGCTTAGACCGTCGTGAGACAGGTTAGTTTTACCCTACTGACGACCATTGTCGTTGCGATAGTAATCCTGCGAAGTACGAGAGGAACCGCAGGTTCGGACAATTGGTTCGCGCACTTGGTCGAGCGGCCAGTGGTGCGAGGCTACGTCCGTCTGATTATACCTCAAGGCCTCTGAAGGTAGAATCGATGCTGGAGGAAGGCAACGATACGCCGCGATACGGCTGCCGGGTGGCGTCATGGTGACCCTCTCAAAGCCAAGGCCGCGAGAAGGTGCACGTGAGCCACAATCAGTCCTGTGCCGTGGCTGCAGAGGGGAGTGGCCACGGCTGCAAGTTTGATGACTAATTAGTCTTGGAGGTCGTACGCCAAATCATCTGTAGACGACTTGGGTGCCGGCCGGGGTGTTGTACACGGTAGAGCAGTCATTCACACTGCGATCTTTTGAGACTCAGCCTCTGACCGGAAGATTTGTTTTGCTGGCTAAGCAAGTCTTCTACCGGGATGCAGAGGTACACCTTGGCGGTACCCAGTAAAGAAATCAAACGGCGGTGACGAACCTACCTTTGGACTGGCCCCCCAACAGAGAATGCTGGGGGGTCTGATTTCCCATAGCTAAAAAGGCTTGTGGAACGGCACAGAAACTTTTCAGTTTCGTGGGGGATAAAAGTGTTTTTGAAAGAGCAGCGGCGTGTGGCGATGGCGAGGGGGTGATAGGCGGTGCTGTCTATTGCTATACCTTGGTCTGTCGTCGCTCAAAACTGTTGCGATGAAACCTTTTGTCTTCCGGTGTCGTTCCCAGTCTATTCGAAAAACGCATGGGTTTTAAAGAAGCAGAATAATTGGAAGGCCGCTGAGTCTGTTTTGGTTTTCTTTTATTTGACGGTAAAGGCGATGATGAATGACGGAGCCTTGTGCGAGAGATACAGTGGGTGATGCCTGACTAAACGTGCTATGGAATCTGCCAAGTCCCAGAGAATTACCTAGGATGTCAAAAGGGAAGATAAGAGTTACGCTTTTTTCTTTGGGTTAATTCTATCCCCCCCCCCCGGTCTTGGGTCCGACAAATACATATATTCTCCGATAGACCAGTGTTCATGATGGTCTCCCTCTCCCGGGCCTGCTGTGAAATTCTTATTTAAGGGTTTTGAGAAAAAATTTTAAAAGCCAGGCTATTTGACCATTGAACTTGGGGAGGAATCTAGTTAGTCGCGAAATGTACTCCCCTGTCAAAATGACAAGCCTTAGCGACTTTGTCCAGAAGGGCAAGCGCGAAGGCGTAGCGCTAGTTACGGCCTGTTGCTCGACTCAAACTACCATTGAGCTGAGGCTTCTAACCGGGACTCGTCTGATGACTCCGGCTAGAAGCTATCTCGCTCGCTAGAAGCTGGACTGTTCTTAAAAAAAACAAAAAGAAAAGGCTCAACATTGTTTGGTGTTTGTGCAAGGCTTTAATAAATAAAAAGGAAAGGCTTAACTTCGTTTTGTGTCTGGCTCAAGGCTTGAACAAATAAAAAGAAACCAACCCAAAAAAAGGCTAAAAATGCGTTGCAGAGAGAGCTGGAGAGAGGACCGCCGTGCTTGACTGCCGCCATCAGAATGCGAGAGCAGTCCTGCGCCGTGTTATAACACGCAAAGGGAAAATGAAAAGAGATACACCATTTCTTCGAGTATGGGAAAAGCCGGTAGAACAACTGCTTTTAGTCAAATCAAACAGGAAAAAATCGTTTTAAAAATTTTTTAATTTAAAAGATGCAAGAATTTTGCAAGAAAAACTAAAACACAGCGAAAAGGAAAAGAGATACATATAGTCTTTGAGCGTGGGAAAAGCCGTTAGAAAAACTGCTTTTAGTCCAACCAATATGTAGTTTGTAGAATTTTTCAATTTTAAAAATGCAAGAGCTTTCAGAAAAACTAACACAGCGAAAAGGAAAAGAGATACATATAGTCTTTGAGCGTGGGAAAAGCCGTTAGAAGAACTGCTTTTAGTCAAACCAATCAGTAGTTTGTAGAATTTTTCAATTTTAAAAATGCAAAAGTTTTTCAAGAGCTTTCAGAAAAACTAACACAGCGAAAAGAAAAAGAGATACATCTATTCTTTGAGCATGGCAAAAGCCGTTAGAACAACTGCTTTTAGTCAAACCAATCTGTAGTTTGTAGAATTTTTCAATTTAAAAAATGCAAGAGCTTTCAGAAAAACTAACACAGCGAAAAGGAAAAGAGATACATATATTCTTTGAGCGTGGGAAAAGCCGTTAGAACAACTGCTTTTAGTCAAAACCAAATATACCGACGGCTTTCCAGTGCAGAAAAACAAGTTCAAACTTTGGGATGTTAACGTCTTGAAAAATAGAACAAAGCCTACTATGAGGAGGCCTAATGCCCATCACGAATCCTATTCCGCTTTTGACGTACAACCAACCCGTGTAGCAGCAGGTCCGTGGAGGATAGGAAAAATTTTCAAAGGGTAAAAGAAAAAAAAAAACACCCCTCGTTTGTCGGATGAGCGGCCGTATGAGGACTCGGGCACCGGGGCCTAGGAGCAACCCGCTTCCGACGCACAAACCACGGGTGTAGCGGCGGGTCCGTGGAGG
This sequence comes from Lepidurus packardi, assembly GCA_023053545.1. Classification (NCBI taxonomy): domain Eukaryota; kingdom Metazoa; phylum Arthropoda; class Branchiopoda; order Notostraca; family Triopsidae; genus Lepidurus; species Lepidurus packardi. The sequence continues at coordinate 162,295 of JAKZAN010000003.1, forward strand.
GTAGGAAAAAATTTTCAAAGTCCCAAAAAGTCACACGTCGTGTTGGTCCGATTATTGCCCGTATAAGGACCAGGGCACCGTGGGACACATGGGCAACCCGTTTTGAAAAATTGTTTCAAAAGTCCGAAAAAGTCACACGCCGCGTTTGTCAGATGAGTGGCCGTATGAGGCACCCGACACTGGTGCTGAAGCCCAGGACGGGGTTGAGGGCTCGTTCCCCGCCAGCCCAGGCAGGCCTGTCCGGGGGTCCCCGTTCACCGGTGCGAACGGCACGCCGCTGGAGCATCCCTCGGTACGGCGTAATCGGCACGGTTTCGCCGTCGACGAAAATTTTCTAAGTCCAAAAAGTGGATGCTTATACGGTGGAAAGTGGAAAAAACACTATGAGAGGGACCCTCTCTCTGAAAAGAGAGAGCAAGCGTTTTACGTCTGGACAGTCAAAACTCAAACGGGTGATGATGGACGTGATTCGGCTTGTGTTGGGTTCTCGGACGCGTTCCCCTGTTCGGTTTGTCACGAGTTGTTGCCGAACCTGTTGGGAGGGGGAAAACTCCCCCCGAAAATGGGTTAGCAACGGTTCAATGATGGCTTAACCTGGGTTTGTGTCTCCCAGTCTCGAAGAATAGATTCTCTTTGAAAAGGGCAGAAATGGCTGGAAACGAATGAAAGAATGGAGAACCGAAAGGCAACGGCACAGTTTATAGTCGCCTTCGAGGCCGGGGGCCTGGTTTTGTTCGGCCTTGCGTCTTGGCTCTAGAACAGAAACAAAGGATGGTAAGGTTAATTTTCTCCCGAAGAAAGTTCCGTGGCTGGTATCGGTGGGGTCAAGCCGGGTTCGTGTAACGACTGGGGCGAAGCAGGGTAGAGAGTAGCTGGGCGCCAGAAATGGTTTCCAGTTTGCTCGTCATCTACCCTACGGAAACCTAGAAGTTGGACTGCCCGGTTTGGCGATTCCAAAATCTGGCTAGTTGCGGGACTGACGCGGGATGGAGGTCTGGCCGAACCGTTTGATGTTGCTGGGCTTAAGCAAAGTGCGGGGAAAAAATAAAGACCGGGACCCTGAGTCTTGAAAGTGAACTGTGAGCGGTAGCGACTGCCCCATAAGGTGTACCTGAAATTTGTTCTTCAGACTGATTCCCTTACCAAATCAAAGTGAGCCTACCTTCCCCATTTTTGTCTCGAGGGTTGGGCTTGTCCTGATCACTCACATGTGCAAGACAGAGCTTTTGGTCTCTTTCCCACACATACACTGCGAGCTGCGTGCTTTTTCTTGCTGAGAAGGAGCTATGCGGCAACCACTTTTTTTGCCCCTCACAGGGTTATTGCGACACGCCTTGAAACGAGGCTCGTTGTACGCTCGAAATCCTGCTAAACGAGTCGCCTAGCGACCTGCATGGAAATCTGTCTTTTGACAAAATGAAAAAGGCTACTTGCCTGTCGTGAAACGGCGAAAAGAGGGTGTGGGGAAGCTGTGTATCAAAAACGGCTTCCTGAGAGCTTTTTGCGTTCCGAGGAATCGTCAGTTTTGAGTCACTTAGCTCCGGCAGAAAGCCGTCGCCCCGAGAATGCGCTACCGCGACGAAAGCAAGATTTTTCGGGAAGAGGAACAAAGGGTCGGAGAGCCGTGGAGTGGAGCCGAGATCGAAAATGATAGACGAGGGGAAAGCGGTCGAGCTTTTTCTTTTTCGACGGTCTACAAAAATTCCTTGAAGAACCCTACCGTGTCACACGCGTGGGGGGAATCAGGTCCAAAGTTTTTTTAAGGCTGAAGAGAGAGGGAAGCTTTTTGAGTCGCCAGTACTTACGCATCTATTTTTGAGATTCTCCTCTGGGTTCCCTCTTTGCTGGTCACTTTCCGGCTTGGTGGGGCCTAAAACCTTTTCGAGGTCGGCTTCGCTTGGTCGTGGGAGCTGTCAGGTCTTGGGACGGTGCGCTGGACGCGTGGAACGAACTTAAACGTTCACAACAAGCTACCTGGTTGATCCTGCCAGTAGCATATGCTTGTCTCAAAGATTAAGCCATGCATGTCTAAGTACAAGCCGCTTTGCGGCGAAACCGCGAATGGCTCAATAAATCAGTTATGGTTCCTTAGATCGTACCATCCTACTTGGATAACTGTGGTAATTCTAGAGCTAATACATGCACAATAGCCCTGACCTCACGGAAAGGGTGCTTTTATTAGATCAAAACCAATCGGGTTTCGGCCCGTAGTTTTGGTGACTCTGGATAACTCTTAGCAGATCGCATGGTCTCGCACCGGCGACGCATCTTTCAAATGTCTGCCTTATCAACTGTCGATGGTAGGTTATGCGCCTACCATGGTTGCAACGGGTAACGGGGAATCAGGGTTCGATTCCGGAGAGGGAGCCTGAGAAACGGCTACCACATCCAAGGAAGGCAGCAGGCGCGCAAATTACCCACTCCCGGCACGGGGAGGTAGTGACGAAAAATAACGATACGGGACTCTTCCGAGGCACCGTGATTGGAATGAGTACACTTTAAATCCTTTAACGAGGACCAATTGGAGGGCAAGTCTGGTGCCAGCAGCCGCGGTAACTCCAGCTCCAATAGCGTATATTAAAGTTGTTGCGGTTAAAAAGCTCGTAGTTGGATTCCGGTCCTGGCCGTGCGGTACCGCCATCGTGCGTGCACTGCCTAGGCGGGACAAATAACCGGACTATCCGGGGTGCTCTTAACTGAGCGTCCTGGGTGGCCGGTACGTTCACTTTGAACAAATTAGAGTGCTCAAAGCAGGTGCTCCGCGCCTGAATATCACAGCATGGAATGATGGAATAGGACCTCGGTCTTATTTTGTTGGTTTTCTGGACCCGAGGTAATGGTTAATAGAGACAGACGGGGGCATTCGTACTGCGACGCTAGAGGTGAAATTCTTGGACCGTCGCAAGACGAACAACTGCGAAAGCATTTGCCAAGAATGTTTTCATTAATCAAGAACGAAAGTTAGAGGTTCGAAGGCGATCAAATACCGCCCTAGTTCTAACCATAAACGATGCCAACTAGCGATCCGCCGGAGTTACTCCCATGACTCGGCGGGCAGCTTCCGGGAAACCAAAGTTTTTGGGTTCCGGGGGAAGTATGGTTGCAAAGCTGGAACTTAAAGGAATTGACGGAAGGGCACCACCAGGAGTGGAGCCTGCGGCTTAATTTGACTCAACACGGGAAACCTCACCAGGCCCGGACACTGGAAGGATTGACAGATTGAGAGCTCTTTCTTGATTCGGTGGGTGGTGGTGCATGGCCGTTCTTAGTTGGTGGAGCGATTTGTCTGGTTAATTCCGATAACGAACGAGACTCTAGCCTGCTAAATAGGCGACGGGTTTTATCCGTCCGTCGCTCTTCTTAGAGGGACAAGCGGCGTCCAGCCGCATGACAAAGAGCAATAACAGGTCTGTGATGCCCTTAGATGTCCTGGGCCGCACGCGCGCTACACTGAAGGAATCAGCGTGTTTTCCCTGTCCGAAAGGACCGGGTAACCGCTGAACCTCCTTCGTGGTTGGGATTGGGGACTGCAATGATCCCCATGAACCAGGAATCCCTAGTAGGCGCAAGTCACTAGCTTGCGTCGATTACGTCCCTGCCCTTTGTACACACCGCCCGTCGCTACTACCGATTGAATGATTTAGTGAGGCCTTCGGACGGACTCGCCGGGCGGAGCTTCCGCTTCGCTCCGGCGGGACTGAAAGATGGTCGAACTTGATCCTTTAGAGGAAGTAAAAGTCGTAACAAGGTTTCCGTAGGTGAACCTGCGGAAGGATCATTAACGAACACAATCCAAACCTTATTTTTCGAACCAAGCGAGTTTTGGCTTTGGGATATCCGTAAGGAACCAAAAGTCTTCAAACAAGCAAAGGGGAAAAAGAAATGGCCAATTTGTTTTTTGATAAACCACTCGAACGTTATACAGGATGTTAAGAAAAAGCCTCGCCACCCGGGAGAGACCTCCGGTTACTCTTGCTTTGTGCTCCTTTTGGACACAAACGAGTCGCGCGTCCGCCAGGATCCGCGAGGCGTTCCATGGGGTTAGGTCACCGTCCTGGTTTCCTTCTCGCACGGCCGTCTTATTTGAAAATACCTTGGACAAAAAAGATATTGCTTGGTTCGATTTCTTTTGTTTTACTCCACTCGTGAAGAGAGAATGGAAAGGGAAGGGGCTTCCATGACCGTTCAACTTGTTAACGGGACGCAGTCTGGGTACTTTCGAACATGTTCTATGTTTCGGCGAGTACTCGGCCCAAGTCCGGTTTCAAGTTGGTGTCTAAGTGTTGCCCCTGGAGACTTTCTCTTCTTCCGAGGGGATACTGTAAAAGAAATGTGCCCAAAAAGTTCTGTCCGAGAAGAACAAAATCTCGGTTCTAAGAAGACAAATCGTTCGAGAAGCGACACCATGTCCTTCGGAAAACTTTTTCATTCTTCTTCACCGAGTCAGTGCGGGGAACCCTGACGGAAGATACCTCGGTCGGGATCAGGGTATGCCGCCGGTTGAACTAATTTTAAATGGATTTGAAGAAGCTGAAATGTGACCGAAGGGGTTGTACGGTAACGATTTTTCTTTCGATACGGTGAAAAGCGTTGTGGCCCGGATCTAGGGAAACTTTTGAAAAGCCATATCATTGTGAAGGGAGGATACGGCTTGGATAAGTTAGGCTGGAACCAGGTTGCCCCGCTTGAAGCCGAGGACAAATTAAATCTGTATCAACAACCGCAGATTCTTCTTCATCTCCGCCTTCTCCCAATAAGTGGGGTTCTGAGATGTACCAAAAGTTTGTGCGGAGCGACAGAAAGCCAATATTTTCGGCCATACGGGGAGTGGAGTTTTCACGGGAACGCCGAGAGCGAGTAGACCAACTATTTCAAAATGGCAGTCAATCCATCGACTGGAGAACGAACAGAACTGAAACCGGGGAGGGTTCTTTCGCTCCAGTTTGAAGGCTGAGTTGTCACTCGAAAGCTGGTTTTGCTCGTTTCTTGGACGCTTAATTCCGTGTGAAACGGGGTATCCTTTCTCGCAAAGAAACCGCTTCAGGAACAAGGCTTGTGTGTCCGACACTAGGATGGTGCCAAAAATGCAGGGTGAGTCGCCAAAGCTATAGCTCTTTTTTGGGCGGGCTGGTTTCTTCGGGGTTCAACTTTACTAAGCGACCAGGGGGGCTTGGTAAAGGCTGGGCTGCCAGAGAAAACTGGCCTCTGAAAAAGACTGTGTGCTTGAGCTAACTTACAGCGGTGGCATTTTTTTAAGAGGTACCCGAAAAGTGTTGAGACACTCGACGGTTCATGAAAGCGTTAGTATATATTGCGAGAAACTTTCTGCGGAGGCTAGTACGTTGAAAGACCCATGGATCTCTTTGAGTTTTGACTCTCTAAACTTAGGGGGTTGGAGGAGTGTCAAGCCCAAAGAACCTGGTGGTCGGAAACCGTGCCGGCCGGGCCAAAGAAGGTATGTGATTTAAAGTTATGCGCCACCGAAAAGGCTAAAGTATGTCGCTGTCCGTGTAAGCCTTGTCTCCCTCAAGGAAGAAGGTTTTTCAAAACAGTGTGCAGCTAATGCCGATACCTAAACTTTGAAATCGTTGAACTGGTTGCTCGATGAAACCTGGCTGAAACAGAGTAGAAAACGTGGAAGGGTTTGCTTGGTCATACCACATGAGAAAAGGGTTCCAAAATTGCCGTTGTTGCTTGAAATGATGCTCTATGGGGGGAGTTGAGCGTACTTTTCTGGCCTTCAGTAATGATTTCCCGTTTCTTTGCGGGGTTTTGAATAAGCAATCCTTGGTGTTTCTACCGCGTTGATACCAAAACCAATTTATTAAAAGCATGAGCCTGAACGGTGGATCACTCGGCTCGTGGATCGATGAAGAACGCTGCAAAACGCGCTAGAACGTGTGAACTGCAGAACACCGCGATCATCGAAGTTTCGAACGTAAATGGCGGCCCAGCGTTTGCGCTCGGGCTACATCTGTTTGAGGGTCGGAATGTCAATCATTGCCTGAATTCGTGGGAGATGTTAGATTCGCTCTCACCCACGCGGCGATGGGTTGCGTCTCTTGCGTAAAGTAACCCACACACTCTTGTCGTAGCACGTGCTTGGTGGGGTCGTGGGTTGTGTGGCGTGCGTGGCGTTAAATAAAATTTTATTCAAACCAAAACAACATAGGAGGCCGACGCAAGATTTAACTTACGCGTGGCTTGGGGTTGCTATGCCTGATCAGGATACTCAAAAGCCTCTTCCGTCGCTGGGGGAGAGCTCCAAGGTCCGGGAAATGTCAGAGCGTTGAAACGCGGCTTGTGCACTCAAGGGAAAGGGTTTTGAAAAATAAACCCGATCCTTGATTTCAAACCGTGATAGTAAACGCTCCGACTGCCTTTCGACAAAGTTTTGTAACCCCTGAAAAGGTGGGGGGGGGGGGGGTGAACGAAACCGTAAAAAGACCCAAGAGTTTCCCGGAAGAGAGATACCTGTCACTGACCCACTTTGTATGAAGTGGGGTAGTTGTGCTCGCCAGCCCCAAGTATACCAAACACGTTACCAATCTGCCTTTATTGCTCGCACGCAAGTGTGGGTCGGTCCTCGACACAAAACGGGAAGGCAGTGCCTAGAAAAAAGAGACGGCTTGGAGCTTGTTCCAAAAGCCCTGAAAGAAACCAAAAGGGGGGAAACTTCATTTCTGGAAGACTTTTTTTCGAGATTCCGTTGCGGGGGAGGCGGAAACGAAAAATAAGGTTGCCTGGATGAGTTTCTGTGGTTTCTTTTTGGGTTGCCTTGAAACTATTTTCCAAAGTGGTTTCACTTTTCTTTGGCTATAGCCCTTGTGAATTCCCCAGCGAGACGATATCAGTCATACTGACCTCAAATCAGGTGAGACGACGGTGGGAGGAAAAGAAACTAAAAAGGATTCCCTTAGTAGCGGCGAGCGAACAGGGAAACGCCCAGCACTGAACCTCGTATCTCCGGATACCGAGGAATGTAGTGTTCAGGAGAGAGGTGGTTTGCCTGTCCGGTGTTATCCAAGTCCCCATGATCGGGGCTAGAGTCCGCAGAGGGTGTCAGGCCCGTAGTGACGCATCGCAACCGTGAACACTTTATCTCCTAAGAGTCGGGTTGCTTGAGAGTGCAGCCCTACGCGGGAGGTAAACTCCTTCTAAGGCTAAATACCGCCACGAGACCGATAGCAAACAAGTACCGAGAGGGAAAGTTGAAAAGAACAGTGAAGACAGAGTTCAAGGGTGCGTGAAACCGTTCAGGAGTTAAACGGGTGGGTCCTCGAAGGTCGAACGGCATCTACTCCCGTTACCTGCATACGAGCCTGCGCCTGGACGAGCTGCATTTTGCGGCCGCCGGGCGTGGTACGCTTGGAGCGTGCAGGGACCGCTAGTTGGATGCCTAGTAGGACTCCGCAACCGGCTGGGCTCGGTTGTCAGACGGGTTTTGAGGATCTGCCCCCTCGTGGGGTTGTATTTTTGAGATTCCTGGCGACCGCTCGGCCGTTTGTACTTGCTCACTGTTCCTCCGGGCGGACGAGCGTTGCGTTTGACTTCACGGGCACGGAGCGTTGTCGGTCTGTTCGAGGCTCCGGTGAGAAGCGCGGAGAGTAGGTCGGGTCCCACCCGACCCGTCTTGAAAGACAGACCAAGGTGTTTAACATGTGCTCGAGTCGACGAGTTGTACCAAACTCGAAGGCGAAATGAAAGTAAAGGCTCGGTTTCCGAGCTGAGGGGAGATCCCGTTCTGCTTCTGTAGCGCGGGCGCATCCCCGGGGCGTCTATACTGCGTTGCCAGTGAGACGAACCTAGAGCGTACACGTTGGGACCCGAAAGATGGTGACCTATGCCTGGCCAGGACGAAGCCAGGGGAAACCCTGGTGGAGGTCCGCAGCGATTCTGACGTGCAAATCGATCGTCGGAGTTGGGTATAGGGGCGAAAGACTAATCGAACCATCTAGTAGCTGGTTCCCCCCGAAGTTTCCCTCAGGATAGCTGGTGCTCGCAACAAGACACGGAGTTTCATCCGGTAAAGCGAATGATTAGAGGCCTTGGGGTCGAAACGACCTCAACCTATTCTCAAACTTTCAATGGGTGAGAAGCCCGGCTTAGCCTAAGCGAAGCCGTGGCAGTCGAATCCGAGCGCCCAGTGGGCCACTTTTGGTAAGCAGAACTGGCGCTGTGGGATGAACCAAACGTCTGGTTAAGGCGCCCAAACAACGCACATTCCGGAACCCACAAAAGGAGTTGGTTGCTAAAGACAGCAGGACGGTGGCCATGGAGGTCGGAACCCGCTCAGGAGTGTGTAACAACTCACCTGCCGAAGCAACTAGCCCTTAAAATGGGAGGCGCTATAGCGTTGTGCCTATACCAGACCGCCGGTGGCAGAGCCTGCCCCCTGTAAAGGGGTGCACTGAGGCCCCGGTGAGTAGGGGGGTCGCCGCGGTGAGCGTAGAAGGGTCTGGGCGTAAGCCTGCCTGGAGCCGCCGCTGGTGCAGATCTTGGTGGTAGTAGCAAATACTCCAGAGAGATCCTGGAGGACTGACGTGGAGAAGGGTTTCATGTGAACAGTGGTTGAACATGAGTCAGTCGGTCCTAAGCCGCAGGTGAAATCCGGCCCAGGGAACGGCGCGTCGACTGTTTTGTTACAAAACCTGACGAAGCGCCGCTGGGTTAGGCGAAAGGGAATCCGGTTCTAATCATACATGGTCGGATCAGATCCGAAATCGATCCGGATCGGATCTTGATCCGTGATCCAAAATTTGAGATCCGTTGCCCGGATCGCGATCCGTGATCCAAGATTTGAGATCCGTTGCACGGATCGCGACCCGTCCTCCTAAAGATCCGAGATCCGTGATCCGCGATCCAAAGTACGCGATCCGAGATCCGTTAAAATGGGATCCGCGATCCGAGATCCGTGGAATGGAGATCCGAGATCCAAGAACCGCGATCCGAGATCCGAGAACCGTCATATTTCGGTTCTCATAGGGTTTGTTCACATAGACGAAATAAGGACAAACCGAGCTCATGGTCTTATATCGTGAGTTCGTGACTATACTCTTTACTAGAAAGGTTGCAACGGGGGATATCTTTGTGAGCAGGTCTTTACAGGCTTCGGGGTAGGAATGGAACGGGGAAGGGGAGGAGGGGGCCAACGAGGCTCGGCTTGCAAGAGCAAGGTTTATAAGAACGCTTGAGGAGCTCGGTCGCAAATCTTCGCTTCGCTTCTGACTGAGCGGGGTGGCGGGTGAGAAGTTAGGCAACAAAATTTTAGCATGGGCAAGTCGTAGGAAAAGGACACTTTGAAAGACGACGTAGGACTTTTTTACTTTCGTTGCATCTGTTTCTCCGAATTTTCCAGAAGCTAGACAGTTTTGAGAAAAAGGGGGGGACAAATTTTATCATTGCAGTTCCACACGTTCATGCGTTCACATTCATTCCTCCTCTTGTGGCTTTTCCCAGTGTAAGTGTAATTTTCATTCACAATTTTGATGGTAATTAGTATTCTTACCGCTTTACTTGTTGAACTTCTCTCCTAGACTTCTCGAACATGTATCCCTTAAAGTTTTAAGAACATTTTCATTTTACATTATTCCTAATAGAAAGACGGCATAAGTTCATATTACTCTACTAATGAACAATATACATTTTTACATTGCTTGCGCTCAGGTAGGGATCTCAACAAGTCCCTCCTAGTCCCCAGTTAAATAAAGGAGCAGGTCAGTCAATTAGACGCTTATCCCCATCCAAACAGGGGATAAGCGCTGTGACTGGTCAACTTCGAAACTCCATAAGAACGATACTTAATTTCGTTACAGTACTTTAACACATACATAACGTTGGGTTTAAAACAATACGCTTGGGACACCAGAACGTAACAGTGTCACTTATTCGTGGTTGTAATAAATGTTTCCCTCAAATGTTCAGGACTCGTTTAGAAGTACAGTATCAGTCAGTGTTACTTCATTATGAATCAGGATATTGAAGATTCAACTGAAAGCGAGCCCGGGGCTTGCAGTGAGCATGTCCCACGCAGCCTGGATTTTTTTTTCGTTTTCTTCCAGCGCCGTGGCCAAACCTAGCTCTGGAGGACGTAAATTAGTCAACACTAGGACTTTAAAATGCCTCCAAACTGGGTGTAAGAAGCTCATAACACAAAGTGGCGGCTCTACCGGAAACTTCGTTAGGCATTTAAAAACATGCCATCCAAACGCTTATGAAGAATACGAGAAAGGAAAGAGGAATAAAAAGTCGCACAGTCAGGCAAGAGCATCAGAACTTCAGTCCAGTATTCCGTATTATGAGAAGGACTCTGCGAAACATACGAAAATAACCTCGATGCTTTTAAAAGCAGTTAGTGAGAATATGCTCCCATTTTCTGTCGTTGAATCAACGGCTTTTAAGTCGTTTATTCAAGAGCTTGATCCACGTTTCAGAATGCCGTCAAGACGCAGTCTTAACCGTTTAATCGTGGACAAAGCTGACGAGTGTAAGAAAGTCATTCTTAAAAATATCCTTGAAGCAAGTGCACACTCGTCGATACATTTGACACTAGACCTCTGGAGTAGCAGAGCGAAGCAAAGTATCATTGGACTTCGTTTCCACGCGGTCACAAAAGAGTGGAAACTGCTGCATCAAACAGCGGCATTCCGCCATTTTTATTGGAAAACACTCAGGCGACAGGATTAAATGTTTCGTTCGAAACACATTGGCGGAATATAGAGTAGACCTGAGCTCCGTGCAATACTGCGTAACTGACAACGCAGCAAATATGTTAAGTGCTTTCAGCTTCTCAAAGAAAAACTCAATCCTTCCATCCGCCGAAGCTGAAAGTGATCTAACAACGGATAGCTATGAAGACTTCGGAATGCTGAGCAGTGATACTGCTGAAAAAATTTGGAATGAAATAGAAGACAATGACACCTCTGACGCCCACGAAGAGGAAAATATTGAAATGTCCGAATTTTTTCACAATACGGCGGAATCCACTGCCGAAAACTCAGAGTATTGCGGGGTGAACGTCACTTCCTTTGATTATTCGCTTGGCGTGGAGCGTCTTCCCTGCATAGTGCATACTCTGCAGTTGGTTCTAAAAGATGCCATTATCAATTGCAAATCCCAACTAAAAGCAATTGAATCAGTGAAAAAAATTGTGGCATTTTTCCGAAGGTCAACGAAGTTTTCTGAAGCTTTGAAAGAAAAATCTAATCTGAGTCTGGTTTACCCAGTCGTAACCCGGTGGAACAGTAGCCACCTCATGTTAGAAAGGTTCGTCAGTTTGTGGGATTTCGTAACTTCTACTTTGTTCGAGGCTCGTCAGGAGAAAGCAACCCAATGTTCCCCCTATGCCGACAGAAGATAAAGAATACTTTCAAAAATTACTATCTCTCCTTTCGGCCTTTCATGAAGTTACGCAGACTTTGCAGTCCGAAGACATTACGTCATCGAAGGTTATTCCGTGTTTATTCGGAATAGACCTTTTCCTGTGTAAGTCGCTCAAAGACGAGCATTTTAAAGGGCATTACTCGTTTGTTCGTAAGCTACATGAATCCGTTAATTGTAGGTTTAGCCAGATAGTTTTTCAGAATGTTTGGATCCTAGCTACTTGCTTGGATCCGAACTACAAAATTGAGCCATTCAGACAAGCGGAAATTTTTGCTACTGAGTTCACCGGGTTGCTGAAACTTCCAACCGTAAACGAAGCTTCCAGAACCCTTCAAAGATCTCTTCGTGAGCCCAGTGAGTCATCCCCATTGAAACAGCCAATGCAAGCACCGGCGTCGGCCGCGGTCTCTGTGTTAAGTTACTTAGCTTTTGCACAGAGCGGGACAACTTCGTCAAACGAAAAGACAAGGTATCTCGGTTCCGGAATGCAATCCGGAATCGAACCGCTTGCATTCTGGAACGAATCGACGACATCATTGCCCCGCCTTGCTCTTCTTGCGCGGCAATTTCTGGCGGCTCCAGCTACAACCTCAGATGTTGAGAGATTGTTTTCGATAGCTGGGGCACTAGTCCGGGCCAGAAGGTCCAGGCTCACTCCTTCAAAGGTTGAGAATTTGATATTACTACGAGAAAATGCATTTTGAGCTTTGCCTTAATCTCTTGATAGAATTCAAAGCTATGTGTAACCCAGATTATAAGTTTTCAACAACGTGTTTATTTGTGTTTAAAATCCCCGATTGCTGTATTCATAAGATTATACTTTTTTGCGTTTTGTTCCTTGTTTGGTGGGATTGTTAATCAGAAACAGCGCAAGAAAATTATCATAAATTGATTCCTCTTAAACTGTCATAATATTGTGCCTTTGTTTGGTACTTGCGGCCGACAAATTCGATATTCGCGGGTCGTGCTGGTTAGAAAGAAATAAAAAAATCCTACGGTCCCCATTTCGATTTTTTACAGTTTTACCAATAATACAACTGTACACGACGGTTCTTGATGAAAGGATCCGGATCTTTTCGGCTCTTCGAAACGGATCTCGGATCTTTTCGGTTCTTCATAACGGATCTCGGATCTTTGAAGACGGGTCACGGATCTTTGCCAACGGATCTCGGATCGCGGTTCCCCAAAAACGGATCGCGGATCTTTGGAAATGGATCACGGATCCCTGTAAATCACGGATCTCGGATCGCGATCCGAAAATCGCGATCCGGATCAGAGACGTGAACCGTATGAACTTCGGGTGCGATCCGTAACGGATCAAAAGATCCATTTTTGTGATCCGGATCTAATCCGGATCGATTTTGGATCTGATCCGCCCATGTATGGTTCTAATTCCGGAACCCGGTTGCGGATACGTCCGAGCTCTCGTAGCTCGTCATGGTAACATGACATGACCCGGAGAAGCTGGCGGGGACCCCGGGAAGAGTTTTCTTTTCTGCTTGAAGGGTCGAGACCCTGGAATTCTGTCGCGGGGCGATAGGGTTTTGACCCCGAAGAGCGCCGCAGGTCTGCGGCGTCCGTGGGTTCTTGCCGGCCCTTGAAAATCCGGGGAGGGCCACGTGGACTTTCCAACCGGACCGTACCGATATCCGCATCAGGTCTTCAAGGTGAACAGCCTCTAGTCGATAGATGAATGTAGGTAAGGGAAATCGGCAAATTGGATCCGTAACCTCGGGATAAGGATTGGCTCTGAGGGTCGAGGTGGTCGGGCTTGGACGCGAAGCCGGTAGTGCCCACGTGCTGGGCCTGGGCCAGGCCATTCGCGGTCGAACCCGGTCCCTAGCCAATGCCACCAGGGTAACGTCCTCGCAGTAGGGTAGGATAGTTTGGGCTTGACCCATTCATGCCTTTCTCTCTCGGCTGCCAATGAACGACCAACTCAGAACTGGCACGATCCAGGGGAATCCGACTGTCTAATTAAAACAAAGCATTGCGATGGCCGTAAGAGGGTGGTGACGCAATGTGATTTCTGCCCAGTGCTCTGAATGTCAAAGTGAAGAAATTCAACGAAGCGCGGGTAAACGGCGGGAGTAACTATGACTCTTTTAAGGGAGACTTTATGCCTCCTTTATTACGAGGAGAACCCATAATTGCTCCGGCGGAACCCTGTTCCGTCCCAAAAGAACCAGTAAGGAGGGCTGCCTTCCCTTCTATACAGTTCTAGGGCTGTAATCGAACACACTAAGCATATCGGGGAATATGGAGAAGTGTTTTTCAAAGGCAACCTAATCCCGTGATAGGCCTCCTCGCGGCGGCGCTGGAAAATGATCAACTCAGTACACCCCTACGGTGAGTCCATTAGCTAAATATCACGGGCTGACCACACCACCTAAACCCCTAACAGGGTCCGAAGGATTTGAAGAACCTAGTCTCCCCAGTAGGCGGTGGTGAAAAATAGGAAACTTTTTCCCTCGGCAGAGGTCAGGGCTACCAACCCTGTTCCTCCGAAAAACAGCCCCGTACCAAAAATACAGAGAACATAAGGGACACCTCCCCAGTAAGAGCTGAAACCCCAAGCTAAAGCTTGGGGTCCCGATCCGGGCGGCAGAAAGGTAGGGTGGAAGCAAATCCACCAATGCAGAACAAAACGGATATCCAATGCCCAGTCTGTAACAGACCGTACAAGACAAAATCAGGTTTGAAAAGTCACTTACGACTCAAACACACAAACGAAAAACCTTCCGACAAACAACCACAAGAGACAGAGGAGGAAACGGCTGACAGAGAATACCAACAACCGGCAACAACCGAGGTATCGACAACAGAGGATGAGAATACCCAGATTGAACTCCAATGTCCCTTCTGCGCTTTGACGTTTAAAACGAAGATCGGTCTAGACCAACATAAACGTCAGCGCCACCCAACTGAATATAATGCACAAACTGCATCAGGACATCAATCTGGAGAGAAAAAAGGGAAATTATGGACGTCCGAAGATGAACACACCCTCGCTAGGTGGGAAGTAGAAATCCTCATGAGAGGAGGAAAGCCCACCAACAAAGAACTCGCAACAATTGTAAACAGAACAACCGAGGGTGTCAAGAAGCGAAGACAACTCCTCAACTATCGAAAAATGGTTGAGGCGATCATGAAAGAAAGAAAAACTCCTACCAGCGGAGGAGAAGAATGTCCCTCTGACAAATCAGATACAGTGTCTGAGAGGGACAAGACTGGAGATATCAAGGAATACCTAGCCACCTTGTCCAGAACAACTCCAAAGACCTCCGATATTACAGACGAAGAGGTAACGATTAACCATATAATCAACAACATCAATGCCGGTATCGATGTATCGGATGAATTTAATGAGTTTCTCGTAAACCTCACAAACAAACACCTTGTGACTAAACAAAAACAAAAGCGAAAAAGTAGAAAGCCTAGGAACCTACACAAAACTCGAACCAATGCCAGTTACAATAAGAAACGCGGGTTTAGTGACATGCAACGACTATGGGATTCAAACCCTGCGTAAAAGCAATCCTAGATGGAAATACAAGAAACGACTTAGCTAACTTACCGGAGAACACCGCGGAATATTGGACTGAGCTCTTCTCCCGTCCCTCACCAGAGGAAAAGGAGGAGATCAAAACCAATAAAGAAAGTGCGCTTGGCGACATTTGGCGCCTAATAATACCAATGGAGATTAAGCTAACATGCTGCCCCAAAAAACACCGCTCCGGGTCCTGACAATCTAAACCCAGCAAGCTTGAAGCTCATAAGACTCGGATTATTAACAAAAATCTTGAATGTAGTACTTTATCTGAAGGATCTACCGCCTGCTTTGAAGACCCATCGCACGGTACTGATACCAAAGGTAAACACTCCAACAAAACCTGATCAATTTAGACCGATCACCATTTCGAGCGTTTTTGTTAGAATCTTGAATAAAATACTAGCCTCAAGACTTAGAGATGGCCTTAAAATACACCATAGCCAAAAGACATTTCTTCGTTTTGACGGATGTGCAGAAAGTGTCTTCTTACTAGACAATCTTTTTAAGACTGCAGAAAAGAAAAGAACCCCCCTCTTCAGCGCTTTTATCGACATCAAAAAGGCGTTCCACTCGGTAGGCCACCATACGATATAATAACCGAAGAGCTGCAAGACATATTCTCGATGCTTGCAAACAACACAAAGCTCACGTTTGATAGCCTAAAAATGATTCAGAGCTATTATGCGAGAAAGCTATGTGGATCCATAGATGGAAAACCACTAGCCTACTCAAACAACTGTCCATCAATTAATAGCTGGATCAACGTAGACCACGCTAAGCAACCTGTCTCTATCTTTTGCAGCAAACTTCCCTTTTATACTCGTTCGTTGTACTCTCCTTTTACTCTTTTTAGGAATGTGAGACTTTTTCGAAGAAGCTGATTCTTGTGGTACCGTCAACTGAAGGACGGAAAGTTTGAGTTTCTGCGCCTGGGAACGAGTAATTCGCTGATTTTGCAACGCAGATATGGCGGCAGTTGAACGAGTGACAATCCCAGACGTTTCAAAGCCTTGCGTTGAAGCCTCAAACGCATCAAAGAAACGCTATGCGTTTATGCTGCAGACTACTTCGAACCTTATTATGAATCATCTCCTTCGCCAGCAGAAAGCTTTATTGGTATTGTGGAAGAGCCGGAAGATTCGCTCTATTTTTCCCCTGATGTGGAGTATATACTAGGCTCGTCCCGTACCCGGAAACGACACTCAGGACGGCAATCACGTGGCCGGCCGAGTTTGCTGCACTTTAGAGACAGTATAAAACTAAGAATAAACGCACTGCCAACGCTTAGTAGAACAACCAGGGGTACTGAACAAATCAGAAATTGTAGAGCCGGCTGTAGTGGTCCCGAAACACTCAACCACATTCTACAGATTTGTCAAAGATCACACGAAACCCGAATCCACCGGCACGATACGGTCTCAAAACTCCTGAAATTTCTGCAATGGCCGCGGGTATATTTGCCTCGACGAGCCACAATTTAAAACAAGTCAAGGACTAAGGAAACCTGACCTAGTTGTTTTCTTAACAACAAACTACACTGAAGACAAGAAGGAGGACATAAAGAACCTCGTTAGTCCAGAGTGCGCGGAACGAATATTCCTTCCCCCAAAAGTTACACCCTTCGTCTATTTCAGGAACAGCCTTTGTCATTGACACACAAGTCGTTACCGATGGTTGTGAGCGAACCAACATCGAACGACTACACCGGCTAAAGACGGATACATACAAGAATATCCCCGAAATCACTAATTCTCTCCTTAATCTACCCGAGGTTGACAATGTGATCCATACATCAGCAACTTTTAACTGGCGAGGACTTATCGCAAAGTAGGGATCCCGGAATTTTTTTCAAATTCACCTTATGGAAATAAAAAAAATATCACAATGTGTGTTTTCTTGAAAGAATACAATATTTGAAAACCCCAATCGATTTCCTTTTATAATTAAGTCACAGTAAAATAAAAACCTTGCGTTTCTTATAAGGGAAAGTCTGTCTTGAAGGCCCATAAGCCACTGTGTAAAGCGATGTTATGAGGAATGAGACCGCAGACAACCCAGCGGGTGCAGGGATGAGGGGGTCGGGTGTCGTGTTGGAAAGGCGGTATATGGCGGAAGGAGAAAAGGGAGGTCCCAGGACAGCGAACTCGGGAGAAACCGGATTGACTGAAAGAGAGTGAAAAAGGAAAACACCGCGCATGTATGAATACACGTGGCGCCCATGCTTGCACAATGAACAGATAGGCTTAATAATTTAAATAAATCGATTTTTTTACCAATTCTTGTACCGTCTTCTGAATACACATAAAAGCTCCACGCAATGCCAATTCTAAGTATTATGGAGATATAACTTAACCTGTAATAGCTCAACAATGAACTTTTTGCGTGAACTGTGCACGCTTAAAAAATTTGAAAACGGCGCAATATTGTTTACATAACCGCCGAGGATGTTGGAGGTAGCACGAAATACTTCTTCACCCCATGAGGGCATTACCCACGTTACAGTGCAAGCAAGTCCCGGACGATTGAATTTTGTTGAATTTCTGATTATCGTGAATTAAGTATGGCATCCACTTCTTCCGAGCTCGCAATTGGTAATTATATTCTTTTATAAACATTCGTAAATTACATAATTTGGAATTTTCTTAGGCGAAGTGGACGTAGCACATGTTGAATTGCTCGACAATGTGAACGTCAATTTGGAGAATATTTTAGCAGGGCGTACTAATAATTTGCCTCTCGCTCTGCTGACAAATGAGTTCATTTTGCAGCTTAACAAAGATCAATCCTTATCCCGGGTCACATTTGTAGATTTTACAAAGGCTCTGTATGGCGCATTTGGTGTCCCGTTTGTCGAAAACAGTGTGCATGCCCTAAAGCAGAAAATTACACGGAAGCAGAGAGAATACGAAAGACTGCAAGGCTTGTCCAGACGATCCTGTCCAGACCCAAAACGATCCTGTCCAGACCCAATTCTAGCAGCGAAAAGGATTGAGATATTCACCAAAGAAGCGTTTTATCTCCCCAAATCATCCTCAAATCCGAGTTGTAGTTCATTAGCTGTCAACCTGTTCACACCTTCGGTGTGTTCCACTCCTACACCGAAAAGGAAACTGAACGATATCGCTGCGGACGAAACTAGGAAAAGAAGAGTCCAAAAATTATTAGCAGAAAAAATATCGGAAAATCGGAAATGTAATCGGAAATTAACTAGAAGAGATATCACGATAGCCTCGTTAGTGAAGCAGTTGGGAACGCAACCATCCCAATGCTACTCGAGAAACTTATCCCAACTTCGAATGCGATGTTGCAGGTATCGCAAATCCCTGGGCGAATTAAAAGCTATGCTGAAGCTCGACGCAAGAACCCAAAATGAAAGCCAAAAGTCCAACAAAACGCAAAATAAGCGTATTATCAACAAAATGTTATATATGCGTAACACCATTAAAATGCTAAAGGATACTAATAACAGCCATAATGTGTTACGTCTGCGCCAAGAAAATTTTCAACTTAGAGCCACACTGCAATCTCTTGAAGTCGAAAATGAAAGGACAAAGGAAGATCTTGCAGAAGCCCTTCAAGGAAAACGTAATGTTCTAATCGACGGAAAATCATACTCGAACAAGACGGCTATGACATACGCACAGCTGAGCGCCCTAGGTGTATCCACGAAGCAAATGCGGAACGTAATACAGATCGTTTTGCAGAATCTCGCAGGTATTTCAGCACCTAGACTACCTGGTGCCACTTTCGCAGCGGATGCAATACTGGCTGGAAGAGAGATTTCCCAGGTCCAGGTGGCCGAAGAGGTGTTGGGTTCAAGCCATGCAACATTGGGCAGCGATGGGACCACGAAATCCGGAGTTCACTACGCAGCGTATGATATCACCACAGACGAGGGGACGAGTTTGATGCTGGGTAATGAATTAAACTATCTTTCAAAGTTAATAAGTAATTATATTTTAATTTTTTACGTATTTCTTTAACAGGACTGGTTGATACGGCTGACGGGACGGCGAAGACATACCTCGAAGAGCTCAAGTCTATCCTTGCACGAATTGGAGAAACCCACGCAGGCCAAAACGCCAGTAATCCAGATTTTGTGCAGAGAGCTATCGCAAACATCAAAAACACAATGAGTGATAGACATATCGTTCAAAAAAACATCAATGTTGCGTTCCAAAAATACCGAGAGGAGATTTTGCCAGAGGTAACGGAGCACTGGAATGAACTTGACACACTTGAAAAGGAATCGCTTGCGCAAATGAACAACTTCTTCTGTGGATTGCACGTTTTGGTAGCATTTGCCGACAAGGCAAACCTTAGCGTTGCAGTTTACGAGGAGCTAATTTATGATGATCTTCCATTTGGAGCATCAAAGTTACCTTTCTCATATAGATCGGGAACAAACAGCGCCACAGTGCAAGCTATTTTTAACATTGTAAAGTGCCTTCACCCCCGCGCAAAAGGCTCAGATAAAAGCGGGAAAGCGGCTCCATTCGCCCTATTTTGTTCACGCGAACCATTCGGTATAACATCTTTGCCCATTCAACCATTTCAAGGCAACCGATTTAATGTGGTTTTCCACAACGGAGCGGGGATTTACTACCTGTACCACACCGGGGTACTCGTAGACTTTTTCAAAAATGGTGCTTTCGTTACCAACAACCTCACAGAAACGATTGTAGCGGACTTGTCCGTACCCGAGATTTTGGCAGGTTTCCGAGCATTCGGCATTGTGGATAAAAGGATTACAGGTCCACTGTGGAGGAAGATCGTTGAGACGAAGCACATTGCTGACATTGCGTCAGAATACAAAGCACTTCTTGCGAAATGCAAAGACATAGCCAACGATGCAAGTGAAGTCTTGAAGGGGGATTTTTTCCTTTTTGGGGAGGAAAAAAAGGATCCGATTTCCGAAGCCCTATTCGCCCCATCTGAGAATCTCGACGAAATAACCAAGAGTATCGTCGAATGCATCGCTGCTGCATTTGTCTCTACTATTGAACATCTTCTCGGTGACCATTTGGAAAATGGAATCCATGAAAATATGGAACCCTACAAACGGCACCAAACATCTAGTGTCCCTCTTACGAATGTCGGCGTGGAGCGGGATTTTGGGATGCTCGACAGATTAATGAGAGAGAAACCTAATGCCTCAATTTTTTGCCTGGAAGCAATCATCATGTTCAATAAGAACAAAACAGGTAATATAAACTGAAAATTAATTTGAAAGGGAAGCAATTAAATTTTATACTTAGGAAATTGGCTTCAACTCCAATCAGATGAGAAACGAGAACGTCTTTTCGCCTTCGCAAGAAAACGCGTGACAAAAACTCGAGATTTTCAGCGAAAACGAATGGCTCAAATGATTGCGACACGGTTAGAGATCCAATATAATCGCGAGTCTGATAAGCAGAAGAGGGACGAACGAAAACAAGCTGCCAAGGAGCAATTAATCTTGGACCTAGCGAACTGGGGTGGACTTTGGCAGATTTCAGAGCTTGACAGCAAAATGAATGCCATTGCCAAGAAAGACCATCTCAATGCTATAACGACCCAACTCAAATTCCGCCGACAGGTCCTGGGGATGAAAAACAAATTACTAAACCTCTCTGCGAACGGCAAAAGACTTTCGCTAAATGATTTAGTTGACAACTTGAAGTCGCTACCCCATGTGCCTTCGAAGAGTTTTGCTGATGATCAGGAAGAAATTATCCACCTCGCGGACGCGTGTAGCTTAAAAGAAGTGAAAGATCGCCTGATTGCAGGTATTTCAAAAGCCGAAAAACGCGTACGACCGCCAAGGCCCGGACCGACATCAACTTCTGCGCCCACGCCCACACCTTTCACGTCAAATTCTGAGCAATCCTTTTTGGGTAAAAGAATCAAGCACCGATGGGAGGTGAAGAAAGGAACTCACCAATGGTTCCATGGCACTGTCGTAGCAGAGAAACGGAAGAAAAACGCGGTCAAGTCAGTCATTCGCTACGATGATAAACCACGGGAGTTGGTTGAAATTGAAGACTTGGCTTCCGACTTCCCGAACGATTTGAAGATCGTCACGCCACACCCAAACGAATGCATCATGATGAAGATAGCCCACTTATTCGTCCATAAGTGCGGCAAGGAAACATGGTACAACGGGAAGATTGTGGGCTTTGGACAGGGCGGTGACAAAGGAACGGACACCAAATTTGTCGTTTGCTACTTGCCAGAAGGTGAGGAATTTAAAGACTGCAACGACGAAGATGAGGTATTTGACGATGGAAGATATGAATTTCCCGTATTGAAAGACTACATCGAAGGAGATGTACGATTTCTGTAAGCTTCCAATATAACATAGCTCCACTTGTGTCTGCCATCTGAAACCGGCGATGACGCTTTCAAAGGTAAGGCACATAAATGATTTTTAATATATATTATATATGCTATGACAAACATTTTCCTGGCAGATCGATGTAAGCAAATTCTTTCTTGAAGCTACATGGAAGTTAGAAGCAAGACCAAGTGTCAACATATATAGGTATGTTATAATATACAAGTTATGGTACCTGTTGTTATAATATACTTAAATATGTTGGGTTGCAACGTAGACTGCCTCCTCGTGGTGCAACCTGGGTAACGCTAAATAGTCTACAATATGCATGATGTATATATGTCTGTGAAGCTTCGATATGTTAAAATCAATAAGTTCAGGAAAACGTAACATATAACAAAGCAATCCACGACGAAAAATAGCCTTACAAATTTTTAACGGCATATACTTTCCATATCATTTTGCCATTTTGGAGAAAAATGAGAAATTACTTACGCAGAAACAAACGGAAGGATTTATTGGCCTCTTCTTTATGAAACTGCACACTTAGATAATTTAAACAGTCAAACTCGTGCGTTAGTTTAGTTCTGAATGCAGGAACTTTGCAATGAAAACTCTTTTCTAAGCAACGACCTTGCCACGGTTTGTTTACTTCACCGTTTTCCCTTGTCCCTCTTTCCCGTTTCTTTTCTTCTTCTTCTATACTCCAGTCCCTCCTCTTAGCAGGGGGCGGAGTCACGCTCTACGGCAGGGGGTGGTGAAGTGGGTGGGAAAAGTTAAAGGGAGCGTCAGCTGTTTTACTAAAATAATTCCTGAAATAGCTGCGTGTGTCCGACAAGCCTGAAACCTTTTCCAGTGGATTCAGCTACCCAAGCGCTATCTTGTGAGCAAGTTTCGTACGTGTCGTCCAAACGTAAGGTTTGTTTACTACATTTTTTAGCGGTTTTTTTGGTGTTTTAGGGTATAAAAAATCGAGACCAGAGGACGACACGAACCATTTCTACATAAAAACGTGCGCGTATGTCTCCTGCAAATTATAAGATATTGAACGTAGATGTCCGATACACGCAGCCCTAGAAACTACTCTTTAATTACAGCGCGGTCCCATAACAGTTTTCCTATAGCACATTGACAGAGGGCGCTGCGCTCGATTCCGGGATCCCTACGCAAAGGGAAATGTTGATGACCTGCTCATACTCGGGATCACCAAAGGCCAATTAAGAATCCTGTCCATGGCCTGTCTGGAAAAAGGAGTCCATATTTGGAGAAACTTTAACGGAACAACGAAGATGAAAACGAGTGATCCCCGATGACACCGTGACAAAAGGCAGTTACAATTTTGTAATCACATACTCCACGCTCATACCATGTCACCCGAAAGAGAAATGTTGTAAGTGAAGCAAAAACCTACCTTGTCTTGTACATAAACACGATGGCCTGATGTATTCCTGTTTTGTTCTCTATGAAGCGTAATATGCTGAAATGTAGATGGTGGTCCTTGTCGAAACCCTATCCCTGCCCAACATATAATAATTGCAACCAAGAACGTACGCGAAAGCAACTACCCCAAAGGGTTGCTCACCCATAAAGAGCTGTAAAGCGATTTTAAATGTTGACCAATACACTGGTGATAGCCAAATGCCTCGTCATCTAATTAGTGACGCACACGAATGGATTAACGAGATTCCCACTGTCCAACGAACTGTAGAATCCATTAAAGGCCAACGTCCCGTAATCGCCTACAGTTAGTGCTTTAAAGAAAGAGATCATTGATAAATCTGGTCTGCTAGGCCTACGATTTTTGAGTTTGAGTCATCACTAGATAATGAAGCTCCTGAATTTATTAGTGAAGAAAAACCGACAGACGTCTGGAAGTATATCTAATTTATCTAATGAAGAATAACTACCCAGAAAAACAAACAGCTCCAGGACCCGATAGTCTCGGCCAAAGCATTGCGAACCATGCCTCCTTAATAAGATTTTAAATCTACTTGATTTCGTGAAGGATTTTCCTCCTGTGTTTAAGATCCACAGAACGGTTCTTATCCCAAAAATGGATGAACCCCAGGAAGAGTTTTTTTCTGCTTGAGGGGTCGAGACCCTGAAATTGTTGCGGAACGATATGATTTTAACCCCGAAGAGCGCTTTAGACGTTTAACCGCTGATAGGCCTCCTCGTGGCGGCGCTGGGAAATGATCAACTCAGTACACCCCTACGATGAGTTGATTATGCATTCCCATTTGTGATTCCAAATCGACAAGTCGTACAGAACTGCAGTGCGAAATATCGAAAGAAAAAGTGTAGCAAAACCTTTTGGAACCAGGTGACAAATTTAGAGTTACCAGTTTTGTTTTGTTTTTGCTCTCTTATACTACTTTTTTCTTTTTTCCCAATTTGTTCGTATCTAGCATCTTCAAAAAAAATAGTTTTACCCTAACGCTATCTTTTCTTTCTTTTTCCTGGATGGAAACACCAGAAAAGAATTAGCAAAATTACTCGAGAACACTGCGAATATTAGACTGCGCTATTATCCCGTCCCTCGCCAGAGGACAATAAGGAGATTAAAACAAATAAAAAAAAGTGCGCTTGGCGACATTTGGCGCCCAATAATACCAATGGAGATCAAAGCTAACATGCCGTCCTAAAACACCGCCCGGGGTCCTGACAATCTATATACCATAATCTAAATCTACCATATCAAGGTAAATCTATTCGAAAAGCCTCGGCAATGGTCAGGATCTAATAAAATTCACGACTTCAATTGCCGACTTAAGGGACTTCATTAAGGGCAGGGCTAAGGGTTTTGGATACCAGTACTTCCTGTGGATGGTACAATAAGTCCAAAAACAGAAAGGAAGTTTTTCACGGATCAATGTTAGCAAACCGCCGTAACGCCCCGACATAGAACTGTACGTTACGGCAGTTTGTGCACAAACCTACGCATTTCTTCCAGTTGATGCTATTCTCTTCCATGAAAGATTGTAGAATTTCAAAAATATCTGTCGCTTTAGTTCCAGATTTAATTCCTCTGCGGAAGAGACAATATTCGCAAAACTTGGTATTACTTATATAGCAAATGAGATGCCCATCATTATGCGTATGAGTAGCCCAATCTAACTGAATAGCAAAATCAGAAGTGAGTGTCTGAACTAACTGTTCGTTAATATCTTCGGCAATATCAGGAATTCGACGACTAATGGTGTTGTCAGACAAAGGTGTTATGTGCTCTGGCACACGTGTGCTAGCGAAGCTTGTAGCGAGGCACACGTGTACCAGCTATGCTCGGTTCACCCTTTCTCTCCTTTTTGTTATCCCCCCTAAGGGAGAATGTGAGTTGGTTGTTTGCTTGGAAGCCAGAGAGTGGCAGTCCGGCTTCAACAAGGATAGAGTCAACAGTGTGAGTTAGAGAAGGGTTATCAGTGGTTGAACCAGCGATTTAGCGTGGTTCTGCCCTCGATCATTTTTCCCCTGTTCATCCCTCCTGATCATCACCATCCGGTACCCCTTAGTAGTTAGCACGGGAAGTGAATAAATCGCCATTATACGTCAAACGTTTCCTAACCGTACCTGCTCGCTTAATATTCAGCGGTGGGATACCCAACAGTCAGAAGTCTTGCCACGTAGCCAGCAAGCCCAGCGGGTACGTTTAGTTTTCGTCAGCGTGACGTAAAGAGGTCGACGTGGAGCCTGTGGGGGACGACGTGGAGCTAGTGGAGGACGACACGAAGCTTGTGAAACGGGAGGAGGTCGAAGACGAATCAGAAATGTCCAACACTGGTATAAAAAGTCTCGTCAAGCCGCCAACTTACGATGGTACCGGAGACTTTGGCCAATTTCTCTCCCATTTTCGTCGGGTGTCGGTAGCCAATGGCTGGACGGACGCCGCGTGTCGCCGTGTTTTGCCTGCATTGTTGGAGGGGCTTCTTCGGGATAGCCGGAGGGGCTTGCATTGTTGGAGGGGCTTCTTCGGGATAGCCGGAGGGGCTTGCATTGTTGGAGGGGCTTCTTCGGGATAGCTTCTTCTTCTTCGGGATAGCCGTGGATAGTCTGGACCCGTTGCCAGCGACGTACACCGCGTTAGTGGATGCTCTTTCAAAGATCTTCTCGCCTGCAGAGGCACAGCGGCTGTATTTAGCAGAGTTTTACGACCGCACGTTGGGGCGCGACGAGATGCAACTTGTCTACGCGGCGGAGCTAAGGCGTCTGTTCAAATCGGCGGACCCCGCAATTACCGACGACGCAACCATAGACAGGTTCGCGATGGAGCGGTTCATTAACGGTTTGCCCATGGAGTCCATACCTCTACGACCATACTTCTACGACGCCCAGATTAGCACCATCAGCGTGTTGGTTGCGAAGGTCAACATATGGCGAATGTCCCGACAATTAGCGCGGCAGTCCGAGAAGAAGGGTTCGGTCAACCGGAAGACGGCGAGTCAAGATAACCCGAAGGGTGGTACACAAGATGGGCGCGGAGGTGACCAGATGATGGCTAGTGGTCCGGCTAAAAATTCTAGCGGTACCAAGCGCAGTATCTGCTACGCCTGCAAGCAAGCGGGGCACGTCAAACGGGAGTGTAAGGTTCGGTGCGGGTCCTGTGGTTTGAAGGGGCACGTTACGACCGATTGTCGTACGAAGTGCCGGTTATGCAACCGAGTCGGACACGTGCAGGCCAATTGCAATAGCCAGAGGGGCGACCCCAAAGCGTCATCAAGCACGTCAGGCGGAGCGATGACGAGTCGGCGTCACCCCACCCATGCTTGCTACATCGTCAGGACCCAGGTGGAAGGGGTACCCTGTAACGCAGTAATCGATAGTGGTAGCGAAGAGTTATTAATGAGTCTCCACTTAGCCGATAGAATTCCGGCACTTCGGGTGCGCGACGCGAGACCCAGGGTATCGATGGCAGACCGGGAGCAGGAGCTGCGTACCAAGGGCGTGGCGCGAGTGATTTTCGGAGTCGGAGGATGTGAAGCTGTCGACGTGGATCTTATTCTGTCCGGTTGCACGGACGATGTGATCCTCGGGATGGATTTCCTTCGCCTTGCCTCAGCGAAAATCGACTTCGCGAGTGATGTAGTGGAACTCTTCGGATTTCAGCTTCACCCCAGCGACTTTCGTGGCGCCATCAGAGTTCGGGAGATGATCGTGATCGAGCCGGGCACGGAAGCCGTCGTACCAGCGACCGTCAGAGGGCCGTTCAAATCCAGGCGATTGACTTCCAAGAGGTTCTACTGGTGGAAACGAGCCGTAGCGTGAGCGGCAAAGGCTTGATGGTTGGACGTTCTTGTATCACCTAAGGAGACGAGGTGGTGCCAATACGCCTGTTGAACGTGTCGTCCGAGCCGATAGAAATCCACCCGGAAGAGGATGTTGGAGAAGTTTGTATCGGCGAGCTGACGGAAGAGATGCTACCTCCTGAGGAGTGCGACAAGCGCGGGTGCGGGATGGAGTCGATTCGGTTGGACCATTTGGATGGTGCCCAAAGGAAGCGGGTACGCGAGATGTTGTCGCAGTTCGAAGAAGTATTTTCGTTCGATGGGAAGATAGGAAGAGTGGCTGACGTTCATCATCAGATTGAGACATTTGGGCCGCCTGTCAAGCAACGCGCATATGGCACACCGGTCTACCTTCGCGAGATCGTAAGGGAGCAGGTTGGAAGCATGCTGGCCAATAATGTAATTGAGCCGAGTGTATCGCCTTGGGCGAGCCCGATCGTCACGTCCGGAAGAAGGACGGCTCGTATCATTTTTGTGTAGATTTTCGGCGCGTGAATGCGGTGACGAAGATGGACAGTTACCCCCTACCACGCATGGACGGCCTGTTAACGGCCGTCGGAAAAGCCAGGTGGTTCACCAGCTTGGACCAGCGTTCGGGTTATTGGCAGGTCCCAATGGAGGCAGGGTCACGAGAAGTCAGAGCACTCACCACGGGGGAAG
The DNA here is from genome assembly GCA_023053545.1 of Lepidurus packardi. Taxonomy (NCBI): domain Eukaryota; kingdom Metazoa; phylum Arthropoda; class Branchiopoda; order Notostraca; family Triopsidae; genus Lepidurus; species Lepidurus packardi. The sequence goes on from JAKZAN010000003.1 coordinate 189,485, forward strand.
ACCTATTCCAGTTTACCGTTCTACCCTTTGGGCTGAGCAACGCGACGGGAAACTTTCAGCGCTTAATGGATTACCTGGTGAAGGATTTACGTTGGAAGTCGGTCCTCATATACCTGGACGATGTACTTGTATTCAGTTCCAGGTTCGAGGAGCACGTGGCAGCCGTCGGAGAAGTACTGAAGCGCGTTCGCAAAGGTGGGCTGAAGTTTAATCCCGCTAAGTGCCAGTTTTTCACACGAGAAGCAACCTTTCTCGGTCACATCGTCAGCGAGGAGGGTTTGAGGCCTTCACTCGACAAGGTGGCCGCGATTGCCAGATGGCCAACGCCGACCTGCGTCCGGGATATTCGACGATTCCTGAGATTAAGTGGGTATTACCGGCACTTCATACCCAATTTCGCGTTGACGGCAGCCCCCGTCATCAACCTCACACGCAAACAGGCACCATGGCGATGGATGGGTAGGGAGGATAGCGCTTTCCGAGAGCTTCGAAGCGCCTTAACGCGAGAGCCCGTCCTGAGGAGCGTGGACCCGAAGCGTCCCTTTACACTTACGTCCGACGCCAGCAAGGAAGGGTGGGGCGTGGTTTTGTCGCAGACGGACGCGGCCGAGCTGGAGTATGCGGTGTCATTCGCATCTGGGCTTTGGAAGCCAGCCGAGAGGAATTACAGCGGCACGGAACAAGAGATGCTAGCTCTGATCTAAGGCATAGGTAAATTAAAACACTACCTTTTGGGGCGCAAATTTACCGTGGTGACGGACCATCAGGCACTGAGGTATTGGAGGACCATGAGCCTGGATCCTCCTCGTTGGGTTCGATGGGTAGGATACTTGTCCCAGTATGACTTTGAAGTCATTCATCGACCGGGTGAGAAGATCCCTCATCCGGATGCCTTGTCCAGGGTTTGCCGGCAGACGTCCGGATTTGCGAAGCTCGAAGAGGAGACGGTCAAATCACCGGAGTTCAGATGGCTGAAGTATTACCTCGAGGCGAACGGAGAAGAGCGGGCGCAATTGGAGTTGGATAGGCCGCCTTCCAAGGAGTTGGAATTTTACTTGGCAGAGGTGGAGAAGTTCGTGGTGCGAGGCGGAGTCGTTTTGCGGAGCACGGCTGACGAGCGCGGACCAAGTCGCCCTCAAGTGTTGGTTCCACCGGGAGCTCGGGCTGAGATCCTTCGTTTGGCACACAACGTGCCGACAGCAGCTCATCTAGAGGTTAAGACGTTGTCGCGGATTTCGCCCCATTACTTCTGGTGCGGCTTGAAGAATGACGCGCGCGCCTACGTTTGGGGATGTACGCAATGTCTTCGCGTAAAGCCTAACCGAAAGCCTGTGGCTGAGAGTCGTGGCACAGTGCCAGTCCTGGGGGAGGTGTTTAAGCAATTGTCAATGGATAGTCCCGTCCCGACGGATAGTCCCGTCTTGTCAGTCCCGAGAAGCGAAAGTAACAAGCGCTACGTGTTGGTGGTATCCGACAGTTCAGCAAGTGGGTAGACTTACGCGCTAGAAGATCAGACGGCGGAATCGGTTGCTGCATGTCTACTGGAGTACATCTGTCGTTACGAAGTTCCGAAGAGTATCCTTACGGACCAGGGTACCAAATTTGAATCCAGATTGATCAAGCTCATTTGTCAGAGGCTCAGAATAAAGAAGATTCGCACGACGCCGTATCATCCTGCTGGTAATGGACAGACGGAGCGTTTTAACAGGACACTATGCGAGATGCTGACTCAGTACGTTAGTCGGCGCCAGACGAATTGGGACCGCTGGCTCCCCATCGTCACGATGGCCTACCGTACCGCGGAGCACAGCGCAACAAAGATAAGCCCGTTTGAGCTAATTTTTGGGAGCATCCGCCGCACGCTAGTAGTGACAGAATTGGAGACGGACCAAGAACAGGATGGCCCAGACCCGCATTACAGCGCTGGTTATGTCCGCGATTTGAAGGGAGTACTGGAGTGGGTCCGTGCGCGAGCGGAGAGTGAGTTGCAGGGGCGCGCCGAGGTAGTACAGGAAGATCCCGTTCCGCAGCATCACGTGGGTGCAGTGGCGTAACTAGGGTGGGGCAGCCGGGGCACGTGCCCTGGGCGCCAACTTGAGGGGGCGCCATTTTCATGTTTCACCATTAAATTACAGAGTAGGAAAAAGGATTTGAAAAGCAACTATGAGCTGGGAAATGTACTTGGATGATTGCGTGAAATTAACATTTAAGTTACTGCGTACATTACGTATCTTTCTATGTGACCTACCCCCCCCCCCCTTTCTGTACAATGGTTGTTACGGTCGGCTACCCGGCACATAAAGAACCCCAGCAAAATTCCCATGCCTAACGCCACGATAGTTGCGCGAGTGTGTCCCACTCCTGTCTCTTTCGAACGCTCTTATTGTCCCGCAGCGTCCTTTTTTTTGACATAGAGCCGTGCCCTTAGCATGGAGCGCTTTGTTGGGCATTTTTTGTGACGGTCATTTTACTGCTTAGTCTGTTCCAAGTTTCCTCGTGGTTTGTAGCACTCTTAGCTTTGCGGCATTACAGTACTTTATGTTTTGTGTTACTTTTACATATGTGAGAATTGTGTTCGGATTGAATGTCACTTTAATGATTAACTGAAGGTATTTATTGCTACAATCATAAAAATCTAGTAATTTTCCCTTCATAAAAGTTAAGGCATGAAACGAACGGCGCAAAGAACGAAACTGAGAGGAGCGGAGGGTAGGAAGCGAAAGAAAAATCAGGAAGAAGAGGCTAAAAAACTAAGTGGTCTTATGAAGGCCTTCATTTCAAACCAAGAAAGTAGCTCTTCGTTACCATTAAGAGATTAAGGTATTATTTAGACAGTATAGAAAAGACCAGTAAACTTAAAGTGCATTGTTTATTTCTGCTAGCTCAAGAAACGGACCTGTCATCACAAACAACAGACACGATAGAAGTGGTTGCGGATCAGAGTCGTGGATCAGATCCACTTGGTAGTATGTCTGAAGAGCTAGGACGAAATGAACCTGACTTGCCAACACATGGGCCAAAAGAAACTACCTTTACAAGCAGTGGAGACCAGGAATTAACGCTGACAACAGAAGATGTGATTCGCTTTCGCGATGTAGGCTACTTGGAGTTCGACAGCCAATCAGGCAAAGCTCGTATATCGAACTCACTGAAGGTAGAAATGATAAAGCTGGGATCAAAGTACTTCCAGAACAGTGACGGACCTTTCTTGCACACGCAAAATCGTTCAATGAATGAAAAATGGTTCAAAAGAATGTTGGGGAATGGAAACAGCGAAGTCTGGCGATCTTGGCTGGTTTATTCACTAAAAAAGAATGCAGCCTTTTGTTTTTGCTGCATGCTGTTTTCAAAAATGGACAATCAGTCCAAACTGGACCAAGAAAGCGGTTTCACTCACTGGAAGGCACCTGACAGGTTTATTCTACACGAAAACTCACAGAATCATCGCCTTTGTTTTACTCAATGGAAAGAAATGGAGAGGAATCTATCTGAAAACAAGAGGATAATTGATGCCGAGTTTCAAGCTCAAATTGCTAGTGAGAAGCAAAGGTGTCGAGAAATTCTTAAAAGAATATTGCATTGCGTCAAATTCTTAGCAACGCAGAATCTCTCCGTTCGTGGTAATAGAGAATCGTTACGAGAAGAAGGCGACGAAACACCTGTAACTTTCTCGAGCTTCTCAAACTGTTGTCACATTTTGATCCTGTCGCCAAAGAACACCTCACTCATGTAGAAATGAACCCCGGAAAATTGTCTTATTTATCACCTGCGACTCAAAATGATTTTATACAGCTCATGGCTTCCGCCGTACGACAAAAACTGATTGAACAAATCCGGAAAGCAAAGTATTACGGACTCATGTTTGATTCGACCCCGGACTTGGCTCACAGGGAGCAAATGGCTCAAACTGTTTGATATGTTCATATCGGCTATGAAAACAGGACTGTCAGTATTAAAGAGTCATTTCTAGGTTATCTTGAATTAAAGCAAAATGATGCGGAAAGCATTGTAACTGAAATTTTGGATCAGCTTCGTAAGGACAACATGTCTTTAGAAGACTGTCGTTCACAATGTTACGACAATGCTGCTGTAATGGCTGGGCGCAAAAGCGGCGTTAAGCAGAGAATTCCTGAAAAAAGTCCCAAAGCTACTTTTGTCAACTGTGACAATCACACTCTTAATTTGGTTGGAGTCCGTGCAGCTACACATGCCCCGGTGATCGTTACCTTTTTCGGTGCCATAGACTCGATCTATTCTTTTTTCTCTCGTTCTACTCACCGATGGCAGAAGTTGAAAGATTCAATGCCTCTAGTCGTCAAGTCAGGTTGTGAAACTCGTTGGAGTTCAAGAGCTGAGGCTGTGAGACCAGTCTACGATTATTTTAATTGTTTAGTAGAATTGTTACAGTCCATGGTAGATGACCAGTGTGAGAATGTCGACACAAGAAGTGACGCACAACAACTGCTAAATCGGATAGTGTCATTCGATTTCGTAGCATTGCTCGAATTTTGGAACGTATCCTTAACTCGTATAGATCGCGTTCAGAAACGGTTGCAAGATCCTACAATGAACTTTCACGACGCCGCAACAGACCTCAAAGCATTGCAAAACCATTTTCTGGTCAATCGAGATTTGCTTGCTAGCCAATCGCTACAACGGGGGCTTCACTTGTGTGAGCAGTGGGGCATTGAAGTTGAACGACGCCGTAGGAAGAAGAAACAAATGCCTGGCGAGAAAGCGAGTGACGAGGGACTAGGGGCTCAGGACGAGATGAGCAGAATTATAAAGGAAACGGTAGGCCGCATTCGTGTTGAGATTGACGACAGATTCTCTCGTCTGAATCAATTAGATTCAAAATTTGGATTTTTGTTAGACCTTAGCGGATTACTCGATTTTGATGGACTTCCTAGCATTGAAGCCCAAGATAGGTTAAGAAGAAGTTGTGTAAACCTTGGCCAGGAGTAGGGGAGCGTGGGGCTTCTGAACGTAGGAATACTTCTTAAAAAAATCACATAGGACCTTATCCACTAGATGGCTCCTGTGGGTAAAAAAGAACATAATCTGTTGAAGCGTTTCGTAGTTACGCATGTTTGGGTGCAAAACAAGAGCGCGAGTAAATATTTTGGACTTCTTATCAAGTGTTATTTCTTTACCAAAGGTAATTAATTTTTTACAATACTAAGCCCTTCAGCATGCTGATGGGATAGGATATAAGTATAGAGCAGTAAGAAATTTTAGTAGTCCGTCTACTACAAGATTTTAATTATCAAAGTTCAACATGATGTCTGGGGCACTTCGGGACAGGGTGTTTGGGGTACATCGGGACACATACTGAAACTGCGTTGTATCCAGAAATTAAAGGGGGACAGCTCTCATTTTAAGTTGGCGGACACTTACGCCCTTCTTCTGATTGTTTTACTGTTTTCCAGGCCTAGTGATGGTCAGAAAGTATCAGAGGAAAAGAATAATTACATATTCACCTGCAACTATGCAAGAAGCAGTTAAGGTGGTCCTCCAAAAAAGCACATGTATTCGCGAAGCAGCAAAATGTTACGGTATTCCTAAATCAACCTTAGCTCGGAATGTTAACTACGCAAAAAATGGTTCAAGCAACAAGGATAGCGAAATTGGACGGGAGTTAGATAAATTGCCAACAATGAAAGAGAGGATGAATCTCCGAAAGGTGTTCACCGAGAAGCAAGAGACAGAGCTTGCTAGCTATTTACAGCTCTATTCCAAAATGCATTACGGGTTGACACCGATTCAGACAAGGAGATTTGCGTACGATTACGCAAAGAAGCTTGGCCAGGCATTTCCAGCTAACTGGGAAAAGGAAAAGATGGCAGGCCTCGATTGGTTTTACGGGTTCATGGCTCGCAATTCTAGCCTAAGTCTGCGAAAACCCGAAAACACAAGCCTTGCACGCAATTCTAGTTTTAACCAAGCGAATGTTGGGCAGTTCCACGAAAACCTACAGGCGGTATTGAGGAAGTATGAATTCACGGCTGATCGAATTTGGAATTGCGATGAAACTGGAGTCACGACAGTTATGGACAATCCTAGAGTTGTAGCTGCTAAAGGGGTGAAACAGGTCGGCCAGGCTTCCACGGCGGAAAGAGGTGAACTTGTCACCCTCTGTTGTTTTATAAATGCGACAGGAGCGGCAGTTCCTCCAGTTTTCATCTTTCCTCGAGTGAATTTCAAAGATCATATGCTTTTTGGTGCTACGACTGGAAGCCTCGGCCTTGCTCATTCGAGTGGGTGGATGAATGGTCCTTTGTTTCTTGAAACGCTAAAGCACTTCAAGAAACATGTTCGCTGTTCCCCAGAAAATCGGGTTTTATTATTACTGCACAACCACGAGAGCCATTGCAACTTGGAAAGCATCTTGTATGCTAGGGAAAATGGCATTGTGCTTTTGTCGTTCCCACCGCATTGTAGCCATCGTCTTCAGCCTCTCGATGTTGCGGTGTACGCGTCTCTCAAAGGTGCGCTTAAAGGTGCCTTCAACGACTGGATGACAACAAACCCGCATCAAAGAATCACTATCGCCCATATAGGAAACCTTGTTGGAACGGCATATCCGTCTGCATTCACCATAAAAAATATTACGTCGGGATTCTCGAAGCCAGGAATCTGGCCGTTTAACAGGAATGCTTTCTCGGAAGAAGATTTTTTCGCTGCATCGGTCAGCGATCAGCCTGCCAGTCCTACTACACACATCACAAGATGTGTTTCGCCTGAAGAAATTAGCGACGAGACACCGAACTCAAGATCTGCTAGCACCACCGCAAACACCTTGCCGGTGGTTTCTCTTGACGAGTTTGGTGACCGTCCGTCTAGTTCAAGACCTGCCAGCAATAAGCCTAGCCCTACGCCGAAGAGCCCAAAAGCTGTTTCTCCATACGCAATTAGGCCCTACCCCAAAGCCTTACCCCTTGAGAATAGCACCCGTGGTGCCAAGCGTAGGAAATGTTCGAAGGTGTTGACAGATACACCTGAGAAAGACAGACTTGAGCAGGACTTGGCAGCTAAGAAAGCAAAGCTAAATTCGAAGTCATCAAGACGACGCAACTTAGCGATTTAATTCGATCTTGTATTGACTGGTTTGATTGAAGCTAACTGAATCAAAAAATTTCTTTTCCTTGACATTAGCTATAAAAAAGGAGCTTTAATTCATATCTCGATAGTCTTTGAAAACTTGCAAACCAGTGAATCAACCAAAGAATCTGCCCTTTCTTGTCAACTGATACCAAAAACGTTATGATTCCCTGTCACAGGTCTTACTCTTATGTATCCAAGTGAACTTACGAATAAAAAAATATTTTTTTATTGACGTTTGCGCTAAAAACGGCTTTGTCCCTAAGTGACCCACGACCGTCCCGAGCTGCCCCATGATTGGGGCATTTTGGGCCAAAAAGTGACCTTTAGAAAAATTAACATATATCTGTCTACACAACGTGAAACAGGAAAATAATGACTCTAAAAATAGGGCAGAATACCTATCTTCTGAAAACACGCAAAAGTTTCCTGTTCCGTCACACGTAGAGTACTACAGAAAGAAAAAACTAAAAAATTTCCCGACCTACCCCACTCTCCCCTATAGTACTGACGTTGAAGGGCTCCAACTTTACGAAGAAATACTCGACTGCCGGATGCTTTTGAAAAGCCGCACGAATATTCAAATATCGAATCCACGGCAGCTTCTTTTGTTTATAGTCCAGTACGGGGATGAAAACGTTTTTCCAAATTTACGGGTGGCTATTCAGATCATGCTTACAATCTCTGTTTCAATTGCCAGCTGCGAAAGATCTTTTAGCAAGCTCAAATTAATTCTTTCGTACCTTAGAGCATCAATGGGAGAAGAGACTTTCAGCTTTGGCTTTACTGAGTATTGAGCGTGAAGAAACGGAGCTGATGAATTTCGATGCAATTATTGACAAGTTTGCTTCAGAAAAGGCAAGGAGAGTAACATTGCATAAATGATTCTGTAATCCTTCCAACGTTCGTTAACTGTATTAACCAAGAATTTTTTAAAGGTCTATGCGTCACTCCTTGTATCGGCAGTTAAATTCTTCCTCTTCTGTATTAGTGCAATTACATGCTGATTTCTAACGTTACGAATGAATATCCTCGTTAATGTAGTATTTCCAAGCTGCCAAATTTTTGTGATAGCAATGTTTCGAATGAATGTAATGTGATCCATTAAAGTTCCCTATGTTCCCAATGCGAATAAAGTATGCTGGTTAACATAATTATGAATTGATTCAAACGAGTTTCAGCTCCTATTACACTGTATACAAAATAGTATAGTGCCTTCCTTCCGCTTTTTTTGGGGGGGGGGGGCGCCTTTTTCTTATTTGCCCTGGGCGCCATTTAGCCTAGTTACGCCCCTGCGTGGGTGATATGGTGTTCCTGAAGGTGGGTCAGTTCTCGCGAGGCACGTCCCCGAAGCTAGCGGCTCGCTATGAAGGGCCGTTTCAAGTCATCGAGGCCAGCACGCCTAATTACGTAATCCGGAAAGGTCGCACCAGGAAGCGTGTGCATGGTTCGAACCTACGTGGAGTAATGTCGGCTGAGCTGAGAGAACCGCCAACAACAGAGACGGGTGAAGAAGAGATTCATGAGACTTTCCACGACGCCACTAGAGAAGAAGATGCTGAGCCGCCCGCATTGACGGAAGACTTGTAGGCAGTCGTCGCGGCAGAGGACGAATATTCGACGCGTCACGGACGTCGTGTGAAGAAACCGGTGTGGCTGAGGAATTTCTATTGTTAATGTGTCCCGTTTTGTGCAAGGGGTTCGCAACTCGTGTTTAACTTCGTACACCCTGACCATTCAGTTAAAAATGTTGAAATTTTTAACGAGTATAACTTGTTTTAGCTTTTTAACTGAACAGTTTAACTAAGTTTAACATTTTAACCATGCAACTCTGTGTTTAACTGAGTTTAACAGAGTTTATCAGAGTTTAACGGAGTTTAACTGAGTTTAACCGAGAGTTTAACAGTTTAACGGAGTTTAACTGAGTTTAACCGAGAGTTTAACAGAGTTTAACGGAGTTTAACTGAGTTTAACCGAGAGTTTAAACCGAAACTCTATACCTGTTCGCTGTAGTGAAAAAAAGTAAAAAAGGGTCCAACGAGCGAGGGCTCCAGCGAGAGCTCTCGTTTGAAACATCCGGTATACCGCGTGGGAAAGTAAAGAAGTAAAAAGTTTCCAACTTCTTGCAGAACGAGGCTTCCGCTTTCAAAAACGAGTCATAACACAGAAAAATTTTTGAGTTTGGCTTTGCGTTATTCTGAGCTCAGTCTGAGAAAGAACGTCTTAGAACATAGTGCAGATTGGAATTACATAGCAATGTCGGAAACCGTAGAAACACTGGCGGATGATCCGGAGTTAACCAGCGAACAGCGATTCCTTCAGGAATTAATTAAGTTGGGCAATCTACGCCCACCCATAGCTGAACTCCTAAAAACTTTGGGTTACTGTACCTGGGAAACAGTCGCGGAGATAGATACTGACGCTTTGAAACAGATGGAAGCTTTTGCAAGGACAAAACTAGTAAAGCGATGGGCTAGTAAGTCGGAAGAAGACCGAAAAAGAGTTTTTGGAGACTTTTTTGTGACACTACAGAAGAATCTGAAATTTTAGGCGGCGAATTGGCCCAGCTGAAACGTGCCATAGAATACGGAAAGAAAAAAAGTGCCGGTTTTGAAATATTAGCTGAGCCTTTGGCAAAAAAGCCCCGCCTTCAGGCAGTGCCGAAAAACACCGGAAATTCAGAAGCTTACCAACCTTCTATGCAAAACTTGGCGGAAGTCTCGGGAGTTGCTGGTCCGTCTGGTACCGCACCTAATCTTACGTCACAGCCTGCGACAGTTCCCTTACTTATTAAAAAGGTAACTGCATGGATTGAAAGCCACATAGAAGAGCTGTCATTTGCTTCGGAAGATCTTGAATTTCCAAGTGAAGAAGATGCATTAGGCAAAAAGTCAATACCTATTAAGTGTCTGCGATGTAAGACAAACTTCAGTTGTTTAAGAATAAAGAACGGTCTTTATTGGAATTTCGGATCCGTTACGCGGCATCTGTCACAGAAACATGATAGAAAGATGGGCGAAATTGTGGCTGTCGTGCCAACACTGTCAAGAACTACTTCGTCAATAACCAACCCAATTATGCAGCAATTGCCGCGCCTCCACAAGCTAACCACGAGGTTACCTCAGTTGTCAATATAGATATTGACGAGGAAACAGAGATTTTGGATGGAGACTCCACAGCGGAGCTGGGTTTTTAATAACGGGAGCTACTGAGACCCACAGTGCTCCCGTGAAATGGAATAGTCGGGTGTATAGGCGTCAAGAAATGCGAAGAAATCTGGATGAAAGAGACGGCTTACAGCCTCGGATAACCGAATATTACAAAGTGCTAAATGTTTTAAAGAAACTGGAGCGGGACAACGTACTTCTAAGAGACCTTTGTAAGGAACAGCGAGATCGTATCAGCGTTATAGCTAATTGCTTTGGTTCAGTTAAGCAATTGTCTACCTTATGCCAAGCAAAAGGCAGCCAGCAAATCTTACTAGTTAGACTGTTAAATTCAGCTGTTAGAAATTCCCAGAAAGATCGTCATGGGTTTCGATACGACGACGAAAGTTTGGTACGGTTTGCATCGTACGTATGGATTGTTGGAGGAAGAACACTCTATCAGACGCTTGTCACGAATATGATAGGCTGTTTACCTAGTCCAAGGTCAATCGAAGCCAAAGTTAATGAGCACGTGCGTTCGTTTGGAGAAGGAGAGGTTCAAGTGGAAAATTGAAAGCCTACTTAGACAATAACGGTTTTCCTTGCGTTGTTGCGTTATCCGAAGACGCTACCAGTATAACTGGAAAGCGTGAATACTCCTCTGAGACAAACACAGTGATAGGCTTTAGTTTGCCAATCGGAGTAAACGGAGTACCAGTAATTGGAATCAATGAAGCAAATAGCCTAGCTGACTTAGTTCGGTTGTACAGAACGTTGGACGTTGCTACAAACGTTTTCGTAGTGATGGCGCAGCCGTTGGCAATCGGAGCATCCCCTATCTGTATTTGCGTTTTTGGTAGCAACAACCGCTTTACGAGCGAAGATGTCAAACGACGACTAGACTATGTTTCAGAAGTACTGTGCCAATCTGGAATCGAGGTGTACGCCACTGATGGGGACAGTCGAGAAATGAAGCTTATGAGACAAGAGTTGCAGCTTGGTGGCAATTGTAAAGAATTATTCTTTAGATATTTCTTGGTCTGCAAGGGTTTGACATTAACTTATTTTCAGGTGGTGTTTTAAATGGCTGGCGCTGGTTTTATGCAAATCCCTTTGCAAAGATAATTCCTTTGCAAGATAGTCCACACCTGGGAGCAAAATCCCCAGTACGATTGCTAAAGAAGGAAAAAATTCTTCCTTTTGGAGACCATATTGCAACTCCCATCGATATAGAGCAACTTCGTCAGACAATAGGAAAAGACGTCCATTTCATTCGTGACCGTGATCTTGATCAGCGCGATAAAATGAACTACGACGGCGTCGAGAGAATTAGCAGCCCGAATGTGGTTTCCTGGTTAGAAACTCACATTGCTACTTCCAAGGCCACTTGCTTTTACTTTAAGCTCTTGCATTTTTCGACAAGCGCCTTCCTAGAAAAGACAAGAAGCTAAAAGACGCCTATTCGGAGGAATTTTTCAGTTTTTTCCCAGCATGTGGTGCCACCTCCTGGCAAATACTGGCGAATATTTTATGAAGCCTTTTCGGAGGAAATCCACAAGCTGTCTGCCTCGGGCATTTAGGTTCTCCTTTTGATGCCTTTTCGGAGTGAGTCTAACCTGCGTTTCGTGACGCCTTTTCGGAGGAAATCCCCAAGTTGTCTGCTTCGGGCATGTAGGTGCTCCGTTGATGCCTTTTCGGAGTGAGTCTCCAATACTCCCCCTCCCTTCCCTTTTTCGCTCAGGATAAAATGCTATACCTAATCGAATCCGGACGTGGAACGTAACCAGGAAAGCTAGGAACGAAATCCTCGTACTGTACATAGGGGGTTCCCTTCACTTTCATGTTTTAGTGACAGTGCTATAAGTGAAGGCCATGACAGAACTTGACAAATTTTCATCTATTACTCATTTACTGTAATTTGTAAAGATTTGTAACTGTTTTTTTTCAAGCAGGTAATCGTATCAAGTTCCAATTTGTTTCCTGGACGCCTTTTAGGAGCATATTTTTTTCATGTGTGTGTCTGTGTTTCATTCTCTTACATTTATGTTTTATATATTGCGAGTTGTAGTAGAAGACAATACAGACAATGTTTCGTACTTATTCGCTGCCAAATGGAAGTCTACTTTTGCTGCTACACTTTTCTTTTGGCTCTGCGCTTATCTTTTTTCGCCAATTTATTCCGTTCTGTGGGGCACGTCCCTAGCCCAACAAGAGCGTTTCGTGGGAAGGGGAGCGAAGGCCATACATGGCAGAATACTGTATACTGCCAGACTCACAGCAGAGGAAAAGAAGGGTGAAATAAATAAAGATGAAAAGAAAGGGTGGAGGAGTCGTGGGAAGGGCTTCGAACTCGCTCTCCGTCTTTACATGCTTCGTGTACATCGTTTCCCTGTTTTAGACAGTGAAGAACCTACCCTGACTTTCCTTACCATTCTTTACTACGTGAACATTTTTAAAGGTATTTTCTCTTCGCATGTGTTGTCGTCCCTAGTCCGAAATGTATCCTACACCTATGTTTACCTTAGACGCGAAGCCCCTAATAGGACAACGGACGAGACAACTCGAGATCTTGAAATTTGACGTAATTATAAATAACACAAAATGTAAACCTGCCAGTGCCAATACAGATGAAACTAAAATTAGAAAAGTCTGTGCTGGTTAGAAAAAAAGTTGCACAGGTATTGTGATCGCTGGTTACAGGGGCGGACTGGCTCTACCGCGGGCCATGGCGATTTTCTACCTGCCGGCGCCGCTGAGTAATAAGATGGTATTTGAGCCGGCGCATGGGGCACCTGCCCCAATGCCCCATAGGCCGTCCGCCCCTGGCTGGTTATTAGAATCAGCGTCTTTGTAGAATCAAACAGCAAATACTCGTTTCAGAATGGTACAATACTTTACCTTTTTCTTTACTATAATCATATTTTTGGAAATTAGAATCAATTTTGGGTGAGGAAGAGTAAGAAAGCGGGGAAAACTGCTGTCAGGGGGAAACTTTCTGTTCGTATTGGGGAAAGGGTTTCACTTTTTCCTTGTTCTAAAAGTTGAGAGTCGAGAGAAGGTGCTCATGAGTATAGTGTGGTTGCAGGTGGTGACAATTCTGTTTGTAGACACTTATATCACGTTGAAAAATCGTTACAAAAACTTTAAAGTCTGAATTCTAGGCAAACTAAAACAAGTGAATATTTTAAATAATAAACTGTAATTTTGTTCTTAATACGTTCTGAATTTATATTATTTCTTATGGGGGGATTCGCATCGCAAAACGAGTGTTTCGGATTGCGAGAACGTCTCCGGAACGAATTATGCTCGTCTTAAGAGGTTTCAGTGTACTTACAACTGTATTTCTGGTTATTGAATGGCCGCTTAATAGATTCAAAATACACTGGCCAAATGTGATCAAAATAAGCGACACCTACTGTACTTCAAAACTCAGTTAATCTATAAACCTAAGGACCCGAAGTTTGCTATTATGGACTACGTATACGTATTTCCACATTAGGTCCGTATTACGGAGTTAACGACGAAAGACGAAAGCTTGCCACACTAGGGTGCAAATGGAATGCACGTTCTGCGGTCTTACATCTTTCCTCTTCGCAATGGGTTAGTTTATTAAAGGCAAAACTTATGAGGATGTAATTTGTACCAAAGTACTTTTCGTGCTAAAGAGAAAAATGACTTCTTACGGTTTTGCAGTAACCGAACCGTTTGTAAGAGAAACTCGTGTAGCCAAGGAACAAAGCCCATTTTTCCAACGGTCAACTCGTTTCTGTGTTACTGATTCTCTACTGGAACGAAGTCGATTGAGGTGGTAACCAAAGTTCGAATGTAGCTTTAGTCGGGGGACTGGAGCGGCAACTGCTTCCGAACTTCTGTATAACGTACTTCTCATGTAACATAGCAATAGGGGATGTCAAGAGAAAAAACGCGTCAAGTTTTCTTGCGTCGAAGCTTAGTTTTGAACCAACTTCCAGTAGCAAACATGTCCGCAGCACCACAACCGCAAAGTAGGTTTTCGTGAAAATTTATAAGTCTCGTTTCTTATCTAACATGTGCTTTTCTTCAGGAACCGAAAGGCAGCAGCTTATTGCCGCTGTTGCAAAAGGGTTTGCCCTTCTGGAAACCAACGGAGAGAACGAGGCGGCAGTTTCTAAAGGATTTTCTATACTTTTATCGTCAAGGCCCAAAACCAAGTACGTATTAGCAATAATGTAAGAAATAAATGATAAATGTATTATTGTGTAGTTCCCGAGGGAAGTGCAGCAAATGCAAAAAAAGGGGCCATACCGTAAAGAACTGCTGGTTCGCTAAGAAGAAAACCGTAGAAAAGGACGGTGCTCCAGCAATGAAGAAAACAAAAGCAGCCCGCCAAATTACTGCCGGAGCCGCAATGGACTGCGAAGCTGCTCCCGAAGCAGCAGCGGAATGCCACGCAGCTCCCGAGGTCGGAGCTGAGTGTTACGCAGCTCCCGAAGCCGCAACGGCGGACAGCGAAGCCGCAGCGGTAGCAACTAAGCACTCAGGCTAAACATTATGCCTTAGAATAATGTTTGGCTGAACGTTTGCATAACGATAGGTGCAAATTTGAAAATAAATTTTTCATAAAACGAAAACCGTTACTTATTCTTACGCTTGTGCAACGTATCAATATTTATGCGGAAAATGACTCATGTTCAACTGTTTTTTTGTGTTTTCACGAGGGGTAAAGGTTGCTCGCATTTGAGCTAACGCAACTGACTTTTCGCCTCTGTCTGGACCAACAGCAACAGCTACGGTAAAACCGCTTACCACTTGCCACAGCGTTTCAGTACGACTCGAAGTTTCCCCCTTGCTTGTTGTTCTTTGAAAAAGTTTCAGCCCTTCTTGCCTCAGCTCTGAATCATCTTCACTTTGATTTTCTTCGCCTGCAACTTTGACTAACGACTAGAAGTACTGCAGCTTTTGGATTCGGTAAGTCTTACTTTCTTTTGTCCTTTATGCTGCATGACACAACACAACTTACCCATTGTCGAATGTCACCATCTTTGTGCATTGAGGGTCGCCATGTCTTGGTTCGATGGTCAATCATGATATTGATAAGTGCACTGTAGACTTAATGGAACTTAACCAAAATGAAGTTACCTATGTTAAATCTATGAGAAGCCATACTTGTTTTACATGAACGATATCTAATTAAAGTAAAAGGAAGCAGGTATAGCATTGCTAATCCTACTGTATACACACCTTTGCGTAAGACTCGCTTCTATGTCTCTGCGTAACTTGAGGCCGGTAAAAGTTAAAACGGTCTGGACCCAAAGATGGCGATGTTCGACTCTAAAACATGGTGGCATTAAGGTTCGCATCCAACCTTTATTTTTTTTTCTCAACGGCTATATTTTAAGAAAACAAACTTTACTGTTTTTTTCACAACATTAGGACCTTTTGTTAGTTCTGAAATTCGCTTGCCATAAACAGTTGGAAAGGAAGAAAATTGAGAAAAAGAGACAGGATTACTTCAGTTGGCTCCAAACTGAGCTTGTGAAAGCTAACAAGTTACAAGGAAATGCTAAAGAATACAATATTGCAGAAGCTGATTTCGTAAGCTATGTGCAATTTTGTACAACGATTAAGAGCCAGTTGGATCAGTATCCAATTCCAACACTCTTGCCAGAAAATGAATATTTACTATCCTTGCCAAAGGATAGACGGGCCGCTCCGTTTGCTCCGGAAGGCACCGTTGCTCTAAGTAGCCGTCCAAACGGGAATTGTTACTACAACTCCGCGTCAATACTATTGTTCGGATCAGAGGATTACGCAACAGAACTAGGCTGTAGGGTAGTAATTGAGCTAGCTACTAATATAGCACTCTATTCTGATCCTGCGGCTGGATACATTTCCAAAGAACAGCTTACAGCGATGTACAATAGTGACCCGTTTACATTAGAACTGTCTGTTGCCTTCTGCGACAATAATGGTACCAAAATTAGTCATAGAAATGTCGGGGTGTACGAATCAGTCGCATGCGTTAAGTTTTACGCCATGCATCAAGTAAGAGATGGGGTCCACGCAACTCAATTTTCCGTACCAGCTTTAGCAAGGGCTTGCGGAATAGAAGTTGAGAGCGTGTATCCACAACTTGACGTAGAACCAGGCAACGTGCACGTAATTTATCAGAATTACAACGCCGTTTTTACTCCAGACACCCTGAAAGTAAAAGGCAAACTACGTATCATGTGGGTCTGGAATTATGATAGGTTCATAGTAAAAAAAACGGACGTATGCTTCTTAGCCAGTATTGGACTCCGATCCATTTCGTTCCATTAGTAGTGACAGGGCCAGAAAAAAAGATGAGGAGCGACTTAATAACGACCTGGAGCCCAGTCCCCGTTGGGAAAAGGTTACAGAAACCATCAATGCCTCAGATTCTCCTCTGGGCTTCTCTGCCGAGGAAAAGAATAGGAAAGGTGTCAGAATGCATCTTCATACGAAATCCAATCGCGAAAGAGAGAGTAAACCCCAGACAGCCGTGCCTACTGACTCCGATTCCGATTTTCTCCCGGAAAAGAAGACAAGGAAGGCGCAAAAAGCGAAAACTAATTCGGTCTCTCCCTCGGATAAGCCACAAAGCAAGATAGCTGTTTGCAAGCGCTGCTCCAAAAGTTACTCAAATAATTATAACTTAAGGCGACACATGCGTAACTGTTGCGTACGACCAGAGAAGCGTAAGGTTCACCGTTGCACTTTCTGCAACCGGGAACTGTCTCCAGCTTACCTTAAGCAACATATAATGAAATTCCACCCTACTCAGGCTCCGAGTACGGATACATCCATGGACTGTGCGAACGGCACGAGCCCGGCATTCCAAGATGTTCTCCCGACAGATGAACTGCAAATACAACAAGAAGTAGAAGTTAGCAATTCGTCAAGTCAAAATAACAAGAAAACAAAAGGTTCCAGTTTTAGGATTATTTGCTACTTGTGTAAAGAAAGCTTAACTAGTTACGTTACACTAGTTAGGCATATAAAGGATACACATGATTGTGTGATGTATGATTGTATACGATTGAATCTCCCTTATGTAACCCGGTTCACGGTTCACTATCATCTCCCCCATAGTGAACCGCAATACAACACGATCTCGATTCAAACATGGCGCAGCCTTAGGTGTGTTTTCGTGGAGACAAGAATAAAAAGTGTTAATACGGTGGTAAATCCCGATATCTCTTTCCAAAACTTTATCAGCTAGTCAGATTGAGCGTCCCGTCATGCCGAAAACCAGAAGTGGTAGTCAGAGAGCCGCAGCAGACGACGATGACAGTGACCAGGAAAACGACAACGTGGTCGACCAAGCCACAGGTCGTGGGCCAGGCATACACCGCGCTGAGCTTATGGAGCTCCTGGCTGATCAGGAAAGAAGGTTCCGTCGAGAGCAAGAAGCCATACAGGAGACACTTTTACGTGCCATTCGTGAAATGACGGCAGCTGGAATCAACGAAACCGCAGCGTCAATTCCAGAGGCATCGTCCCAGTTAACCGGACCTACCACGAGGGGCCAGACCGCGACTCGAAGCAATTGGCGTCCAGAGCCGGATCGGCACATCAACGTTGCAAATATGGATATGTTGGACGCTGAGATTAGCCTTCGGGATTTCCAGGCGTGGAGGGAGAAATGGTCAAACTTTTCCACCCTGGAACGCATCCAGTCGTACCCCCGTGAAGTTCAGGTTTCCGCACTAAACTCCCGTTTGTCATTAGGAATGATGAGCATCGTGCGGAAGGTCCTGAAGATCGAGCCCGAAGATGCTTTGACGCCGAGTCAAATCTTGGACCGCATTGGAGAGCACATTCGAAAAAACCGAAGCGTTGCCCTCGACCGGGTGGAATTTGAGGAATGCACCCAAGGCCTATCCGAGTCCTTCGACGAGTTTTATATCCGTCTACAAGGTATTGCAGACTTTTCAGACCTGTGTGTGCATTGCCGCGACACAAGGATCACCACAAGAATTATGTCTGGCGTCAGAGACAGGCCGATGCGCAAGAAACTCATCAAGATTATCCCGTTTCCAACTCTTGAGCAAGCTGTAAACCTATGCAGATCAGAAGAGTCAGCGGAAAAGAATGAGGCCAACTTGAGCAAGTCAAGCATCAACACAATCAAAAGCGACAAGCAGCGTCGTACCAGGGGCCGGCGAAGCAGCCCTAGCACCAACAACAAGAACTGCTCGCAGTGTAAGCGTTGCGGAGCTGCAGAGCATCAGAACGGCAAGCAATGTCCGGCCAAAGGACAAACGTGCAACAAGTGCAAGAAGCAAGGGCATTTTGCAAAGGTTTGCAAATCGTCGGATAAATCTACGGATGGCACGTCGGATAAATGGTTGGCAGTCGGAAGTGTCCATATTGCGGAGGTTGCGCATATCCAGCGCGCACCAACCATTACCGTAGACCTGAGACACTCCGGGACGGGCCAACGAGCGAAAGTCCAAGCCCTACCGGACACGGGTGCAGACGTGACCATAGCCGGTATGGACATCATGCGCAGCATAGGCAAGCTGGAGAGTAACCTTAGAGGTCGAGTCAGCCACGACCTATACGCTGCAAACGAAACCCCGATGGAAGCCATTGGGGAGCTAAAACTCCAAATCCGGTATGGTAATCGAAGTATCGACGAGCCCGTTGTGTTCTGCAAGCAAAAGAGCGGTTTGTTATTGTCTTGGATGGCATGCCAGAAGCTTGGAATCATTCACGACGATTACCCAAAACCCATTCACGTCAAGGCCGCTAAAGCAAGCGAAATCGACCGTAAGCAGGTTAAGGATGAAATTCTACGTGAATTTGCAGATGTGTTCGGTGGAGATGGCACCCTGAAGACAATGTCGGGTCCACCCATGCGAATTGAGTTGAAGGACGGTGCAATTCCGTTCGCAGTAAACGGTGCCCGCCCAATACCGTTCGCCCAAAGGACGGAAGTAAAACATATGTTGGACGAGATGGAGAAAAACGGCGTCATCAAACCCGTTTCGGAACCCACCGAGTGGATCCATCCTCTCGTTGTCGTGCAGAAGCCGAATGGCAAGTTAAGGCTTTGCGTAGACCTTACGAAGCTCAACGCCCACGTCAAAAGGCCAATCCATCCGCTACGCTCCCCAAAGGATGCCGTAGCAGGAATATCAAGGCGCGCGAGATATTTCTCAACTTTTGACGCGACGAACGGCTACTGGCAAATACCCCTTGAAGAAGCCAGCCAGGCCTACACGACTTTTATCACTCCTTGGGGAAGGTACAAGTTCCTCCGGGCAACCATGGGACTGACGTCCGCCGGAGATGAATATTGCCGAAGGACAGACCAGGCACTGGAAGACCTGGAAAGGCTGTCGAAAGTGGTCGACGACATTTTACTATTTGATGAAGACCTGGAAGAGCACATTCAAAGAATCAAAGCCTTTCTAGTCAGGTGCAGGGAACACCACATCACCCTCAGCGCAGGAAAATTCGTCTTGGCTGAGAAAGAAGTAAAGTGGGCCGGATACATGGTTGGGCAAAACGGAATTGCCGCCGATCCCGCCAAAGTGGAAGCTATTGCGAAATTCCCTTGTCCCACAAACATCACGGGCCTAAGATCGTTTATGGGCCTGGTGGAACAGCTTACGGATTTTTCGCAGGAAATTAGTGCGAAAGCGGCACCCTTAAGGCCACTGATGAGGACGTCAAACACGTTCCAGTGGACTACGGACCACGATGTCGCATTTCAAGCCGTAAAGCAAGCCTTAGTGGAACCCCCCGTCCTGAGCCAATTCGATCCTGTCCTGAAGACGGTTCTGCAAACAGACGCTTCGAGGAAGAATGGATTGGGATTCGCTTTGCTCCAGGAGCACAAGGAAGGATGGAAGCTGGTTCAGTGTGGCTCTCGCTTCGTCACGGGCACGGAGAGTCGTTACGCAATGGTAGAGCTGGAGCTCCGAGCGGTCGAATGGGCGATGAAGAAATGCCGCCTATATCTATTAGGTCTCCCAATTTTTACGTTGGTGGTAGATCACCAACCGCTTGTCACCATCTTAGACAAATATACATTAGACGCTGTCGAGAACCCGAGACTCCAGCGCATGAAGGAGCGGTTAGCCCCATTCGTGTTCCGCACAGAGTGGCGGAAGGGGAAGCTCCACGCAATCCCGGATGCCTTGAGTAGAGCACCGGTCAGGGATCCGACCCCAGAGGACGACGAAGAAGATGTCGCCGCAATGGAAGTGTCGAGGACATCCCTACGAGTACGAGCCATCACGCTAAGCAGTGAAGACGTCCCAGACATGACGCTGCAGAAGCTGAAGGCAATGGCCCAAGAAGACGAGGGGTATCAAGCCCTCCACACAGCAGTCGAGGACGGTTTCCCGAAGAGTGTGGACAGAGCGGACCCGGCCATACGTCCCTTTTGGAATGTAAGGGAAAACCTATCTACGGCAGATGGTTTTGTGCTGTTGGGCGCGAGAATTGTCGTTCCTAAAAACGCCAGGAAGACGGTACTCACCAAACTCCATGCGGCGCATCAAGGAATTGAGCGCACGAAAAGGAGAGCCCGCCAAACGGTATACTGGCCAGGCTTAGGGAACGATATCGCCACAACTGTTCAGGCTTGTGAAGCATGCCAGGAATCACGGCCGAGTCAACCCCCGGAACCCATTTTGTCAGATCCGAGGCCCAAAAGAGTTTTCGAGGATGTTGCTGTCGACCTGTTTCAAATAGGAAACAACACCTACCTTGTTTACACCGATCGACTTTCCGGATGGCCGGCAGTTGATGCTTGGTATGGCAAACACCCTACAAGCCGCGACGTCATCAACGCAGTCGTCGAGAAGTTTACGGACCTTGGCGTGACATGCCGACTACGTTCGGATGGCGGTCCACAATTTAAATCACAAGAATTCGCAGAATTTTTGTTGAAGTGGGGAGTAGCCCACTCCATGTCCTCACCTCATTACCCGCAGAGTAATGGGTTGGCGGAGGCAGCGGTGAAGGCCATGAAGGCACTTGTAATCAAGACGTCTCCGTCTGGAAGATTAAGCATCGACGCCTTCAGGGAGGGTCTGCTGGAATGGAGAAACACCCCCAGAGCCGGCGGGAAATCCCCAGCACAAATTGTGTTTGGGCACCCTCTAAGGTCATGCCTACCCGCACATTACACCTCGTTCGCACCTGAATGGCAGAAGCCCGATGCGGAATGGGAGGAAGCGGAGATGAAGAGGCAAAGGGATATGGTGGAACGGTACGACAAGCGTACTAAAGAGCTCCCGAAGCTATCTGTTGGTCAGAAGGTCCGCATACAAGATAGCACTACCAAACGGTGGGACCAAACCGGAGTGGTGGCGAAGACGGAAAGCAGCCGCAGCTACAAAGTTCAATTGCCGAATGGTAAATAGATGTGGAGGAACCGAAGATACCTCCGTCCGGACCTGACCAAAGATGAACAGCCTGAAGAGCCCGATCGAGAGGAACCGTCACCACCGGTGCCTAAGCGAGCCCAGTTCGCGGGTGAAACACCAGAGCCCGTGAGGAGAGGTGCGCGTCAAAGAACGACACCTAGTCGGCTGGATTTATGAAGCTTGAGCCCACAAGCTTAAAAAGGGAGTTGTGTGATGTATGATTGTATACGATTGAATCTCCCTTATGTAACCCGGTTCACGGTTCACTATCATCTCCCCCATAGTGAACCGCAATACAACACGATCTCGATTCAAACAATGATCAAATTGAATGTCAAATTAAGTCAGAAGCCTTTCCTGACATACAAAGCTTCTGTCAATGGAAAGAGCATACGGAACTTGAAGACAACACGTCTTGGGTCACCCGAAGGGGTGAAAGACAATGCAAGGATCGTACTGTCATCAGTTACGTATGCAACAGGTCCTACGTTTATAAGAATAAAAGCGAAGGTCATCGTGCCATTAAGCAGCAAAAATCGCTCCGTACAGGGGTAAGTTGCACCTCCTTTGTGCAAGTTAATCTAAACACAAAGACAGGCAAAGTCGCCATTGATTACTGCCGATTCCACATTCCTCATGATAGGCTCCCTGGCCGAAATAGGATTCAGGTGTCTGTGAAAGCGAAGATGGGGAAAATGATTTACCTTCAAATGCCTACCCATGTCATAGTGGAACAATTGGCAGGGGATATTGACCAGGAAAATATAAACATCAACAAGCTTGTAACACCCAAAGATGTACGTAATTTAGCGCAAAAATTCCCGAAAGCACTAAGAAAACATCAATATTTGAAATTTTGGGTAGAAGAAATGGAAAAAGCAGATTATAACCCTGTTTTCCTCTACAAGGGTCAGGGCACTCAAGACAACGATTCGGGTCTTGAAGAGAAAAATTTCGCCCTAGGGATAATGTTCCAGTCTCAAGCGGAGGCTTTAAATCTATATAAGGATGACTGTGTTTTGATAGACAGTACCTATCGAATTACTAAATATGCTTTTGTCTTAACTACCTTAATGGTGTTAGACAAGTCCCGAATGGGATACCCAGTGGCTTTTTTAGTGAGCGACCGGGAACACGAGGTAGTTATTAAATACTTCTTCAGTAAACTGAAAGAGAGAACAGGAGAATTAAAGCCGAAGCAATTCATGAGCGATATGGCGGACCAGTACTGGAACGTCTGGGGAAAGGTATTCGATACCAGCAAAACACAAAGACGTATCTGCATTTGGCACGTCCTCCGAGCCTGGAAAAAAAACCTAACCAAGCTCCAGGCACAAGTTAGGAGCGAAATCTCTGACCACATCTTTTCTTCCCTGTAGCGTTTAATATGCATTAGGGATGAAATAGATTTTCGAAGGACTTACACCCAATTTTTAACTTATATTGAGGAGAACCATTGGTCCTTCTTCACATACTTTTACGATGAATACAACAAGCGTATATCTACATTTGCTGGATATAATTACAAAGATATGTATGTGCGAACAAACATGGTATTAGAAACGTACCATCGCCATCTAAAACACGAGATCATGGCGGGTGTATTTAACCGTAGAATCGACTCACTAGTCGAGCACTTGAAAGGTGTTTCAACTCGTAGAATGCATAAACAGGTAGTGCTCTACAATAGAGGCTACTATAGTTATAGTCTCAAACAAATTCATATTAGGCATTATAGATCGAAAAAGAGTACCTGATGAGCACGTGACGATTTTGGATGCGAAAACTTGGCGCGTGCAATCGCAGTCAAATCCTGGTATCTCTCACTTAGTAATTAGACATTACGACGGACTATGCACCCAACCTGATTGTTTTAATCGATGTGGCCTGTGCGGAGCATGTCGACATGCATTCTCATGTGACTGTAAAGACTTCTACTTTTTAAAGTTTGTCTGCAAACATATTCACAGAGTTATCCCACCGCTAACGAACGATCAGAGACACTCTCATGTCGACGCCGTTGCTATGCCTTCGAATACCGCGATAGACGCTCGTTCTCCTTTCCTCAAGATTCCTGTAGGGGATGACTTTAAAGTCGTTAAGAAGCGCACCCTGTGCTGGTATTTGTCGAGTGAGAGTGTGTTTCCACTGCCGGCTGAACTCGAGTTCAAGTGGGATTTCAACTCGAGTTCCCGAACTCACATGTTTCCACTGGCCAAACTCTAGTTCAAAGTGGGGTTTGGTGAGAGGTTTCGAAACCACTTTTCGGATCAGGGGTCTGGGCCAGCAGTGGTGAGTTGAGGATCGTTTCGCGTCAAGACTAGAGAGGGAGTGACGTGTAATGTAAATAAAGCAGTTGTATGTTTTGTGATAAGCGTGTTGAACTTTTCATCGATAGACTTTGCGTTTCAAGTAAGAATCACTTTAAATACACAAGTCATAAATACTTGCCACACATAAATCGCCTTTTAGCCATCACGTTGTTTTACTCTTTTTATCGTGATTCCCATTGATATCAGAAAAGTGAAGTTGTGTCGCACACTACAAGGAACCGCACTTATTTTTGTTATGTTTGTTTTAGCGAAAGTATGAGTGACCCCAAGAAGAAGAGGATGATGTGGGGAACTGAAGAGACAAAGTTGCTAATTCAGCTCTGGGGTGATGCCGAGATGCAAAAAAAGTTTGACGGGATGATGCGAAAGGAACCGCTGTACAAAGAGTTGGTGGCCAAGATGTCGGAATCAAATTACACGCGAACATGGGAGCAAATCAAGGAAAAAGTGCGCAACCTTAAGAGAGATTACCGCGATAGTCTGAAGGCTATAACGCAGAGTGGAGCGGGTGATTTCTGCATGGACGACCACCCTTACTATGAAGAAATGAACAAGATAATGGGAGATCGACCGAGCTCTAATCCTATTGAGATTTTAGACTCCCTCTCGCCCGTTCCGTCTCTACCTTTCTCCATTCCTTCCTCAGTTACTCCTGTTAAGGCCACGGTGTAGTGTAACTCCTTATGGCGCTATAGCATGGCAAACTTAAGTTACACCTTTCTCAGTCCCTTTGCAATATAATCAAATTGTATTGTGACAGTAATGTATGGTATTTCTTTTTCAACTTAACTGGGTTGCTAGTTTTTAATATTTGGCTTCCATAAATTTTTTACGTAGAAGAACACGTTAAAATATTGATATAGAAAAAAAAACCGAACCCAGATTTTTCGAGTTTATTATTATGATATTTTTAAAGAAAGAATTTTTCAATTATCTCTTACTGTTTACTTGGAAAGGTGTACTAAAGTTTATGAAATTCGGATGAGAAATTGTGCTGCCACTCAGAAAATAACGACCAGGCAGGAAACTGCATAGCTTGTGCAGAACTCAAGAATGAGGATGAAAAGGAGATACCGTAAAAGTAGGGGGAAGGATATGACAAGTCACTAATTGGGTTTGCTCGAGCCTAAAGTAACCCAAGGGCACAAATACCTTGTGGCATTTTACCCTTTTCTTTTTGTCTCCGAATGGCTTTTCTCGAACATTTTCCCCCTGTTAGCAAAGAGGGGAAAGAGGTCAAGAAAGCGAACCAAGTTGGGTCTAGAAAAGGTGAAAAGATTTCCGGCTTGGTTACGAAAGCTAAGACTATAAGTATAGCTGCAGTTAGCTGCTTGGTGTGTAAATTTGGAAAATTTACAGTACAAATACATACATTTATTAAAGAAACTTACCTTACGTGTTGGTTTGTAATAATGAAAACTAGCTTTACTTAGGCATCAGTTCTAATTTTGTCATCACCGGATGCAAGTAACTCTTAGCTCAATGGTATATTTAAAAGATACCATTTCACGGTGGCATTTTATATTTGACATCTCACGAGAGGCTCAAACTATCCTTTACTCTCAGGCATTAGTTAGTATTGTCATCACCGGATGCAAAAAACTCTTGGCTCAATGGTATATTTAAAAGATACCATTTCACGGTGGCATTTTATATTTGATAGCAACCTCTCGGATGTTTTTCATTGGTGAACTCAATGATTTCATGAAGGAAATCATCTCACGAGAGGCTTTGACGTGCATTTCATATAAGCTTTCAATAAGTTGACCTCACGGTACATTTATAATTTTAATCCATGTGCATGTTTGACCAACATAATATGTGCATCAGATCACTGATCAAGTGGTCTCTTTGCGGCCTTTTTACCGTTTGTTTGGTCTGCGACCTTTTTAGCCTCTATAGCGGCCAAAACGTAAGGCGGCTCCCGCGGAGCCAACTTTTGTCCCATCCGCGGGTCTGCAAGTTCAAGCAACATACAGTCCATGAAAAAGGCTCTGAGTTTTGGAAGCATTGTGTCTTCCCAAAAAACCCTGTCAAACACAATCCGCTCAACTTGCAAACTGTTCTTTGTCCATGCAACAAAATCACACCACGCTCTTCCGGTCACGGCAAGCTGTCCTGTAACTTGGTAGTAGTGATTGTGCGTTCTCTTCAATCTCAGTTTGTCACCATCAACTAATTCTAGAAAGCAGTCCTTCGGTTTTGATTTTACAAATTCAATGAAGGAAGACGCTGTCTCTGCCTTTTGGGGACACTTTATCTCGATAAGTCCTTCGTCACCTACAAGGCCGTCGGGAGATGCTCCCAGGTAACCTAGCTCAGGATGCACCCAAAACCCTGATGGGACTACAGTCACACAGTTCTTTATTTCGTAGTCTTTCCTGGCATCTGCTCATTGGCCTGTCCGTAACGAGTACCTTCTGTGCTAATGTTATTAGGACTTAGTATTGCTTGCAATGTATTTTGACGCAAAGTTGTATCTCTGAGCTTACACACTTTGCCAAAGTGAGAAACGGTCAGTCTACTCGCCCTTGCATCAAACCAATCAGAAGAATCAGCCTGCTCTCTAGTTTTCTCTTCAAGGGCCACAATCTGCTCCCTGCTAAGCTGCTGTTGAGCAACAATCAGTTTGCACCTGTCACGTAAGATCTCCTCTGGCAAATCTGGCTTTCCATCATGGCAATCAGGTCCTGCGAAAGCTTCGCGCCTCCGAGTCAAAGCTTGTCGTGGAGAAGCAATAGCATTATTTTCCCGTGACTTCTCTAAACGATTTCTGAATGAAAGAATATCGTCGTGACAATTCTTGGCAAAATTTTCTGTAGCAATGCTACAGGAACCATATTTTTTCAAAATAGCAGCCTGAAAACCTCGTCCATGGTGATATTCTAGAACAGCACCATAACATCGGTAATTATAAGATCCCCTTTGCGAGCGGAGAAATTGCTTGCCACCAGAGAATTTAGCCACCATGGACATAAACCGCTCTGCGAGGTTAGTCGTAACTTCGGTAAGCAAACCTGCAGCTTTGCTCCTACAGCCCAACAAGATCTCCATTACTTCAGTGTACAAAGCAGTGTGTACATTCTGTTTAAATTTCTGACCCACTGACTTACAACCCTTTCCACCATCGCTGGCCGCAGTGCAAAAAGTGTGGTCATTCAAAAGATAATGTCTGGGACCATTGCTCAGAAATGAACGAAGTTGATCAACATTTCCCTTCAATCTAGCGTTACGATTGATTGCACCTCGTGCTGCACCGCCAAGTTTACGTATCAAAAGAGGGGTCAAAATTTTCTTATTGGCAGGGTTTTGCCCTGAAGTTTATACAGAGCTTTCGTGAAATTTTTCATTACATGATTTGCACACTCAAGCTTGCGGACGGTTTTCTGAGTGCGAGGAGTATTAGCGAGGATAGCATTATGGGTCGAAGAGTCCCCGTCACCAATAAACGTTCGATAGCGCAAGCCGTGCTTGTCTTCAGCATCTCTAAAACCATCTACAATAATGGAGCTTTCCATTGCTGTAGACGGACCGTCCCAGTTTTTGAAACATTCGTGGGGGCGAGGATCCACTTGTTTGTTCTTAGCTTGTTGACAAATGGAACAATATTTGTTACGAACTCCTACATGCAATATTTTCTTGGTCCGCGCACCAATGATTACGCCCACACCTGACTTGGCTGTGTACCTGGTGCCGTGGCTCCTTTGAGACCACCCACCATCGCCAATTACGGTTATGTACGGCGTGTTGTCTTCGTCGATTTGTTCAGCCCGTTCAGCCGATTCACGTTCTTCCTTCCCTGCATTTTCTATTTCTAGCTTTGCCTCTTTCTCCCATATTTTCCCAACTTTACGTTCCTGTTCAATAAATGAGTTGCGGTTCATTGAAGGAACGCCAACGGTTGCCATGAATTCTTCTAAGTGGTTATGGGCTGCACCAATTTGCATAATTCCCATTGCAATTTTTGTGTTGACGGACAGAGCCTGAACTTTATCTGACCTCAAGCGTGCAGCATGCGGCGAAATGTTCTTTTGGGTAGGCCTTACATGCGCATATGGAGAAACCTGGTCAGTTGTTATAAAAATATTCTCCTGGCATTTCTCACATTTGAAAGCAAAACTGCTCCAAAAACCTTTCTTAACTTCCTTTTGGAAAGGAATGGGTGAGCGACAAATATCGTAGTGTTCAAAAATCTTATTGTGCCCTGACAAGGAATGGCAAACATTTACTAATCGAAGTCCGTCAACTTCTTTCTTCATTTTTGGTTGCGAATACCAAACAGGTTCAATGTTAAGTTATACAGCATCAATTTCTGCCTGTTCTTTAAGAATGCGTGAAATTTCGTCATCTTCGAGACAGTTCGTTTCTTTGTCAAGGAGATCTAAACTAGCAAAGCTATTGGAAACAACGGAGCTAGTGCTAGCTATGGGCTCAATGGAAACTGATTCTATAGCAGGTCTGGAACTTACAGTACAAGAAGTTTGTAATTTTAAACTTTCACCTGGCGATACTTCATCTGGATCTGCTGGGTGTTCTTGGCAAAGCTTTTCTCTTCGGTTCTTCAAAGCAACGCCTCTCAGTTTCTGTTTGCTACAGGATGACAGTATTTTTTTTCTTGCCATTTTCAGTCAGTAGTACCGATGCAAAAAACAAATAACGTAATAACTTGCGCCACTCAATGTTTGTACGACTCACGAACGCAGTAATGAACTTTTTCGTTGTCGTTTTAGATGATCAACTACAATGCTATAATGTTTGAAACTATTCAAGAAATTGGTAACACCGAAATCAAGAACCGCTGATGCTGATCTCTGATTACGGAATGCGTTCTAGTCAAAGTTTCATAACAATATTCCGAAAAGTTAGTGAAATAGTAAAAGTGAATGTCCTTTGAAATCGCATTTTGGCAAATTACACAAACGCTACAAATTAAAAAGTCCTTCAGTTTTGAGAAATATTGAATTCCCCTCAGTAGAAAAATTATGCGTTTCCAGTTATTCCGTTGGGATATAATCAAAGCTTGTTGTTGTAGTGAATTTGAGATCGAAAGTGAAGGTTGTTGCAAAATACTGATCCTCAATAATTTGGAATCTATTTTATTGGTTACTTCCTTTGACTGATTCATGTCTAAAAGCTAAAATATTCAGTAACTTATTTTACATTCCAGAGTTTCACGCTGGGGCCAAGCAGGAAAAACTATTGCAAGATGTAATTTAGCGATCAATGACCTATCGGCATCAAGATGATCATCAGCGTGCATTACACTTTTCAGCAGGGCCATAGCAGTTTAACATGGCAATTTTAACCCGGTCATCAACATTTCGAACGAAAGCCCAAAAGAGCAAGATCTTCGAAGGCTATTAGTTGACCAGAGCTAGAATATAAACAGTGATCGCTAAGACGAGCGATAAGATGGGTGGTAACCTTGAGTGTAAAGCACGGTAATGGCAATTTTCTAGGAAAATAGTATTATTTAGTTCGGAATTTCTAAGTACACTTCTAAAGCTTGGAAATTGGATTATCCCTTCCATTGGTATTTTATACATAAAACGACGGTGTCAACCTTGACCATAAAGAATGGTAATGACAATTTTCTAAGAAAATATAATTGTTTATTTCGCCATTTCTAAATACTTACACGTCTAGCGCATGCAAATTGGATTATCAGTTTCCCTCCCATTCTCAAGCGAAGATAGGGAGGAAGTTCCTTAGCATAAGCTGACCTTTTCCCTTTACCCCATACTTTACCCTAATTATTGTGTGCAGACCTCTAGTGCGAGAAATTAGTCATAGGTGTATATTTATTTGTAGCATTCTCAGGATATAGGGGTCTATGCCAGCGACATCTTTTGACGGAAAATAGTCAACTACTTACACCACACCGTGGCCTTAACGATCCCCTAGCCATGGATGAAGACTTCCAATTTTTACAGAGTGATACTGAAGGTGCATACTTTACTTTATACTTAGCACGAGTATATTTTTTACTATACTAGAAGCACGCAATGGATCTTCATGCTCTCACGACGCAGTGCTGCCTCCGAAGAGGAAAAACAAAAAAGTTGATCTGATGAATATCGAGACTCTTATTCAAGGGTTTGCTGAAAGAGACACGGAGTTCATGGAGCAGCAAAGGCAAATTCAGAGTAGCATCAAAGAAAGGACGGAAAAGGAAGATGCCTGGCGCCTAAAGGAGCAGGAGTACCGCGACAAGGAGGCCGAACGCCTTGCTAGGGATGAAGAGCGATGCAAAAAAGACGAAGATAGGAAAGACAAGACGTTGGAGCTTATGGCTTTGTTGGTAGGGAACGTCTGCTCTAAGAAAAAGACGTCCCGTTCTCAAAGAAAATAAGAGCATGTTTCCTTTCATGTCATGTATTAGAGATGATCTCAACTTACCAGTGCAATACAAAGCCGTGCATTTCTAGAAAGTAGACGTTCGCAAAAATTTGAAAGTTGGAAATTATAAATTTGCACACAAGGTACGACGAATCAATTCCGGGTTTGCAGCGGCTTGTGGGACGCGTGGATCTGGAATAACTTCGGCAGGTCCGTCATTCTTTACAGCCATCTGGAAGCAAGAGTCAAACGTGTCGCCCTGCTCTTCGCAAATGTTGTGAAGAATGCAACACGCGTATATGACCCTGTTATCCGACGGATATTGGTGTCGTTTCTTTTGAGGAGACACCTCCATCTACACTTTAGCTTCCCGATGGCCCGTTCAACTACCATGCGATCACTGCTCAGAATGTTGTTAAAGCGTTCTTTCTCAGCAGTGATCGCATGGGTAGGTCATGAGCCAAGTAAGGGTCGGATATGCTGCATCGCCAATAAGGTAATACGGGACGTTGACGTCCCCGATGAGCTTCGTGGTGTCAGGAAACAACGTTCCCTGCTGGCCAAGCTGGTACAGTTTGCTGTTGACGAAAATTCGTGCATCGTGAAGCGAGCCTGGCCAGCCAGCGTTGATATTGATGAAGCGCCCTGAGAAGTCGACCACCACTTGGAGGACGACAGTGTATCCCCCATTTCGTACGCAATAATAGTCCGCACGGTATTTTGGCGGGGCCAAAATAGGAATATGCGTACCATCAATGGCACCAACGCACTGGGGGAGATTTCTACGCTCAAAGCTAGACACCGTTTCTTCCAGACGCTGGCCAGTTGGTATTGATATGATGGAGTCGCCTAGTAGAACTACCAGGGCATCGCAGGTCTCATGAAAGGCCCGCCATGCTGTAGTTCGGCCTATACCAAAGAGACCACCCAACGTCCGAAACTCAATGTTTGTTCCAAGGCGCCATAATGTGATCGCAACCCGTTTTTCGCAAGAAACAGGTACTCGGTAGTTAGTCGTCTTTTTGGCAAGCTTTTCGCGAAGAAGATTGGAAAGGTAATGGAAGGTACGACGGGTCACACGGATGTTAAGCTTCCATTCCTTGTCCGTCCACCTTTCATTCATGATCTCTGTCCAAAAAGTGTCAGTTCTCTTAACTACCCATACCGATCGATGACAGGCTCTACTGGTTAATATTTTGTGAACCATGGTGAACTGCATCAACAACCGTTTCCTGCGAATTTCTCTAATACTTGACAGAGCCAACAGGATTTCGAAGTCGCTATTTTCGATACCGTGGTTTGAAAGCCTCTACGTAAGACACGCTGAAACGCGATCTAGATATTGTACCAAGTATTTTAATTAATATGCATATCTAACGTATAATATAGTAGTTTATTACTGCTCTGCGATGCAGCAAAGACCAGCAACATCTTCTGAAGTAAAAGGAATATAAAACTTTCATCCATTTCCCAAGAATTCGAGTTTGCGCTACAATAGTTTGACAATTTTGTTGTTGTTTATATATATGTCTTGCTTTTTATTAATATCACTCACTGCGATAGAACGATTTGAAGCTTATAATTACAGGTTGAATCGATATCAAGCTCAACTCGAGTGAATAATATTATGTCAATGGGGACGCGAGTTGACTAAACCAAACACCGGTGCTGAGTTCTGGGAACTCAACACCGGTGTCGAGCTTTAAGTGGAAACACACTCTGACTGTGTCCGCTTGAGTAATGATAGAATTACCCGTGTTACTCAGGCAAGCCTGGTATCCAGACTGGGAAAAAGAAACTATAATTCTAGAATCCCTCGGAAAGAAGATGAGATTCGAGTTGGAGAATGGTGTGCCTTTAGGGAACATAAAGGGAAAAGATTTACTAAACCATCGATGGTACTCTTAGGACGCGTTCTGGGCTTCGGCTTTTTGTAAGTAGATAAAAAAAAAAGTTCATCAATTTGAGTTGCCCAATTAATGAAAGTAATATTGGAGCCCTATGTACAGTACTGAAATTAAGTATCGTTCCTATGGTTTTCGAAATTGACCAATCACAGCGCTTTTCCACTGTTTGGATGGGTTTTTACATTGCTTGCCTACTTCTACGCTCAGGTAGGGTTCTCAACAAGTCCCTCCTAGTCCCCAGTTAATTAAAGAGCAGGTCAGTCAATTAAATGCTCCTTAGTAGCGAAGCTTTCTGCGTAAAGCTCGTCTCTTTCGTGAGTCTGGTAAGAATCTTTCTGAATCTTCCTGTATAACTTGGTAAAGTTAATTAAATATTGAGAACAACAATGCTATCTGAACACATACTGGATCTTATGAAAGAAGGATTTCTCCGTTTTTCTTTCCGTGAAAGCGGTGCTGGGGGAAAGAACGGATATCCGTGTTGAGGGTCACGACGAAGAGGACTTCATACTGAATATTAACAACCTTTTACTTCGCACCTAAATCAACACAGAAAAAAGTTGATTCCTTCCGACATTAATCCCTTTTCACCTGCTATATATAAACTTGAACAAAATCCAAGACGTGTTCAAACAGCCTTGATCTTCTCGAAGTTGTGTTAACTTTACCCAAGTCATGGAAAGACGATTTAGAAATATTTTACCTAGACCCCCTGTTATTCAGAATGATCTCCCGGAAGCCCAGCAGCTTGTCCGTCGTCTACCAAATCTTCGCACTAGTTACCACACTTCCGAAGTAAGCGACTTGGAAATCTATTCTTTTGAGTTTAAACATAATCAAATTATCTAGGCAGAAAGAGGCCACATACTTGGGCTACGTAATGTTGGGGGTCCTGTGCGGGAAACTGCCAGATTAGTCGGACGAAGCAAAACAACCGTGCGTCGGTGGGAACATCGGTTCAACGAAACCGGAAGCGTGAGAAAAAAGGTAATATCTTGAATGCCCTATTGTAATTATTCCATTTTATCGTATTCAGTGTTTTTAAAAAAAATAAAATAAAATTCATAAATAGGATATCCCTGGGCGCATTTCCACCATCTCTGAAGGAGACCGCATCCAATTGTTAGCCGTAATTCAAGAAAACCCCTTCAACAGCTCCAAAATCATAGCATCCGAAGCTGGACTAGATATTTCTCCCCAGTGGACGAATACATTGTTGAGAAGGGAAGGTTTTAAATGCTGCCGCCGCTAGTGAAGTTTTCCCTTGAGGACCGTCATAAAGAAACGCGCTCCGGCTACGCGGAGATCTATCGAGACGCGACTGAAGACTACTGGATCAACTCCGTTGTATTTTCCGATGAAACAACTCTTTCGTCCGATTGGTTCGGCCCTCAGCGAGTTTTTCGAGAGGTAAGCATCGCCGTTTTTTAAATTTGCTTTTCTTTTCTCCTTTGTCTAATCTTTGCTACCGCATGTCTGTTTTCACAGGTTAATACGCGGCTGGAAGACAGACACATCATCCAGCGCGACAGGAGCGGACGCTTTTCCGTTCCCTTGTTCGCATGGTTCAGTGGAGCCGTGGGACCTAGTCCCCTGCAAAGAATAGATGGACGTTTCAATTCGCATCAGTATGTTGAGATGATGAGACAGGAACTTCCAATCATGCGAGATTTGCTGGGCCACCAATTTACATATCAACAAGACAATTCTCCCATCCACACTGCAAGAATTGTGAGAGACTTCTTCCGTGAAGAAAACGTAAATCTCCTACCGCACCCCCCCAAGTCACCCGACCTAAATCCTATCGAAAATGCTTGGGCTGAGCTGAAAAAAAATATGAAGTACTTTACTAACATCCTTAAATATAGATATCCATTTTTAATTTTTATTTAATTAGTTTTAACGTGCGAAATGCAGAACAATTGTTTGCGGAGGCCGAGCGTGTGTGGGATAAGATGTCAGACAACATTGACTTCTGGTCCAAGCTGGCAGCATCTATGCCTAGGAGATTGGAAGAGTGTCGGGAGAACGGGGGGGGGGGGGGGGGGGGTCATACTAGCTATTGATGAAAAATAAAGTTTCTGGATTGATGGTCGCCAAGCATTTTCTTTGCTTTGACCTTTTGTTTGTCAGGGAAAAGGGATTAGCTTCGCTACTAAGGAGCATTTAATTGACTGACCTGCTCTTTAATTAACTGGGGACTAGGAGGGACTTGTTGAGAACCCTACCTGAGCGTAGAAGTAGGCAAGCAATGTAAAAACCCATCCAAACAGTGGAAAAGCGCTGTGATTGGTCAATTTCGAAAACCATAGGAACGATACTTAATTTCAGTACTTTACATGGTATACATTCGATATGGACACTGAAGAAATCAAAGAATGTAATGTACACCAACACCAGGGACGTAGCCACATATAAGAAAAGTACGCAACTGCGTACCAATTGCTTTCCGGAAGGGCCCCAAAATGTCAAACCAAAAAGGAAAAAGTATGCAGCTAATGAAGCTTTCTAGGAAAAAAGAACCAAGTTGAGGAATTGAACATGCATTCGTATAAATGGGACTTCTCGTTTCAAGCAAAAAAAAAGTCTCCCTCTAATTAGCACCTAGTCCGGTTTGCATATAGCCAAAACCCAACCTGTACAAACCAGGATAGGGGAAATAGCATGGGGAAAGTTCTTACAGCGTTGCCACTTGATGACAAAATTGGTGCCTATAAGAGTAAGTCCAAGTGCTGCTAAGATTTAGTGTGCTAAGATTATTACCCTAACCTAACCTAATAACCTAACCTCAACTTATTTTGACACGATCTGGCAACGCTGTGGTTTGTACAGGTTGGGTTTTGGCTATATGCGTCCGGTTTCCCTTTCTTAGGAGACCAATGTCGTCGAAAGCTCGATTTGTTCACTTTTCTTCCGTTAAAACGAATCTATGTAAAGCAGTGTTGTTCCTTCGGTCAGCAAGAACTGTGTTCATCTTTCATATTTCCTAGTAAAGTGTAGATATACACCATTCTGAGGACGGTTTCTGGTTTACTGTGGATTGTGGAAGCATTTATTACCTCAACTACATTATTGTGTTTAGAGAGGTAAGACCCGAGTCTATGATTTATTACGAAACTACAACGTGTGCTTTAGAATGGATAAACGAAAATGTGACCCAGGGTCGGAAAAGAGAAAAAGAAAGAAAATTTGAGAAGCAGAAAATGCCCAACTCGCTTCTTCATTGTCTAAATTTGTTATAAAGTAATTATAATTTTTATTTACTAGCTAGTGGAGGAGATTTAGTGTTATTTTTAACCATTAGTGCTTGTTTATTTTTTTACTCGTAACGTAAGGCGAACTAAACAATCATGCAAGTGTGTTACGAAATGCAGACCTGCTATATTTTTCAAACTTTTTCCCGTGAAAATCTTAGTTCAGAATAGTGTCTCAAGAGCGGTGCCCGAGCCTGATGAAATTATTTTCGACAACGAACCGGTACAAGATATTGCCACGAATGGCGATTCTGGGCCGAGCAGCTCCATTTCAGCACACTTGTGCAACGATATTGGTCTCTTATCAAAGAAAACTTGGATGAAGCCGAAAAGGTTGAAATATTGTCTAAAGAATGGCGCCCTCCTCCCGATTACGAATATCCTAAACTCGAAATCAACGGCCGAAGTCGGCGCTTCAATCCGGGCTTATTGGACGAGTTCAAATTTGCTCGCTACTCGATGGAGTGTGATGGCTTATTCTGTGCTCCTTGCTTTGTATTCAAGCGAGACAAACGCACACTCGTTTCGAAACCTATAACAGATTGGTCAAATGCTAAGAAAATCCTAGAGAAGCATAAGACAAGCAATATACATTTGGACGCAATGTCAAAGGCTGACAATTTGCTAGCTGTCATTTCTGGCAAGCAGGAAACTTCCCTTGGTCTTCTAACAAAGGAAAATGATATGCGTATTGCGCTAAAGAAACACGCGTTTATGCGAATAGTCAATGTTGTACTGCTTTGCGGGAGAAACAATATTGCCTTGCGAGGAAGAGAGCAAACGGGTGGCAATTTCAATGCTCTACTCAGTTATACAGCTGATTTCGACCCGCTGCTTCATGAGCACATTAAAACAGGACCAAAAAATGCTCAATACACTTCTCCACAAATACAGAACGAAATTATTCATCTTGCGGGGTTGCAGATACAACGTGAAATCCTAGAAAGAGTCCGAAAGGCTGGCTACTTTGCATTAATAGCGGACGGCACGACCGACATCTCTACGAAAGAGCAGATTGCTTTGGCGGTACGATACGTTTTCACAGCTCCAGATGGCGAAGTGCAAATTCGGGAAGATTTCCTTGAATTTGTTGAGGCCCCGGAAACTACTGGTGAAAAGCTAGCCGAATTGTTCCTATTGCGATTGCAAGCTTGGGGCCTAGATGACAGCAAGCTTCGCGGCCAGGGCTATGACAGGGGCAGCAACATGTCTGGCTGTTTTAAAGGAGTTCAAGCTAGAATCACCTCTAAACTCCCAGAAGCAACCTACTTCCCCTGTAGAGCCCATGGTCTTAATACAGCCCTCGTTCACTCCTGCTCCATAAGGCAAATTGCTAATATTTTCGACGTTTGTCGAAGAACTGTTGTCATGTTAAAGTCGTCCGCTAAGCGCTACAGTGTTTTCCTACAAGAGCTTCGTGAGCTCAACGGAGTTCTATCCTACTTAGAAGACGATGAGGATGAATTGCAGCCTGATCAACAGATCAGAATCTGTACACCGGCTCCGACAAGGTGGACGAGTCAAGCCGACTGTTTTCGAGGCTTCAAGTCCAAATTTTTGGTTATTGTTAGCAGCTTGGAAAAAATCGCCGAGTCGGACAACGGAGATGCGGAACGATATTTGTTCTCAATTAAGAGATTTGAGTTCTTAGTCAGTCTTGTTTGTGCAGAGGAAGTCCTTTGCGCAACAAAATTGCTGCACGTCAACCTCCAGAGGGAAAATATTGACTTGATCGAGGCAAGCGAGGAAGCTGATATAGTTATTGGTGTGTTAACGGGTATGCGTGATAACGCAGAGGAGAAATTTCGCGAACTTTATTCCGAAGCTCGACGAATTGCCGATTCGGCATTTATTGAAGAATCTATGCCCCGTATTTGCGGAAGTCAAACCAAACGGAGTAATGCTACATCGGGCGACCCGGAAACTTATTACAGGAGAAATGTCTTTGTCCCTTTCCTAGACCATGTGATTTCGGAACTGAAATCCCAGTTGGTGGAAAAACGACCTAAGTTTTGGGCTCAGCATCTCATACCCGCAACGGTTAAAATGCTTGATATTGCTTCCGTGCAGGGAAAAGAAAAAGTCAAAGCCATATATGAAGCCTATCAGAAAGACCTGTCACAGTTCACACTGAAGGGTTTTGAATACGAGGTCCTCTCATGGAAGACGAAGTGGCAAGACGTTAAGAAAGAGCATACACCTACGAAGATACTTGATTGTTTGTCGAGCATCAACGAGAATTATTACCCTGGAATTGCCACCATTTTCAGAGTATTGGCAACGCTGCCCGTTAGCGTTGCAACCGTAGAACGTTCATTCAGTGCCCTTCGCCGCATCAAGACTTACTTGCGGAACACAACGGGACAAACAAGACTAACTGGCCTTGCGTTGCTCAACGTGATGTGATGTTGTAGGTACATACAACCCCTTTTCCCCCCCTGCTCGCAAGCGATTGATAAAGCAGCGACAGGAAAAGCAGCCCTCACCCTGGCGGAATTACAAGCTCGAACACTAATACCGATTTCAGCGTCGAGGAAAAAACCATTAATCTTAAGAGTTTACGACAAAACAAATCATCCGGAATGGATGACTTCCTAACAATTGCTTTAAAAGATCTTTGGGAACCACTGCTAAGAAACTCGTCATATCTACTGTGCATTACTCGCCCTCGGTCACTATTCCGATGTATGGAAAAAGGCTCAAGTCTCCCACTCCACAAGCCAGGGAAGAGACTACACGATGCTTAAAAGCTTCCGGCTGATCTCTCTACTACTAATAATGGGAAATATATTAGAATAGGTCATAGCCTCTAGACCGCAAACTCAATTGCAACAAGGCAACTCCCTGTCAAACATGCTATGCTGTTTCAGACCAGGAAGTTCCACAACAGGCGCTCTTGAAACACCTAGCAATGCGGTGCTTGAAAGTTTCTACCGACATAAAGTCATACAGCCCTAATGCTGGATATCAAGGGCGCCTTTGACAGTATGGATCATGATAGGCTGGTGATGGAGCTTCGGAAAATGTAAGTTCCTTTTAAAATAGCAGGCGGGATCAAGCGTTTGTTGAAAAATTTCAAACCACAAAGCATTAATGGCATGCAGGTGGGAAAAAAATGAAACGAAATATAATCAATGCAGAAAGGTGTACCATAAGGTTTCCTAATCTCTCCGATTCTCCTATTGGCCTATATCAACGGGTCACTGAGCGTCACCGAACGTAAGCGCAAAAGCACTGAACATTTCACAGACGATTAATTGCTTCCTATCAGGCTCACCCAGTGAGGGAAATATTAGACTCAACCCACAACCTGTCAGCCCTCGAAAAGTGGGCAAAACGACCGACTGGAATTGGTGAAAGAGAAGACCGAACTAATCCACTTCTCGAGAAGACGAACGCGGGAATAAGCATCTGCTGCCTGGGGAGCCTCAATGGTCCAGCCGAAAGAGGTAGTAAGACACCATGGCACGACACATGACTCTCTGCTGCTATTAGCCCCCGTCGCAGCAGAGCAACTACACTGCAGAAAGGATTCCAAAACTATCGAAAGTCTCGAAGTCGATCAACTGTTCCACACGCTTTTTTTGGCAACGGTCATCGCAAACTGCGCTGCGGTTTCCCTATATGGTGCAGTGTCTTAGATTCGAGATTACATGTCCTTTACTACACACATCAAGAGGGGTTGTTAACCACAACAGGTATCTTATAACAACTGTAGCCCCGAAAGTCGAGACAGGATTACCTCCTATTGGGCTGCTCCTGGAAATAGGTTATTGTGACATTTTCCACCGGAGCAGCCAAGACAGAAGTCAACACCTCCTGAGAGAGCAAAATGCCTCATGTCGACCGCCTGGAATATACATGTACAAGCCAATTAGAAGCAATGAAATGGATAAAGTAAGAATAATGAAAAGTAGAAAAGTCGACGGGAAACAATTGAGAACCCCTTAAAAGACCTCTACATCTCCTAAGGATTTTTGGGAGAAACCGTTTCTGTCAAATCCCACAATAACCCCACATACCGTATCCTTTTTGAATTTAATCAGCAACACAAAATTAATTTTAAAAAAACTCTCGGATGTCATTACACATCCCGTTACCTCTCCCAACTGAAGCCCTTAACATTACACGTGTCGAAAATGTCCAAATTAAAACCGAAAAATACCCTTGAGCAAGGAATCACACTGGCCTTCTTACAAACGTTCAAAAACCATAAATGTAGTACACGACTAGGTACGCACGAGACGGGGTTAGGGGTCATTGTTGACATTGGATTTCCGCGATACGGTTCCAACGGTTACCTAATACAGACTCGTTCAGTTAATCACAACTATCCATAGCTCAATACGAAAAATTTTTGCTAGCGCTGGACATCCTAATCCAAGAAGATGACACCCAAGTAAAGCAGCAAGCGACTGATAAACGATGCTTAGCTTTGACGGTGCACTACGCGAGTCCAGAAGTGCGCGACAATATCGTCAACAGAAAGTAAAGATACATATAACTAAGGTAAAACCGCTCGCACAGGCGTACTTCCAGTCCAAATAAAACCCGAGCTAGGGATATTCCGCTTCCGAAAGATGGAGCAAAACGATGGGGAGACGACAGACGCGTTCACTCAGACTCCGCCAACAAGCAGCGAGATGTAGCTTCAGCAACGCCGATCAAGAGATCAAACTCCAAATCATGGAAGGATATTTGCCAAGCTCTTTTCGACGTCTGTGCCTAAGAGAAAAAGTAGCCGTGAATAACTGAAGCCTTAGATGGCATTTAATTTGAATCGGAAATTAAGTCAGAAGACATCAATTACTCAAAAATCCTGTTTCACTCTTACTACACCTCTTAGTCATACTCGACTTCGACGTCAAATGTTTCGATGAAAAGAATAACTCCAATGTTTTAGCCGCAGTTGAAACAACTTGTGTTCCGGATCACATAATTAGAAAGCCTAGTAGATACAAGGATTGATGTCGAATGTTTTGCTTTTTGTTTTTACTTGAAAATGTTAACTTTTGGAATTCCCGTGGCACGTCAGACCAATAAGGAGTAACCCAGATTTCGAAGAAAAACGTTGTCGTCGCTCCAAAAATGCCTGTGTGATATACGGAAATAAAAGCTAATTATAAATAGCTAAATTATACGGAAATAAAGGCTAGTTATACGGAAATAAATTGCTTTTAGATACTTAAACAGAAACCTTTGAAGAATCCAGACAAACTCAACAAAAGCACAAACAAGAGAACTACCCCATGCTTGCAAATGGCTTCGGTTCACTGAACAAAGTTTGCTTCTCTGGGCGGAACCTATTTTATCAAGAGAAACAAAAACTGTTTATGAAAACAATGATGAATAACTTATTATCAAATTAAAGCTTGCATGCATTGTACACATAATATTTAAATAGCATTAAATTCAATAGTATTAAATGACAAATAAAACCAATTTACCAAGAAAAAGTACAAATAAAACTGTGAAAAGTTTTCAAACTGGCCAGTGAAAAACAAACGTCTGTTTAGGAAAGTCAGAGCGTTGTCTAAACGTTGGAACAAAGCCGAACAGTTCACAAACCGCGTGTTGCACTGTGGGGCAACTGACAGCCTGTTATTCTTATTCCAAATGGTAAGAACTGGCTAAATTGGCACACGTAGAGGTTAAATTAGGTACACACATTAAGTCTAAATGATAGGGAATATTTCCAACTTGTTTCTTACCTTTAAACCTTCGGAAAAGTACCACTTTTTAAGCCACTTATTCTGACAACACACGCTAAACGCCACCAGGAGAGGCTTCCATAGGGGATGCCACCCAGCCACAGCTGCGTTCCAGTTGCGCAATACGACCCGAGCGCCATTATGATAGGTTTTGTGCATTAACGGTTCAAACAGAACTGGTTTGTTTTAAAATATTTCCCTTTTTCTAACACACTTATTTGTAAGGAGTGGAATTAGTGGTGGTATGGATTTAAAGCTCGATAACAATATACTATGCAGAGTTAAGAGATTAACACTGAATATACGATAAACACTGTTGACCATAAATGTAAAGGACAACGTAAAGACATCTCTCGTGCCGAGGCCAGAACCCTCGTGAATGTCTATACGCAGTCCAAAGGTAATCTTAAGTTCCGAAGCCCAAGAAGCAAAACAGCGATGCCAACCCAAGGACACAACCCAAGCCTAAGATCACTTGAGGCCAAGGAGGGTAGACGAACCCGAGGTCACAACCCAAGCCTAATAAACTAATTGAGGCCACGGAAGGTAAAAACAACCGAAGCGCACCTCGATACCGATGTCCAACTGGCCTATAAATACGGACCCGCCAGATGACAACAGCAGGCAGTTCACCCCTCGTCTCAGTCCCCGTAACATCAGTACCCCTCCCCGTTTTCCCCAGCAGTCCATAGCAGCGCCATCACCGTCTATCGAGACCGAAGCCAGCGAAGCCCTCACCCGAAGCCAATCGACCCGACTCC
This sequence comes from Lepidurus packardi, assembly GCA_023053545.1. Taxonomy (NCBI): domain Eukaryota; kingdom Metazoa; phylum Arthropoda; class Branchiopoda; order Notostraca; family Triopsidae; genus Lepidurus; species Lepidurus packardi. Next base: position 231,424 of record JAKZAN010000003.1, read on the forward strand.
CCCCTGTCCCTCCTCTCTAAATCTGTACTGGCCCCGCTGATAGCAGAAGTGAAATACATTGAATAAACTGACTATCACATATTCAATAATGATAATTAACTGTTAAATTTAACTGCGCTCTCTAAAATTGATGTGAATGGGAAGGTTTAATTTTTAATTTTAAACTAAATTTTAGAAATTCATTGTAGAGAACTAATTTTTAAATAACTCAATTAACTAACGATTAGCCAACTAAGAAATAAACTGATTACCAACTACATGTAAAAATGGTAATTTAGCAAAAGGTTTAACTCAAGACATTTCTTTATGTACTGGTAGTGAACCACAGAGATTCTAAATTAATAATAAGTTGATAAAAACGACGGATTACTTGTCATGTAATTGGCCCTGTAGTTCGATAACAAGGGTGGCGGGTGAAAGATTTCCTTATGCGCCGCGTAAAGACTCTGGAATTTGACCACTTCCATATCGTACAATTCAAGCCAATTTTCACTCCACTCCTCGTATTTCATCGGTTCAAACAAACTACGAGCATATGGACCAACCATGCATTGGTCCGAGTAGTTTTTTAATGAATCAAGTAAACGTTCGACAAAGACTTGCAGATTCTCGCCTTTACGGCGAACTAAATGACTCGCTCTCGCATCAGCAGCATCACTTTCAACGGACGGGTCCAAAAACTTGGTTACAGCGTCATCACTCTGTCAAAAATGAGAATTAAAAAGGAGCTTGAAAGCTTTTCCTAATGAATGATGGCTTACTTCTGAGGAACCAGTGGAACCTGCACTGGTTCACCGGAATGCACTGGTTCACCTGCACTGGCTGCACCGGAACCTTCCGAACTGGAAGAGGAGTGGCTACCTTGAGCAGGGTCTTCTTTCCTTAGATGCGCCAAAAGAGAACATAGGTTGAACCCTTTGCCTATTTTATGTTTTAAGCACCTTTGGAACTGATCGTGACGCGTGGGAAGGCTAAGAGGACGATATTCACGCCAGCAGCAAGCAAAGGAGTGGCTACAGTGAGGTCTGGCATGCAATGTTGGATTACAAAAGCTTATGGTTTACAGGGTGCGAGGTAAGGGTTGAGGATAATCAGTTGAAAACTAGAAAATGCGTACCTAAGGCTTTGTCTCTAGCGTCTGCTTCTTCTTGGATTGCATCAACAGTAGCCAGGGGTTCCAAAAGCTGCTTGGTTTTGTTCTTGAAGGAATGGCTATAGAGCAATTCCAAAGCTCTAATATACGAGCTGCTAGAGGTATTAGCCAAGGTATTGACTAGAAGGTACTAACCTTGTAGTCACTAGAAGCTCGCCTTATTTTATATTGTAAAATTTGTTAAATAATACTTTACTAATACCTTAATAGTTTACCAAGCCATTGTAGAATGGCTGATGGAAAATCGGTTTTCCGGCCAGCAGATTTGTTTGATGGTCGACTGGCATGGTATCTATGCCAAAAGGCTGATAATAAGTTACTTGATAATAACTGACAATAAGTATAAGTTACCATAAAACTTTTGGGTAAATCTGCTGGAAGCCAGGCCCAAATCCTACGATTTGGATGTATCAAATTAGCCAGGTATGTCACATTATTTCAAGTAAGTTTTGTCACTGTTCCTTGGAAATCGCATAATTTATTATTTACAAATCTAAAAAAAATCTAAAAAAAGTCAATTTGAAGTAAACCAAAGAAAAACTCTGGCCGAGAATACAACGACGTTTAGGGCTACCGTTTAGTGTTCTGCTGACGGATTTACTGTTGATTTTGTATAGTTTTTTGCTTTGGAATCCTTTGGACCCACTAACGTTACTGGAATGACTTTGAATTGACTAGATGTACTCGTTCCACGCATGCCTGCCTTGTAAACAAACAAAAATTTGTCGTAGTAAAAAGTGAACGATGGATGGCCAGTAACGGAGCAGTGGTCACGCCTAACCGTCCCGTTTCTCAACCAACCACGAAACACCCCGACGTGAAAACATGTGACGTTTAGGGCAAGGGTTTATTGCGTTGCACACGTTCAAATGACGTTCATTTGAAGGTTACCCGAAGCCAAAAAAGGACCCTGAGATCATTGAAGGTTATTTAAAAGGCATTAGAAGGTTATCCTAAACCAGGAAAGGTTTGTTGAGGTCATCGAAGGTTATTTAAAGGTCATTTGAAAGTTACTTGGAAGTCACTGTTATCTGGAACCAGGAAAGGCTGTTGAGGGCATTGAAGATTATTTAGAGGTCATTGAACCAAATTCGTCATCAGGAGCCGCCTTTTCACAATGCGTCAATGAGTTTTTGAATAATATACCTTTACATTCTTGGGTTTTCCCAGGGCGAACTTGCCACTTGCGCTCCAAGTGTCGAGGCACTCTGCGCTAGCTAAATCTAATCTAGTGATAGGTTTTCGTCATTCTTGACCTGATGGCAAGAAAAGAATGCAAGGTGAAGGTCAGGGACAAGTATTTCAAGGTCAAGGGCAAGATTTAGTATAAGAACCGAAAGTATCGCGAAGGAGGGGGAGTAGTCGTTATAGCCTGATCACGAGGTAAACAAGTAGATTAATGTAGTGGACAGGAAAGACTACCTGTGTTTCGTTTGTTTCGTTTCCTTTGTTCATTTGTGTGTCTTTATCTACTCAATAAATCAATACGCTACCAACCAAAATAAGTTTAACTTAACACTAGTTAGGTTCTAGTTCATTCGGTAACGGAAATCCCGCCCATTTCATGCAGAAAGTGGTCAATACCCTCTTTGCCGTACCTTTAGAGCCAGGACAATGCTCTAGCGAGGGAGAGTAAAGAGGAAAGTCAGTGTTCGTTTAATTTACAAACAAAAGTACCTTTCTAGGAGCTGGTATAGCAGTTGTAAGACTGGAAATCTGGAAGTAGCAAGACAAAAGATCGAACGTTGTAAACATTAGAAACTGCTGTAACAGTTATGTAGTGTAAGGAGTAGAATTAGTAATAGTATAAATTTAAATCTCGATAACGATATACTAGGAAGAGTTAATAGATTAACACTTAACATACGATAAACACTGTTAACCATAAATGTAAAGGACAACGTAAAGACATCTCTGGTGCCGAGGCCAGAACCCTCGTGAATGTCTATACGCAGTCCAAAGGTAATCTTAAGTTCCGAAGCCCAACGACGCAAGAAGAAGCAAAACAGCGATGCCAACCCAAGAACACAACCCAAGCCTAAGACCACTTGAGGCCACGGAGGATAGACGAAACCGAGGTCACAACCCAAGCCTAATAAACCAATAGAAGCCACGGAAGGTAGAAACAACCGAAGCGCACCTCGATACCGATGTCCAACTGGACTATAAATACGGACCCACCAGACGACAACGGGGCCCAGTTCACCCCCCTTCTCAGTCCCCGTAACATCAGTTCCCCTCCCTGTTCTTGGCCAAGGATACCCGTCCGCCGAGCAATCCCCCCAGCAGTCCATAGCAGCGCCATCACCGTCTATCGAGACCGAAGCCAACCGAAGCCAGTGAAGGCCTCACCCGAAGCCCAATCGACCCGACTCCCCCTGTCCCTCCTCTTTAAACCTGTACCGGCCCCGCTGATAGCAGACGTGAAATATACTGAATAAACTGACTATCACACTGGTGGCAGCGTCTCTTCGACCCCACGTCCTCCGAACCCGAAAGCAAGCTTCCACGCCTACCAGCATCAAAACCCCCAAACTCCACGAATCGTAAGTACAACCATACATACTAAAAATGACCGCTGTAGGATCAACGTCCACAGTTCCCTTATCAATAACCCTAGAACAGACACAAGTCGTCAAACGTGCCCGAAAACCCCCAAGAATACCCGAAGTTGACGTCCCTACCTCCGCTAATGTAGGAGCCACCAACAGCAATGTTAACAAAGCTATCCCAAGGCCCCACTCAAGAGTACGGATATGTACTGGTAATTCAACAGCAAGACGTCCCAAAACGGAACCTTACAGTCGCAAGGAGAGACCTGTTAACTCTTGTCGAACAAGATATAAAAGAGAAAAGCCCCAGAGCTCCAACCCCTATCCTAGCCAATAAATCACCAGCTGGCAATCTGTTTCTAACCTTTAAAAATGCAAATGAAATGATGGAAACTGGAAATCTTTTAAAAGAAACTACACTTTCCCAACTCGGATCCGTAAGGACTGTCGTGAGACAACGTTACCGGAAGATAGTTATTCACAAACTTCCTCGCGACCTCGACCTGAACACTATTTGTGCCCATATGTCAGAGAAAAACTCAGCACTCGGCGTACATTTTGTAGCAGACCAAGCTAAATGGCTGAACCCGAGCAGCACGAAAACGTTTGGATCAATCTGGTACTTCTGCTCAACAACGGAGGAAAAAAGCAAACTTCTCAACGTAGCAGCGCTCCTCGCCTTTAACAGGGTTGTACAGATCGAGGACGTGAGACATTCACCTCTAATCCAATGTTTTAATTGCCTCGCTTTTGGACACATTGCCTCAGCTTGAAAACGCCTAATACCCACCTGCGCAAAATGCGCATCAGCAGAGCACTCAACGAACACCTGCCACGTCAAAGAACTGAAATGTGCGAACTGCCGCGGCAAACACGAAGCCTTTGACCGTTCATGCACAGCTAGGATTGCTGCTCTCGAAAAACTGACAAATAACCCGACGGCAACACCAACGACATCGTCACAAACATGAAACGCACGACTAGAAGTGACGCTCAACAAACAACTGACGTAAACCAACCTGACCAACAACGAAACAACGGAGGAATAAGCATCATCTTTCATAACATAAGGAAAAGTTTTTTCCAACTTACAGAGACTCTGAGAGAAGCAAACATCCAAGAAGCGAAAGCAGTCTTCATACTAGAACCACCTACAAAGATGTCGAATCAATCTCAACAGGGCTTTGACCTAATTATGCCTCCGACGGAGTATAAAGGGGTGGTCTGTTTCAAGAGACCAAATACGTTCCATTTTCAAATCCAATCAGTACAAGAATTGTACTCCATCTCAAAAATACAACCGGAGAGTCTACCTTCCATAACACTTGTATGCATCTACAGAAGGCAAACCAATGATACACTCAAACTACTCACCAAGATATGGCACCAGTTGAACGACACCACCTCTCCCATCATTCTATGCGGCGACTTTAACGCACATCACTGGTATTGGGAAAACAAACCTCCAGACGGACCGGGTTCACAGTTATACGATTTTGTCACGGAGAAAAACATGGTGCTTGTAAACGAATGGAACACTCCAACCTTTCAAAATGAAAGAGGAGATTCCTCAACAATAGACCTCGTCTTTGCCTCACCGAAGATCGCAGAATGCATGCAAATGATACCCCTAAATAAAAACTCTTTCCCCAACTCGTCGGATCACAACGCTTTCTCCTTACGGATACATACACCTGTTAAAGAATTCTCCCCGCCATTTTAGAACTACAAGAAAGCCGATTGGATATCACTTAATGAAGATCTATCCAATAAATTAAATGAAATGGAAAAGACACTGACACAACTCAACTCTACCGAGCAACTTGATAATGCAGTTGGCCGTCTATCCGGTATTCTCGTAGACACCGCTTCAACGTTCATCCCAAAAATAAATTTATCGAACAAAAAAATCCTTGGTGGAATTCTACACTCAAATCCTTAAAGAAAGATGTAGCTAAGAAACTAAGAACGTACCGCTCCTACCTAAATGCTAACAACGATAGACTCTGGAAGGACGCTAGAAACGAATACACTAGTCAATGCCGAAAAGCCAGGGAGAGATACTGGGAAGACAAAATGTCCACCTCAGACACAAAGTTACTATGGAACTTAGACAGGAAAGCACGGAAAACTACCACAAATAGCTCACTTGACCTTCTCCTCGACTCAAACCGGAAAACTTTCCAAAACGAAACGGAGAAACTAAATCACCTCGCAGTGAAACTACTTGAAGCAGACCTTAGCCCACCCATAAACAACAAACCAAGGAGGATGCAACCAGATGTAAGTAAACGGCCGAAATGCAGACATGAAGTTCAGCACAAAATTTCACACGCTGAAATTACAACTATTGTTGACCACCTCCCACCCCTAAAAGCACCCGGCACAGACCTTATACAACCAACTCTTATAAAAAACACGTGGAAATCGATTGGACCTTATATAACTGGATTTTTCAACGCAAGTGTAAAGCTAAAACATTTCCCAACCCCCTGGAAAACCGCTAAGATCTTCCCCATCCCAAAACCCGGTAAAACGGACTACTCTACCTATAAGAGTTTTAGACCAATTGCCCTTCTATCGTGCCTGGGAAAAATACTCGAAAAAATCTTAGCAAACAGGATTATAACCCACCTCGAAACCAATAACTTACTATCCCCAAATCAATCGGCCTTTCGCACAAAGAAGTCAACAACAAACTCGCTAATCACGCTGTCGGACAAAATCCTAAACGGCTTCGACAAAACGAAAGTGACATCTGCTCTCCTTCTAGACATCGAAGGAGCTTTCAACAATGTTCTACACGGAAAACTCCTCCAGAAAATGAGAAAGAAAAGATTCCCAACCTACATGTCTGAATGGGTACGAAGTTTTCTTGAGAACCGTTCAGGCTTCGTAATAAACGGACCATCTTTCAGTGATACCTTCATCATGCTTAAAGGTGCACCACAGGGCTCTCCCCTCTCCCCAATACTCTTTCTCCTCTATATAGACGACGCACTCCACCTACTCAAACAAAAACGTATCACCACAATTGCGTACGCCGACGACCTGCTCCTTGCGGTGACAGGCTCATCTAGCAAGATCAATGTTAAAATTCTTCAAAATGCCATTAAAACGTTGGAAAAATGGAGTAAGAATCTAGGCTTTTTTTTTTCTCAAAAAGCAAGTAGTATGAGGTCATCTACATGCCCTCTATTGGTATGTAACCTTGAGGGCAGCTTTGCCTAGTGAGAGGTCCGTTAGGGAAGGTGAGAGAGAGGTAGTAAGAGTTGAGCGTCAACACGGTGACCATCGTTAGCTTGTGAGCCACGCATCCAATACACCAAATCTTAGTACCAAATTTAAGACTAGAAGTCATACCATGGCGCAGTCGGTGTAAAGAACAATTATCTACAAACTTCAGTTAGTGTGCTTACGTGATTTGTACGCAAATAGATAGAAAGTGCGTAAAAGTGCTAAAACTTGGACAACCAGTCACTACCAAAATGGCAGCCAAACCATTTAAGCCCTATGGCACGCCACCCCCACTCGATTTAGAAGAATTTAAAGACTGTTTCGAAGTGTGGAAGACACAGTGGGAAGTTTTTCTCGCATTATCAACAATTGACTCAGTTCTGAAGGAGGAAGACAGGCCAGCATACAAAACAAACACTCTCTTGTCATGTTTGTCCAAATCCACGCTGCACATCGTTTTAACAGCAAGACTGACCTCCCAAGAATTCAAGAGTCACACCGCCATCATCGCCAGGTTGGAGGAGCGGTGTAACGCAGGGAGAAACCACCATTTTTGGCGTCACGAGTTTGCGTCACGCAAACAAAGGGCGGAAGAACGTGTAGACAACTGGTTATGCGAACTTCGCGACTTGTCAAGAAAATGCGAGTTCTCAAAGGACTGCTGCGGCTCATGCGAATCGACAAGGATCTTAGGCCAAGTGGTATACGGCGTGGCAGAGGACGAAACAAGACGAAAGCTGGTTGAGAAGGGACTAACCCTCACCCTCGACGAAGCCGTGGCAACGCTGAAGTCATGCGAAGCCGCTGCACTCCAAAACCAGAAGATGAAAGGTGAAAACGGAGCTGCAATCTGTGGCGTTTCGAAGACGGACAAGCCGCCGAAGCCTTCAAACATCCCTTCTGGAAAGGCAAAATGCTCGTACTGTGGATCCAAAAAGAAACATGCACGCACAGATTGCCCAGCAAACGGCAAAGAGTGCAGAAAGTGCGGAAAAACGGGGCATTTCAAGGAAGTATGTAGAAGCAAGGACGACAAGGATAATGCAGCCATACAAGCCGTATACATCAGTTCCGCGAAGCAGAGTCCCAGTTCAACGGCAACAAGCAAAATGGTCACGGTCAAGGTCATACCGACAACGAATACCAGGAAGATCGTAGAAATCCTGGTGCTACCTGACACAGGAGCAGACATTTATGCAATCCCTGAGCAGATGTACAAAGACCTGCTGAAAGGCGTGGTATTATCGCCGCAAGATGAACCAGCGTACACAGCTGTAGGCGAGAAGATTACCAGCGCAGGCACATTCCGGGCGACTTTCGATTGGATCGCGGGAGACGGGCAGTCTCGTCCAACAAAGACAACCGTTCACGTTTTAAAAAACTTAAAACAACCCGTCCTATCTGGAGATACCCAAAAAGCTCTGCAAATGTTGCCGGAGGAGTATCCACACATCCGAATTACCGAAGCTTCTGCCAGAACCTCAACGACGGAACCAGCCGGGACTCCGGTGCGCAGTATGGACGACAACGCACTCTTCCCGAACTTGATAGCAGAGAGCAGAGCTGACAACGGAGCGGTCGAATCCAGCAAGCCAAGGGATCTTCAAAAACTCATGGACGAGTTCCCACAAGTTTTCGATGGAGTTTGCAGAACTATGTCTGGTCCACCATGCCACTTCCAATTAAAGGAAGGTGCAGCACCAGTAACCTTGAAAGGGTCGCGCCCTGTATCTGAACCCTTAATGCCGAAAGTCAAGGAAGAGCTGGAATCCCTCGAGAAACAAGAGATAGTTCGGAAGGTGTCGCAACCAACGGCATGGGTACACCATATCGTCCTTGTGGCGAAGAAGGACGGAGGTATACGTCTATGCGTTGACTTCCGGGAACTCAACAAATGTATAGTTCTCCCGAAGTTCGAGTCCCCAACACCATTCCAGGCCGTACGGACCATTCCACCGGGGATGAAGTTTTTTACCGTCGTGGACGCCCTGAAGGGATACCACCAAGTGAAGCTGGATGAAGAGTCGACAGCTTTAACAACGTTTTCTACTCCGTTTGGTAGGTATCAGTATCTGAGACTGCCATTCGGTATAAGACATGCAGGGGACGACTATGGACGTCGCGTGTCGGAAGTTTTCGACAGCCTACCCTCAAGCAGATGTGTGGTAGAAGACATCGTCGTCTTTTCAGTGGACTACGTTACTCACCTGCAAATGGTTCGGAAGCTGTTCCAGAAGGCAGCGGATAACAACATCGCTTTGAACGTCAAACAAATCCAGTTCGCTCAATCGACAGCGAAGTTTGGTTGCTTCATCCTCAACAGCAGCGGATTCAAACCCGATCCCGAGTTAATGAAGGCCATAAAGGAGTTTCCAACGCCGAAAAACATCACGGACGTCAGGGCCTTCAACGGGCTATGCCAGCAAATAGGTAACTTTTCAAAGAAGTTAGCCGAAGCCTTAATCCCCCTTGCGCCACTCCTCAAGAAAGATCGCATCTTCGAATGGACCACAACGCATGAAGAAGCATTCAACAGGGCAAAAGAGCAGTTGGCTGAAGTCGAAGAGCTCGCCTTCTACGACCCTTCAAGACCCACAGCCCTACACGTTGATGCATCAAGACTGCATGGCCTTGGGTTCATTTTGAAGCAGGAGATCCCAACGCGAGGCTGGGCAACGGTCCAGGCAGGATCAAGATTTTTATCGGATACCGAGAAGCGGTATGCAATGATCGAGCTAGAGTGCTTAGGAGCGGCATGGGCAATGCAGAAGTGTCGCCAATTCCTTGAAGGACTTGATACCTTCACGGTTATTACAGACCACAAGCCATTGGTGCCGATCCTAAACGACCAGACTCTCGACAAAATCGACAACCGACGAATTTTCCGATTAAGACTTAAGATGCAGAAGTACTCATTTGTGGCCAAATGGGTCCCAGGTAAACGCGACGCGGATGCGTTATCGCGTGCCCCAGTCGACAGCCCGACCACCGAAGATCAGCTAGGCGAAGGACCCCCGTCATTCCGAGCACGGATCGCAATGCTCGAGGCCGTCGAAAATCCAGCTGCGGCAGTGGACCCAATCTTGGAGAAGATTAAGAAGGCAGCTGACGCAGACCCCGTCATGCAGGAGCTCCGTACTACCATCGTTAACGGATTTCTGAACCACAAATGCAATTTGCCTGAAGCATTGCGTCCATACTGGAACATCAGGAGCTCATTGGCGATCGATGAAGAAGACGGCATGCTGGTTGCGGGCCCACGAATCGTCCGAATCGAATTTGGTTCTAATGCACCAAGGTGCGACGAAGCCACGACAACGAGCGCGCCTATCACTTTACTGGCCAAACATGGACATGGACATCACGACTGCCGCACGATCATGTGATACATGCACGAAAAATCTGCCGTCGTTTCCCCCGGAACCAATGCGCCACCACGAGCCGGCTTCCCGTCCGTTCGAAGTGATCCACGCAGACCTGGCAACGGTCAGAGGGCGAGATTTTCTGGTCATCGTGGACCAGTTCAGTGGATGGCCACACGTAACTGCGTTCTCAAACAAGAACACATCCGCTCAGAAGGTGGTGGATGCTGTTCGACGCTTCTTCGTTAACGGACCTGGAGCGCCGATCAAGTTCTTCACGGACAATGGACCTCAATTTGCAAGCGCAGAATTTAAGAGTTTCCTGAAAGATTGGGGAATAGTACACAGCACGTCGTCGCCGCCGTCAAGAGCATGAAGAAGCTCATAGAAGGAGCATGGGTGGGAAGAACCTACAGCGAAGACAAGTTTGGCAAGTCGCTGTTGCTTTTCCGGAACGCTCCTAGGGAGGGCATAGCCTCTCCAGCCCAGCTCGTTTTTGGGAGACCGGTGCGGGACCTTCTACCAGCGCATCGCCGCTCGTTTGAGACAAAATGGCAAAAGGCAGCGGTCGAGCTTGAGAAGAAAGCACGGCACACAAAGGAAGTCCGAAAAGCCAGCTATGACAAACGTGCACACGTTTTGCAAGACCTGTCTGTGGGGAGTCACGTCCTCATTCAACACCCTGTTACTAAAAGGTGGGATACGCCAGGTGTCCGGGCGCAACCGGGATTACATGGTGAAAACACCTGCAGGGCGCACTTTCCGCCGCAACAGACGTTTTCTAAGGAGAAGAATTGCAGTTATGCCAGGCACAGGAGCAACATCAATGTCCGAGCCAGCGAGTGTTTTTATTCTCCTTGTATGTAAGTAGTTATGACCAACCAAAGTGTACTGTACTTCCCCAAAAGATAAAAAAAGGGGACATGGTATGAGGTCATCTACATGCCCTCTATTGGTATGTAACCTTGAGGGCAGCTTTGCCTAGTGAGAGGTCAGTTAGGAAAGGTGAGAGAGAGGTAGTAAGAGTTGAGCGTCAACACGGTGACCATCGTTAGCTTGTGAGCCACGCATCTAATACACCAAATCTTAGTACCAAATTTAAGACTGAAGTCATACCAGCAAGACGGAACTCATACACTTCTCAAGGAAAAGAACTGACGAAACTACTGCCTTAACCTGGAATGAGGATGTTATATGCCCCAAAGACAGCGTTCGCAATCTTGGCCTAATTTTCGACACGAACTTAAACTGGTCAAAACAAGCTGCTCATCTTGCCTCAAAAGGGCATCACACAATTAGCAGACTACGCAAATTAATCACCTTCCTACCAACTATTAAAGTCAACCAACTAAGAACGCTGGTCCTGAGCCTCCTCTACTCGACAATTCTGTACGGTCTTCCAGCCTGGTCTAACACTAAGCTATCCTCCCTTGCCCCTGTACGAACACTACATAGACAAGCCCTGCTTCTTATTACCGGTGCACTCAAAACTACCCCCACTTCAGCTCTTGAAGTTGAAACAGGCATTCCTCCTTTAAACCTCCTCTCGCTCGAAAGAACTCTAAGATTCAGCCACAACAACTCGACTATCCCAAACGCCATCGCACCGAAACACAAACGTTACGCCTCATGTTCATTCTTAATAGAGTCACTAGAAAATAACAACCTGCTCACCGATAAGCCCCAAGACATGAAGAAAAGTATAAAGCATCTGATTTTACACAAATGGCAAGAAGAATGGTCTACCTCTGCCTCCCCCTTCCGCGATCTACAGATATCTCCAACGCTACAACCTATCTGCAAACTTGACCAAGACAGACGGACTATTTCTACACTTATCAGACTTAGAACCTTACATTTCCCGACAAAGTCATTCCTCTACCGCATTAAAAAGACACAAGACCCAAATTGCACCTGTAACAACCACTCGAAACAAGACCTCAGACACATGTTTTTCCACTGCAGACTCTTAAATAGATCCAGAGCTATTTTGCTAAGAGACTTATCAAAACTTCGACTCCACTTTAATGCACAGACTATACTCACAAACCCAACCGCTTACAAAGCAATAAATACTTTCGCCATCTCGGCTCTAACAACCCTACATCCCAACTAACCCACTAACCAGAAGTGACGCTGACTTCTCCCTGTCGTACGAGTTATCTGACTTTTTTAGAATAAGGAAAGAAGCTATTACCATATCTTTGCTATAGTATGGCTACGCTCTCCTTTCGAGGAATAGCGTAAATGAATGTATGTTTGTAAAATTGTTCACTGATTACTTAACTTCAGACCCAATAAATAGGCGGCAACGAGCAGTGCTCATGCTGAGATAATTTAAAAAAAAAAAAAAAACAGAACAACTAAATGAAATCCTATCTCCATTACTTAACTCTACGATGATGCACACAATCCCTGATTTTACAGGAGAATCCGACGATGCATCAGTAAGACGATTTTTCCAAGATTTAGGACGCATTGGTAGTACAATAGGATGGTCCGAACCACACCTACTCAAAGTAGCCGTAATTAAATTAAAAGGAGGCGCCGGTGCCTATTACAATACTATTTCTCCCCGCCCAACAACTTACACAGAATTCAAAACAGCTCTCTCCGAACGCTACGGTGACAGTCACCACGAATCACAAGCTATAGTCAAACTCCAGAATTGCAATCAAGAGGCAAAACAACCAGTTCGTGACTTTGCAGACAAGATTCGTTCACTCACAAGACGAGTCCACGAAAACGATAGCCCCCCAGCTGGGAACGAAATATTAGACAAAATCATGCGCCTAAATTTTATCAGAGGACTTCTTCCTTATTTAAAACGCTACGCTCTAAGCGCCAATCCAACGAACCTTCGCGAAGCTATAGAAGTTGCAGCTCGAGAAGAAGCTAACGAAGCAGCAGTTCCCCACAATGTTAGTCTTCAGAATGAAATCGAAAAGCTTACAGCAGTTGTTGCTGCATTTAATACTAGCGAACCTTCGTTCAGTCGCAGGAGCAGAAGCACTACCCCGAATAGACCTCCCAACTCGTACTCTTACGATCGAAACAGCTCGAGATATAGATCCCGAACCCATATAGATCCCAAAATTCATACAATCCCTCGAACCCGTATCGCGACACATCTCGCAGCGGCGATAGACAAGTCCGTTTCTCGGACCAGTTCTCACGAAATACGAACAGATTCCAGTCCCCAGGCAGGAACAACTTCAACCCTAGAAACCCCACCTTCCAACCACGCCCTAACTTTCGACCACGGTTCCCCCCAGGCCACCATACTGATAGGCTACAAGGCATGTCACGACCCCGAAATCCCAACATTGAATGTTGGTCATGTCGTAGACGAGGACACATAGCAGCTAACTGCCGAAACGAACCAATCAAACTAGAGGTGCTGACTGTGGCGCAACGAAAAGTTCAGTTGGCACCAGGTAGGAGAAGAAAAAACCTTTTTAAGAGACCTCTCGGTAGAATTTTTGCAAAATTTATTATAGGATAAATGCCATTTAGGTGTTTAGCTGACACAGGTGCAGGCGTTACAGTTATGAATAAGCAAGCGTTTAATTTGCTGACACCGGACATTCCAGGAAAGCCAGTTCAAACTGATACAATCTTGAAATCAGTAACAGGAGAGAACCTGAATGTCTTCGGTTGTTATGAATTACCTTTTGAAATTCAAGGCCGTAAATTCAAAGTTGAATGTTACGTAGCAGAAGAGTTAACTCACGACATCATCCTCGGTATGGATGCGATTCAGAGCCAGAGCATAGTTATTGACGGCGCGTCAATGGAAATAAGCATGCAGAAAGAGATTAATGTGGTAGGCCTTGCAAGGAACAGTTCCAGAGTGCAACTGCATAAGCAAGTGAAAATACCCGCGTACAGTAGAATCATTGCTACTGCCAAATCCGAGCACGATAACTCGCATGGAGCGGAAATTATTCTTGAGCCTGTTCAGCTAGACGACGAATTCGTTTGTAGCGAACCAGCAATCGTAATAGGAAAGGGATGCGGTAAAATCCCAGTCTCGTTTTGGAATAATGGTCCTAACGCTGTTGTGTTGAAACGAAACACAGTTATAGGAAGAGTTTGTAACGCCAGAGTGTCCGTGATTGCAGCAGTGCACTCACTTCCAAGTACAGAGTATCCGTTACTCGAGAACTTCGATCTGTCTAATGTTACCCCTTCGCACAGGGATGAGCTATTAAAATTATTAATTGAATTTCGGGATATTTTAGCAAAAGATGATAACGATTTAGGCCGTACAAAACTTGTTAAACATACCATTCACACCAGAGGTTCCAATCCTATCTACCAGCGTCCGTACAGAGCGCCAGAAGCACAAAAAACAGTTATTAGACAGCATGTGGACGAAATGTTACATAGAGATATCATTAGACCTTCTTTCTCTCCTTGGGGAGCACCAGTAGTTTTAGTTAAAAAGAAAGATGGTACACAAAGGTTTTGCGTAGATTTTCGTAAAATTAATGCAGTTACAAGGAGAGATGTGTACCCTTTACCACGAATCGACGATACCTTGGATAAGTTAGGCAAAGCACGTTATTTTTTAGTTATGGACTTAGCATCAGGATATTGGCAAGTCGAGGTAGCAGAGGAAGATAAGTACAAGACAGCATTTACGACAAATTTGGGTCATTACGAGTTTAATTGTTTACCTTTTGGGTTATCTAATGCCCCAGCAACTTTTCAAAGGCTAATGGATAAAATTCTCGCCGCCGAGAATAGACTTGAGAACGTGTTAGTATACTTTGTCGGGGAACAATATACCAGGAGAGGTAGAAAAGTTAGAATTCCCGCCAGGTATGTTTGATGTACCCGAGAGGGGCGCTGGGGCGGGGCTCCTGCTATTATTGGCAGGTTAGAGGTGTATGGTATATGGAAATAAAGGACCGTGACCCGACTCCATCAAATGAGTTTTGTATACATTACTATATATTCACAACTTAGTTAAGAAGAGTCTAATACTTTGTGTTGTGCTTATAAAATGGTCCTCCGAGCCGGATGGCAACTGTAAAAGGAGATAATCCCGGAATCAAGACGCTTGAAGTAGAATCAAGCATGGAGCTTGATAGGCTGATCAGAAGAAGAGCGGCTTACAAAGGCCAAGTGACTAAACTGGTAAACCGTTTACGTCAAGAACTCGACAAAGATGACCGAGACGTCGAGGCACTTCAGAAGACACTAGAAAAACTGGAAATCCAAGAATCTGCGTTAAAAGCTCTCAACGAAAAGGCATTGGACCTAATTGACCTGAACGAGATGGAAAAGGAAATCGAGAATGCCGAGACGTTTGGTGAATCGACGTTCGACTTGAAGCACGAAGCCAAAACAGTTCTTAAGGAAATAGAGAAGAAAACTGAATCCGAAAGAAGCCAGAATGTAAGCGGTTTATTCCCCTTCCCTTTGACAGGGCGAAACAAGAATCATTTCTCGAAGCCCAAAATCGCGTTAAAGAAGTTTAATGGAGAAAATTGGTACGAGTGGCCAGAATTTTGGGATTCATTCAAATCAGCCATAGATTCAGACGACGACCTTTCGCCAGGCGAGAAGTTCACCTACCTCAAGAGCCTCCTTGAAGAGCCCGCGTCAAAAACCATTCGAGGGATGCCGTTAACGGACGCAAATTACCCCATAGCAGTGGACCGCCTAGTCAAGAAGTATGGCCGTGACGACTTGATAGTTCAACAACATTTATCTTCGATCTGGAAAATAGAAGAAGTATCACCTTGCTCCATCGAACGAAAAGAAAGAAGATGCGAATGCCGAAGCTACGACCTTGATGACAAAGAGCGAATATATCAGCGAAAAGAAGCAAGCCATTTTCAGGACCGCATTAGTATGCCTGGAAAATCCTCAAGGAGAAAGAAAGAAAATCCGAATTCTTTTTGACTCAGCTTCGAACCGAAATTGGATAACGGACGAGATTGCCGAATTCTTAGAACCCTTTGATTACGAAGAAACTTCAACCCAGATTTTCGGCGGAAAAAGAACCCGAGGCGAAAACGGTATCTACGAACTGAAAATTCTCACCCAAGATCCCGAGGAAGAGGCCATCCACATTGTAGCTACCTCGACGAAACACATTATCGACCCCTTAGTAAGAAAGCCCTTAGACCCCAGCATCTTCCATACAGAATACAAACAAGTTGGAAGTAAATCAGACATCACGATCCATTTATCGGAAGTCGACTTGGCAGACAACGTTTGGGAGGAACCGATGCCAGTGGATCTACTTGTTGGAACAGAAGACGAGTGGGAATTCTTCACAGGACTCACCCTAAGGATCAACGCACCCCGGACACCTGTTCTTCTTGAATCTAAAGTCGGATGGATTTTATCTGGCGTAGACACCAGAAAACCAGCAGGAGAAGTGATTTCCTTAGTTACGATCTCAAATCAAGAATTGAACGAAAACGTGAAAAAATTTTGGACCTTGGAAACTCTCGGAATAAACCCCCAAGAAATTAACAACCCTTTGAGCAAAGAGGAAGAACTCGCAGTGAAGCTTTTCAAAAAATCTCTAAAATTTAAAGATGGGTACTACGAAGTTGGACTCCCTATGCCCCCTGAAAAACGAATTCTGAAGAATAACCGTGAAGAAGCTGTCAAGCGTCTGCTTCAACAAGAAAAAAGAATGACTAAGAATCCCGTTTTGAAGAAAGCCTATGAAGAGGCTATTCAAGAGCACATAGACAAAGGACACGTAGAAGAAAAACCTCCCCATGAAGAAAAAGAGGGAGAATTCCGGTACTTACCACATCACATGGTGATCCGTCCCGAAAAAGAAACTACAAAGTATAGACTTTGTTTTGATGGGTCATCTAAAAGAGTTAACGAGAACTCCTTGAATGACATTGTCTTACCTGGACCCAACCCTGTACCGAACCTCCAAAAGATCCTATTGAACTTTAGATCCCACGCCGTCGCTATCTGCGCTGACGTCAAACAAATGTTTCTAATGGTACGGATTCAAGAGAGCCATAGACCTTACCTGTCCTTTGTATTTTTCAAGAACGGTCAAATTCAAGATTACCAGTTCCGGGTAGCTTGTTTTGGCGTGAACGCGTTCCCATTCATTTGTACGGCCATCGTGAAAGAACATGCTTTGAAGTTTAAAGAATTCCATCCAGAAAGCGTGCAAACCATCCTCGACGATTTCTACATTGACGATCTTCTAAGCGGTGCCGAAAACGAAGAGAAAGGCTGGATACTTTACAACGTCGTTAACGAAATAATGAAAACTGCTGGATTTGAATTAAGAAAATGGAAGACGAATTCATCAAAACTACAACGAGCTATCACTGGTCAAGAAAATCCCGAAGACCCTGAATTCGATCTCACCCTCCTAGAAAAAAGAGACAATAGCGAAAAAACTTTAGGTGTTGTGTGGGATCCCCGAGATGACTGCTTCAAATTTAAGACCCCGATAGCTACTGAAGATTTCGAAAGCAAAGCGCTAACAAAACGACTAGTCACAAGTTGGTCATTCAAGATTTACGACCCCTTGGGATTTATCTCGCCGTACACCGTACGTGCGAAAATCTTCATACAAGACCTCTGGCGTGAAGGAAAAGAATGGGATGAGGAACTTTCCGCTCAAAGATCTGAAGAATGGAAACGTTGGCTACTCGAATCCAAGGACCTCCCGTTTGTAAAGATACCACGCAGAATCTTTACTGGAACAAGCTCCAAGAACCTCGAATTGCACATCTTCTGCGACGCGAGCGAAAAATCTTACGGATCAGTAGCGTATATAAGAGCCGAATCTCAAGATGGAAAAGTAGAAGTCAACTTCCTTTTATCCAAAACCCTAGTAGCCCCGATTAAGGGTAAGCTAACCATTCCGAAACTGGAGCTAATGTCATGTCTCATCTCAACAAGAATGGGGAAAATAATAACAGAAGATCTCAAGCTCGAGAAGAAATTACCTACGTATTATTGGTCGGATTCAGAAGTCGCATTAAATTGGATTCGCTCTAACAGCCATGGCTTACCACCCTTCATAGCGAATCGAGTCTCAGAAATCCAAACACTGACCAATCCCGAAGAATGGAGACACTGCCCTGGAAAATTGAACCCGGCAGACAAGTGTTCCAGAGGATTGACCTTGAAAAATTTGGCCGAAGACCAAATTTGGTGGGGAGGACCCACATTCCTCAAGAAATCGAAAGGAGACTGGCCAAAGAAGAAAGACGAAACCGCAATCATCGCCAAAGAATCGACTTGCCTCATAATTAAGGACTTTGAAGACCCAATCATCGATGACACCCGTTTCAGCAAGTGGACGAGATTGCTGAACACTACAGCAAGAGTTTTCCGTACAATTAAACACTGGAAAAACAAGATGCCTGAAACGCAGAAAGGTGTTCCCTTTTCGTTAACCGAGATAGAAGAAGCGGAAACCTACTGGATCAAGCGAGTTCAACGCGAAGCTTACGATAAAGACATCCGTAACTTAACGAAAGGCAAGGAATTGGGGAAACATTCCAAAATTTCCATTTTCTTACCTTTCCAGGACGCCAGAGGGGTGCTCCGAGTGGGGGGACGTCTCAACTTCGCAGCTGATCTCCTAGAAGATGAGATCCACCCGGTTCTGTTACCAAGCGACTGCCACATAGCAACTTTACTCGTCAGACACTTTCACGAGAAGAACTGCCATGCCGGTACTAACGATACGCTTAACGTGCTACGGAAGAAATTCTGGATAGCACAAGGCAGGAGGAAGGTGAAAGCCATCGTGAAATACTGCACGACCTGCAGGAAAGTACTAGCAAAACCCTTAAACCAGCAAATGGCTCCACTTCCTACAGATAGAGTGACACGACATCACCCGTTCGAAGTCACAGGCTTGGACTTCGCTGGACCCCTGTACGTCACTACGGACAACGCAGAAACGAAGAAGGTGTACATTTGCCTTTTTACTTGTCTAACGATCAGGGCAGTACACCTAGAACTCTGCTCCAACATGGACTCGCAATCTTTCTGGTGTGCATTGAAAAGATTCCAAGCCACCAGAGGGCCTTGCAAGACAATTTGGTCAGACAACGCCAAGACTTTCAAGAAGGTGAACAAAGAGCTACAAAGCATCTGGGACGAAATTGAATCTCTCAGAGCAAATGAAGAATTTATTGCGTACCTGAATGTGAACAAGATTGAATGGAAATTCATAATTGAAAGAGCACCCTGGTGGGGTGGCGTTTACGAGCGGATGGTCAAAACTGTAAAACTTGCTTTGAAAAAAGTATTGATGCGCAGCTCTGTTAATGAAGAACATCTCAGAACTTTGTTGAAAGAAGTAGAAAGTTTTGTAAACTCCAGACCCATTTCCTTTAGTAGTGACGATCCATTTGAACCCAAACCTTTGTCACCAGCCAACTTTCTAATCTCAAGTACCTATTGTTTGTTACCTGACTCCGTACCTAAGAATGATCCCGAATTTTTGAGTCAATCTGATATTTTGAAAGAGTTCCTAGAAAATAGAGAGAAGATCTTGGAAGATCTGTGGAAACGGTGGAAAGAAGATTACCTGAAGGAGTTAACCTTGGTATCGAAATGGCGAAAGCACAACAAAAACCCGTTGAAACCGGGTGACGTTGTGTTGATCTCCGAAGACAACTTACCCCGCATGCAATGGAAGATGGGAGTTATCGAGGACGTTTACGAAGGAAGAGACAAGCTAGTCCGCAGTTGCAGCATTCGCACCAAACGAAACATTTTGCGTCGTCCAATTCAAAAGATACACCCACTAGAACTCAGCATCAGCGGAAGAAAAGAAGATCAGAAAATTGAAGACTCCCATCGTGATCCACCATCCGAAGAGTTACGTGATGAGAATCAGCCCCCGGATTCTCATGGTGGGGAGGATGTCGGGGAACAATATACCAGGAGAGGTAGAAAAGTTAGAATTCCCGCCAGGTATGTTTGATGTACCCGAGAGGGGCGCTGGGGCGGGGCTCCTGCTATTATTGGCAGGTTAGAGGTGTATGGTATATGGAAATAAAGGACCGTGACCCGACTCCATCAAATGAGTTTTGTATACATTACTATATATTCACAACTTAGTTAAGAAGAGTCTAATACTTTGTGTTGTGCTTATAAATACTTAGACGACATTATAGTTTTTTCCAAAACGTTCCCTGAACACATTGTTCACCTCCGCGAAATTTTTTCTAGACTACGAGCCGCAGGCTTAAAACTAAAAGCCAAGAAATGTAATTTTTGCAAACCTTTAGTTAAATATCTAGGTCACATTGTCTCCGCGGAAGGAGTTCAACCTGACCCAGAAAAGATTTCAGCCGTTAAGAACTACCCGACACCAAGATCCGTAAAGGAAAATCGTTCCTTCCTAGGCTTAGCAGGATACTACAGGCGATTTATCAAAGACTACGCGCGTATAGCAAGACCGTTGAATAAACTAACTAAGAAACACAAAATTTAACTGGACAGACAAAGAACATTCGGCTTTTACCACTTTAAAAGAATTTCTTATGAATAGCCCTACTTTAGCTTACCCAGATTTTTCAATACCATTCATACTTCACACAGATGCTTGTGACACAGGACTAGGCGCTGTGTTAAGCCAAACCCATAACGGCCAAGAAAAAGTTATTGCTTACGCTAGCAAAACTCTAAGTGATACCGAATCACGTTACGCTACGGTCGAAAGAGAAGCTTTAGCGATTATATTTGCAGTTAAGCATTTTCATCCTTATCTATACGGCAGACATTTTAAAGTAGTTACAGACCACAACCCGTTAAATGGCTCATGAACAACAAAGACAGCTCTTCTAAATTGGCAAGATGGTCACTTAAACTTCAAGATTACGATATGGAAATCAAATACCGTCCCGGTGTTAAACACGGCAATGCCGACTGACTATCCCGAATTCCCGTCCATGCAATATCAAACAGTGATACGTTTGATACCGCCACCTTGCACGACCTTCAGTTAAGAAGACCCCTTTTGTTCAGCTATCGTATACTATTTAGAAAACGGAGAATTACAGGATAATAGCCCTAAGCATCCAGCATGGATGCACTAGAAAACTATTTCTATTCACTAGAAAAATTTATTTTAGACGAAAACGGGTTACTCCTACACCTCCTTCAAATTAAAAAGTCACAAGAAATTACAGAACAAATAGTAGCTCCCGAGGCTATCAGGAAGGAGATAATGGTGTCCCTGCATGATCACAAACTGTCAGGACATTTAGCTTTCCAAAAGACACACGAAAAAGTTAGGCAGCGTTTTTATTGGCCTAGAATGTATTCTGAAATTAAACAATACTGCAAATCCTGTGAATCCTGTGCAAGACACAAGGATACTATTCGTACAGCGCCAGCCCCTATGGTTCCTTTGGAACCGGTTTCGGCGCCTATGGAACGTATTGACGTAGACGTTGTAGGCCCCTTACCACAGACCTACAGAGGTAACAAGTATATAGTTGTCTTTACAGATTATTTCACCAAATGGCCAGAAGCATTTGCGATACCCGATCAGAAAGCAGACACTATAGCTAGACTTTTTGTGGAAGAAATCATAGCTCGCCATGGTACACCCCGTATCCTACTCTCAGATAGAGGCACTAATTTCATGTCCCAGCTAGTGGCAGAAATCTGCAAACTTCTTGAAATCAAACAGGTTCGCACAACTGTGTACCACCCGCAGACAGATGGGTTGACAGAAAGGTTCAATAAAACTTTAATTTCCTTATTGAAACATTATGTTGAAAAATCACAACAGGATTGGGATTCGCACATCCCATACGTTCTGTTCGCTTACAGAACATCGCTACAATCTTCCAGTTTAGGATCCCCATTGTTCCCGCTTTACGGTAGGGACCCTACCCTACCAATCGACACGCTAATGACACAACCTCGGAAGAGTTATGCATTAGCGGTAGATTACAAAGCAGAAATGTTAGCACGCCTCACTTCAGCATGGGAAGTAGCCTGTAGAAATCTTCAAATAGCAACAGAAAATCAAAAACATTATTACGATCAGAATTCAAAAGAAGTAGCATACACTGTTGGTCAAAAGGTCTTTTTAAATAATCCAATGACAAAACCTGTATTAGCTAGGAAACTAGATTTAAAATGTCTAGGTCCCTTCAGAATCGTCGAGTTTACTTCTCCAGTAAATGTTCGAATTAGAGACACAAAAACTTCGAAAACAGAAATCGTCCACGTAAACAGACTAAAAACTTGCCGCGACACTAGCCCGTGGTCTTCAGAACCCCCACTCTATACTGCCCCTACCCCTGTGTTACATGAAACACCCCCCTTCCCCCCAAGACAACTTTCTATAATTCCGCGAAAACCAACCCCGGTACTAGTAACGCCACCTCAAGTGATCGTTCCACCAATACCTTTACTAATTTCAAACCCAACAGTGCCCCCCGCAACTTCACCCGTACCCCCACTTCCACCCGTACCCAGAGCCGTTACTAGAGCTCAAAATGCCGGCACAGCACGAGCATCAACGTCACAACCTTCACAAGCATTAACTCCCCTCAGGGAAATGTTCTAAGACCAGTAACTTTAAGAGATCGGTCAACTCTTCGCCCCCGGGCGAAGTATACTTAAATTTCTTTTTTTTTACGTCTGAGCACGACAGACTTAACCAGCACATGGTTCTTATTAAAAATAGAATGGTTACATTTCTTACATGTTAGTATACTACCATAGAATATGAAATCCACCCCCCATACCGTCTACATCTGCCCCTACGCTTGCGGAGATAGCTTCATGCTAGCGGAGGCGACAGAACACCTCGCTGAGTGCCGCAAAACCAACGAGGATTCGTTGGTAGGTACGGGCCTGCACGTCTGTGGGTTCGATGCGGCTCATAACATCCCGACGGAGGCGTCCATGCGCCACATACTGGACGACTGCCCGTACGCCAACGCCCTCATGCATTACGAGAGCGTACAAAGCCTGGGACACGACCACCCGAACGTGCACCCGCCACCTAAACCAACCGCTTTTAATACGCTCCCGTACAAAAACAGCGTAATCCTTCTGAAAGGGTTCGAGCGGCAAGTACTCCCGGACCACGGACTACCAAGACCCGACCACTTCGGTCTGCCAAACGACCTGGGCGTCCTCATGTTCACCCCCCAAACTATCGGCACGGAGGTAGGTCACCAGACCAAAGTTGCACACCTCGAACCAAAGCAGGCGCACAGCCATCTCACTCACCCCACCCCACCCAATTCAGTACAGGAAGACCAATTTACCTGCCCATTATTGTGGAAACGATATTAATACCAGGGACACGATAGGACACCTGGAGGAATGCCGTAACGAACACCCCGACCTCCAGGACACATTCCTACCATGCCCACACTCGAAGCTGCACCACATTCACCGGTCTGACGCCTTCGCACACACGTTTCAAACGCCATATTACGGCTTCTTCATCTTCTTCGTCAGCACTAGATTTTTGTCGACGACGCAAGCCATCGACATCACTATCTGCAACTGTAGCAACCCGAAAACCTTAAATTTCATCAATCTTAACAACATGCCACAGTGTAACCCTAGAAAACGCGACCTACCACCTACTACAATGAACTACACCCTAACTAAAGATTTAGAAGCTTCAACAACCTTTAAAGGATACGCCTGCGGCCAATGGCAAAGACAACTAAAAATCGACTCGTTCTTCTTCGGAGGTCACGACACCATAACGGATAAGCAACCAATGGACACCTCCACAGACGCGCGTTACCATATGGTGCAAACGCTCACTTGAAATGGTAACAAGATGTACCGTGAAGGAAACAAATGGGTTTTTGACGAGCTGCCAAAAGGAGACCCAGTCTGGATGACTACGCAAACTTACACCACCGCAAGTTGCTTCATGCAAGAAATCACGCTTCACAAGCAATGACCAACCTGCTCAGTTGACACCCCTTTTGGTACCACAAATGCCTCATACGATGCCGGATCCGTAACATGAAACCACATCACAGTAGTATGGAAGCCTACGGACATCGAAACAAAAACGAATACCTGTACCAACGTCACAATTGCCCTAGGCATCGCCCTTTACTACTCTGCAACTACAAGCAAATACGGTAGGGTACAGGATAATAACAATCAACTTGAATTTTTTGTAGAAAAGACCCCTGTCTTAAACTGCGGAAAGTCCGGCGTACTACAAGTCGTTGGAATGCCGAAGCACTACATCCAGCTCTACCCCATCAGTACTATCCCCAGCCCAAAACCACAGACGGAACGGAATATTTCAGCCACCGAAGAACTAGCAGCCCATCTCCAGTACATTCAAGATTCAGCAGTTTTCCGCGAAAATCAATTGGCAAGGGAAATATAAATTAATAACTGCATTTACACACAAAATAGAGCAGCCCTGGTACCCTTAATCGCGCAGTTTAGTGGAATCCTCGCCGCACAGCTGCTCAGCTTTAATGATTGCGAAAGAATTCTGCCGTTCGGAGGGACCGCGCTGCTCCAGAAATGCACTAAGGAAATACGCAACTTCACAACGGAAATCACCTCTTGTGGACCACAACCACGAACCGGAAACTATACAATTGGAAAAGATGGATTTACACTTTACCCCTTCAAAAACTGTTTTTGGCAGAACGGTCTAGTAAACTTCAATGGCGCGGCGTACCGATACAACGGAACCGAGTGGGCCCCAGCCAATGCAACTAAGCTACCAGCATCCTATCAGCTTATCCGCAGTTTCAATGTATCACTAGATGCCACACTTTTCAACCTCCTAGCAAACATCAACCCGGCTTACCACAAAGAACATCAGGAGAACATCAACATCCTTATGGACCTAATGCAGACTGTTGACGGATCAGCAACCCACACGATAAGCGACTTAGTGTTTGATTTAAAGGCGAAAAACAATGTTAAAGGGATGTTCCAATGGACGAGCTACCTCAAAAACGGGTTAATTATAGGTACAGCAGCCATTGCTGGCCTCGTCGTGTTATCAATCCTTGTGAAACGTACACCTTGCCTATCGTCCGTCTGCAAAACCCTAACTCCAAAACCAAAAACACGCCGTCAACGACGCCAAGACGAAGAGACTGTAGAAATGCTCCCTCGACAGCCACCCCACAATCCAGCTATAATCACCACTCCAACCAATCTCCCTGTCTACGCCCTAATGCCCCCTAATAGCGCACCTCCTCCACCGTTGTACAGAACTAGAGCCAACGGAGACCCCAATTTCCGAACCTAAGTCTTCGTTTGTAGGACGAATCCTGTTGCCGGGACGGCAACTTTTTCGATGGGTGGAGGGATGTAAGGAGTAGAATTAGTAATAGTATAAATTTAAATCTCGATAACGATATACTAGGAAGAGTTAATAGATTAACACTTAACATACGATAAACACTGTTAACCATAAATGTAAAGGACAACGTAAAGACATCTCTCGTGCCGAGGCCAGAACCCTCGTGAATGTCTATACGCAGTCCAAAGGTAATTTTAAGTTCCGAAGCCCAACGACGCAAGAAGAAGCAAAACAGCGATGCCAACCCAAGGACACAACCCAAGCCTAAGATCACTTGAGGCCACGAAGGATAGACGAAACCGAGGTCACAACCCAAGCCTAATAAACCAATTGAGGCCACGGAAGGTAGAAACAACCGAAGCGCACCTCGATACCGATGTCCAACTGGCCTATAAATATGGACCCACCAGACGACAACGGGGCCCATTTCACCCACCTTCTCAGTCCCCGTAACATCAGTTCCCCTCCCTGTTCTTGGCCAAGGATACCCGTCCGCCGAGCAATCCCCCCAGCAGTCCATAGCAGCGCCATCACCGTCTATCGAGACCGAAGCCAACCGAAGCCAGCGAAGCCCTCACCCGAAGCCCAATCGACCCGACTCCCCCTGTCCCTCCTCTCTAAACCTGTACCGGCCCCGCTGATAGCAGACGTGAAATATACTGAATAAACTGACTATCACAGTAGATTGAACTGTTTTTAAACCTTTTCCTCTACAGTTTGTGCGAATCAGACTTCAAGCAAATCTGCAAAAGCAAAACAAATTCGTCCGAATCCTTGTAAACTTAACAAACTACTGTGACAGTAATGTAGATAAAACTATTCTCAATAGTTTTAGTAATGTTTATTACACACCAAAATTCAAACAAATTTGCAAGAAGCAAAATCGTTTAAACAAAATCAAACCTTGAAAACTTCAAAATCTGCGGTGACAGTAATGTAGCTCGGATTATTAAAAAATTTTTGTGTATTTTCCTTACACTTTAAATAACTGTTGTAGAAACAATGTGATGTACATTACTGTCACGGTAATATATAGATTCGAAGGATTGGATGCATTCGAAGGATTCTTTTTAGGTTCGTTATTCTCCATAATATGTTCGCTGTTATTATTGTGGTTCTCTCGTTTTTTCTGTTGTGACGGATCCTTATTCTCTTTGAGCGGTGTTGTGTAGCTTGTTTTCCTTCTGGCCAATCCTTATTCTCTTTAAGGTTTTCGTTTCGAACGATAGTGCCCTGGTAAGGCAACAATGTGCATTGGTAAAGCACAAGTGTGCACCAGTACTGCACCTGTGCAGCACCAGTGTAGCATGCAGTGCACCCACTGCAACACCCGGGGCACCCCAGTACAGCACTCAGATTACCCCAGTGCAGCATTCAGACCACCCCAGTGCAAACCTATGTAGCACTCTGTGCGCACCGGTGCTTCACCGATCCTGCACTCAGTGTGAACAGGTGTGCTACCACTGTGCACTGGTACTGCACCGGTGTAACACCACTGCACCCAGTGCAACACCCGGTGTGCACCAGCACGCACCAGATCAGCACTCAAGTGTACTCCAGTGTTCAACCAATGTTGCATCAGCCTACCACTCGATGCACACCAGTGGAGCACTCAGTCCACCCCAGTACTTAGGGCTAGTCTAAAAACACGATTTCATTGTTTCCGCTCCCAATTTTCCACAGGCCTAAAACTTTTGCAAAGAGCACACTTACGCATGCGCATAAGATGTTTTGAGCACATGTTCCCAGTTCCTCCATGCCTTTTTCTCGGCCACTTTTCTCTTTCTTCCTATATTTCACAACGCCGCTTCTACCATGGCTTCGAAGAAGCAATCTGTGAACATATCCTGCGAGGATCGAGCTAAGCAGTTTCCGAAAGGAATTTTACATGCTGATGGTGGAAAGCTCTTTTGCACGATTTGAAATGTTAGTTTGGATCACACTAGAAAATGTTCAATTGATCGTCACCTTGAAACTCAAGCGCATCGTTCGAAAACAGAGGCAAAGGATGAGAATTCTGAATTAGTTAGTAAAAGACAATGCACAATCGTCGGAACGCTTAATCGCCATACCGAATCTCGGGACGCCCGAAACTTGACTCACTTCAAACTTGTTGAGGCTTTTACAGAAGCTAATATACCCCTGGCGAAATTGGATCACCCTAAACTACGTGAATATTTACAAGTACTAACTTGCACCCTGTTACTCCTGATTATTTAATTTTACGTATTCCAGGAATCCGTGAACAATTTATGCAAATTGCCCAATTCGAGTGCTCTACGAAGCCTTTACCAGGCAAAGGTTTATGCTGTGTTGCAAGAGGAGTTGCTTTTAAAAGTGTCTTCTTTTTCCTCTATCTCCATCGCAACTGACGAGTCGAGCGATGTACAAGACTGTGGTGAGTTGGTTAACTCATACAGTTATGTAATGCAGTGTAAAGACACCAGATGTAGTGGCGGGACTAATACAGTCAGAACGAAAACACAACATGGCGCAGTCGGTATAAGTTTATCTTTGACCTTTGTGAATTCGTTTTCAACCCTAAGTGTGTGTGAAAATGTCACGCAATCGTAGAAACTGGGGGGACACTCCAGAAGATAGTCATCCCGCAGAAGGTGCTGAAAGTAACGAAAACCCAATTACAAAAAGAGAGTTAATCGCCCTGCTCACCGAACAAGAGCAAAAGTTCCGCGAGACCCAAGACAGGGAGCACGAGGCTCGAGAGCTCCTGCAGACGCAACTTTTAAGTGCCTTTGCAGCCCTAACCAACGCGTCAACCACTACGAAATGGATGACGTCCTCGACAAAATCACCGAATACCTCCGAGGTCGCAAGAATGTGGCATTAGATCGCGCAGAATTTGACGAGTGCTGACAAAGACAGTCAGAATAATTCGACGACTACTTTATTCGCCTACAAAAAATCGCCGGTTGTGCAGACCTCTGCAGTGTATATTGGGAAACACGCCTGACAACCCGGATTATATCCGGAATCAAAAACCAAGAGACCCACAAGAAGCTCTTGGCTATTACGCCGTTCCCACCGTTGCAAGTTGCACTAAACCTTTGCCGTAGCGAAGAAAACGCGGCGAAAAACGCTCCCATTCTTTCAAAAGCCTCGATTAACGCGATTAATCGGGACAAAGCCCCCGAAGCCAGCCAACGAAGTCACCGAAGCAAAAACCGCAATTCACAACCACAAATTGGGCCTGGCACCTGCCATAGATGCGGAACGTCGCATATAATGGTAATTGTCCAGCGATGGGTCGAACATGAAATATATGCCAGAAACCGAACCATTTCGCGAAAATATGCAAGGGCAGGGACCAAAAAGCCCAACAGAAACCGTCGAAGAACACAGGACCAGGAAAAAAGATCGCAGTGTACGGTTTCTGCAAGTTGGGAGGCGTAGCCGCGTTCCCCAAATCAGCGTCGAAATAAGCGATTTGGCCACTGGACCAAGGTTGGGGAAAATATTCGCCGTACCCGACAGTGGAGCCGAAGCAACAGTAGCCGGCTTGCACGTCATTCACGCCTTGGGAATTCACGAGCACAATCTCAAATGTAAGAGCATAGACGGATTAGTAGCCGCGAATGACCTACCAATGGACGTTACTGGCGAAATAGACTCCACTATTGCCCTAAAAGGAAGGTCAACCACGGAGACAATAATCGTGAGCCCACAGCAAAAGGGATTGCTGTTACCATGGACAGCATGCAAAGAGTTGGGAATCCTCCCAGAGCATTTCCCAGAACCCATTAAACTCTGATCAGTCCAAGAAAGCGACAAAGCAGGCATAGACGCTCAGCGGACGATGCTCAAGCAACAGCTGTTGACGGAATTCGACGACGTATTTAGCGAGGAGGGAAATCTGGTTACGATGAACGGACCGCCAATGAAAATCGAGTTACGGGAAAACGCCACTCCGTATATCGTCAATGGACCACGTCCCATCTCATATGCCCAAAGAGAAGAGGTGAAGAGGATGCTGAACGAAATGGAGCAGAGCGGCATCATCAGCCCCGTTACCGAACCAAGCGAATAGACGCATCCCCTCGTAGTTGTCCAAAAACCAAAAGGAGGAATACGTATTTGTGTCGACTTAACAAAGTTGAACGCCTTCGTAAAAAGACCCTTTCACCCAGTGCAGTTGCCAAAAGGCCATGGATATTGGCAAATCCCGCTTGATGAAGCGAGCCAAAAACTGACAATATTTGTCACCCCTTGGGGCCGTTACGAGTTCCTAAGAGGAACCATGGGTCTAATATCTGCCGGTAATGAATTTCGTCGCCGTACAGATAAAGTATTCCATGGGATGTTGCACTAGTCAAAAGTAGTTGACGACATACTCGTCCACAACGAAACGTTGCAACAGCATCTCAAGAGCGTACGAGAGACTCT
This sequence comes from Lepidurus packardi, assembly GCA_023053545.1. Classification (NCBI taxonomy): domain Eukaryota; kingdom Metazoa; phylum Arthropoda; class Branchiopoda; order Notostraca; family Triopsidae; genus Lepidurus; species Lepidurus packardi. The sequence goes on from JAKZAN010000003.1 coordinate 261,433, forward strand.
ACAACGCTGTCGCGAGGCCGGTATAACACTAAGCAGGAAGAAGTTCGCATTCGCCGAGCCAGAAGTAAACTGGTGCGGTTATGTAGTCAAGAAGGGAGGAATCGCTGCAGATCCTGCAAAACTGTGGCGGATTACCAAGTTCCCTCGGCCAACAAATATCACCGCCCTCAGATCATTTATGGGACTCGTCGAGCAGCTAGCTCACTTCTCACACGAAGTAAGCGCGCTAGCAACGCCATTACGCCCTCTTCTGAAAGCTTCAAACACGTTCGAATGGAACCATGACATTAAGTCGCCTTCCTAGCACTTAAAAAAGCGCTGACAGCTCCACCCGTACTCGCCCCGTATGAACCGACGATCGAGACAGCATTAATGACCGACGCGTCCAGGATTAATGGCCTTGGATTTGCCTTACTTCAAAAACACGGGAGCCAATGGAAATTTATCCAATGCGGTTCGCGATTTGTAACCGAAGCCGAAAGTCGCTACGCCATGGTAGAACTGGAACTAAGAGCTGTCGAGTGGATCATGAAGAAGTGTCGATTACACCTTCTTGGCCTATCAAAATTCACCCTAATCGTAGACCACCAGCCTTTAGTCACCATTATGGACAAATATACGCTGGACGCCGTAGAAAAAAAAATTGTCTAGGTTTTTTTTTTTAATTGTTTGCCTTTTTGTGGGCTTTATGTTCAAGCTCATATCATGGATTTTTTTTACCTTGCCTTGTTTTTGTTTAATTTTTCAACTAGTTTTAATGCTGTTATTATTATTTTTTATAAAATATATTTGCAGATTCTCGCCTTTGTCCGGTGATTTGCTCCAGAATCCCTTGATTCCCGGCACGCCCATTCCAGGCACGGGTTGGTGTCTCTTCGTGTACAACTTGTCACCCGATATCGAAGGGTCAATACTGTGGCAGTTGTTTAGACCTTTCGGCGCAGTGCAGAGTGTGAAAGTCATCCGCGACATGCAAACCAACAAGTACAAAGGCTTTGGTTTTGTGACCATGGTCAACTACGACGAAGCAGTCGTAGCCATTCAATCACTCAACGGGTACACGCTAGGCAATCGGGTTTTCCAAGTGTCGTTCAAAACGACGGGATCCAATAATCGCAAGAATCAGGTGTAAATTAACTCTCACGACATTACTTAACATTTGCCAGCAAGAGAGAGCGAGGAAGAAAGAGGAACAGAACTTGGACGTTTATATCAAGCTGTGTTGGAGGACAAAAAGGGATTCGTTGGGGGGGCAGCGACTGGGGGAAGTTTGTATAAAAAAAAACACAAGCCAGATTCCTTTTTTTTCGCTGCGGGCGAGCTATTTTCACGTGAACGGACAGTATTTGGGGGTTGGAAGAGGGTTTAAAAGCATATCTGGCAAAAATTACACACAAATTTTTTCATCACATAATCCCCCCCTCCCAACGTGGAATCGTTCCATTACCAATTTATCTCTATCAGCCCTGCTAGTCATTTAGCTGAAACCATTGACGGATCTCCATTTATGTGACTCCCTCTGTCCTGACATTACGGGACTATTTATTGAAGCTAGAACTTGGCTCCAAAGTACGGGAAAATCCTCTAGTCAGCTGAAACTAATTTGGGGGGAAGTAAAAAAGAGCTTTTCACACCCATACACACATACAAGTCACACAACTGATATTAGCACGAGTTTCGTTCGATGTGCGGTTGACTCAACTTTCCAAACTTTTTTTTAATGTTTTTTGTTTGTGTGGTACAACTCCCCCCTCCCGCCCCCATTCGCTCATTTCAGTTGCCAAGTTTTCTTGGGCCATCTTCGGCCCAAAATTATGTGTTTCCCCTCTGCTGAGTTTCCAATGGACTTCTAAGCGTTTTTTGTTAAGTACCTGCAATATTGAGACAGTACTTTGGAGTATGTACTTAACGATGTTCGTACCAGATTTCATTTCTTTTTTTCCCTTCCAAAAGTGAAGGGTGGTGGTCCCGTTATTATCATTTTTGTGTGGATGGGATTCATGGGCATTACATTTCAGTTCATTTTCGGTTTTTATTTTTCCTTATCTGATTGGGTGTCCATGAGTTGGCTTCTTTGTTTTTACGTTTCACCCCCATTCCCCCACCTGAAGAGAGAGCACCCAGCTGTCCTCCTCGCCACACAACGAACAAAGCAAAATGGGACGCGTGTGCCAGTCTTTCATATCCATTTCACAGCAACATTCCTTCAGAGAGCAGTTTCAAACCAAGTATTATTTTTTCTATTTTAATATGGGTTACGAGGCAGAAGTGACGCCCTCTAGTGCAGCTAAACCGAAAGGAAAGAATTGACACCAGCGCATTATTTTAATTGCACTTTTTGAGTGATCCCGTTCTTTACCTACGGTCTTGGGACATTTTTCGCATTCTAAACTCGCGGCATAGGTTTTCCTTTTTGAGCGTTGATTTAACGTCGATTACTTGTTTCAGCTCGGTGTTCTTTTCCGCATAGGTAGCGTTTAAATTAGTCCACTATGCTTTAGTCGTTTATTTAGTTCATTTTATAGTTTTCTTTTTTGGAGGAAGGAATTTCTTAAGAGTTGTATTACTTACAAACTTTTGTGTCGTTTCAATTCAGAAGAAAATCCTTTTTCAACTAGAAAGTCGGTGTTTGGTCTTGTATGGATTTGGGCGTAGTTTGTTCCATTCTATTTGTTTTGTGGCTTTTTTCTTCTTCCTTATATTTCCTTACACACATGTGTTTTTCGCTGCAAAATATCCTAGTGGCTAGCAGAAACTAGTTTTAGAGGCAGCAACAAAAAGACGGATGATCTTCCTGTCAAAAAACAAACAATTTACCATGAACTTTTTATTGCTACTTAAATTTGTCTACTTCAAGCGAATCATACGAAAAAGAAATAAGGCGCTAGGATGGCTATTTCTATTCCTCAGTGGTAGCGAAGGTTTTAGTCGTTTTCTCCTCCAGTTTTGTGACGTATACTTACGTGTTATTTCTCAAAATCTTAGCGAGTTATCTAGAAAACCCCATTTTTTTCTCTCCCACCTCGGTTCGGTGTAAGGTTATCATCAGCAGGTCCTAAAGAACATTATTTTATCCAAGCAGGGGTTTAAAAAAGGCGAACAATTTGGTTCGGCTGTTCGCTATTCGGTTCTTTTAGTAGCAGCCTAGCCGACTAGAAACAAGCACGCCAAAAAAGAACCCAAGGGTTTTCTCAGAAGACCTTTCAAAAGTCCTTCCTGAAACGAAATAATAATACTAGAAAAAAACTTTGTTTTAGCTGTTATTTTTCAAAACATGCGTTAGGTTTTCCCTCCTTCAACCACTAGGTTTGTAGACCCTCTTCCTCAAAGTGGCGTTGGAAGGGCGAGATCTTTATGCAAAAGGAGAGAATAAGGGATTAAGGTGCTCACAGAGATGAAACCGGGAAAGTTGGGAGCGGCTTTTTTGTAAAAACCTGCAAAAACCTTGCAGTTTCTTTTAAAAAAGAGGACCAGTTTTTGCCGAAACTGGAGCCCAGTTGTGGGGGGAGCGTGAAAAGAGAAAAGAGGGCTGCTCAATCATTCCATAGAGCAAAACAAACTTTAAAAACCTAGTTTTTCGCAAGGATTTGAAAGAGGCAAACCAAAACAAAGTTTTAAAAAACAAAAGATGTTGTAAACACCTTTTGCATGTTGGACTATTTGCCATACAGAGCTTTGCCTTAAATAACTATTCTCCCCTAATTGGATTGTCTTTCAATTTTTTGGGGTTCCATAGACAAGACATGGAAAATGGGTTTGTTCGGTTAATGACGACCTGGGCTGTAGCAACGACCTGAACTGTACATCATATGTGGGTGTGGTATGTGGCACTTGAAACAGTCTTGCCCAATCAAAATGTGTCGGTGATTAGAAGCTGCCCGTTCACTCACTAGAGGGCGTTCGTTCCTTCAGCGTTGCCATGGAGTCGGAAACGTAAATATGGAGTTCCTGCTAAAGATAAATAGAGCGGGGCATGCAGATAGAACATGCAGCCCCTTCATAACCGGCTTTTTGTTACCACTTTTCGAAGTTCTCAGGTTAAGTTCCGTGAGAGGACAACATTGGTCAGACCTGTTTGACCAATGCCTTGCTCACGGCGAGAAATATAAAGGTTCAAACGTAAGTCGATTGCAAGAAATTTGAAGCTTAGGAATACATAAGACTATTTTCAACAAAGCCAAGTAAATATTATTGCTTTTCAAAGCTTCCTCATTAGTGGAGGATAATGGACTTATGGATCAGGACCTACGGAGAGCTTTGATAAATCCTATTCCACACCGATTTCCATGTTGACTCTCTTCATCTTCTGACAGCGTTCAAGGGCTGCTCGGATCGAATGCAGCATCAGTACTGCGTTGCTTTCCCAAAAGTCCTCCAATAATGACAGCTCTTCAATATTGTCTCTACTTTGGTTAAGGCCTCCAACAACTGATTGGCATAGAACTCCTTGACATTGTCTGGTGTTTTCTTATGGATTTTACCGATGGAGAGGGTACGCAAATTAGGTATGGATTGGTTAAACACACTAAACGATTCGGTTAGAAACGTGCATCCATCGATGCTCAATTCCTCCAGGTTTAGTGCCATTTCTCCAAGCAAAGAGGAGACGCGCTTCTAAACCACGCCTATTTGTTGGTTCTGTTATTATTATTATTATGACTTGTATGTCCTCTCATAAATTTTTAAATTAATGGGATGACGTGGTAAAACCAGATCTTCAAATAAAAAAAGAACTATTTAAAAAGTGGAATCCCAAACCAAAAAGATAGTTGTATAATAATACTATGGTAATGTAATAATGTTGTTGTCCTTTCCTAACAAGTTACCAATTGTAAACAACGCTTCTTAATAAATACAGTGGAACCTCTCTTAACGAGCACCTCTCATAACGAGTAATTCGCATAACGAGTCAAAAAAATGTGAAAAAATTGCTCCCTTAACGAGCGACATGAGTGACACAGAAAGGGAAGTCACGTAACGTATGAGTCACATGTGAGCCGGGACTCATCAGTTTCGCTTAACGAGTGTTTCACATAACGAGCAAGATTCTGGAACGAATTATGCTCGTTAAGAGAGGTTCCACTGTACCTTATTTGCCTTCCTTATTATTTGGCAGATAATGCACTAATAAACAGTAAATAAACTGTCAGCTCTGAATGGCTTTTTACTAACTCAAGTAAATTAATTATTCTGCTTTACAAACATTAATCATTTTACAATCTATATAGTTGCAGACATTCTGGAGATGGATTCCCCCCTAAAATGACAAGTAAAAATCCGTAACTAGGTGCGTATAGACGTGTACGTGTGCGGACGTGCTTTTTCAACGTTCCAAGCCCAGAGTTTTTCTTTTTTTTTTCTCTCCCGCAGTTCTAGTGTTTAGTGCTACCTACGAATAGTTTTGATTGCTGGTTAACTGTCAAGCACACAGTTAAAACTAACTCCGGCTTAAATTTGCACAAGTGTATTAAACTTATTTGGGTTTGTTGTATGTGACATGATGCGCTCACCTGAGCCCTCCTCCAGAGGAGGAGGGACATCACTCGCGGTGACTCAACAAACAATGAGAATAACCCCGAGAGCATGGAAACCAACGCGGCCTCGCTCGAACCCAAGAAGAAGAAAAAGGTTAAAGACTTTCCGAATCCGAATAACCCTTCCGAAATGTTCGAATCCCTCAGAAAACAAAACGAAGAGCTGTCAAAACAAGTGACAATCCTCAATTGCAAAGTCGAGGACCTTCTCCCAATTGCTGAATGTGTTCCCCAGCTTCAAGCGGAGGTTAAATACCTGAGAGAACTCATCAACAAACATGGAATCCAACCAAAACCTACTCCGTCGCCAATGGAAGGTCCTTGGTCCGTGGTAAACCGAAAACGGCCTTTACCCAAATCAACAAAGCCCGCCGCCTCCCCTATTCAATCAAGCCAACCCAGCCCGACGAATTACCAAAGACGACAACAAGATGAGCTTATCGTCTATGTTGAACAATTGAATGACGGAAAGAAGAAAGAAGTAGTCAAAAGAGAAGACTTACTACGTAATCTGGACAGGGACTTGCTTAAAAAGTTTGGCCCCAAGGCTCCCAACGTGATCGTGGCACGGAAAACGAAGAATTTAGTCGAACTCACACTTGGAAGCGAACGGGAAAAGAGTGAAACAGAGAACCTCCTTCATGACACCACTTTGGACTCACTCGGCCCGATAAAAGTAACCTGCCCGAAACCACGTAAAGATTTAGTCATCCACCAAATCCCCAAACAATTTAACTACGAAGAAATCGCCTCCCACCTGACTAGGAAAAACATAGCCACACAAATCGATTTCACTGCTGAGTCTCTACGCTGGCTGAACCCTGACAGCACGAAAGCCTTTGGTTCAATCCTGTTCACGTGCCCTTCGACTGACGCTAAAACGAGGCTGCTTAACCGAGGCTACCTATATGCCTTCAGCAGATCTGTACAGCTCGAAGACCGCCGCCAAGAGCATTTCACACAGTGCTATAACTGTCAGAAGTACGGTCACACCGCATTTTACTGCAAAGAAACACACCCGACTTGTGGGAAATGCTCGGACAAACACAACACGAAAGAATGCACAAACAATACAAGGAAATGCCGAAACTGCGGAAGTAATCACTACTCCTTTGAAAGTAGCTGCCCAACGCGTATTGCTGAAAGGCAAAAACGCAACCCCACCGTTTCCCAAATCCATGCCCAAATCTATTGACAGACGGAATAAAAATAATCTTCCATAACATAAGGAAAAGCAATGCTCAGCTGTCAGAAACGCTAAGAGAAGCTAACGACTTTAACGCTGACATTATAGCCATAATCGAACCCCCATCTAATCCCTCGACTCCCCTTTTTCATCACTTCACCTCATTCGAATCCCAGAGTGATTATAAAGGTGTTATATGCTTCAAAAGATGCAGAACACCTAACGTTTCTGTAGTTACCGTAACAGACTTATATTCGATTATAAAAATAGCCCCAAAAGCATTTACACCCATATTCCTAATCATTGTGTACAGAAGACATACTGAGGACCTTGCGGAGCTTATGACCGAAATCTGGAGAGAACTACCTTCATCTTCCCAGAACGTAATTCTCTGCGGAGACTTCAACGCCCATCATTGGCACTGGGAGAACAAACCAGCAGATAAACCTGGAAGACAACTTTTCGATTTTATTACCGAAAAAAAATTAATTCTGCTCAATAGTTGGAATGTCTGCACCTTTAACAATGAAAGAGGAGACTTTTCAACTCTCGATTTGGCCTTTGCCTCTCCAAATATTGCTTTTTTAATAGACCTGCAAATTATCGACAAAACTTTTTTCCCAAACCTATCAGATCACGAAGCCATCCGCTTGCACATCGATATTCGAATCGAAAAACCTAAACAGGAAATATGGAACTACAACAAAACAAACTGGCCAAAACTAAATGCGGGCCTGGAACTAACACTACAGAGGATAAAGGAGGCACTGACCGACATAGATACAGTGGAAAAACTCGACACCGCAGTTAACCTTTTAACTGAAGCTCTCTACAACTGCGCCCAGGTACACATACCCAAAAGAAACATTACGAATCGAAAAAACCCGTGGTGGAATAACCAGCTCAATCTACTTCGAAAGGATGTAGCAAAATCACTCAGGGCTTACCGTGTCTTCCCAAGCTCGCTTAACGAACGCAAGTGGAAAGATGCTAGAAATAGCTATACGACAAAAGTACGCATCACCAAGGAAGAATACTGGAAGCGAAAATTAGACACTTCAGATTCTCGAGTGTTATGGAACCTGGAAAGAAAATTTCGTGAATCAAGAAATTCTCTCTCCCTAGACCAACTTCTGGACGACAATCGTAAACCTTTTGCCAATGAAATCTCGAAGCTTAATTACCTTGCTGCTAAACTTCTCGATTGTAAAAGCTTCCCTCCCTCCACTGTAAACCAACATAAACAAACAAGACGTACACACCCACAAAAGACTAGACAAAAAGACTTACCAACTGTGACTTTAGAAGAATTGGAACAAATAGTTCACTCCTTACCGAATATGAAAGCGCCTGGAATTGACTGCATACAACCAATCCTAATTAAAAAGACGTGGCAAACAATAAAAAGGATCACTATGGACATCTTTAATTCCAGCCTCAGACTATGTCACTTCCCCACTGCATGGAAAACAACAAAAATATTAGCTCTTCCAAAGCCAAATAAGGCTGACTACTCTAGCTTTAAAAACTTTCGCCCGATTGCCCTCTTGCCCTGTCTAGGCAAAGTCCTTGAAAAAGCAATCGCAGCCAAATTGTCGGAAATGTTAGAGAGTCATAAAGCCCTGTCTAACAACCAATGGGGTTTCCGACCAAACAGGTCAACGACAAACGCGATGCTGCAATTGTCAGACAAAGTGCTTTCCGGCTTTGACAACGGCAAAGTAACCTCAGTTCTGTTACTGGATATCGAAGGCGCATTCAATAACGTAAATCACGGAAAACTCTGCCGGGAAGCGGAAAAGAAAAAGATACCAGCTTACCTAGTAAACTGGATTAAGAGTTTTCTGGTTAACAGACGCGGCTTCATCGCTAACGGACACAATAGGAGCGAAGCTTTTGGCATAGAAAAAGGGGTGCCTCAAGGGTCACCCCTCTCACCTGTACTGTTCACTATATACGTCGATGGAGCTCTCTCGTTAGTTAAAGCCAAGAACTCCCTATCAACGGGCTTTGCGGATGATATCCTATTAGCGACCACGAGCTCTTCCGAAAATATAAATATTGGCCGATTACAAAATGCACTAATATCGCTAGAAAAATGGGGGAAAAGACTGAGCCTAAACTTCGCCAAATCCAAAACAGAGCTTATACATTTCTCCCGAAAACGTTTCCAAGACCCCGTTCCTCTGGAGTGGGGAGAAGAAATTATCCACGCAAAAAACAGTGTACGGTACCTAGGCCTACAATATGATTCAAGGCTCGACTGGTCAGCCCACGCAAGTCTTCTCGCTTCCAAGGGCAGCCACACCATCTTCAAATTAAGAAAACTAGTGCAATTCATCCCCTCCATAAGAATAGATCAACTAACAACTATAGTCAAGAGCACACTGTACTCAAGAATATTATATGGGTTACCTGCCTTGGCGAATGCGAATCTGCAGAACCTACTCCCTGTGCGAGCGCTACACAGGCAAGCGCTCTTACTCATCACCGGCGCCCTAAAAACCACCCCTACTGCATCCCTCGAAGTAGAAGCGGGTATCCCTCCTTTAGATCTTCTCACGTTGAAAACGCTCCTACGATTCGCCCAGAAACTACCGGACGGACCAATTACGAAACCAAAACACGGAAGGTATAACACTTGCTCCCAGAGAATGATATCTTACAAGAATACTTACCCCATATCGGACAAATCCATGAACAAAGAGGCTGCGATTAACCTCATCATTCTTCAAAAATGGCAAAAGAAATGGTCTGACGCATCATCAACACTCAGAGACTTACATGTTACCCCGACCTTAAAACCAATTTGTAAACTCAAACTAGACAGAAAGACAATATCGACACTCATAAAATTAAGAACTGCCCATTTCCCGACTAAGACTTACCTCCACAGAATAAGAAAGACCGACGAGACGACCTGCACCTGCAACGGACTTTCAAAACAAGACCTTATACATGTTTTTTTCCACTGCAGACTACTCAACAGACAACGAGCACTGCTGCTCAGACATATTTCAAGAAAAAGACTACATCCGGACAATATTCTGACGAATACAACAGTTTTCCCCGCGACTCATATCTTTGCAACAGAGGCACTCAACATCCTAAAGAGCAATTAGCTTAAGAATATCTTCCTAACTTAAGTTGGCATTCGTGCGAAGACCAACTGGTACACTATGTGAAGGCATCAAGTTGTTTGTGTCATTGTAAACCCTAAGTCAGCAACGAGCATTAGCTCACGCTACAAATACAGGGAAAAAAAAAAAAAAAAAAAAAGACTGCAATCGTGACAAAGACTTTGCTCTGCAAACAAAACCAAATGAAAATATATTGTAGCGTAAATTGAAATTACGCAGATTAAAAATAGGGAGAATATTTTATTTCACAAGGCAAGTATCAAGAAAGGGAAAGTAACTTTTAGCTTTTTTTTTGCAAATATCAAAGCTCGCGCGTTTCGCACAATTGCTCCCGCCGTTAGTCCTATTCAACTCTGCGCTCTCAGCTCTTCTTACTTCCTTTCTGTGCCTCTCGTACAATCTAGCGACAAAAAGAGATTTTTAAAGGAAAATCATAATAACTTTCGAACCTCGAAAACAGTAGTATAGGTACCACCATTACTGCCACCTCCATTACTGCCGCACCAATAGGAAGCCTCCATTTCTCCCAAGCCCCGCCCCTTTTATGGCTGCACCAATAGGATGCCTTCATTTCTCCCCTAGTCCCCGCCCTGACGCCTGCGCAGTATGGTTTGACAACACCTAGTTTCTAGCGTTTCCGCCACTTTCACGTTGGCGCTGTCCTCACAATTGAGCAGCTCTCGTGTCGACAACAGTGTCCTCCGCAAACAAACTTAATTACCATTAAAGTTAAAGACACTTTTTCGGACTCGACATTAAAGTTAAAGACACTTTTTCAGGATTACCATTAAAGTTAAAGACACTTTTTCAGATTCGACATTAAAGTTAAGGACACTTTTTCGAGAATAGACATTAAAGTTAAAGACACTTTTTCAGAATCAACATTAAAGTTAAGGACACTTTTTCGAGAATAGACATTAAAGTTAAAGACACTTTTCGAGATTCATCATTTAAGTTAAAGACACTTTTTTCACAAAATACACACACATTTAAGTAAAGACACTTTTTCAAAAATAGACATTAAAGTTAATGACACTTTTTCGGAGATAGACATTTAAGTTAAAGACACTTTTTGTAAGTTTAACCTTTGAAATGTATTTTCTTTCAACAAATACAATTACAAATTCATTCAAAATAATGGTTGGTGGTTTCACTACACTGTAAGATTTTTTTTGGAGAGTGTGCCATCATGCTCATCAGGCTATCAACTGTTGCACACACACTGATAACACCAACTCACCAACTCTTGCGTTTGCACAGCCCCTCTGGCTAGGGTGCTTGTCAGCTCACACTCCCCTCAAGCTCCTGTGTTGGCCAATCCTCACTCTTCCATCGGTATGATTCCTCAGATGAGCGCGCTTGACAACCCCCTCTTTGACATCTGTGCAACCTTTAGACTGAACAGTTTCAAAATCCCCAATTCTCGCAACCACACACCCACACACACATTCCAACCAGGGTGTTTGACAAACTCAAGGCTATCACCAGCACGTCTCCCATTTATGAAACCAGTGGAACCAACACAGATCAACACGATGGTTCAATAAACTCTGCTAGAGCATAAGAATGGCTGAAGACTTGGCTGTAGTCTATTTGAGATTAGTCGACAACAGCCCTGTGGAGTTAACCACATGTTTTATTAATTCCAAATTATCTCGAAACAATTTTTACTACCAACATTTCACATGGGGAAATGACCATGATCAAGACTGGTCCTTTGACACGATGGGTGTTTTCTTCAATCATCTAGCCTGCTCAATCCGAAAATATCGAGTTTTAACATGGGGCGATCCCTCGTTTGAAATTCTCTCACAAGGACTTCAACAACCCATTGAGAACTTGGCAGGATACAATTGTCCTACAGTCAACGGAATTTTCTGTCCATTTGAACCACCCTATTGTCCTAAACATCAAACAACCCCAACTCTTTGTACGCTATTCCAAACCTACAAATTCGCTTATTGGTTAACCCGAGATGTAGAACGAATCAATGTAAATACACGTTGTTAAATAATTTCGAGACTTATATTTGAATGTTGCGCCGCACACATATACACACAACTTATAGATGTCGCCTTATGCGTACAACAACAACAAACACGAGGTTAAAAGAAATCCTTTTCACAATTCATGTCGAAACGAACACTAGTTATTAGTGCTTCTGTGTTGTACAGTGCAGAATAACCCATGAAACTTTGTCGCATAAGATCCGATTTTAACTTCACTCTGAGGAAAGAGTAAGCATACAAAATATCGATATACACACAAGATTTGATCTTATATACTTACTTATTTATTCGTAATATCTTTTTCGCACCCAGGTCCAGGACGCACCTGACAATCAAACGCAAAAGCTGGCTTGGAGATCTTGGTTTTAATAAAGGTGTCTGCATGCAGATAAAGACAGCGTCCAGTTTCGTAAGACATGAACCTTATGGCACGATGCGTATAGTAACAGTTAAATAAGAAATCGCGACATCTAATATCATCGCAATGGATATCACAATATTCTCGATTAGGTCCCACTTGCATGTAAAAGTTAAAGTAACAGCCAGGTTGGTGTTTATATTCGCGCACACCGCTAATTTTTGTTATGTAGCCTATTACTAAAGGCATTTTATCATGTATGTTAAATACAAGCGAAGTAGAGCTGAAAGCTGATTTTTCCAACAGACCGTCTGCCTCTTTTATACGTTTAGAGTAAAGTCAAACACCAATCGTAAGCTAGCGGGTTTGTAATGTATGCCACACCCAACGCGCAACTTCCACACATTGAAACCTTACAGTATCCAGCGCGCACACTTCAAACTTAACCTCAAACTACAACAAGCAGTCATGGCTTACGGTAAGTTTTCATACCAGTTTGAATTTTATATATGTGTCTACACGTGTTTGAACATATTTTGTTTGTAGGAATCGGTCAAGGTAAAGGAAATCAAGTAACAATGAAAACCCCAGCTTTTTTAAATTTGGAGACGAATGCTGGTTGTTGTAACCCAAATCTAGAAGCAGAAAAGCTATTATAGAAATTGAACTGTGAAGTTTTTAAAATCAATAACACTCCTAGATTATCCCTCCTCACCTTTGTCATCAACAACCGATTCAAATATTGTAAGGTGAGTGTTGTTGGGAGGGATATATTTGACATTGTCATCATCATTATCATCAGTTGCAACATACGATTCTACTTTAAATCCATTAAAAAGTTTGTTAGATATGTAAAGTTCATACCAGTAGTTATTGTGAAAGCTATACGATTTGTAGATTCTTCCACATCTTTATCATCACCACCAACCGATTCAAAGATTGGAAGGTGGGTGTTGTTGCGAGAGAGATATTTAAAATCATTGGTGGATGTAACATACGATTCTACTTCAAGATTAAGAGGTTTGTTATAGATATGTAAACTTCATACCGGTAGTTATTGTGAACATTGTAGGATTTACAGACGTTGATGATGATGGAACTTCCATTAGCTTGGTAGATTGTTCTATCAAAAGAAATTTATAGAATACTACAATGTTACACAATAAATGTAGTTATCAAAAGAGCTGTTGTTGTACCGTTGAGATTTGGAGAAGAAGTTGACATGGTTGTGTTTTCCGAACAAGTAAAAAAAAAAATTATTCTGTTCCCCTTAACACGTTTAGAGATAGGGTGACATACATGCTGCCCTCCCCAAACGTATACCCCATAGTAGCATCCCGGAACACTTCGACAAACCTCACAACCTAATTTATCATTAGGACAAACTAGTAAAAGAGAAAAGAAGTGTTACCAAATAGAGACCGGTGATTATTGCGTCTTACCCTTGAAACTGTTAACAACAGTTAAAAACATCCACACCAAACACCAAACATGTTTCATTTTCCTATTCGAGCGACTGTACTGAACAAAGAATATATCATACTGAGGAAGAGTTCTTTAAAATAGGAAACATTTTTTTTATTTCCTAACGGTTTTTACAGGCTGGTGCACTCTTTCATATACAATAGGTTCACCTTTCATGTTGAAAATATCTGACATAAGACGATGAGTGTCAGGAGTGTTGGGATCGAAGGAGAGCATCAAATAAGAGTAAGGTTCTTCACAGGCATGCTCGTACGCATCCATAAAATATCTCAGTTTACCAGGGAACATTTGAGCTCCAATAGCTCGAATTTGAGTAACATCTCGAGCAGTTTTCATTAGAAACATGTGGGAGCAATTAAGAGAGATGGTGCGAAGGTTGCTATAAAACGGGTTTTGTGTAATCATGATGACGGAGATATTGGCATGGTGGGAATGTTTGGTAAAGATGTTCTCCAATGCTTTTGATTTACCATCTATAGTTTCCATCAGATCATCCAGAATGAGTAAACTGTTGGCTGGTAAAGTTTCTTTAATATCATTTTCGTCAAACCCGGCTTGAAAAGTAATATTGTCCAACTCCGACTGGAGTTGTGCAAAAAGCGGTTGCCACGCTCCATAACAATAGCGTATACGTTCAGGACAGGGAGTGAACATTGACGATAGTTGTCGAAGCAGCTGGGCTACCACCTCGCTTTTACCCGATTGTGAAGGACCAGCAATGAGGATGCGCACTGGATGTCTAAACAACGCCTCCATACTAACAAATGAGTTCCTCCTCTTCTAGTTCCGAGTCTTTAAGCACTAACACGCCATGAAAATCGTGCTCAGTAGCCCTCAGGACAGCGTTTGACAATGAATTCTGAATATAGTCCAATCTTAGGCGATTTGATTCGTGAATTAGGTATTGATGTTGATGAGGATGACGAGTCACAAGCAGGTGCTGGCGAAGAATTCCCCGCTCCACACCCATCAATCCGTACTCGAACTCTCAATCGCGGCATCAAGCGTCGACAACGACGTTTGAAACGTCGTCGTCAAATTTTAAATCCTCTGCCAACGATCGCCCTTTCACCACCCCCTCCAACAAGTGTTGCAGAACCTCTCACACCCAATATACCACCACCGCAATCGATTGAATCTAACCACAATGAATTTTTTGAATTGAATAGTACACTAGCTGGACATTTGCGGGAATATCGATTGATTGTTGGACCTGAGCGTTACCCGATTATAACAGCCGAACAATTGATGAGCGAGTATAGTTCACAAATTCTCGGATTATTGAAAGCTCAACTACGAAAGAGTTTGTCTGTGAAAATCAAATTTGTAGTTCATAGCGTTATGAGTAAAATCATAAACACTCCTGAAATCAACCGCAGCGAACGCTACCCCCGTTTTTTCCACAGTGTGTATGTTATCGTGTTCCCAACTTCAGATTTAAATCAAGTTATGCAAAATGCATTTGATCATATTGCCAACGTGATCCACAATCGTCAGAATCAAGCTGGTTCTGGTTGGCGGATGGAGTACATTAGTGAGCTTCGAGCTTCAGTGACCACGTTTGTTCCTATGGCAGGTAGTGGTAACGACTCTCACCAGATACGGTTACCTGCCGGCATCGCTAAACACAAAGCTGTTGTTAATATCGAACGTTGCGGTGATCAATGTTTTGTCTACGCGGTCAAAGCGGTGCTAGCTCGTCAACATGCTGCAACTGACGAAAATTCTCAGTTTTTTATAAAACATCATAGTGCTAAAAGTTTAGATGATCTCTTCGCCCGTTATCCCGACAGGTTACCGACCATTAATCCACAAGTGCTAACCTATCCTGTTAAAATTCAAGACATAACTGCTTTTGAAGAAGCCCATTCAATCGCTATTAATATCTTAGCTTTTGATACTTTACCGTTTGGATGTTTTGACGAGAGTGATGAAGAAGCAGAAAATCCTAAACGCTCTAAACTCCCACCAACTCTTGTTGCCACCCCTCGAAATATTTATCCTTTTCGTATTTCTGGGAAAACCTTTTTCAAACCCAACACCACCCTCTGCCAAGAACCGGTTAATCTTTTGTATACATGCACCGGTCCGGGACAAGGACATTTCTGGCCTATTCTTTCACCAAATCGTTTGTTGGGTAAAGATCAACTACATAAGGATCATTATTGTCTCAAATGTCTAAATGCGTTTAAAAGTTCCCGGTCCCTAGATGCTCATAAAATGTACTGTTTGGAAAACAAACAAAAAGCAGTTCGACTCCCCACTCCTGGGAAGAACGATTTTGTTCAGTCAATCAAAAGCTTCATCGTCACGAAGCTCTATCTTTTTGTTATTTGGTGCTCGACCTGCAGGGGAGTGAAGTGGCATACCAGCGCTATGTTGGCCCTAATGCAGGTCAGATTTTCCTACAAAACATCTTAGAAACAGCAGCAAATCTTGAACAAGTGGTGCGCTCAACAAATTTTCCCCTCAATGAAAAAGATGTGTCAATGGCAATAAGAGCCCGACATACAGCTACTATATGCGTACACTGCAAGAAACCCTTACCCCAAGATTTGTCCGAGCGTATGATAGATCATGATCATTTTGACGGTTCTTTCCGGGGTATTGCTCACCGAGGTTGTAATCTCCATTGTAAATTGGAAAACTACGAATTACCTGTCTACTTCCACAATTTACAGTAAGTATCTGTGAAAACCGATAAACCGAATCCAAATAATCTGTTGTTTCTAGGAATTACGATGGACATTTCATCTGTCAAGCATTGGAGCATTACGGGCAAGACATTGACATTATCCCCAAATCCATGGAAAAGTTCTTGACTTTTAAAGTTGATAACGTTCGCTTTCTGGACAGTCTTCAATTTATGAACACTAGTTTGGAACGTTGGGCTCAAGTTCTCTTGAAAAAGGGGCTCCACTCCTTTCAATGTTTGAACCGTGCGGCTGCGGTAGCGGGGAATCAAGAGAAACTCAAACTCTTAGCGCGCAAAGGGATATTTCCCTACGAGTTCATGACTAGTCTGACAGCTCTCGATTTACCACATTTACCATCCCAACTGGCCTTTTTCTCCACCCTAACTGGTTGCTCAGTTTCAGATGAGGATTACATTCATGCACAAAACGTTTGGGATACTTTCCAATGTCGCACATTACGCGACTATCACAACTTGTATTTAGAGTGCGATGTCCGCATTCTAGCCGACTGCTTTTCCACCTTACGTCAAACAACCTATCACCATTCGGGTTTGGATGTAGCCCATTTTTACAGCATTTCGCATTTTAGCTGGAACGCCTGTTTGTACACAACGGGGGTGACGATGGAACTTATGACCGATGTAACCATGCATAGTATGGTTAAACAAAATGTGCGAGGGGGGCTAACCATGGTGTCCCAACGTCATGCTGTAGCCAATTTACCAGACTTGCCACATTATGATCCTACACGCCCTAATAGCTCCATCGAATATATCGATGCTAACAACTTGTATGGATGGGCGATGGTTCAAGCTTTACCCACCGATGGAATTTGCTGGTTATCAACCAAAGAATGCCCCAGTTTGAACGAAATCCTCTCGTTAACCCCAGATTCGCTCTATGGTTATGCCCTACTAGTCGACATGGAATATCCTGCCCATTTACACGAAGAACACGACGATTTTCCCTTTCTCCCCCGCAAAGAACAAATAACATGGGATATGCTAAGCCCCGCAATCCAAGAGCATTATCTGAAGGATGGGAAAACATTTCCCTCTCGTGTTGAAAAACTATGTGTCACCTTAAACGCTAAAGAAAAATATCTGATTCATTACAGAATGTTGCAGCTGGCTTTAAGTCACGGATTGTTAGTGACCCGAATGCATGGTGGTATCAGATTTCGTCAGACAACGCTGTTTCAGCCCTACATCGAATGCAACACCGCTTTGCGAGCTGCCGCCACCAATGACGCTGATCGTGAATCATTCAAACTGATGAATAATTCCATCTTTGGTAAAATCATTCTAACTTAAACTCATACTTTTGACTAACCTTCAGTTAACATTTCAGGCAAAACTGTAGAAAACGTAGACAACCGAGTCAACATCTACGTAATAAACAACGAGAAAACTCTTGTGAGTTTAACAGCCAGTCCAGCCTTCAGCCATGCACGACGCATTTCGAATGATTTAGCACTCATCCAGATGAGAAAAACCGACGTTTTTTATAACAAACCAATTCTTGTAGGTTTTGCAATATTGGAATTAGCCAAAATGCATATGTACGATTTCCACTACAACATTATTCGCCCACATTTTGGTTCGCGCTGCCGCTTGGTTTTTACCGATACCGACAGTTTTTGCTACAGTGTGGAAAGCCCTACCGGATTCTGGGAAGAGATGTGTCATCGTCTAACCACCCACTTTGATACCTCCAACCAACATCCATCCAGTCCATATTACTATGCTGACAACGATAAACGTCTAGGCATGTTTAAGAACGAGGCTGGACAAAACCGTATTGTGGAAATTGTAGCTTTACGACCCAAACACTATTGTATACGTTTTGACACGGGTGAAGAACAACGAAAGGCCAAGGGCACTACCCGAGAAGCCACCCGTCGTGAATTATCGTTAGACCTTTACCGTCAAGTGTTGTATGGTGAGCGAGCGAGGTATATACTACCAATACCACTCTCCGCTCATTCAACCATCAAATTTATACTTATCAAACTCGTAAATTGTCATTGTCTGCTCTTGATGATAAGCGTTTCTGGCTCCCAGATTTTGTTACCAGTCACGCTTACGGATATTGTAATGAAGATGATGAATAAAGTTTAAATTGTATCTATAACCCATGTCTAGTTTAGTTGTCACTCAACCTTTGAAGCTGCAAGATGGTTCATGATAAAAGATTTGGGAAGAAATGGCGCACTCGCTGTCGACAGGTTGCCGCGCAAACCCTTCAAACTCTAGCTGAATGGTTGTCGATTATGACGCGTCTTATTTTAGCCTTTAAAGCGCGATCTTCGAGTGGGTAAACCTTTAGTCGCACACTGGCTTTGGAGGTAAACAGACAACGAGAGGATGTGTCTTAAACAGGTGAAGAAATACAAACCTTATTTGAAAACTTTATGTCGCTGTCAGCCCAAACTCCGTCAAATTATCCTTCAGAACGCTGACCGACCCCTTATTAACGTTATTTGCGAAATCATCTTGAATTTAGTCAAGGGTGTTATCCCTCTTCAGGAAAAAGAGAAACAAAAGCTACGTCGTTTCAAGTCTATTCTTCGAGATTTGGCTCAATCCAAACAGAGTTTCCGCTATCGTCATAAACGAATAGTGCAGAAGGGTGGAGGATTTATTTTAAACGTGCTTAACCCCGCTTTAGCTTTTTTAAGTCGCCATTGCCAAAGCAGCGCGTCCCATGCGGTTAGTGCCGCTAGACATAGCCAACAAAATTGATCAAGTTTTGCATCGGGAATCGCAGTCTGCCATAAAACCGCCCCCCAGTTTCAAACTAACAGAATTTTATCGGGCGGAAGAGGAAATGCGGAATATTCTCAATAATCCTGAATTAAGCATTGAGAATAAGTTGCACCTGTTTGAAAAAACGTTTCAACGCTACAAGGCTGCTCACCCAGGTCATGAGAGGGCTGCATCGTCAACACATGTTTCTTTACCTTCTGTTCCCACGGTTCCATCTTTAAAACATGGGGGTGTTGAGAGTGATTTAACACCCACACGTGTAAACAACACTCGCAGCTTTTCACCACAACCCTTTCAAACACCGATTAATAACATTTCTAAACCCGACATGTATGATAGTCCATTGCAGTCAAGTGTTGAAGAGACCCCCAGCGTTACCCAATTTATGGTTAAAGTGGACGACCAATATCGTGAGAAAGCGTTGACAGCTAGCGAGTATCTTACAAAACCTGAATATGCACACATAATTACAGTTAATCCTGACAGTACTCTAAAACTATATGGGGAAACTATAGAAAACAGCCATGTGTCAGATTACATGAGAGATCTCTTTTCACACAACAAGGGTCGCTTTTTACCTCGAATGGATGATTTTTCACGCGCGTTAGCCGATATTAATTTTCCCACCCAGCTTATTGTTAAAGAGAAACGGCTAAAAGAGATTGAACGTTTGAAACTGCTCCATTCGCGCGGTATCACTCCACCCAGCCCTAGAGTCACCCGATCGTATAAACGCGCTCGAGCTGGATCAAGTCCTCAGTGGCAAAATTTAGTTTGAAATGGTAGAAAAGACATGGCTTACTCGAGACGATTGGCATCAACTCTATACGGATCCTTCGTCTTTGGGTGCTTATGGTGGTTTACAACGTTTGTTGCGTTACGCCAAACAGCAATACCCGAAAGCCGCTAATATTAACCTTACCACCGACCGCAAAGCTTTGAGCTATCTTAATAGTTATACTCTACATCGGAACAATCCTCGTCGCTTTCCACGTCGATATGTAATCACTTCTACGCTTCATGATCTTTGGCAGGCTGATTTGGTTGATGTACAACGCTGGAGTCGAATGAATAATGGAATGAACTTTCTTTTTACTATTATTGATGTTCATAGTCGTTATCTCTGGGTCTATCCTATCTCCAACAAGACTGGACCTACTGTACTCGCAACCTTACAACAACATATTACAAACACAAGATTAATACCCAAACATTTCAACACGGATCAGGGTACAGAATTTCTCAATCACGCGTTCCAAAAATATCTTAAAGACGTAGGTGTCAAATTTTATCTAACTCGGACTCAAGAAACTAAAGCACCGATTGTGGAACGAGTCCATCGCACCCTCCTAGAGCGAATCTCGCGTTACATGACTCAACATCATACCGAACGTTTCATAGATGTGTTGCCACAATTAGTGGATAACTACAATCGGAGTTACCATCGAACCATTGGTCGGGCTCCTGTGGAAGTCACCGTGGAAAACCAAGATGAGGTAGCTCGACATATTCATAAGATGCGCAGTGCAGCTGTTAAAACTCGTCAGCCCACCTTCAGTGTAGGTGATTACGTACGGATTAAAAACGATACAAAACCATTTTTTAATAAAGGCTATATTGTTCAAAACACATACGAGATATACAAGATTGAAACGGTGAATCTTACTCAACCTGTAACTTACAATTTAGTTGATCTCCAAAATGAAGATATTATTGGTCAATTTTACGGTATTGAATTAACCCATGTGGCGCCACCTAACTTTAAAGCTTTGTACCCCATCGAAAAAGTGCTCAAACAACGTTGCAACTCGGTGGGTGAGACCGAGTACTATATAACATGGAAAGGTTGGCCAACCGAGTTCAATACTTGGGTAAACGCTCGAGAGTTAACACCTTTCTGGCAAGACTTTGTCCGCACACGGAAGACTTTAAAACCTCCCGGCAATCTGTATTCGGGTCGCATGCGATCTAGTCGACAGTCACCATGACCCACAATGAAAAGTATATCACGTTACCTTCTAACTCATCCATGTCGCATTATCCTCATAATACTATGAGTAATTATCGAACTCTATTGTGCGAACCAATACATGTCCCTGTAGATGAGTATGAGGTGGCTTTGGTGGAATTTCTATTTGTGAACAGTATGCATACTTTAAGCGAAGAAGAGAATTTTATGATTGCACACAGTGAAATCAAATCTAAAAAACAGACTGATGGTTTAACCAAAGAAGTAGTAGAAATTTCATCGAAGGAAGAGCTAACTAAAATCAATTTACACAATTTGGAAGTGTACGATTCTATAGATCGGTTGGTGAGCGATCTCAACAGTGGTCTTGACCGTATGTTTCCGACTCTATTGGATAAATCTCGGAGAGTCGAATTTGTTTACCGTGACAAAAAGAAAACAGTGAGCTTGAAACTACCCCCGAGTTCCGATTTGGAAGCTTGCGAAATTATTTTACCGGCACGGGTTAAAGCTATCTTAGGGTTCATGGATCAGGACAAATTACGGGTGGTCAAAGGTCGTGGGGAATGTAATTCGAGTCTAACACCAGATCTGAAAAGTGGTGCTCACAATTTATACGTTTATTGTGATATTATACAATCGAGTTTCGTGGGGGATACCAGCGCTCCTCTTTTACGCACCATCCCTCTTTCCACCGAAATGAGAGAGGGTGACCTAGTCTCAGTTAGTTTTAATCACAATTACTATATCCCCCTTAGTCGAGGTTACATTGATACAATTCACATCTATATTAAGACAGGTACTGGTCTACCTGTTTTATTCCAAGCTGGGACAGTGTCGGCTATACTACATCTACAACGAGTTCGCTCTCATGGCGCCTTTTAAGGGATGTTTATCGGTTGAATGTTATATGAAGGCGTTAAACCCACAACAGCGAGGTGGTGGAGGTGAAACTTTTTATCGAGGCAACCACCGTCAACGTGGTTATGGATTTTTCTCGCGCTACATAATACCAATTTTCCGTGGATTAGTAGCACCCTCGCTCAGACATCTAGTTAGAAACGTGGCTCGTGATGTCTCATCGGGTAAGAAATTGACAGACACCATGAAAACTCGAGGTATGGAAAGTTTACAACAAATGGGTCAAGAAATTTTGCAACGCAACACCAACGATGCAAAAGCTCAAGTTGGACAAGGGTTCATTCAATTCTTAAACAAAACTCCTCTTCAACGACAGCTCAGTATGTCTAGCACCACAGTTGTGAAAACACCTCGTCGTCGTCGTCGTCGTCCTCGTCGAAAATTAGCGGGTGCTGTGGCACCTTATCAAACAGGTAGCGGACGTAAACGTAAATCTTCAGCAGTCAAACGTAAAAAACCTTGTGTCAAGAAGCGCTCAATTAAACGAAAAACAGCCGCCGATATATTCGGTTAGATGGATACCATCCGCGAGGGTAGCACACCTTTCATTTCAGACAAACTAGACTTGTTGAGTATTCCTCATACTGAAGCTGGTATTAGTCAATCTAAAGATTTTATTGTTCAAACTCGCGCGTCATCCAAAGACAATGTAGCTCCTATAGAATTTAATTTTTCCACCCACTCCAACCAATTTTTGGATCTGGAACGTCCCCAGCTTTACGCGCAAGTTAAAATTGTACGCAGCGACGGGGTTAATATTACAGATTCAGATTCTGTTTTTCCAGTCAACAATCTGCTTCATTCGCTCTTTAGTCAAGTTGATCTGTATCTCAACGATACGCTTGTCACTTCTTCAGGGCAAAATTACGGTTACAAAAGTTTTTTAAATTGTTTGCTACGCCATGGTGAAGAATATCATCGAAGTTTTGGTACTGCTGCTCTCTACATCAAAGATGAAAATGCTGACGTTATAGAAACCAGTAGTTCGTCTCTTTTGCGTAAAACTTTCACAGAAAAATCTAAATTAGTGGAACTTATGGGCGTCTTGAATGTGGATTTATTCCAATGTCCCAAACTGTTGCTGCCCGATGTAAGCTGCGTCTTACGGTTACATCGACAAGCTGATAGTTTCTTGATTAGCCACAATGCGTTACCTGCAACACAGACTTATTCCTACAAAGTTGTTATCGAAAAAGCTCAAATGGTGTTGCGAGTTCATACTCTCAATTCTGAATATCGCTTAGGATTGGAGAAAATGTTGTTGGGGGGTAATGTAGCCAAATATCCTTTTCTTAAAACTGACGTTCGCTCTTTTACCATACCTGCTGGCACCATGCAAAAAACTGTGGAAGATTCCTACCTGCGTCGCGTTCCTCGACGGATAGTTATCGGTTTCTTGCCTACTAAAGCTTTCATGGGTGATTGGCTCAGCAATCCTTACCTGTTTCAACATCATAATGTATCTACCATAAGCGTGTCCCTCAACAATGAAGAAGTTCCTTTTCCAAGTATTCCTGTTGGTTCTGATGAATACCTGTTGGGTTATTACTCGCTTTTAGATTGTTACAATCTAGTGAACTCAGAGGTTGGACTATCATTTGAACGTGAACTTTACCAACAGTACTATCGTCTTTACGGTTTTCAAATTATTCCCGTCACCGAAGGTTTTGGAATGTTGAAAGAGGGGAATTTGAAAATAGATGTTCGCTTTTCTAAAGCAGTAGTCGATTCTTTAACTATGATTGTTTTTAGCGAAACAGATTCTTTGTTGCAAATTGATAGTGCTCGTCAAATTCTCGTTGAATGAGTTGATTAGTTATGTTTTCATGGTTCAAATGTTTGTTGACAGTGAACCTTTGAATCATCAATACACACCAAACCTTTGAAGTGGATAAAAGTCTTGATTTATTTAGCTATGAATACTAGCCAGCTTTATCATATCTTGCGTCATGACCCTGTTATTCAAAAACGTGGTTTTGAAACTTGGGTTATTCCTCGCGACCATCTTACTCGTCTCAAGTCCAACTCTGGGAAACCTTTACTTGTTATTTGCAACACTCACCCTCATCAACATGAAGGTGTTCATTGGCTTTTAATTTATGTTCCGGCTATTGTCACCCCGCTGCAACCAGTTGAATTTTTCGATAGTTTAGGTCAAAGCATCCATAGCTACCATCCGGACTTTGCCACATGGTGTGGTTCGCACCTCTGGCAAAACCATCCTTTAACCCTTCAACATCCTACATCGCGCGCTTGTGGACAATGGTGTCTTTATGTGGCTTTACAGCGAGCTCGAAATCATTCTTTGAAAAATATTCTAATTCCTTTTCGTTGCAATAGCGGTAAAACTCGACTTTTACAACAAGATCGCTGGGTTGAAAAGCAAATTCAACAAAGATATGGATTACAATTGAAACCCCTACGAATTGTGTGTACTGACCAAACCTGTCGAGCTTTGTATGATGATGATGAATAATACAAACAAATTTCAATACAAATAGTGTATTTCTGACAATGTCAAACAATACAGATGGTGTATCTCTATGTTATTAGAGACATTTGCATACCCCGTTATTAAAAACGTGGACGAAGAGTGCGACCATTGACAACAGCTTTTACTTTGGTTGACTTATGCTCTTCTATTTCAACATCAGAGTCTTCAACCATGGTGGGTTTATGCTTCTTGTCTTCAAACGTGGGTGTCGCCTCTTCTACTTCAGCGTCAGAATCTTCCATCATTTTGACGATCTTGCGCTTCTTGAATTCTTTTACTTTCGTATTGGAAGCGTTCATTTTGACAATGGTACGTTTCTTGTCTTCTTTAATTGGCGGGCACACCTCTTCTATTTCAATATCAGAGTCTTCAGACTTTCAAAGTGACACGTTTGACAGTGCGCGCCAATGAAAAACTATATGGCATTCTCGAATACTCAATAACAACCACAGCTTGATGGGGTGTCAAACACATGAGTGTGAGTTGACAAGCATCCTAGCCAGAGGGATTGTGCAAACGCAAGAGTTGGTGAGTTGGTGTTATCAGTGTGTGTGCAACAGTTGATAGCCTGATGAGCATGATGGCACACTCTCCAAAAAATCTTACAGTGTAGTGAAACCACCAACCATTATTTTGAATGAATTTGTAATTGTATTTGTTGAAAGAAAATACATTTCGAAGGTTAAACTTACAAAAAGTGTCTTTAACTTAAATGTCTATCTCCGAAAAAGTGTCATTAACTTTAATGTCTATTTTTGAAAAAGTGTCTTTACTTAAATGTGTGTGTATTTTGTGAAAAAAGTGTCTTTAACTTAAATGATGAATCTCGAAAAGTGTCTTTAACTTTAATGTCTATTCTCGAAAAAGTGTCCTTAACTTTAATGTTGATTCTGAAAAAGTGTCTTTAACTTTAATGTCTATTCTCGAAAAAGTGTCCTTAACTTTAATGTCGAATCTAAAAAAGTGTCTTTAACTTTAATGGTAATCCTGAAAAAGTGTCTTTAACTTTAATGTCGAGTCCGAAAAAGTGTCTTTAACTTTAATGGCAATTAAGTTTGTTTGCGGAGGACACTGTTGTCGACACGAGAGCTGCTCAATTGTGAGGACAGCGCCAACGTGAAAGTGGCGGAAACGCTAGAAACTAGGTGTTGTCAAACCATACTGCGCAGGCGTCAGGGCGGGGACTAGGGGAGAAATGAAGGCATCCTATTGGTGCAGCCATAAAAGGGGCGGGGCTTGGGAGAAATGGAGGCTTCCTATTGGTGCGGCAGTAATGGAGGTGGCACTAATGGTGGTACCTATACTACTGAAAACCTCGAACAAAACCTCGAACCAAAAAACCTCGAACAAGACGTTGTCCACACATAGCAGCTTTACGTGGTTCAAGGTATTCCTGGCGATAATGCCAACCGCGTATTCTCTTCCTGAGCAACGGAGCTCCGTTTGTGCTAATATTTCGTCTCGACAAATTTGTGAGCTGGTCCGATCATTTGGGCAGGTTCCTTGAAGGGTAAGTTTTTCCTTTGATAATATGGCTCCCAAAGGAGTTTTCTGTAGTGGAAATTTTTCAATTATTCGTAGGGTTTTCTCATTCAGCTTTGCTCTAGGCTTCCTTTCTTGAGTGTTCTTTCCTCGTTAGTTAATACGAAGGCATTCCTAAAGAAGATTATCCGTGCATCCATGCCGGTTTCTCCAGCTGCAGCACCGAAGATCAGCGTCATCATTATAGCTCATCCCTTAACCCTTGCCTTGCCTTTGAGCGCAGACCTAGCTGATCCCGCTGATCGTCTTTAGGTCCCTTTGGTTCGGATTCGCCCTTTCTTGTGATGAAGGTTGCCAGGAGGTTTGGTTGCGGCAAATCGCCGAAATATTTGCTGCAATTTAACCTTCTGGGGGGCAGAAAAGTTTCCATTGCTCCATTGTGCGTTAGGTCTCAGCGTATTAGGTCTTTAAATGGTAGCAACGGAGCTTTTCTGGGGTTCGGGGCGTGGTTTGTATGCATTTTGCATCCCGAAGGAAGTTAGGCAGGCCAGGGTCGAGTTCGAGTGTGAGTTGAAGAAGTGGAGTAAGTTTTTATCTTATTTGTATTGAATACTAATAGTTTTATTTTTGAATTAAAAAAGGCTTTTCAACTGGATCCACTGCCGAAGATTATCTTCAGTTGAAGCCCTTGTGACGCTAAACTGCGTCCACATTATAAGAAGACAGATTCTTGTGAGCTGCAGTTATCAGATTTATCCGTTTCATCTTTGGTCATCATTACGCATGTTAATTTCTTTTAATTTCTGTTAATTTCTTTGCATTGTGGGCCCGTGGAGTACCAGCAGGCAAGGGACGGTATTTCGTGTGGTGTTGAAGCGGCGGAGTAAGTTTTAAATTCTTGTTTTTTTAATTTTGTACTAACGATGTTTTTATTCATATACTCTATCATTGGATCTCCTGCGTTATTACTCAATATTATCTTCGATGACGTCTGTGCCTTTATGTCGTTAAATTCCGTCCATTAGAAGAAAACGAAGATTCTTGTGAACTGCAATCAAATTCACCAGTTTTTTCCTTGGCGTTCACTACTGGAGGTAAAATATTGTAATTTGAATTAACTATTTTTTTAAAAAAATTAATATTTGCTTGGTCCCAGGCTGTTATGGACTTCAGATGGAACTCCATATAGAAGTACGGTGGGCTGGTCCGCTCATTGACTATGATTTTTTGAAGCGTAGCTTGTTCCTTTGATAGTCCATCTTTACTCCGAGGAATTTCAGTAGGATTTTTTTTATTTGTTCAGTAATACTTTATTAAAATGTCATTGTTTTTTTCAAGGAGATTGCATAGTGAAAACAGGGTTGGCGGTTTCCAATGTGAGGGAAGCTAACCTCAGACAGCAGTAGTGGTATTTTTATTATGGCAGTGGCTAACCTTAGACTGCATATTGTAGCGAGAGGCCTCGCTCCTGCCTGAGGGTTGTTGTTATCGTTGGGGATAGGGGGTCTTTTGGACAAATACAGCAGTCGAAAACCTATAACCGAGTCGACAACTCACTCCGTCACAAATTTGGTGTCAGAAGTGGGACCTGAACTGGTGGACAGTAGCCGTGAGCTCATAAAGACCGTAGGAGTCCTGGGAATAGTGTGCTGTAGGGTTCCTTGAAAAAGCGTACGAAGCGGGTCTTGGAGAACCTTAAAATTGCTTTGGTGACAGGAACACAGTCCCACTTTACCCTGCATATTGTATCCGCCTCGTACCCGTAGTCCCAAAGAGGAAGCTAAATCCACCAGCTCCAACATGCCCCAAACGCGTGCGTCAAAGAAACAAAACCACAAAAGTGACTCGGACGAAGAGGGAGCGGCTGCGTTACTGTATGCGACAACGTCCAACCCCCTCCCTGGCCCCAGCTGGCAAACAATGGGGAAACCTGAAGAATTTTTGATTGACGTCACGGAGACGAAAACTAGCTCGACTGAACAAGAGGTGGAGTCTAAATTGGTTAAAGCCTTTGTTGAAAAACTGGAGCGTACTTCGCAGCTAAGCGAGCGTAGCCTGGCTGGTATCCGAGTGTTCTCGGGTCAGTCCCACGAAGACCTCCACATGTGGATCGAGACTCTGGAGCGTATGGGACGAGCCGAAAATTGGACTCCCGAATTACACCTAAGGGCAGCAATGGCGAAGATTGCGGGTGCGGTAGTGAACTGGCACGAGGTTATAGGGCGGAACTGCACCACGTGGAAGGATTGGAAAAGGAAGGTTCTGACGCTTTCGAAAAACCCCTAAGTCTGGAAGAATGGATCGCCCTCGTCAACGGTCGGGTTCAGCAACCAGAAGAGAACCTAAACAGCTATATCTATACAAAGCTGCGTCTCCTCCAGCGTTGCCCAACAACGCTCAGCGAAGCGGACAAAATTGAAAGACTAGCCTGGGGCCTGAAATGTAAAGAGGTCGCCGCTGCAGTTATGGCCCATCTGCCCAAGACAGTTGACGAGTTTGTGACCCTTGCAAACCTCACTCATAGCAACACCTTCTGTCCTGCTAGCAAACCACGGATGTCCATTGACCCAGACCCAGACCCACTGGTACCGTCCCGATCCGACACAACTCCCCAAGGAACCACCCCGGAGTTAATCAAGGTTTTGGGCCAACTGAGTGAAAAACTCGAAGCTGTGCTCCAAAACCCCGCCAATAGAGGAGGCCGCCTTGGAGAAATCATCTGTCACCACTGCCGAGAGAGAGGGCACTGGGCCCGCAATTGTCCTACTGCTTCTAGGGTCGGCAGACGCGCCGTAACTTGCTACCGCTGTGATAGAGAGGGACATTTAGCTCGCGATTGTCCTAGTCGTCCGGGAAATGCCAACGCCGACCCGATGGGGCAGGGCCGGCGCTAAACCACATAGCCCCCGCACTAACCTTAGAAGAACTCCCTGTGATATCCCTAAAAGTAGAAAACCATGGTGAGTTGGCTGCTCTGATTGACACAGGTGCAGTGTGTTCGGTAATTAGGAAAGATCTCTTGAATAATACAATGACTCGTGTAGCACCGTATGAAGGTTGTAATACTGTTGGGGTAGGGAATAATGAGGTTGCGAGTAATGGGGACAATCGACTTGGAAGTCACACCGGCGGCCTATGACAGGGCAGTTCAACAACGGTTCATGGTGGTAGAGACCTCACCATTCCCCATCATTTTAGGGATCGATTGGATGAAGGCCGCCAGCATGAGTGTCATATACTACGACGGGGAGTTACGTGTAATGCGAGACGTCGAGGAAGTATTGCGCGGCTTCACTGCTTTGAACGTTGGTCAATCGCCCTCCCCTTTATCAACCACGCAAGAAGACGATAACTATCTTAGCGAGGTAATGAGTCAGGAGCCCGGGAACGTTAGAAATGGTCGGGGAATACTGACAGCTACCGTTGCTCAAATTATACCACCTGGCTCCCTTGCTTTCGTAGAGGCCTGTACTTCAGGTGTCACGTCGTCTACCATTTACACGGTCAGCTGCATTAGTTCAACGCCCGGACGAGAATGGGTAAGTCCGGGCTCAATCCTGTCTGTGTTCGATGGCACAGTAGCCTGGCCGATACTTAACATTGGTAAGCAGCCACTACGCATAGGCAGAAGAAAAAAATTAGCCACTTTCGAAGTCCCAGAGGGTGTCGTCCCAATAGCACCGACGTTAACTGTCGCAACCACTGTGGGTAGCTCGTCCCCCGTCTCGCTTACGGTTGAGACTCATCAATTAGGCAATCAACTTACCTGCGAAGAAAAACAAGAGGTCATGGAGTTGCGAAACCGGTACGCTCACTGTTTCACTAGCTCAGGGAAACCTTTACCCGGCACCCGTCTTGTTGAGCACCCAATTGATACTGGCGACCACCCCCCAATTCACGTTCCTCCTCGCCGAGTGTCGAGCTACGAGCGGGGGATTATAAGCGAGCAGGTACAACAGATGATTACAGATGGCATCGCAAAACATTCTCAAAGCCCATGGTCATCACCCGTCGTACTCGTTCGAAAGAAAAATGGTGACATAAGATTTTGTGTGGACTATCGCAAACTGAATGCCATTACGAAGAAGGAAGTGTATCCCCTACCAAGGATCGATGATCTTATGGAACATATCGGGAGCGCAGCTTACTTCACGTCATTGGATTTAAAAAGCGGCTACTGGCAGGTGGGAGTAAGCACGGAAGACCAAGAACGCACGGCGTTCGTAACACCAGACGGTCTATACGAATTTCAGCGTATGCCATTCGGTTTATGTAATGCACCTGCCACCTTCCAGCGTCTTATGGACCGGGTATTGGCAGGACTTAAATGGTCCCACTGTTTAGTCTACCTAGACGACATTCTCGTGTATGGCAGGACCTTTTCAGAACACCAGGAAAGACTGCTTTCAATATTGCAAGCTTTTAAACGCGCGGGACTCGCATTAAATATGGAGAAATGCTCTTTTGCGTGCGCACAGGTGACATTTCTCGGGCACCTTATCAATAAGCAAGGAATTGGCCCCGATCCCGGAAAAGTAGAAGCCATAGAGCGGTACCCAAGACCACATAATTTAAAGAGTCTCAGGCGTTTTGTGGGTATGCTGGGCTACTATCGAAGATTCATTCGGGAATTCGCCGCTACTGCTCGCCCTTTGTACACCTTGTTGAAGAAGGGACAATGCTGGACGTGGTCCTCGAAGGCCGAGGATTCCTTCTTGAGGTTAAAAGAATCTTTGACGAAATCCCCTGTGCTGGGACATTTCCGCGAGGGCTGGGATATTGAAATTCACACTGATGCTAGCCTCGAGGGCCTAGGGGCGGTTCTACTCCAGCGGAAAGGTGGCAAAGAAAATACGCTGGCTTTCATTAGTAGGTGATTGACACCAACCGAGGAAAAATACCACAGTAACGAGCTGGAATGTCTCTGTGTTGTTTGGGCTGTACAGAAATTCCGCTCTTACGTGTTTGGACATCGTTTCACATTAGTGACCGACAATACCGCCGTAACGTACCTATTCCACAAACAACAGTGCAACGCCAAATTTAGCAGATGGGTACTTGGCCTCCAAGAACATAACATTGTCTTCAAGCATCGTAAAGGTCAAGCCAATGTTGTTGCCGACGCGTTATCGCGAGCTCCTTCAGGGGCAGCCGTTGACACCTACCCCCCAGGCGAGCTGACCGCGTGCGCTATGCTGACCAACATACCCAGCTCAAGTTTGGCAATAGAGCAGCATGCGGACCCTTATTTCTCGCAGGTTATGACCGCCTTCGTTTGACCTAGCCCCACTAACCAGCAAAATACTTGGATGCAGCAATACGAGCTACACCGTGGAGTGCTATATCGGGTAAACTCCTGGAAAAGGGAGAAAACTCCTCCTCGTTTTACCGCGCGTTTTTCGCCAGGAGGTATTGCGTGAGTGCCACGATGGTCCAGCGGGAGGACATCGTGCTTACTCCAAGACACTGGAGAAAACACGTGGCCGGTACTGGTGGCCAAGGCTATCCCGAACAGTACGTCGCTGTGTGGCGGGTTGCACCGGCTGCCAGTTTAGGAAGCAGCCACCGGGATTCGTCCAGGGTCTACTGTCTCCAATAGACCCACCGCCAAAACCCTTTGCCATGATCGGAATAGACCATGTCGGCCCCCTGCCTGTCACCCAGCGGGGTTACAGACACCTGTTAGTGGCTATTGACTACCACACAAAGTGGGTTGAAGTTCGGCCTGTTTTTACCACTGCCGCCCAAGAGGTTTGTGATTTTGTTCTAAACCAAATAATCCTGAGACATGGGACACCAAGGGTGCGTTCCAATTGCGAACTCGACTAGGGAGTTGAGTTTTCTGAACTCGGGTTGAGTAAACCCGCGTCCCAATAGGCACTTGTACTATTCAATCGGGTTATGGTTGGAATCGATATAACTTGTAATCAGAGACAATGAATCTTAGTTTGAATCAATGAAGCTTTGTTTTGTTTACATGGAACCACGACTCCACCTAGCACCCAGACACGAAACGTCCCCCAACTCGCTTCTGCTGTGTTCAACCCTGATCCAAAGTGGAGTCGAACAACCCTTCCCCAAACTCCGCTTTGAACCCGAGTTTGGCCACTTGAAACAGGCGAGTTCTGGAACCCGAGTTGAAAACCCACTTCAACCCGGGTTGAGTCGCCAATTGGAACGCACCCCAAGTAAACTCATCAGTGACCGGGGTACTGGCTTTACTGCCCATATTCTGGAAGAAATCCTAGAAGGCCTCCACATCAGGCATGCCATGGCAGCCGCCTATCACCCGCAGACCAATGGCCTTTGTGAGTGAGTAAACCGGACCTTGATCGAAGTGGTTTCGGGATTTATAGGGCGCGATCAAAACCGCTGGGACGAGTATGTACAAGCAGCCTCCTTTGCGATAAACACGGCTGTCCAAGATACTACTGGTTTCAGCCCATTTCAGCTCGTATACGGTCGGGATCCAATCCTACCGGAGGAAACTCGCTTCCCTTGGCCGGAGGATTCTAATGAAGACGTCTCAAGTTTCCTTGACCGGGTTGAAGCAACTCGTTGCGCTAGTATGGAAAACGCTCGTCGGCAACAGGTCAAGCAGAAGACGCCGTACGACAATCGACATCGTCAACAGGGGATCCTGGAACCTGGCGACCTCGTATTGGTACGGCGTAAGATAAGAAAGGTTGGGAAATGTCCGAAGTTCATGCCGAAAAAAGAAAGTGACATCAGTCAC
Organism: Lepidurus packardi; assembly: GCA_023053545.1. Lineage (NCBI taxonomy): Eukaryota > Metazoa > Arthropoda > Branchiopoda > Notostraca > Triopsidae > Lepidurus > Lepidurus packardi. The sequence continues at coordinate 294,211 of JAKZAN010000003.1, forward strand.
TTTCCTGGTGCAAGATTTACCGTGCCGGCAGACTCGGAGGCGGCAACGGATCTTCCCGGTTCATGTCAGCCAACTAAAAAAATACGTCGCCGGTTTTGACCCCGGAGATCTTGATGATGAGCCAGTTATTGCCGAGGAAGCCTCTTTATGTAGTGGAGAAGAGAGTGGGGACGACAGCGACAGTATACCCACTGACGAGACACCGGAGATGGCACGGGTTAGTGAAGAGTCGCCAGAAGCAGCCCATTCGGAGTCCAATCTGACCGCATCCGTAGCCGACGAGGGGAGGGAAACTGGAGAAGATCAAGCTCCGCCCGAGCGGGAGGCAAATGGACAGGGTCGCCCTCCGAGGCACCACCGTAGACCAAGGCGTTACGACGATTATATCACTTACTAGGTTTCCCATATTTGTTGCCGCTTGGCCATGCATATTGAGTTTTTTTTATGTAGTCAGAAAAGGCCGAGTGTAGCGAGAGGCCTCGCTCCTGCCTGAGGGTTGTTGTTATCGTTGGGGATAGGGGGTCTTTTGGACAAATACAGCAGTAGAAATCCTATAACCGAGTCGACAACTCACTCCGTCACAATATCTATAATACGGCTTTATAATACGAAGCCAAAGCAAGACTCATGTTGTAGGTAATAATGAGAGTGCCATGGCTAAATAAGTTGATGTATGAAAAGATATTTTCATAAGAAAATCCTACGTTTCCGAAAATCTTGATTTCCCTGACGCTGGTATCCCGGTCCAATATCGGACACTAGAATGTATAGCTGAAGAAGAACTTGCGACGCCGATTCCATGAAGCACTCGATAACACGCAACAAGTTCAAACCTGTGTTTTCTAATGTCATGTAAACTAAGCAGAAATGTCAAAATTAAGTCCACAAAGGTCGAAGATTTACTTAATTTTTGATACCGAAAAACATTCGGTATCTTGAAACCGACATTCCTCTCTGGCTGTTTCACTTTAATTGCTCGTCGCCTTATCCATCCATAGTTCAAAGAATCAAGGTACCTTTAGAGATACAATAATGTTTTTTGATTGCGACCTAAGTATGGCTGTGGTGATGCTTGACATAAGGTAGTCTTATAGTATTCTTTCAATTCTGTGAACTATAAACGCAAACATTTGCAGTTGTTAGCATTGCTACTTCAATAAATTGGACTTTTTACCTCTAACGTATCGATGTCCACCGTAGGCGATGGTTTTCGCGAAGAGTTTCCTTGATTTTCAAAACGGGTATCTATGTGAACGGTGGAATTTGTCATATTAACTCGCCCGAATAAAGGTAGAGCACTGTTGGAAGCTTCCATATAAATTTTAAGAAACATGTAATCAATTTCAACCCTATTCTCTAGAAAACACTTACCACCAGCTTCGAAAGTACATATCGGAGCTTGGACGCCCTGTTGTGGTACGTTCTCGATCGCTGTACCTTGCTCCATGTCAGCGTCTTCAGCTAACTCCTTGAGCCGTTCAAGACGATCAAAACGCTACAATATATTAGGTTAATTATCTTGTTCGCAAAATGTTTCCGTCTCCTACTTCAAAATGTTATGTCATAGAGAAAGGGAAGGAGACCATTACAATATGTGTTGTCCCAAGTCATTGAAACAAAGTTTAGCGTTCTGTAAGGAAAAGCAGGTTAGACCTGAGAGGAAAAGATCTGTGCTTGGAAGATTTTCTTAAGACTAGAGGAACAATGCTTTTTATAATGGACATTCGAGCCGGAAGAGGAGAAACAACACGGAACGCTCATTTTTGCATAGAATCAATATGATCATTGTAGCAAAGACAGGGGACCAAGTAACAGATCCATAATTTCTTTGAGGTCGGTCTTACCAGAGAAGTGCGGCAGTAATGGAGGTGGCACTAATGGTGGTACCTATACTACTGAAAACCTCGAACAAAACCTCGAACCAAAAAACCTCGAACAAGACGTTGTCCACACATAGCAGCTTTACGTGGTTCAAGGTATTCCTGGCGATAATGCCAACCGCGTATTCTCTTCCTGAGCAACGGAGCTCCGTTTGTGCTAATATTTCGTCTCGACAAATTTGTGAGCTGGTCCGATCATTTGGGCAGGTTCCTTGAAGGGTAAGTTTTTCCTTTGATAATATGGCTCCCAAAGGAGTTTTCTGTAGTGGAAATTTTTCAATTATTCGTAGGGTTTTCTCATTCAGCTTTGCTCTAGGCTTCCTTTCTTGAGTGTTCTTTCCTCGTTAGTTAATACGAAGGCATTCCTAAAGAAGATTATCCGTGCATCCATGCCGGTTTCTCCAGCTGCAGCACCGAAGATCAGCGTCATCATTATAGCTCATCCCTTAACCCTTGCCTTGCCTTTGAGCGCAGACCTAGCTGATCCCGCTGATCGTCTTTAGGTCCCTTTGGTTCGGATTCGCCCTTTCTTGTGATGAAGGTTGCCAGGAGGTTTGGTTGCGGCAAATCGCCGAAATATTTGCTGCAATTTAACCTTCTGGGGGGCAGAAAAGTTTCCATTGCTCCATTGTGCGTTAGGTCTCAGCGTATTAGGTCTTTAAATGGTAGCAACGGAGCTTTTCTGGGGTTCGGGGCGTGGTTTGTATGCATTTTGCATCCCGAAGGAAGTTAGGCAGGCCAGGGTCGAGTTCGAGTGTGAGTTGAAGAAGTGGAGTAAGTTTTTATCTTATTTGTATTGAATACTAATAGTTTTATTTTTGAATTAAAAAAGGCTTTTCAACTGGATCCACTGCCGAAGATTATCTTCAGTTGAAGCCCTTGTGACGCTAAACTGCGTCCACATTATAAGAAGACAGATTCTTGTGAGCTGCAGTTATCAGATTTATCCGTTTCATCTTTGGTCATCATTACGCATGTTAATTTCTTTTAATTTCTGTTAATTTCTTTGCATTGTGGGCCCGTGGAGTACCAGCAGGCAAGGGATGGTATTTCGTGTGGTGTTGAAGCGGCGGAGTAAGTTTTAAATTCTTGTTTTTTTAATTTTGTACTAACGATGTTTTTATTCATATAGGCTATCATTGGATCTCCTGCGTTATTACTCAATATTATCTTCGATGACGTCTGTGCCTTTATGTCGTTAAATTCCGTCCATTAGAAGAAAACGAAGATTCTTGTGAACTGCAATCAAATTCACCAGTTTTTTCCTTGGCGTTCACTACTGGAGGTAAAATATTGTAATTTGAATTAACTATTTTTTTAAAAAAATTAATATTTGCTTGGTCCCAGGCTGTTATGGACTTCAGATGGAACTCCATATAGAAGTACGGTGGGCTGGTCCGCTCATTGGCTATGATTTTTTGAAGCGTAGCTTGTTCCTTTGATAGTCCATCTTTACTCCGAGGAATTTCAGTAGGATTTTTTTTATTTGTTCAGTAATACTTTATTAAAATGTCATTGTTTTTTTCAAGGAGATTGCATAGTGAAAACAGGGTTGGCGGTTTCCAATGTGAGGGAAGCTAACCTCAGACAGCAGTAGTGGTATTTTTATTATGGCAGTGGCTAACCTTAGACTGCATATTGTAGCGAGAGGCCTCGCTCCTGCCTGAGGGTTGTTGTTATTGTTGGGGATAGGGGGTCTTTTGGACAAATACAGCAGTCGAAAACCTATAACCGAGTCGACAACTCACTCCGTCACAAATTTGGTGTCAGAAGTGGGACCTGAACTGGTGGACAGTAGCCGTGAGCTCATAAAGACCGTAGGAGTCCTGGGAATAGTGTGCTGTAGGGTTCCTTGAAAAAGCGTACGAAGCGGGTCTTGGAGAACCTTAAAATTGCTTTGGTGACAGGAACACAGTCCCACTTTACCCTGCATATTGTATCCGCCTCGTACCCGTAGTCCCAAAGAGGAAGCTAAATCCACCAGCTCCAACATGCCCCAAACGCGTGCGTCAAAGAAACAAAACCACAAAAGTGACTCGGACGAAGAGGGAGCGGCTGCGTTACTGTATGCGACAACGTCCAACCCCCTCCCTGGCCCCAGCTGGCAAACAATGGGGAAACCTGAAGAATTTTTGATTGACGTCACGGAGACGAAAACTAGCTCGACTGAACAAGAGGTGGAGTCTAAATTGGTTAAAGCCTTTGTTGAAAAACTGGAGCGTACTTCGCAGCTAAGCGAGCGTAGCCTGGCTGGTATCCGAGTGTTCTCGGGTCAGTCCCACGAAGACCTCCACATGTGGATCGAGACTCTGGAGCGTATGGGACGAGCCGAAAATTGGACTCCCGAATTACACCTAAGGGCAGCAATGGCGAAGATTGCGGGTGCGGTAGTGAACTGGCACGAGGTTATAGGGCGGAACTGCACCACGTGGAAGGATTGGAAAAGGAAGGTTCTGACGCTTTCGAAAAACCCCTAAGTCTGGAAGAATGGATCGCCCTCGTCAACGGTCGGGTTCAGCAACCAGAAGAGAACCTAAACAGCTATATCTATACAAAGCTGCGTCTCCTCCAGCGTTGCCCAACAACGCTCAGCGAAGCGGACAAAATTGAAAGACTAGCCTGGGGCCTGAAATGTAAAGAGGTCGCCGCTGCAGTTATGGCCCATCTGCCCAAGACAGTTGACGAGTTTGTGACCCTTGCAAACCTCACTCATAGCAACACCTTCTGTCCTGCTAGCAAACCACGGATGTCCATTGACCCAGACCCAGACCCACTGGTACCGTCCCGATCCGACACAACTCCCCAAGGAACCACCCCGGAGTTAATCAAGGTTTTGGGCCAACTGAGTGAAAAACTCGAAGCTGTGCTCCAAAACCCCGCCAATAGAGGAGGCCGCCTTGGAGAAATCATCTGTCACCACTGCCGAGAGAGAGGGCACTGGGCCCGCAATTGTCCTACTGCTTCTAGGGTCGGCAGACGCGCCGTAACTTGCTACCGCTGTGATAGAGAGGGACATTTAGCTCGCGATTGTCCTAGTCGTCCGGGAAATGCCAACGCCGACCCGATGGGGCAGGGCCGGCGCTAAACCACATAGCCCCCGCACTAACCTTAGAAGAACTCCCTGTGATATCCCTAAAAGTAGAAAACCATGGTGAGTTGGCTGCTCTGATTGACACAGGTGCAGTGTGTTCGGTAATTAGGAAAGATCTCTTGAATAATACAATGACTCGTGTAGCACCGTATGAAGGTTGTAATACTGTTGGGGTAGGGAATAATGAGGTTGCGAGTAATGGGGACAATCGACTTGGAAGTCACACCGGCGGCCTATGACAGGGCAGTTCAACAACGGTTCATGGTGGTAGAGACCTCACCATTCCCCATCATTTTAGGGATCGATTGGATGAAGGCCGCCAGCATGAGTGTCATATACTACGACGGGGAGTTACGTGTAATGCGAGACGTCGAGGAAGTATTGCGCGGCTTCACTGCTTTGAACGTTGGTCAATCGCCCTCCCCTTTATCAACCACGCAAGAAGACGATAACTATCTTAGCGAGGTAATGAGTCAGGAGCCCGGGAACGTTAGAAATGGTCGGGGAATACTGACAGCTACCGTTGCTCAAATTATACCACCTGGCTCCCTTGCTTTCGTAGAGGCCTGTACTTCAGGTGTCACGTCGTCTACCATTTACACGGTCAGCTGCATTAGTTCAACGCCCGGACGAGAATGGGTAAGTCCGGGCTCAATCCTGTCTGTGTTCGATGGCACAGTAGCCTGGCCGATACTTAACATTGGTAAGCAGCCACTACGCATAGGCAGAAGAAAAAAATTAGCCACTTTCGAAGTCCCAGAGGGTGTCGTCCCAATAGCACCGACGTTAACTGTCGCAACCACTGTGGGTAGCTCGTCCCCCGTCTCGCTTACGGTTGAGACTCATCAATTAGGCAATCAACTTACCTGCGAAGAAAAACAAGAGGTCATGGAGTTGCGAAACCGGTACGCTCACTGTTTCACTAGCTCAGGGAAACCTTTACCCGGCACCCGTCTTGTTGAGCACCCAATTGATACTGGCGACCACCCCCCAATTCACGTTCCTCCTCGCCGAGTGTCGAGCTACGAGCGGGGGATTATAAGCGAGCAGGTACAACAGATGATTACAGATGGCATCGCAAAACATTCTCAAAGCCCATGGTCATCACCCGTCGTACTCGTTCGAAAGAAAAATGGTGACATAAGATTTTGTGTGGACTATCGCAAACTGAATGCCATTACGAAGAAGGAAGTGTATCCCCTACCAAGGATCGATGATCTTATGGAACATATCGGGAGCGCAGCTTACTTCACGTCATTGGATTTAAAAAGCGGCTACTGGCAGGTGGGAGTAAGCACGGAAGACCAAGAACGCACGGCGTTCGTAACACCAGACGGTCTATACGAATTTCAGCGTATGCCATTCGGTTTATGTAATGCACCTGCCACCTTCCAGCGTCTTATGGACCGGGTATTGGCAGGACTTAAATGGTCCCACTGTTTAGTCTACCTAGACGACATTCTCGTGTATGGCAGGACCTTTTCAGAACACCAGGAAAGACTGCTTTCAATATTGCAAGCTTTTAAACGCGCGGGACTCGCATTAAATATGGAGAAATGCTCTTTTGCGTGCGCACAGGTGACATTTCTCGGGCACCTTATCAATAAGCAAGGAATTGGCCCCGATCCCGGAAAAGTAGAAGCCATAGAGCGGTACCCAAGACCACATAATTTAAAGAGTCTCAGGCGTTTTGTGGGTATGCTGGGCTACTATCGAAGATTCATTCGGGAATTCGCCGCTACTGCTCGCCCTTTGTACACCTTGTTGAAGAAGGGACAATGCTGGACGTGGTCCTCGAAGGCCGAGGATTCCTTCTTGAGGTTAAAAGAATCTTTGACGAAATCCCCTGTGCTGGGACATTTCCGCGAGGGCTGGGATATTGAAATTCACACTGATGCTAGCCTCGAGGGCCTAGGGGCGGTTCTACTCCAGCGGAAAGGTGGCAAAGAAAATACGCTGGCTTTCATTAGTAGGTGATTGACACCAACCGAGGAAAAATACCACAGTAACGAGCTGGAATGTCTCTGTGTTGTTTGGGCTGTACAGAAATTCCGCTCTTACGTGTTTGGACATCGTTTCACATTAGTGACCGACAATACCGCCGTAACGTACCTATTCCACAAACAACAGTGCAACGCCAAATTTAGCAGATGGGTACTTGGCCTCCAAGAACATAACATTGTCTTCAAGCATCGTAAAGGTCAAGCCAATGTTGTTGCCGAAGCGTTATCGCGAGCTCCTTCAGGGGCAGCCGTTGACACCTACCCCCCAGGCGAGCTGACCGCGTGCGCTATGCTGACCAACATACCCAGCTCAAGTTTGGCAATAGAGCAGCATGCGGACCCTTATTTCTCGCAGGTTATGACCGCCTTCGTTTGACCTAGCCCCACTAACTAGCAAAATACTTGGATGCAGCAATACGAGCTACACCGTGGAGTGCTATATCGGGTAAACTCCGGAAAAGGGAGAAAACTCCTCCTCGTTTTACCGCGCGTTTTTCGCCAGGAGGTATTGCGTGAGTGCCACGATGGTCCAGCGGGAGGACATCGTGCTTACTCCAAGACACTGGAGAAAACACGTGGCCGGTACTGGTGGCCAAGGCTATCCCGAACAGTACGTCGCTGTGTGGCGGGTTGCACCGGCTGCCAGTTTAGGAAGCAGCCACCGGGATTCGTCCAGGGTCTACTGTCTCCAATAGACCCACCGCCAAAACCCTTTGCCATGATCGGAATAGACCATGTCGGCCCCCTGCCTGTCACCCAGCGGGGTTACAGACACCTGTTAGTGGCTATTGACTACCACACAAAGTGGGTTGAAGTTCGGCCTGTTTTTACCACTGCCGCCCAAGAGGTTTGTGATTTTGTTCTAAACCAAATAATCCTGAGACATGGGACACCAAGGGTGCGTTCCAATTGCGAACTCGACTAGGGAGTTGAGTTTTCTGAACTCGGGTTGAGTAAACCCGCGTCCCAATAGGCACTTGTACTATTCAATCGGGTTATGGTTGGAATCGATATAACTTGTAATCAGAGACAATGAATCTTAGTTTGAATCAATGAAGCTTTGTTTTGTTTACATGGAACCACGACTCCACCTAGCACCCAGACACGAAACGTCCCCCAACTCGCTTCTGCTGTGTTCAACCCTGATCCAAAGTGGAGTCGAACAACCCTTCCCCAAACTCCGCTTTGAACCCGAGTTTGGCCACTTGAAACAGGCGAGTTCTGGAACCCGAGTTGAAAACCCACTTCAACCCGGGTTGAGTCGCCAATTGGAACGCACCCCAAGTAAACTCATCAGTGACCGGGGTACTGGCTTTACTGCCCATATTCTGGAAGAAATCCTAGAAGGCCTCCACATCAGGCATGCCATGGCAGCCGCCTATCACCCGCAGACCAATGGCCTTTGTGAGTGAGTAAACCGGACCTTGATCGAAGTGGTTTCGGGATTTATAGGGCGCGATCAAAACCGCTGGGACGAGTATGTACAAGCAGCCTCCTTTGCGATAAACACGGCTGTCCAAGATACTACTGGTTTCAGCCCATTTCAGCTCGTATACGGTCGGGATCCAATCCTACCGGAGGAAACTCGCTTCCCTTGGCCGGAGGATTCTAATGAAGACGTCTCAAGTTTCCTTGACCGGGTTGAAGCAACTCGTTGCGCTAGTATGGAAAACGCTCGTCGGCAACAGGTCAAGCAGAAGACGCCGTACGACAATCGACATCGTCAACAGGGGATCCTGGAACCTGGCGACCTCGTATTGGTACGGCGTAAGATAAGAAAGGTTGGGAAATGTCCGAAGTTCATGCCGAAAAAAGAAAGTGACATCAGTCACTTTCCTGGTGCAAGATTTACCGTGCCGGCAGACTCGGAGGCGGCAACGGATCTTCCCGGTTCATGTCAGCCAACTAAAAAAATACGTCGCCGGTTTTGACCCCGGAGATCTTGATGATGAGCCAGTTATTGCCGAGGAAGCCTCTTTATGTAGTGGAGAAGAGAGTGGGGACGACAGCGACAGTATACCCACTGACGAGACACCGGAGATGGCACGGGTTAGTGAAGAGTCGCCAGAAGCAGCCCATTCGGAGTCCAATCTGACCGCATCCGTAGCCGACGAGGGGAGGGAAACTGGAGAAGATCAAGCTCCGCCCGAGCGGGAGGCAAATGGACAGGGTCGCCCTCCGAGGCACCACCGTAGACCAAGGCGTTACGACGATTATATCACTTACTAGGTTTCCCATATTTGTTGCCGCTTGGCCATGCATATTGAGTTTTTTTTATGTAGTCAGAAAAGGCCGAGTGTAGCGAGAGGCCTCGCTCCTGCCTGAGGGTTGTTGTTATCGTTGGGGATAGGGGGTCTTTTGGACAAATACAGCAGTCGAAATCCTATAACCGAGTCGACAACTCACTCCGTCACAATATCTATAATACGGCTTTATAATACGAAGCCAAAGCAAGACTCATGTTGTAGGTAATAATGAGAGTGCCATGGCTAAATAAGTTGATGTATGAAAAGATATTTTCATAAGAAAATCCTACGTTTCCGAAAATCTTGATTTCCCTGACGCTGGTATCCCGGTCCAATATCGGACACTAGAATGTATAGCTGAAGAAGAACTTGCGACGCCGATTCCATGAAGCACTCGATAACACGCAACAAGTTCAAACCTGTGTTTTCTAATGTCATGTAAACTAAGCAGAAATGTCAAAATTAAGTCCACAAAGGTCGAAGATTTACTTAATTTTTGATACCGAAAAACATTCGGTATCTTGAAACCGACATTCCTCTCTGGCTGTTTCACTTTAATTGCTCGTCGCCTTATCCATCCATAGTTCAAAGAATCAAGGTACCTTTAGAGATACAATAATGTTTTTTGATTGCGACCTAAGTATGGCTGTGGTGATGCTTGACATAAGGTAGTCTTATAGTATTCTTTCAATTCTGTGAACTATAAACGCAAACATTTGCAGTTGTTAGCATTGCTACTTCAATAAATTGGACTTTTTACCTCTAACGTATCGATGTCCACCGTAGGCGATGGTTTTCGCGAAGAGTTTCCTTGATTTTCAAAACGGGTATCTATGTGAACGGTGGAATTTGTCATATTAACTCGCCCGAATAAAGGTAGAGCACTGTTGGAAGCTTCCATATAAATTTTAAGAAACATGTAATCAATTTCAACCCTATTCTCTAGAAAACACTTACCACCAGCTTCGAAAGTACATATCGGAGCTTGGACGCCCTGTTGTGGTACGTTCTCGATCGCTGTACCTTGCTCCATGTCAGCGTCTTCAGCTAACTCCTTGAGCCGTTCAAGACGATCAAAACGCTACAATATATTAGGTTAATTATCTTGTTCGCAAAATGTTTCCGTCTCCTACTTCAAAATGTTATGTCATAGAGAAAGGGAAGGAGACCATTACAATATGTGTTGTCCCAAGTCATTGAAACAAAGTTTAGCGTTCTGTAAGGAAAAGCAGGTTAGACCTGAGAGGAAAAGATCTGTGCTTGGAAGATTTTCTTAAGACTAGAGGAACAATGCTTTTTATGATGGACATTCGAGCCGGAAGAGGAGAAACAACACGGAACGCTCATTTTTGCATAGAATCAATATGATCATTGTAGCAAAGACAGGGGACCAAGTAACAGATCCATAATTTCTTTGAGGTCGGTCTTACCAGAGAAGTATATAAAGTCAGAAAGCTTTAACAGCAAGTTTAAGAAAGATACGACGACAAATAAACATCAATATCGGCATGGGACAATGTGGTCATAATGGTGTTCAGAAGATAGTTCTCAATCAAAGAAAAATGCGAAGTTCAGTGAAATAAACAAAATGGAACAAGTAAAACAAAATGAAACAAAATGGGCATAAGAAATAATAAATAGGAGAAGAATCAACAAATAACGTTAGCGAAATAACCCGAAAAAAAGCACTTGGAAAGATTGAAACCCTTAGAACATCGTAAAGAAATCAAAGTCTTGTCACTTTGAAGAGTGGAAAAGGAGGAGCCTAACAGCATTATATCGTCGACACAACAAAAGTGGAAGACAAATTACAGAAGAAAATCCAAAGGCGGAGAAAATCCACATTTGGGAATTTTTGACATTTTCCGAAAAGCATTGCAGCCATGTTAAGCTAATACAAAAATTGCCCATCGTTAACGGGTTTCATTAAGCTGGACACATTACCGTACTACATAACAAGTAAAGCACTGTCGGAAAAAAAAGTCCATAAAGCTATACACCAACTCTAGAGAAGTCCTTTGAAATCTTCCGTATGTTCAACCAATCAGTTAGGCCCAAACGTTAACTCCTTTATGTTCCTCCCCTTCTCTCATCTTCACTCTTCTCTTCTCTCCTCCCCTTAATTTTAATTTTGTTTGCTTTATTTTTAGTTTGGTGTCAGGTTAATCCCTCCTCAAAAGGGACAATATTGTTCAGGTTAGAGTTGGATGGTGTTTTTTGCACTCATGATATGAAATATACTACCCGAGACTGGGCATTTGGGAAATAGCCAAATGCCTCGTCATCTAATTAGTGACGCGCACGAATGGATTAACGAGATTCCCACTGTCCCTACCTACTATCTAGCGAACCCACTGCCACGGGAACGGGCCTGGTTTCGTCAGCGGGGAAAGAAGACCCTGTTGAGCTTGACTCTAGTTCGGCATTGTGGAGTGACATGAGAGGTGTAGTGTAAGTGGGAGGGCGCAAGTCCGACAATGAAATACCACTACTTTCATGGTCACTTCACTTACTCGGTGAAGCGGAAGTCGTCTCCTTTGGGAGACTGCATTCTCGCGCCAAGCTACCCCTGCTTCGCGCAGGCGGTCGCGATCCGGGCTGAGGACAGTGCCAGATGGGGAGTTTGACTGGGGCGGTACATCTGTCAAACGATAACGCAGGTGTCCTAAGGCTAGATCCGGGAGGACAGAAACCTCCCGTAGAGCAAAAGAGCAAATGCTGGCTTGATCCCGATTTTCAATATGAATACGGACTGCGAAAGCACGGCTTATCTATCCTTTTGGCTTTAAGAGTTTTAAGCAAGAGGTGTCATAAATGTTGCCACAGCGATAACTGGATTGTGGCGGCCAAGCGTTCATAGCGACGTCGCTTTTTGATCCTTCGATGTCTGCTCTTCCTATCATTGCGAAGCAGTATTCGCCAAGCGTAGGATTGTTCACGTAATTACAGGGAACGTGAGCTGGGTTTAGACCGTCGTGAGACAGGTTAGTTTTACCCTACTGACGACCATTGTCGTTGCGATAGTAATCCTGCGAAGTACGAGAAGAACCGCAGGTTCGGACAATTGGTTCGCGCACTTGGTCGAGCGGCCAGTGGTGCGAGGCTACGTCCGTCTGATTATACCTGAAGGCCTCTGAAGGTAGAATCGATGCTGGAGGAAGGCAACGATACGCCGCGATACGGCTGCCGGGTGGCGTCATGGTGACCCTCTCAAAGCCAAGGCCGCGAGAAGGTGCACGTGAGCCACAATGAGTCTTGTGCCGTGGCTGCAGGGGGGAGTGGCCACGGCTGCAAGCTTGATGACTAATTAGTCTTGGAGGTCGTACGCCAAATTATCTGTAGACGACTTGGGTGCCGGCCGGGGTGTTGTACACGGTAGAGCAGTCATTCAATGCGATCTTTTGAGACTCAGCCTCTGACCGGAAGATTCGTTTTGCTGGCTAAGCAAGTCTTATACCGGGATGCAGAGGTACACCCTTGGCGGTACCCAGTAAAGAAATCAAACGGCGGTGACGAACCTACCATTGGACTGGCCCCCCAACAGCGACTAGTGCTGAGGGGAGGGGGGTCTGATTTCCCATAGCTAAAAAGGCTTGTGGAACGGCACAGAAACCTTTCAGTTTCGTGGGGGATAAAAGTGTTTTTGAAAGAGCAGCGGCGCGTTGCGAGGGTGAGGGTGTGATAGGCGGTGCTGCCCTATTGCTAAACTTGGTCTGTCGTCGCTCAAAGCTGTTGCGATGATACCTTTTGTCTTCCGGTTTTCGTTCCCAGTCTATTCGAAAAACGCATGGATTTTAAAGAAGCCGATTTGGTCGCTGAGCTTGTTTTGGTTTTTTTGTATTTGACGGTAAAGACCATCATGACTGACGGAGCCTTGTGCGAGAGATACAGTGTGTGATGCCTGACTTACACATGCTATGGGATTTGCAAAGTCCCAGAAAATTCCCCAGGATGTCAAAAGGGAAGATAAGAGTTACGCTTTTTTCTTTGTGTTAATTCTATCCCCCTCTCCTGGGGTCCGACCAATACATATATTCTCCGATAGACCAGTGTTCATGATGGTCTCCCTCTCCCGGGCCTGCTGTGAAATTCTTATTTAAGGGTTTTGAGAAAAAATTTTAAAAGCCGGTTATTTGACCATTGAACTTGGGGAGGAATCTAGTTAGTCGCGAAATGTACTCCCCTGTCAAAATGACAAGCCTTAGCGACTTTGTCCAGAAGGTCAAACGCGAAAGCGTAGCGCTAGTTACGGCCTGTTGCTCGACTCAAACTACCATTGAGCTGAGGCTTCTAACCGGGGCTCGTCTGATGACTCCGGCTAGAAGCTATCTCGCTCGCTAGAAGTTGGACTGTTCTTAAAAAAAACTAAAAGAAAAGGCTCAACATTGTTTGGTGTTTGTGCAAGGCTTGAATAAATAAAAAGGTAAGGCTTAACTTCGTTTTGTGTCTGGCTCAAGGCTTGAACAAATAAAAAGAAACCAACCCAAAAAAGGCTAGAAATGCGTTGCAGAGAGAGCTGGAGAGAGGACCGCCGTGCTCGACTGCCGCCACCAGAATGCGAGAGCAGTCTAAGCCTGCGCCGTGTTATAACACGCAAAGGGTAAATGAAAAGAGATACACCATTTCTTCGAGTATGGGAAAAGCCGGTAGAACAACTGCTTTTAGTCAAATCAAACAGGAAAAAATTGTTTTAAAAATTTTTTAATTTAAATTAAGAATAAGAAAAGAGATACATATATTCTTTGCGCGTGGAAACAGCCGTTAGAACAACTGCTTTTAGTCAAACCAATATGTAGTTTGTAGAATTATACCAAATTAGGTATATTAATATTAATATTAATTATTAATATTAATATTAATATTATTAATTATAATATTAATATTAAGTCCCAAAAGTGGAGGAACCATTGCTTGTCATGAACAATAAACCGCATTTGATGCACAACTCCGGCGTTAGCCTCAAAACCCGTGAAGGGGAATTAAAAATTTTCGAAGAATCAAAAATATATCCCACCCCGCGTTTGTCGGATGAGTGGCGGTATGAGGACTCGGGCATCGGGACACAGGTGCAAGCCGCTTCCGACGCACAAACCACGGGTGTAGCGGCGGGTCCGTGGAGGGTAGGAAAAAATTTTCAAAGTCCCGAAAAGTCACACGTCGTGTTGGTCCGTTTATTGCCCGTATAAGGACCAGGGCACCGTGGGACACATGGGCAACCCGTTTTGAAAAATTGTTTCAAAAGTCCGAAAAAGTCACACGCCGCGTTTGTCGGATGAGTGGCCGTATGAGGCACCCGGCACAGGTGCTGAAGCCCAGGCCCGGGTTGGGAGCTCGTTCCCGGGCAGGCCTGTCCGGGGTCCCCATTCACCGGTGCGGACGGCACGCCGCTGGAGCACCCCTCCGTACGGCGTAGTCGGCACGGTTTCGCCGTCGACGAAAATTATCTAAGTCCAAAAAGTGGATGCTTATATGGTGGAAAGTGGAAAAAACACTATGAGAGGGACCCTCTCTCTGAAAAAAGAGAAGATAAGAGAATAAAGAGAAGAGAAGAAAAAAGAGAAGAGAAGAGAATAGATTCTCTTTGACAAGGGCAGAAATGGCTGGAAACGAATGAAAGAATGGAGAACCGAAAGGCATCGGCACAGTTTTTAGTCGCTTTGGAGGCCAGGGGCCTGGTTTTGTTTGGCCTTGCTTCTTGGCTCTAGAACAGAAACAAAGGATGGTGAGGTTAATTTTCTCCCGAAGAAAGTTCCGTTGCTTGTATCGGTGGGGTCAAGCCGGGTTGGTGTAACGACTGGGGCGAATCAGGGTAGAGAGTAGCTGGGCGCCAGAAATGGTTTCCAGTTTGCTCGTCATCTACCCTACTGAAACCAAGAAGTTGGACTGCCCGGTTTGGCGATTCCAAAATCTGGCTAGTTGCAGGGCTGACGCGGGATGGAGGTCTGGCCGAACCGTTTGATGTTGCTAGGCTTAAGCAAAGTGCGGGAAAAAAATAAAGACCGGGACCCTGAGCCTTGAAAGTGAACTTTGAGCGGTAGCGACTGCCCGATAAGTTGTACCTGAAATTCGTTCTCCAGACCGATTCCCTTACCAATCAAAGTGAGCCTACCTTCCCCATTTTTGTCTCGAGGGTTGGGCTTGGCCTGATCACTCACATGTACAAGACAGAGCTCTCGGGTTCTTTCCCATACATACACTGCGAGCTGCGTGTTTTTTCTTGCTGAGAAGGCGCTATGCGGCAAACACTCTTTTGCCCCTCACAGGGTTATTGCGACACGCCTTGAAACGAGGCTCATTGTACGCTCGAAATCCAGCTAGACGAGTCGCCTAGCGACCTGCTTGGAAATCTGTCTTCTGACAAAATAAAAAAGGCTACTTGCCTGCCGTGAAACGGCGAAAAGAGGGTGTGGGGAAGTGGTGTATCAAAAACGGGTTCCTGAGAGCTTTTTGTCTTCCGAGGAATCGTCAGTTTTGAGTCACTTTGCTCCGGCGGAAAGCCATCGCCGCGAGAACGCGCTACCGCGACGAAAGCAAGCCTTTCGGGAAGAGGAACAAAGAGTCGGAGAGCCGTGGAGACGGGAAGCCCCGGAGTCGAGGACCAAAAATGATGAACGAGAGGAAAGCGGTCGAGCTTTTTCTTTTTCGACGGTCTGACAAAATTCCCTTGAAGAACCCTACCGTGTCACACGTGTGGGGGGACGCAGGACCGAATTTTTTTTAAGGCTGAAGAGAGAGGGAAGCTTTTTGAGCCGCCAGTACTACGCATCTATTTTTGAGATTCTCCTCTGGGTTCCCTCTTTGCTGGTCATTTTCCGGCTTGGGTGGCCTAAAACCTTTTCGAGGTCGGCTTCGCTTGGTCGTGGGAGCTGTCAGTTCTTGGGACGGTGTGCTGGCCGCGTGGAACGAACTTAAAAGTTCACAACAAGCTACCTGGTTGATCCTGCCCGTAGCGTATGCTTGTCTCAAAGATTAAGCCATGCATGTCTAAGTACAAGCCGCTTTGCGGCGAAACCGCGAATATAAATCAGTTATGGTTCCTTATATCGTACCATCCTACTTGGATAACTGTGGTAATTCTTGAGCTAATACATGCACAATAGCCCTGACCTCACGTAAAGGGTGCTTTTATTAGATCAAAACCAATCGGGTTTCGGCCCGTAGTTTTGGTGACTCTGGATAAGTCTTTTAAGATCGCATGGTCTCGAAACCCGAGACGCATCTTTTAAATGTCTGCCTTATCAACTGTCGATGGTAGGTTATGCGCCTACCATGGTTGCAACGGGTAACGGGGAATCAGGGTTCGATTCCGGAGAGGGAGCCTGAGAAACGGCTACCACATCCAAGGAAGGCAGCAGGCGCGCAAATTACCCACTCCCGGCACGGGGAGGTAGTGACGAAAAATAAAGATACGGGACTCATCCGAGGCCCCGTGATTGGAATGAGTAACAAGTCTGGTGTCATCAGCCGCGGTAACTCCAGCTCCAATAGCGTATATTAAAGTTGTTGCGGTTAAAAAGCTCGTAGTTGTATTCCGGTCCTGGCCGGGCGGTACCGCCATCGTGCGTGCACTGCCTAGGCGGGACAAATAACCGGACTATCCGGGGTGCTCTTAACTGAGTGTCATGGGTGGACGGTACGTTCACTTTGAACAAATTAGAGTGCTCAAAGCAGGTGCTCCACGCCTAAATATCACAGCATGGAATGATGGAATAGGACCTCGGTCTTATTTTGTTGGTTTTCTGGACCCGAGGTAATGGTTCATAGAGACAGACGGGGGCATTCGTACTGCGACGCTAGAGGGGAAATTCTTGGACCGTTGCAAGACGAACAACTGAGAAAGCATTTGTCAAGAATGTTTTCATTAATCAAGAACGAAAGTTAGAGGTTCGAAGGCGATCAGATACCGCCCTAGTTCTAACCATAAACGATGCCAACTAGCGATCCGCCGGAGTTACTCCCATGACTCGGCGGGTAGCTTCCGGGAAACCAAAGTTTTTTGGTTCGTGGGGAAGTATGGTTGCAAAGCTGAAACTTAAAGGAATTGATGGAAGGGCACCACCAGTAGTGGAGCCTGCGGCTTAATTTGACTCAACACGGGAAACCTCACCAGGCCTGGACACTTGAAGGATTGACAGATTTACTAAGCGACCAGGGGGGCTTGGTAAAGGCTGGGCTGCCAGAGAAAACTGGCATCTGAAAAAGACTGTGTGCTTGGGCTAACTTACAGCGGTGGCATTTTTTTAAGAGGTACCCGAAAAGTGTTCAGACACTCGGCGGTTCATGAAAGCGTTAGTATATATTGCGAGAAACTTTCTGCTGAGGCTAGTACGTTGAAATACCCATGGATCTCTTTGAGTTTTGACTCTCTAAACTTAGGGGGGTGAGGAATGTCAAGCCTAAAGAACCTAGTGGTCGGAAACCGTGCCGGCCGTGCCAACGAAGGTATGTGATTTAAAGTTATACGCCACCGAAAAGGCTAAAGTATGTCGCTGTCCGTGTAAGCCTTGTCTCCCTCAAGGAAGAAGGTTTTTCAAAACGGTGTGCAGATAATGCCGATACCTAAACTTTGAAATCGTTGAACTGGTTGCTCGATGAAACCTGGCCGAAACAGAGTAGAAAACGTGGAAGGGTTTGCTTGGTCATACCACATGAGAAAAGGGTCCCAAAATTGCCGTTGTTGCTTGAAATGATGTATTGATGTAATTATGTAATGATGTAATTATGTAATGATGTAATTATGTAATGATGTAATGATTTCTTCAGTAACGATTTCTCGTTTCTTTGCGGTGGTTTGAATGAGCAATCCTTGGCGTTTCTACCGCGTTGAAACCAAAACCAATTTATTAAAAGCATGACCCTGAACGGTGGATCACTCGGCTCGTGTATCGATGAAGAACGCTGCAAAACACGCTTGAACGTGTGAACTGCAGAACACCGCGATCATCGAAGTTTCGAACGTAAATGGCGGCCCAGCGTTTGCGCTCGGGCTACACCTGTTTGAGGGTCGGAATGTCAATCATTGCCTGAATTCGTGGGAGATGTTAGATTCGCTCTCACCCACGCGGCGATGGGTTGCGTCTCGTGCGTAAAGCAACCCACACACTCTTGTCGTAGCACGTGCTTGGTGAGGTGCTTGGCGGGGTCGTGGGTTGTGTGGCGTGCGTGGCGTTAAATAAAGTTTTCTTAAAACCAAAACAACATAGGAGGCCGACGCAAGATTTAACTTACGCGTGGCTTGGGGTTGCTATGCCTGATCAGGATACTCAAAAGCCTCTTCCGTCGCTGGGGGAGAGCTCCAAGGTCCGGGAAATGTCAGAGCGTTGAAACGCGGCTTGTGCACTCAAGGGAAAGGGTTTTGAAAAATAAACCCAATCCTTGATTTCAAACCGTGATAGTAAACGCTCCGACTGCCTTTCCCCAAAGTTTTGTAACCCCTGAAAAGGTGGGGGGGGGGGGGGGGTGAACGAAACCGTAAAAAGACCCAAGAGTTTCCCGGAAGAGAGATACCTGTCACTGCCCCACTTTGTATGAAGTGGGGTAGTTGTGCTCGCCAGCCCCAAGTATACCAAACACGTTACCAATCTGCCTTTACTGCTCGCACGCAAGTGTGGGTCGGTCCTCCATAAAAAACGGGGAGGCAGTGCCTAGAAAAAAGAGACGGCTTGGAGCTTGTTCCAAAAAGCCCTGAAAGAAACCAAAAGGGGGGAAACTTCATTTCTGGAAAAGAAATTCTTTCTTTTTTCGAGATTCCGTTGCGGGGGAGGCGGAAACGAAAAATAAGGTTGGCTGGATGAGTTTCTGTGGTTTCTGTTTGGGGTGCCTTGAAACTATTCTCCAAATTAGTTTCATTTTTCTTTGGCTATAGCCCTTGTCAATTCCCCAGCGAGACGATATCAGTCATACTGACCTCAACTCAGATGAGACGACCCGCTGAACTTAAGCATATCAGTAAGCGGAGGAAAAGAAACTAAAAAGGATTCCCTTAGTAGCGGCGAGCGAACATGGATAAGCCCAGCACTGAACCTCGTATCTCCGGATACCGAGGAATTTAGTGTTCAGGAGAGAGGTGGTTTGCCTGTCCGGTGTTGTCCAAGTCCCCATGATCGGGGCTAGAGTCCGCAGAGGGTGTCAGGCCCGTAGTGACGCATCGCGACCGTGAACACTTTATCTCCTAAGAGTCGGGTTGCTTGAGAGTGCAGCCCTAAGCGGGAGGTAAACTCCTTCTAAGGTAAATACCGCCCGGAGACCGATAGCAAACAAGTACCGCGAGGGAAAGTTGAAAAGAACTATGAAGACAGAGTTCAAGAGTGCGTGAAACCGTTCGGGGGGTTAAACGGGTGAGCCCTCGAAGGTCGAACTGCATCTACTCCCGTTACCTGCATACGAGCCTGCGCCTGGACGAGCTGCATTTTGCGGCCGCCGGGCGTGGTACGCTTGGAGCGTGCAGGGACCGCTAGTTGGATGCCTAGTAGGACTCCGCAACCGGTTGGGCTCGGTCGTCAGACGGGTTTTGAGGATCGGCCCCCTCGTGGGGTTGTATTTTTGAGATTCCCGGAGACCGCTTCCCGTTTGTACTTGCTCACTGTTCCTCGGGGCGGACGAGCGTTGCGTTTGCTTTCACGGGCGCGGAGCGTTGACGGTCTGTTCGAGGCTCCGGTGAGAAGCACGGAGAGTAGGTTGGGTCCCACCCGACCCGTCTAGAAACACGGACCAAGGAGTCTAACATGTGCGCGAGTCGTCGAGTTGTACCAAACTCGAAGGCGAAATGAAAATAAAGGCTCGGTTTCCGAGCTGAGGGGAGATCCCGTTCTGCTTCTGTAGCGCGGGCGCATACCCGGGGCGTCTATACTGCGTTGCCAGTGAGACGAACCTAGAGCGTACACATTGGGACCCGAAAGATGGTGACCTATGCCTGGCCAGGACGAAGCCAGGGGAAACCCTGGTGGAGGTGCGCAGCGATTCTGACGTGCAAATCGATCGTCGGAGTTGGGTATAGGGGCGAAAGACTAATCGAACCATCTAGTTCGGTTCCCCCAGAAGTTTCCCTCAGGATAGCTGGTGCTCGCAACAAGACACGGAATTTAATCCGGTAAAGCGAATGATTAGAGGCCTTGGGGTCGAAACGACCTCAACCTATTCTCAAACTTTCAATGGGTGAGAAGCCCGGCTTAACCTAAGCGAAGCCGTGGCAGTTGAATCCGAGCGCCCAGTGGGCCACTTTTGGTAAGCAGAACTGGCGCTGTGGGATGAACCAAACGTCTGGTTAAGGCGCCCAAACAACGCACATTCCGGAACCCACAAAAGGACTTGGTTGCTAAATACAGCAGGACGGTGGCCATGGAGGTCGGAACCCGCTTAGGAGTGTGTAACAACTCACCTGCCGAAGCAACTATCCCTTAAAATGGGAGGCGCTTTAGCGTTGTGCCTATACCAGACCGCCGGTGGCAGAGCCCGCCCCCTGTAAAGGGGTGCACTGAGGCCCCGATGAGTAGGGGGGTCGCCGCGGTGAGCGTAGAAGGGTCTGGTTGTAAGCCTGCCTGGAGCCGCCGCTGGTGCAGATCTTTGTGGTAGTAGCAAATACTCCAGAGAGATCCTGGAGGACTGACATGGAGAAGGGTTTCATGTGAACAGTGGTTGAACAGTGGTTTAGTCGGTCCTAAGCCACAGGTGAAATCCGGCACAGGGAACGGCGCGTCGACTGTTTTGTTACAAAACCTGACGAAGCGCCGCTGGGTTAGGCGAAAGGGAATCCGGTTCTAATTCCGGAACCCGGTTGCGGATACGTCCGAGCTCTCGTAGCTCGTCATGGTAACATCACATGACCGGAGAAGCTGGCGGGGACCCCGGAAAGAGTTTTCTTTTCTGTTTGAGGGGTCGAGACCCTGGAATTCTGTCGCGGAGTGATAGGGTTTTGACCCCGAAGAGCGCCGCAGGTCTGCGGCGTCCGTGAGTTCTTGCTGCCCCTTGAAAATCCGGGGGGAGGGCCACGTGGACTTTCCAACCGGACCGTACCGATACCCGCATCAGGTCTCCAAGGTGAACAGCCTCTAGTCGATAGATGAATTTAGGTAAGGGAAATCGGCAAATTGGATCCGTAACCTCGGGATAAGGATTGGCTCTGAGGGTCGAGGTGGTCGAGCTTGGACGCGAAGCCGGTAGTGCCCACGTGCTGGGCCTGGGCGAGGCCGTTCGCGGTCGAACCCGGTCCCTAGCCTAAGCCACCGGGGGAACGTCCTCGCAGTAGAGTAGGATAGTTTGGGCTTGACCCATGTATGCCTCTCTCTCGTCTGCCAATGAACGACCAACTCAGAACTGGCACGATCCAGGGGATCCGACTGTCTAATTAAAACAAAGCATTGCGATGGCCGTAAGAGGGTGGTGACGCAATGTGATTTCTGCCCAGTGCTCTGAATGTCCAGGTAAAGAAATTCAACGAAGCCCGGCTAAACTGCGGGAGTAACTATGGCTCTCTTAAGCGGGGTAGCAATTGATCGATTCCCGCCTCCTCGTGGCGCTACCCTGGGATAACCTCAAAGAAATTTGACGGTAAAGCTAAGAGGAATTGATCACACCGTGGCGAAATCCATCAACCACTGCTGCATGCATCTTGAGAGACTGTATAAGCGACGAGTTATTTTCCAAAGCACGTCAGTATCCTTCCCAGATATCTGGAAAGAGCAGCAAACCAAGAACTGTATCCAGCGTATCCAGTTCGTCAGAGACACAACCAAGTTGGTCAAACGCATGTGACATATGCGGAAAATGTTTCGTGAAACCGGTTGGTTTATCACTACATATGTCAAAAATCCATCCAAATCAATACCATGCACGATTAGAAAAGAACCAACCAATAGCCAAAAAATTTAGGTGGACAAAACGAAGACTTGTATTTTTTAGCCAAGGAAGTAGCTGAGCTTTTAGTTGTGGGAGGCATCAAGTTTATTAATAAAGAATTGGCCGAATTCTTTCCGGAGAAATACATAGACCAAATTAAAGGCCAGAGACTTTCAGATACTTACAAACAACAGGTTTTGACCATCCATTCCGAGTTGCTTAATTCGAAGGTGGTAGCTGGTTCTCCTCCACCATCAAGAATCCCAGCTAAAGAAGTCTCTGCCTGGTTGGATTTTCTCTTAGCCCTCCCTAAAACCAAAAATAAATTTGAAGAAGGAAAGTTAGGCCAACTTATACGTACCACTCAAGACGGCACACCAATATTACATGATTTAAATATATATTTGAAGGAAGTGCTATTTCAGCCCACTAGCCAGGGCAAAAGACCAGATAAAATGTTACCGGCCCCAATTCCAGTAGAGAGAAGAGGGACAGATAATAGTCCCGTGTCCAGAATTTTTATCGAAAGAACCGTACCGCTTGTATAAATACCATCCTTGATGGGAACAAAAAGTGTGACTAAAATACCAGACATTGATGAATTCTGGGGTGCAATATTTTAGTCCCAATCCCCGACCGACGAAGAACCCTTGAATTATATCGTAGACACTGAACCTAAGAATATTTGGAGCTGGATCTCGTTTTTTGAAATGAATCATAACTATCCAGACTTGGCAACTTCACCCGGTCCGTTACCGGCCCATTATCACCCGGTCCAATACCGGTCCATTATCGACCGATTGTTGTTCGTCAATTAAATAAAATTATCGCTGCCCGTGTTTCCGAGGGATTTTCCATCAACCCCCGTCAGAAGGCCTTTCGGCAAATAGATGGTTGTTCGGAAAATGTATTCCTTTTGGATAACATTCTTCGAGATGTCAAAAAGAATATCAAATCATTATCTTTGGCCACTGTCGATATTAATAAAGCATTCGACAGCGTTTCCCACAACTCTATTTTCCGGGCGATAAGAGGTGCCAGATGTCCCGAGATTCTCGGGACATGTATTCTGGATGTAATTAACTAGATTCTCGGGCCGAGAATTTAGTTAATTACATCCATAATAGTTACTCGGGATGCACAACTCAAATCTCGATGGGCGGTTCAGTATCTACAACTGAAATTCCGATGAATCGTGGCGTGAAGCAACGGGACCCACTATCTCCTGTCCTTTTTAATCTTGTGATAAACGAGATCATTCATAAACTGCCCGCTTCAATTGGCTTTCCGATCAACGATGAGCTCTCTATCAATTGTATTGCATATGCGGACGACCTGATACTAGTTGCAAATACCAGAGAAGGTCTCAAACGTTTACTTGAAATATTGAATGTAGAGCTCCCAAAGCGTGGCCTAGAATTGAATGCTTCAAAATGTTTTGGCTTATCCTTAACTGCTTTGCGCAAAATTAAAAAGACCTACTTGTGCTCTAGTGCCCTACTCGATCTACATGGAACCTCAATCAAAAATCTGTCAGCGGATGAATCATGGGTTTATCTGGGAGTGCCATTTTCGCACATTGGCCGCTCTAAGAGCTTCAGTCCCGATCTTGAAGCCCTATTGAATAAACTCCAGAAATCCCCTTTAAAACTGCAGCAAAAACTCTTTGCTGTACGTGTTTATGTGATTCCGCGTTTACTCCACGGATTAGTGGTGTCAAAAGTGGCCATAGGAGAATTGAGAACAATGGATAAGCTTATTTTGAAATACTTACGTTTCTGGTTTCGCCCACCCAAGGATACCTCATTGGGGTTCTTCTATGCCTCTGTGAAACTCGGTGGCTTGAGGATTAAAAACCTACGCACCAACGTTCTTAAATGTAGAAAACAACGTATAGAACGGATGCTGGTCTCCTCTGATGATGTGGTGCGCTTGATATCGGAGTCAACGATTTTTCTGAAAGAAACGGAAAAGCTCAGGGATCTACTTACTTATAATGGAACGTGCCTTGATTCCACAGAAAAGATCAACAAGTTTTGGAGCGAAAGATTGTATACGTCATTTGATGGTAAAACATTGGCTTACAGCGAATATTTCACCCAAATATGTAGCTGGGTTCGGGAAGACAAGATCCTCCAACCCGCTCATATTTTTGCCGAGTGCATCAAACTACGTATCAATGCCTTACCTACAAGATCTAGAGTAGCACGTGGCCGCCCCACCCAAGATCGCTCCTGCCGTGTCGGATGCCTCGATATCCAAAAAGTGCCGGCTATTGAAACGCTCAATCACATAGCTCAAGTATGTCCTAGGACACACGGTGCTCGAATTAAAAGGCATGATCGGCTGGTCCAATTCCTTTGCCAGAACCTGAAGAAGGATCCTAAAAGAATTGTTTTAGTGGAGTATAACTTCCGAACGGCTGCGGGTATTCGAAAACCAGATATTATAGTAATAGAAGACATCTGTGCCGCAATCCTCGATGTCCAAGTGGTTGGTGACTCGTTGAATTTGGAGCAGGAATACCTGGAGAAATCAAGGAAATACTCCAATGACGCAAACTTTATTAATGCGTTCAAAAAATTATATTCTTCCGTCACTAATCTGTCTTTCCATGCAGTTACCCTGAACAACAGAGGTCTGATTGCCAAATCCACAGTGACGGCACTCCGACGACTTGGCGTCCCGCCAAGATGTATTATGATCCTGTGCGTAATTAGTCTGTAGAAGACCCTGGAAATCTGGAGGTTATTTAACCAATCGACTGCTGGCGCCCAGAAACATCCACCGCTCAATCCTGCTTCCTGAAATAATTACTCTTACAAGCTGTAAAGTGACATTAGTGATTCTATTATCTACCTTATACTTACCTAATTCCTTACCAACTACTTTACTTCATGATGATCTCCTCTAATACACTCACTACCTTTATTACCCACTTGGTCTTATTATTTTCTCGTTCAGTTATGTGTTCCTATGGTGTCGGGTTCAATGGTTTCGGTACGGAATCCTTATCCGGAATTTAGCCTTATGTAAACTTGTCTGTTAGTTGAAATATACGACCCAGACTCGCGCATTTAGGCTCCGGGAAATAGCCAAATGCCCCGTCATCTAATTAGTGACGCGCACGAATGGATTAACGAGATTCCCACTGTCCCTACCTTTTATCTAGCGAACCCACTGCCAGGGGAACGGGCCTGGTTTCGTCAGCGGGGAAAGAAGACCCTGTTGAGCTTGACTCTAGTTCGGCATTGTGGAGTGACATGAGAAGTGTAGCATAAGTGGGAGGGCGCAAGTCCGACAATGAAATACCACTACTTTCATGGTCGCTTCACTTAGGGTGTGTTTCCACTGCTAACCTAACCCTGGTGTGGTGTTAACCGTAACATGTGGGGATCCAGCACGCGTTTCCACTGCTACGTAAAACAGATATCGTGTTAAGATTAATAGCGAATTTCCCAACATATTAATCATTGATATCGTCCAGTCGGATAATATAAGGTAATATTTTGCGACAATGTTTACAAACTTGCAAATAAAAATCCAACTTGTAAAAAGAGACAGTGAAATACAAAATTTGCCATGCAAGAAAACCTTACGCTTCTCTTCATGTACAAACTTTTATGGGACGTGCTATCGACCTACCGTTGTAAAAAGTTACATAACAATATTTTGCTTTTGCTAATAGTTATTTGTGGTGAGTTGGTTAACTCATACAGTTATGTAATGCAGTGTAAAGCCACCAGATGTAGTGGCGGAACTAATACAGTCAGACCACAAACACAACATGGCGCAGTCGGTATAAGTTTATCTCTGACCTTTGTGAATTCGTTTTCAACCCTAAGTGTGTGTGAAAATGCCACGCAATCGTAGAAACAGGGGGGACACTCCAGAAGATAGTCATCCCGAAAAAGGTGCTGAAAGTAACGAAAACCCAATTAAAAAAAGAGAGTTAATCGCCCTGCTCACCGAACAAGAGGAAAAGTTCCGCGAGGCCCAAGACAGGGAGCGCGAGGCTCGAGAGCTCCTGCAGACGCAACTTTTAAGTGCCTTTGCAGCCCTAACCAACGCGTCGAGCAGCCACATCAGCCCTAGACCGCAACTCGTAGAACAACTGGTTTCGTGTGACAACAGCAAGGCGAAAATTAACGTTTCCAATTTCGAGAAGCTGGAATTCGACGTTTCTCTAACGGACTTCAAGACGTGGCGCGCCAAATGGGAGGATTTATGCAAGTTGGAAAGGGTGAACCAGCATCCTCTCGACGTGCAAATGTCAGCATTGAGATCCGTAATGACTGACAAAATGCACCAGGCCGTAGAGATGATTTTAAACGTCACACCCGAGAACCACTACGAAATGGATGAAGTCCTCGACAAAATCGCCGAATACCTCCGAGGTCGCAAAAATGTGGCATTAAATCACGTAGAATTTGACGAGTGCTGCCAAAGCCAGTCAGAATCATTCGACGACTACTTTATTCGCCTACAAAAAATCGCCGGTTGTGCAGACCTCTGCAGTGTATATTGGGAAACACGCCTGACAACCCGGATTATATCCGGAATCAAAAACCAAGAGACCCACAAGAAGCTCTTGGCTATTACGCCGTTCCCACCGTTGCAAGTTACAGTAAACATTTGCCGTAGCGAAGAAAACGCGGCTAAAAATGCGCCCATTCTCTCAAAAGCCTCGATTAGCGCGATTAATCGGGACAAAGCCCCCGAAACCAGCCAACGAAGTCACCGAAGCAAAAACCGCAATTCAAATAACAAATTAGGCCTGGCACCTGCCATAGATGCGGAACGTCACATATAATGGTAAATGTCCAGCGATGGGTCGAACATGCAGTATATGCCAGAAACCGAACCATTTCGCGAAAATGTGCAAGGGCAAGGACCCAAAAGCCCAACAGAAACCGTCGGAGAACACAGGACCAGGAAAAAAGATCGCAGTGTACGGTTCCTGCAAGTTGGGAGGCGTAGCCGCGTTCCCCAAATCAGCGTCGAAATAAGCGATTTGGCCACTGGAGCAAGGTTGGGGAAAATATTCGCCGTACCCGACAGTGGAGCTTAAGCGACAGTAGCCGGCTTGGACGTCATACACACCTTGGGAATTCACGAGCACAATCTCAAATGTAAGAGCATAGACGGATTAGTAGCCGCGAATGACCTACCAATGGACGTTATTGGCGAAATAGACTCCATTATTGCCCTAAAAGGAAGGTCAACCACGGAGACAATAATCGTGAGCCCACAGCAAAAGGGATTGCTGTTACCATGGACAGCATGCAAAGAGTTGGGAATCCTCCCAGAGCATTTACCAGAACCCATTAAACTCTGATCAGTCCAAGAAAGCGACAAAGCAGGCATAGACGCTCAGCGGACGATGCTCAAGCAACAGCTGTTGACGGAATTCGACGACGTATTTAGCGAGGAGGGAAATCTGGTTACGATGAACGGACCGCCAATGAAAATCGAGTTACGGGAAAACGCCACTCCGCATATCGTCAATGGACCACGTCCCATCCCATATGCCCAAAGAGAAGAGGTGAAGAGGATGCTGGACGAAATGGAGCAGAGCGGCATCATCAGCCCCGTTACCGAACCAAGCGAATGGACGCACCCCCTCGTAGTTGTCCAAAAACCAAAAGGAGGAATACGTATTTGTGTCGACTTAACAAAGTTGAACGCCTTCGTAAAAAGACCCTTTCACCCAGTGCAGTCGCCAAAAGACGCACTAGCCAGCGTGTCCATTCGAGACAGCTTTTTCTCGACGGTGGACGCAACCCATGGATATTGGCAAATCCCGCTTGACGAAGCGAGCCAAAAGCTGAGAACATTCGTACCCCATGGGGCCGTTACGAATTCCTAAGAGGAACCATGGGTCTAATATCTGCCGGTGATGAATTTTGCCGCCGTACAGATAAAGTATTCCACGGGATGTTTCACTTGTCAAAAATAGTTGACGACATACTCGTCCACAACGAAACGTTGCAACAGCATGTCGAGAGCGTACGATAGACTCTCCAACGCTGTCGCGAGGCCGGTATAACACTAAGCAGGAAGAAGTTCGCATTCGCCGAGCCAGAAGTAAAATGGGCCGGTTATGTAGTCAAGAAGGGAGGAATCGCTGCAGATCCTGCAAAACTGGACGCGATTACCAAGTTCCCTCGGTGTAGCGAATGACCCTTTTGGAAACGTTGGTCTTGGTTAATTTGCACTTTTGGGAGTAGGTGGCGGATTCTTGGAGAAGGGCAAGGTCGGGTCAATGAAGGACCAACGTTGAAAGAAGCATGTTCGCTAAGAAAGGGGTCGCCAAGTGGTATAAAAAGAGAAGGAAATGTAAAGGAAAGGGAGTCCAGTTCTGGACAGTGAAGGAAATACAGCGTTTGGAAAAGGCGAACCGCGACACTCGGCCAACAAATATCACCGCCCTCAGATCATTTATGGGACTCGTCGAGCAGCTAGCTGACTTCTCACACGAAGTAAGCGCGCTAGCAACGCCGTTACGCCCTCTTCTGAAAGCGTCAAACACGTTCGAATCGAACCACGACCATGAAGTCGCCTTCCTAGCACTTAAAAAAGCGCTGACAGCTCCACCCGTACTCGCCCCGTATGAACCGACGCTCGAGACAGCACTAATGACCGACGCGTCCAGGAAGAATGGCCTTGGATTTGCCTTACTTCAAAAACACGGGAGCCAATGGAAATTGATCCAGTGCGGTTCGCGATTTGGAACCGAAGCCAAAAGTCGCTACGCCATGGCAGAACTGGAACTAAGAGCTGTCGAGTGGGCCATGAAGAAGTGTCGATTACACCTTCTTGGCCTATCAAAATTCACGCTAATCGAAGACCATCAGGCTTTAGACACCATTTTGGACAAACATACGCTGGACGCCGTAGAAAACCCGCGTTTACAGCGAATGAAGGAGCGAATATCGCCATTCGTATTCAAAACGATCTGGAAAAAAGGGAAAAATCACTCCATCCCAGACGCATTAAGCCGTTCACCAGTCGCAGATCCCTCGGCAGAAGACCTAGAAGAGGATCACAATGCGAGTCAAGCATGCGACGCAACTATGAAAGTACGAGCGATCGAAGCTACAGAGTTGAAGACAGCAATTACCGATCAAATGTTGGAAAATTTGAAAAAGTTCGCAAAAGACGACCTGGAATATGGCGAAGTAATTAATGCTGTCGAAAATGGATTTCCCAAATCAAACGCGCAAGCTAGTAAAGCGATAAAACCCTACTGGAATATCCAAATGAATTATCTACTTCGGATGGCCTTGTATTGTTCGGAGCTCGTATCGTCATCCCGAAAGCGGCAAGGAAAGACAATTTGGAAAATCTGCACGCTTCACACCAAGGGATAGAGCGATCAAAAAGGCGAGCCCGACAAACCGTATTTTGGCCCGGCATGAACAACAACATCATGACTACGGTGCAAAGCTGCGTACCATGTCAAAAGCACCGCTCCTGCTTGCCACCTGAGCCGTTGTCAACCGAACCCACCCCTAAGCGAGCGTTCGAAGTCGCGACAGACCTCTTTAAAGAAGGATCAAACGCATTTTTGGTATACACCGATAGATTATCGAGTTGGCCAATCGTCGATGTATGGCGCGGACGAGAACCGACAACCACGGACGTAGTACGTGCACTTGGAAGAAACTTCGTGGGCTTCGGAGTTCCGCTAAGGTGGCGATCCGACGGTGGCCCACAATTTAAGTCCGCAGAATTCGCGGAGTTCTTAACAAATTGGGGAGTAGAGCACAGGATGTGCACCCCATACTACCCTCAGAGCAATGGTCTAGCGGAAGCCGCAGTTAAAGCAATGAAGTCGCTAGTAAAGAAGACTTCACCCTCAGGCGATTTGAACACAGACTCATTCCGCAGAGGATTGCTTGAATGGAGAGACACTCCGAGAGAACATGGAAGATCCCCAGCACAAATCGTCTTTGGCCGCCCATTGCGTTCCATCATTCCCGCTCAC
The DNA here is from genome assembly GCA_023053545.1 of Lepidurus packardi. Lineage (NCBI taxonomy): Eukaryota > Metazoa > Arthropoda > Branchiopoda > Notostraca > Triopsidae > Lepidurus > Lepidurus packardi. The sequence goes on from JAKZAN010000003.1 coordinate 324,255, forward strand.
CAGATGGCAGTCGAACCAGAGAATAAAATTGATTTAGGTCGAAGTGAAATGAAAGCGGAGGAGCTGAAGAGAGCAACTAAAGAGCGGTATGACAAAAGGACCAGAACGTTACCCCCTTTACAACAAGGAGATGCAGTCCGAGTCCAGAATCATACAACGAAGCGTTGTGACCAAACCGGCCTTATCGTAGACGTAGGGAAACGAAGGGATTACCGTATCCTTTCGCCCACGGGTGCAGAGTACTGGAGGAACAGAAGATTTCTCCAACTGGACCATATTTCATCGGACGGTGAGCGCATCAGAGGAAATCCCGACGATGGCAGCGACACACCGAATCCTAAAACACGAAAAGGAGTCACCTCCAGCGATGCAGTAAAGCGCAGGAGCCCAAGAATTGTCAATGCCCCAAAGAAACTAAATTTATAATTAATTTGCTATGTATGTTCCTAGTAATGTGAAAGCTTCAATCATAATTGGAATTTTAATGGGGGGATGTGGTGAGTTGGTTAACTCATACAGTTATGTAATGCAGTGTAAAGCCACCAGATGTAGTGGCGGGACTAATACAGTCAGACCACAAACACAACATTATTATACGGTCGTCCGTCAAATACAATTCTGTCAAACGTTACTCTGGATAACCTGCGCGAAAACGACGACACAGAGCTTCTCCTTATACTCCTGAATCTGAATGGAATCCGTCGCAGACGAATGACCTTCCTCGTTACTTTGGTTCGCAAAATTATGACGATTAAAGTCACCCGCAGATCAATTTGGAAATTTCCCGATCGGACACATTTTGGACTGCATAATGAACCGCGTTTGGAGTGACAAGGAATGGAAGGAGAATTTACGAGTAACGCGTAGAACCTTTAATTACCTCTGCGATCTTTTAAAAGAAAAACTGACCAAGAAAACTGCCACTTTCCGTATTCCTGTTTCTGGCGAAAAGCGTATGGCCTTGACTTTATGGCGGCTCGGAAATAACGTCGAGTTCCGAACTCTCGGGAGTTTATTTAGCATAGGCAGGACCACCGGATGGCGTGCTTTTCACGAAACTTGCAATTGTATAGTTGTTCTTTTGGGAAACTCTATTATCAAGATCCCTGACGGCCCTAAGCTCGAAGAAAGTGTTTCAAGTTTCCAACCAAAAAATATGCCTCAATGCGTTGGAGCAATAGACGGGACCCACATCCCTATACTGGCTCCCAGTGAATTCAAGAGCGACTATTACTGTGTAAGGAAAGGGGGCTATACAGTTGTTCTTCAAGCTGTCGTCGATTTTGAAGGACGGTTCATTAATATTAACGTTGGCTGGCCTGGCTCCGTTCACGATGCTAGGATCTTCGCGAACAGTAAGCTTTATCTGCTTGGCCAGCAGAAAAACCTATTCCCACATCACACCAAAAGGATCCATGGTGTAAACGTTCCATATTATATAATTGGAGATGCAAGCCAATAATTGGAGATGAAACCAAGTTTCATGGTTGAACCCCAACAGCGAGAAAGCTTATGGCTCCCTCCTCCTCACCTGCCGTTCCCCTGAAGACAAATCCACGTTGCTGAGAGTGGGCTCGCTTTACGCCTTCAACCGGTTAGCGCAAGTAGAAGACAAACGGTTTCCCACAGTTCTGCAATGTTTCAACTGCCAAGCATACGACCACTTGGCTGCCACTTGCCGCTCGACAACACCGACCTGCGCAAAGTGTGCGGAAAAGCACGATTCAAGATCATGCAGTAGCAATGCGAAGAAATGTGCGAACTGTAAAGGCGATCACTGCGCCTTTGACAACACCTGCCCGGTCCGGAAAGATGAGACGAAGAAGGCAGAACGAACCAAAGAACTGGTTAACAAGAAATGATCGTGGGCACGGGGCTGCTAATACATAACGTCAGGAAAAGTTTTTATCAAGTACAAGAAACGGCTCGCATAGCGGAGGCACAAATATCGACACAATTGCCATTCTTGAACCACCTAAAAACCTCCAGGCTTCCAAGATTCTGGGATTCGACGTTTCAAGACTAGTTCGAGAGTACGAAGGAATAGTACTTCTACACAAAGCGGGCAGCCGAGTACATATTATGGAGATCACTGAACTTTACGCAGTATTGAAACTTGCTCCCCCAAGCGGTGCGCCGATAGCTATCGTAGTAATCTACCGACGCCACACTGACGACATGGCAACACTCCTGGAGGAAGTCTTGAGAAGAAGTCAGCGAATTGGCTCCAGTTACTTAATAACGGGAGATTTCAATGCCCACCACTGGTTGTGGGAAGCAAAAACTCCAGACTTGGCGGGATGTCAACTAAACGACTGGGTGACGGATAACAACATACAGCTACTAAACAACTGGAACCTTCCCACCTTCAGAAACGAAAGAGGGCATTCCTCCACAATTGACCTCACGTGGACCTCAGTCCAGTTAGCAACTCAAGTGCAGTGGAGCCTCCTTGACGACGAAAACTTCTACAATGAATCAGATCATGAAGCTATCCTGCTGTCCTTTGTGGGAATTAGCCGCGGTGCCCCTACGCTGAAGTGGTCCTACAGTAAAGCAAACTGTTATATACTTCGGAAAGACATCGCAACGGAACTAACGGAGTCTCCCCATATGTTTGCAGACCTATTGGGCGCAGAAGCCATCGATGCTGCCACAGAGAAGTTGACTTCCGCGATCCAACGAGCAATGGTAACCCACATACCCAGAAAATGCGGAAAAGCCAGAGCAAACCCATGGTGGAACAGAGAGCTGAATGACCTTCGTAACCAAGCGGCCAAAGCACTCCGGAGTTAACGCCAATTTGGAGGACGGAGACTGGAAGAAGTCTGGAGAAGCAGCCGGTGTCGACGACATCCAATCAACTGTCCCCAAAGCAGTATGGCGGGTCATTGATATACCGGTACTGAACATCTTCAACGCATCTCTCTCCCTCGGGTATTTTCCAAAGTCATGGAAAACGGAAAAAGTTCTCCCTCTTCCAAAACCCGGAAAACCGGACCACCATTCGATAAAGAGCTTCCGCCCAATTGCGCTGCTCCCCATCCTGGGTAAACTGCTGGAGAAAGCTGTCGCAAGAAAATTTCAAGCTTATCTAGAAGAGCACCATATCCTATCCGACTCGCAATGGGGTTTTAGACCAGGGAGATCCACGACGGATGCCCTGTTATGCCTCAGCAACGTTCGATAACATCGATCACGTCAAACTGGTGGAAGTACTACGTAAAATAAAAATCCCATCAAAACTGTTAGAATGGACCAGAAGTTTTCTCTAAGATCAACCAGCGTTTGTGGCACACGGGTCCGACAGGAGTGACACATATCACATCCGAAAAGGAGTAACTCAAGGGTCCCCTCTATCCCCAGTCCTCTTCCTCACCTATATCGACGGCTCGCTTAGCGTCATAAAGCGAAAGAGCATTGGATCCAAGCTTTTTGCCGACGATCTGCTCCTTGACACCTCAGGATCATCAAGCGAAAAGAATGTGGAGTTTCTCGCTAAGAACCTGTCTGCCCTTGAAAAATGGGGGAAAAAACTACGGTTGGAGTTCTCCAAGGAAAAAACGGAGTAATCCACTTTACGCGTAAACGAACTCCGGAAGATGCCCCCCTAGTCTGGGGTACATTGGTAATCCAACCGAAAGAGACCGTTCGGTACCTCGGGTTGACGTACGATTCGAAGTTGTCATGGAAAGCACACGTAGCCCGTGTGGCGACCCAAAGCTTCCTAATCACTCAAAGAATTAGGAAACTGTCACAAGTCTCAAAGTCCATCTACTGCTCCCAACTTCGAACGCTTTTCCAAGCCACGGTCGTGTCAAAAATGCGATATGGTTACCCGGCCTGGTGCAACGCCTCGAGCGCCTGTCTTCGACCCCTGAAGCAAGCATACAAACAAGGTCTGCTAACAGTAACTGGCACCTTAAGGACAACTCCAACTATTGCTCTTGAAGTTGAGACAGGCTTACTAGCCTTGGACCTTCTCCTGGAATCCGTGTTGCTACGACATTTCGGTTCCAGAAATTGGAATTGTTGGCCTACCACACCAATCCAACCAAAGCACAAGTCATATACTTCGTGCCCATAGAGATCACGTCAGCTCCTGTCCATTACATAGACCCGAAAGCCAAGCCGAAGCCCTCCACTGGATCAAAGAAGCGACGATGAAGAAGTGGTTAAGCAGATTGGAAGAAGTAGAGAGACCCCTAAAGGGGGCTCTCTACTTCTTCCCATTATACCTGAAGGCCTCTGAAGGTAGAATCGATGCTGGAGGAAGGCAACGATACGACGCGATACGGCTGCCGGGTGGCGTCATGGTGACCCTCTCAAAGCCAAGGCAGCGAGAAGGTGCACGTGAGCCACAATCAGTCCTGTGCCGGGGCTGCAGAGGGGAGTGGCCACGGCGGCAAGTTTGATGACTAATTAGTCTTGGAGGTCGTAGGCCAAATCATCTGTAGACGACTTGGGTGCCGGCCGGGGTACTGTACACGGTAGAGCAGTCATTCACACTGCGATCTTTTGAGACTCAGCCTCTGACCGGAAGATTTGTTTTGCTGGCTAAGCAAGTCTTCTACCGGGATGCAGAGGTACACCTTGGCGGTACCCAGTAAAGAAATCAAACGGCGGTGACGAACCTACCTTTGGACTGGCCCCCCAACAGCGATTGCTGTGGGGTCTGATTTCCCATAGCTAAAAAGGCTTGTGGAACGGCACATAAACTTTTCAGTTTCGTGGGGGATAAAAGTGTTTTTGAAAGAGCAGCGGCGTGTGGCGATTGCGAGGGGGTGATAGGCGGTGCTGTCTATTGCTAAGCCTTGGTCTGTCGTCGCTCAAAACTGTTGCGATGAAACCTTTTGTCTTCCGATGTCGTTCCCAGTCTATTCGAAAAACGCATGGGTTTTAAAGAAGCAGAATAATTGGAAGGCCGCTGAGTCTGTTTTGGTTTTCTTTTATTTGACGGTAAAGACCATGATGAGTGACGGAGCCTTGTGCGAGATATACAGTGGACTGAAATCTTCGCAAAGAAAGCAGCCTTCACCTGTGGAAACGATTGGCATCCAAGAATTATTTGTTGCTGAAAGTAGAGCTTCGACACCTCAAGAAGATAGGTTCGAGACGGCTTCTACAATCAGCCGAAGAAGCAAGAACCACATACGGAAGCCAAAAATGAACATGGAAAAGTTCGATGGATCGGACATAATGGATTGGCCTGAATTTTGGGATTCGTTTGCCTCAGCTGTTGACGATGACGAAGACCTAGCAGACTCGGAGAAACTTTACTACCTAAAATCCTGCGTGGAGGGAGAAGCCTTGAAGACCGTAAAGGGCATGAAAACAACTGACGCCAATTACGCACTGACCAAAGACCTCCTAATAGATCGCTATGGTAACGACGAAGTAATCTCCAGTCAACATGTAGGTGAGCTTTTGAAAATTAGACCCGTTAGAGAAGGCAACACAAACGATTTAAGGATGCTGTATGAAGCTTTGGAGTTTCATATTCGAGCACTCAACAACTTGGGCAAGAAATCTGATTCGCTAGTAACTATGTTGATGCCATTGGTGTTATCGCTTCTCCCGGACGAAATGAACGACACCTGGAATAGAGGCTCCGGAAAGCCCAAAGATGTCTCATTGCACACTGTTCCGGATGAAAGTATCCGGAAGGTTTGCCAACGCTGGCTTATCCCGTGGGACATTGCGACCTCGACCGCTGACTATTAACCCTTTTAGGAATTTGACGTTTGCTTACGCCTTCGACGTTTTTTCTACGAATCGACAATGGGCGGACGAACCTTTCTGACGTGACTTTTTTTTCTAGCCAGGAGTCGAAATCCAGTAAGTTCGGAGATCGAGGCTGCAGTCTCTCCATTTCTTCTCCCCAACGGCTCCTCAGGGTGGCTGGAAGTTTAAGTACGAGCTGTTCAATTAGGGTACTGGACATCAATTCGTGATCATGCTGGCAGGAACGAAGGGTGACTACCACGCTGTGAAGCTCCTCAGAAAACTCTTCCAGCTCTTCAAAGCTATTTTCCTTTACATGGGGAAAGTTGAGTACAGCTTGTACACAAGCTCTGGCGACCATGTGGGGGTGCCCATACTTACGGTGTAACTTCTCTAGGGCCTTTCGATACAGTGTCGGATTGTTCAAAACGCCCGCGACACCCTTTCGGACATTCGGTGCTAGTAATTCACGGAGAATTGCCAGGCGTTGATCGTCGCTTTCGATCACATTATGTACCAGTGATCTGAATGCAGCTATGAACATTGGCCAATCCTTTGGGTTCCCAGAGAAGTGCTTCATTTGGACCTTATGGATTTGCGCCTGGGATTGTTGCTGCGTCTGCTGTTGAACTTGGGTTTGTTGTGACTGCTCGCATGGCTTGTAGCAGGGTGGCTGGCAAAGTTTATAACAGGGCTCGTAACAGGGCACATAGCAGGGCGTTGGACAAGGCTTTTGTGCTTGGTCCTGACTTTGTGTCTGGGCCTGGCTTTGGTGCTGAAATTGCGATTGCTCCTGGTATTGTTCGTTGGCTAACGGAAGCGAAAGGCATCTTTCAACACAGGCCACTACGGCCAGGAGAAGAACGGCTTTGGATACCATGGTCTCTCTCGCAAGATGTATTCCAGCTCAGTAGCTTGTCTTCTAACTAACAAGAAGCAACTTTTCTGAGTGGTATACGTCCTTAAAGGACCCTTGGACGAAACCGAAGCATGGCGCCTATAAACCGAACAAGCAGGATAAGACGTTAAAGTCCTTTAATATCCTCGCCACCGGCCAAGAAGCTCAACCCGACTGTCTTTTCTGCGAGAAACCAAGACATGGCATTACCGACTGCAGGTCCTTTGCAGCGTTAACCATCGAGGAGCGAGCCAATCAAGCCAGGAATAGAGGCCTTTGCTTTCGCTGCATGGGGCAGAGCCATCGGGCTAAGGAATGTTCCTTGGATGCCGTTTGCACTGAAGCTGGCTGTAAGGCAAAACATCATCCGTTACTTCATGGCGCACCTAGGATTTTCCCTAAGGGCGGATCGAAACCAGAAGCAAAGCCCCCAGCCAACCCGGACCATGACCCTCCCGCGGTCAACAGGTTGAATCAGAATAAGACCGAAAGTTCCGTCCGAGACTCGAAGCATCGTAAAGTAACACTTCTGTGTGTTGTACCGATTCAACTCCGGGCCAACCACAAAACTGTGAATACGTTTGCTCTCCTAGATCCCGGGACCGAGGTGACGTTAATTCGAGAAGACATGGCACGCAAGCTCAGCCTCGACGGTCCGTTGGAGGAAACTGAGTTCAGTACCTACAAAGGTCGCGAACCGAAGACGCTGACCCGAACAGTCAACTTTCACATCGCGTCAATCGATGGCAAAAATGTGTTCGAAGCCGAAGAAGCCACGGCGGTCCCGAATTTGGTAGCTTCATGTCGCACTCGGAACTTACCATATTTACGCAAAACGTGGCCACATCTGAGAAACGTTCCTTTAGACGAAGCAAAACCGGGAGAAGTGACCGTCCTAATTGGCGAAGACATACCCGAAGCCCATGACTACGAGCGACATTAGGAAACAGCCTCCTGGTGTAAGAGGGCCTCGTGCCGTACTTACCCCCTTCGGTTGGTGCGTAAAGGGACCAGTCGACCGCAGCGACCCTACTGAAACTAACTTGAGACAAGTTATGAAGGTGTCGCTTACTAACCTGGACGAAAGCGTAAAAAACTTCTGGACGACAGAATCGCTTGGTGTCCAGCCCCCAACGCGGAAGCTCTTATCCGAAGACGATGCAAAGGCGCTAAAGACGTTGGAAGACACTGTGCGTCTCGTTGATGACCGATACGAGGCCGGATTGCTGTGGTGCTCCCCGACCGTGAGTCTGCCCGATAGAGAATGCGACAAAATGCGACTTTACGCCGATTCTTCGCGTTGGAACGGAAACTAAACTCCACCCAGAGCTGGCGACGTCGTACGCGAAGACAGTGAAGGGCTATTTGGCAGACGGTCACACACGCAAAGTCCAGCCAACGGAGTTAGGCATACCATCCCCACGCACGTGGTATCTCCCACACCACGCCGTGACCAACCCCATGAAACCGGGTAAGGTCAGGGTGGTGTTCGACGCCGCAGCTGAGACGGGTGGTGTATCCCTTAACTATGTTCTGTTAGCTGGACCCGACTTGTTAAACAACCTATTGGGTGTTCTCTTACGTTTTAGAGAGTACCCGGTGGCTGTCTCCGCGGACATCAAGTCCATGTTCCACCAAGTAAGAGTTATCTCACGCGACCGACCCGCTCTCCGTTTTTTCTGGAGACCTCCTGGCAGCAACATTCCTCCGCAGACCTACGAGATGACGGTTCAAATCTTCGGAGCCAAGTCCTCGCCGACTGTATGGAACTACGTGTTGCGGAAGACTGCCAAGGACCGAGCGAATACTTACCCTGACATTCCACCGCGAGTTGAAAGAAACTTCTATGTCGACGATTACCTGGACTCCCTGCCTTCTGAGCAAGAAGCCGTTCGTATCTGCCGTCAATTGAAGGAAGTACTTATTCGCGGCGGATTCCCGTTAACTAAGTGGAAATCTTCGTCGCGCACCGTACTGGCTTCTCTCCCTGCCGAAGATCGAGTGGATCCACAAATGAATTTGGATTTGGATCACCTTCCCGTAGAACGAACCTTAGGGGTCTGGTGGGACGCTGAAACTGATGAATTCACTTTTCGCGTGAAGCAAAAACCAGTGAGACCGACCAAGAGAGAATTGCTCAGAATTATTGCCAGCGTTTTCGATCCGATCGGGTTCCTCATTCCAGTGACTTTAACTGCTAAGGCTCTGTTGCAAGAGCTGTGGAGGTTAGAGATACAATGGGATGACGAGATTCGTGAAAGCATTGCACAGCGTTGGAACACCTGGCTATCCAATCTACAAAAGCTTGAAGCCGTAGCAATTACGAGATGCCTGCAGCCTTTCGCCGAGCCTTCTTCCATCCAATTCCACGTATTCGCGGACGCGTCGGAACTCGCCTTCGGGGCTGTTGCTTACCTGCGTGTCTCCGATGGAACAGGCATAGTGGTCAACTTCATCACGGCAAAATCACGCGTGGCTCCCTTAAAGCAATTGACCATTCCCCGTCTAGAACTCCAGGGAGCCTTGTTGGCAGCGAGAATTGCACTCACGATTTCCGTCGAACTCCGACTCAAGATTGGCCAGACTATCCTTTGGACAGACTCGTCTACCGTTTTAAAATGGATTAGATAAAAAACTTACAGATTCAAAACGTTTGTCGCCAACAGGATTGCCGAAATAGGAGATCTAACCGAAACCTATCAATGGAGGCACGTGCCCGGAAAACTAAACCCGGCTGACGATTGTTCTAGAGGCCTAGACGCATCGTCAATGATCCTGCCAAATCGATGGCTCAACGGGCCGGCCTTCCTGAAGCAGCCGTCCTCCCAATGGCCCGCAGAGCTCGTGGAAGACAAAGTTGACGAAACCGATCTGGAAACTTTGCCACCCTTGGTTGCGAGCGTCACGTCACTAGAAGAAAGACCGCTCGATCCGTTGCTGAGCACGTCGAACTTGCACCGCATAAAACGAATTCTGGCGTGGATCCTTCGTTTCATAAAGAACACGCGTCCTTCCAAATTTGCAGTTCAGCGCGGACAGCTCATTGTTCCTGAAATTCGTAACGCACTTTTGGAATTCATCAAATTAGAACAGGAGCGTTGTTTCCTGTCCGAGTTTGCAACCCTGCGCGCCAATCGTCCGTTACCGCGTACCTCGAAGCTCTTGAAGCTAACGCCTTTTCTGGATGAGAAAGGCCTCCTACGAGTGGGCGGAAGAATCCAGCATGCGGATATTCCCTCAGATGCGAAGCACCCGATTTTACTTAGTCCCGATAGTCTTTTGACCACTCTGATCATTCGAAGCACTCATGAACGACTATCACATGGGTCCGCTGAGCGTACTCTTGCTGAGTTGCGCCTCCAATATTGGGTTACAAGTGGCCGATCATCCGTCAACCGAGTTGTAAACAACTGTTTTGCCTGCAAACGTTACCGAGCAAAACCAAATTTCCCCTTGATGGCCGCTTTACCTCAACAACGCCTGGAGGCTTTCAGCCCCCCATTCTCGAACGTCGGCGTGGATTATTTTGGTCCATTTATGGTAGTAATCCACCGGAGAATCCACAAACGGTATGTTTGTCTTTTCACTTGTTTAGTCACGCGTGCGGTCCACTTGGAAGTGGCACACACATTGGACACAGACTCCTTCCTAATGGCTTTCCGGCGCTTCGTTGGCCGCCGCGGAACACCGTCGCATGTCTACAGTGACAACGGGACCAATTTAAGCTCCGGGGAAAGGGAAATACGGCAATGTTTGAAAATGTGAAATGCAAACCGAATAAACGACGAATTAGCTCGACGAGAAGTCACGTGGCATTTCTCCCCTCCTGCATCGCCCCATTTCGGCGGGGTGTGGGAAAGCCTCGTGAAATCAACTAAAGTCGCCCTTAGACACACCCTGCGAAATCAATCTGTCACCGATGAAGTCCTTGCCACTGTTATGGTTGAAGTAGAAGCCTTACTGAATGGGAGACCGCTGACGCATATTAGTGTCAATCCAGAGGACCCGGAGCCACTAACCCCGAATCACTTCCTCCTAGGCCGAGCAAACCCGAACTTTCCTATTGACGTTGGGACCGAAATAGATCTAAACGCGCGTAAACGCTGGAGGACTGCTCAGGCGATTACCGAGAAGTTTTGGGCAAGATGGCTACGCGAATACGTTCCGTCGGTCATTGAGCGCCGGAAATGGTTAAGACCTAACCGAAATCTTCAATCTGATGACGTGGTCCTTTTAATCGAGGAAAATACTCCGAGAGGCCTCTGGCCTCTCGCCCGTATTATCGACGTCTACCCCGGACCCGACGGCATCGTTCGGACAGCTTTGATCAAAACCAAGAACGGCGAATATGTCCGACGACCGCTAAACTCTGTCTGTTAGAGCTTGCGGAGCCAAGGGTTTGAGTGTTTACTTGCGTAAACAGAGCCGGCTATGTTCCGGATGAAAGTATCCGGAAGGTTTGCCAACGCTGGCTTATCCCGTGGGACATTGCGACCTCGACCGCTGACTATTAACCCTTTTAGGAATTTGACGTTTGCTTACGCCTTCGACGTTTTTTCTACGAATCGACTTGGCACTATGCTTTACCTTTCACCTTTTCTTTCCCTTGGACAGGACAGTCGGAGAACAGACGTGACGAAAGACAGATATAGAAAAGACTAAGTTGTACGTGGCTTTTTGTTCGAATAAAGAAACCTTTCCTTTACACATGTGTTGTGTTCGTCATTTAAAACAAGCACATTTGTAACACACACACTTCTTGAATTCCTGAAAGAAGAACTCAAGACCAAAGAAAAGACGCAGCTCTCGAAGAAAATTCTCAACCAAGCTCAGGAAAATTCGAAGACAGATCCTGAAGGTCACATTTCCAGAGATTGCAAAGAAAACGTAACGTGCTCCGTACCCAAAGGGATACACAACACGTTGTTGCATAAGACTCCCAAGGCTACCACTATGGCAGCTTCAAGCGCCGTAAGCTCTAACCAAGGCGAAGTCTTTTTTCGAACAGCCCAGGCAAATTTGGAGTACGACGATGGCCGCATCCAGAAAGTAAGAATACTTTTCGACAGTGGATCGGATCGTACCTGGATAAGGACGAAATTAACGAAGGGTCAAAAAGTCGTTGAAACTGAATCTTTGCGTGTCAGTGGCTTTGGAAGAAAGTCGAACCACCCGAACCGCCGCAAGATCTACAGGATCAAATTAAGCAACAATAACAGAAAGACAAGTTTCCTTATGGGTTTGGATTTGTTGTCTCCGGAATGTTTTTGGCGCGCTCCACTTTCAACCAAATTTCCGTGTGTCATCTGTGACGTTAACCCCCTTTTTTATACCCCACGTATGGGGAATTTAGTGTGGTTTCAAGTGTTACAAGTTTCAAAACAATAGTGGCTGATTAAAGGTCATTTTCATTAAAAAATTGGTCCTCCATGGCTTGCGCGGCGACCAGGTCACCTGTGAACTCGCCCAGCCGTGGGGGAACCCAAAACTTTCACGATGTTACAAGTGAACTTGACCCAAACGATCCAAATGTTCTTTGTTGTGCAACCTGTACTACTACATTACTAAAATATACAAACAAACAAATATACAAACTCAGACATGGGAATCCAGTTCTTAGCGACCAACGTCGCTAGAACTGCAGAACACAACGGCAGAACTGTGTCAACGCTGCCCCCACGTCATGTCAGAGGGAGACATTATTCCCTACCTCATTCGGGGATTAGCTTGCACCCAGTACATCCCGGCCCTACTAGTGAACCCGCCTTCCACCGTCGGGACATTTATTGACACCATCCAAAGACTGACGAGCATGATGGGTTCATCAGCACCAGGGACGTTGGTTACGGAATCGAGCGCACTGGGTGTGCCGGCCTCTGATCCCGTTAGTGAACTAACGTCTGCCATGAAGCAGTTGACTATCCAGCTCAGTGGTAACACCATTCCTAGAAGAGTTGCTGGCCAGGGGATAAACGGCGCGCCGGTAGAAGCGAGATCAGCGGAGCCTCGGAAACCGCCTGACCAGATTCAATGCTACGGGTGTAAGGCCCTGGGCCACTTCCGACGCGATTGCCCTAGCAACCCTCCCAGGAACTCGGGAAACGGGCAAGCCGCTCCGAAGGGGCAAGGGAGGCTGTAATCTTCCAAGTCCCTGACGGAAAGGTACACTTACCTACCCTGCAAACCCGGGTCGAGGGGGTGGGCTGGGTGGAGGCGTTGGTGGATTGTGGCGCCCTCGGCAGCCAAATTAGGAAGGGTGATTTGGGTTCCCTACAGCGTTCAGTAGATACAGATGATTGTTCCTTTTTTCAGTGTGCAGATGGTCACCTCTCGTCTACGCTGGGTTCTGTATCTCTGATGGTGGAAGTACTCGGTCGGGTTGTGGTATTACCCCGAGTTTCCGTGGTGGAGGAAGCGCCTTTCGCACTCATCCTTGGTTGAGATTGGTTCCGGGCTACTGAAGCGACCGTACGAGTACGTAACGGATGTACGAGGTCGAATTGCCAGAACGAAATAAGCCACCGGGTCCTAACGTCGCAGCCGCTGTGGAGACTATGGCGGATGGGGACGACTTCCAAGGAATTGAAGTCTGCAGTCACCAGAAACCTCCAGAGTTGCTTTCTCAGCAAAGCACCAATGTCCCAGCAGGGACGCTACGGTTCGTCGCCGCGAGTTGCGTGGGAATTGGGCACTCCACCCTGCGGTTGGAGACTAAGCTGAATGCTAACCCGAGCTGTGAGTGGGCTACTCCCAACTGCTTAGTGATGCCTGAGAACGGTGTGGTTCATGTCCCTGTCCTCAATTTCGGAGACGAACTAATTCGGTTGGTGAAAGGGGAGGCACTTGCTCAGGGGTATGCCGTAGACGATTCATCACCTCCTTGCCTTCCACGTTCTACCTTTGTTGGGAACATTATGGTGCATCGATCGGGAACTCATCGAAACCGTAAGTCATAATTTTGGATAATTTGGTTGTGGTATCAGCATGTCACAAAGACGTGAAGCCGTAGCGGCAGCCGCCGTACAAGAAGACGATAACAACGATCAAGAACTCACAGAAGCTGGTCGCTTACTTAAGCAATTGAGGTCAGAAAAGAAGAAAGAAGCCTTAGATTTAATTGAAGAAATCTCTGCGCACATCGTCAACCGCGGCAGTAGAAGTGCGTTAGCAGTGCAACGCAAACAACTCGCGTCGTGTCTAAATGAATGCGCCGAATTGAACGCAAGATTCATTGCCACACGCAAGCTTGAAGACGTACAGAAGAAGACCATAGAAAAATATTACACGTTTATCGAAAAGGAAGTTTTTGCATGTTACGTTAATATCGAAAACTACCTGCTCTCACGGGTCGGAGAGCCACCTTCGTCTGTTGCGTCTCACCCGCCTTCGTCAATTGCAAGCAAATCTCACCGTTCAGAATCGAGAGGCGGTACATCTAATGCACGGCTAAAGGAAACTCGGTTGCGTCTCGCGTCCGCCGAGTCGGAACTTAGGCAGATAGAAGCCGCAGTTGAAGCTGAAGCGGAAAGCAAACAAAGAATTAAAGAAGCAGAAGCAAGACTTGAAGAATTAAAGCAAAACTTGGCGATTACTAAACAACGACGCTTGCGAGAGATGGAAATCGAGAGACTTCGTCAAGAAGCAGACATCTTACAAGAAGAATCCGAAGAAGACGGAAGTCCTGTTAGGTCCCGAGTTCGAAGTTGTCGTAATACTCGACGAATTGAGCCCGCAATCGACTACCACGGATTGAAAATGCAAAACGGAGTTCCAGATTGGTTACCGCGAACACCAATAAATCTTCCCACTACACCTGTTGAAAGGGAAATCAAGAATACTCCAGATGCATGGCTATTTGAAGACAAACCAACGGTTACGGCCGAAAATAGACCGCAAGAAAATGTCAAACATTTGGCAGAAATTAAACTTCAATCTTTCACTGGCAATCCGAAAGACTGGCCCATGTTTATCGGCAATTTTAAGAGTCGAGTTCACGACGCATTACGCGATGATGCACAACGTATAACGTATCTCCTCGAGTTGTTGGCTCCCACTGTAAGGAACACCATCGCTCAGTATTTGCAAAGCCCTGTCACGTATATGCACGCCCTGCGTGAACTACAGAAATTGTATGGAAACCCAATGGCGGTATCTGAAGCATACGTCGAAGACCCGTTGAAAATAAAACCTGTAAAGGATCATGACTTCCAGTCGCTAAGAAAATATTACGCTGACCTTAATGGAACGATAGCTACTCTTCAAGCCTCAAGATACGAACAGGACCTGTACTCTCCATCCTTGCTGAGAAACGTTCGAGACAAGCTTCCACGTAGAATTAAACATATGTGGGGTCAAGAATCAATTAAGCTGCAACGACTTCCGACCTTACTCGATTTTGCTGCCTGGTTAAATGATTTCATCATGGGAGAAGCTACCGTACAGCCTTTTTCTGAAATTGAACATAAGCCTATCGAGGAATCCCATTCGGATCGCAGTAGACTAAACCATAGAAAGAGCGCGTTCCAACTGTCTTGACGACCTCGATCGTTCAGAGTGGAAGAAAGATTGACCCATGCACCCTATGCAAAGAAGAACACCGCTTATACAACTGTCCTAAATTTAAGTCTCTTCAACTGAAAGACAGAGTAACGGCTGTACAAAAAGACAAAAAATGCTTCAACTGCTTGATTGCTGGTCATATGGCCAAGGAGTGTCGTCGTAAAGATGTGTGTGGAATAGGGAAATGCAAGCGGAAACATCATGCTTTGCTACATGATCCTACGCGTTATGAAAGAGACAACCGAAACCCTACCACTTCAAGCGATGATAGTGAAAATACAGGATTCTCTGCTGGCCACATTGGAACCATGACTAGAGCCTCATCTGGTCAAGGAACTTTACTGTCGGTGATCCCAATTAAAATAATCGCGAGTGGCAAAACTATCGAAACTTTTGCCCTCCTCGATAACGGAAGCGAAGTGTCGCTTATCACTGAAGATATGTCCGAAAGGATCGGTTTGAAAGGACCTACGAAAATGGCCCGCTTTGGAACCTTTCATGGTAAAGACCCCTTATTCAAGAGCAGAACAGTAGATTTTAAGATTGGCAGCTGCACGAATGGTGAAGTAATGGAGATGAAGAACGTTTCGACTGTTCCCCGCATCCACCTTACCGATCGGTGCATCAATTGGCCTCAAAAAAAGAAAAGATGGAAATACTTAAAAGATTTGACAATTCCAAGTATCAACACCAGCAAAGTTACGGTTTTGATTGGAGCAGACATCCCACAAGCACACGAGCAACTCAAAACTCGTAAACCGCCTGCAGGTACCAATGGACCATGGGCAGTACTGACTCCATTTGGATGGTGTGCTATTGGGCAAATACCATATCATCCAGCCCATGAAGAAAATCATTCAGTAAATCTAATTAGCATCGTATCCGACTGGATGAACTGGTTAGTAACTTCTGGAAGACGGATGCGTTAGGAATTGACCAAACAAAGATCCCTGCCAGCAAGGAAATCGAAAGAGCAAATTATTTGTTAAGAGCCACTACTCTCAACGTGGGCAATCGCTACCAAAGCGGCCTTCTGTGGAAGAAGTCAAACCCAGAGCTGCCGAACAACAAAGCACTAGCCATTCAACGTTTCTTCTGTACAGAACGAAAGCTATTGAAAGATCATGAACTAGCTGAAAAATACGTAAAGGTTATCGACGAATACATTCAACTAGGTCATGCACGGAAAGTACCGATTGACCATCTAGAAGGCCCAAAGGGTAAAACGTGGTACCTTCCACACCACGCTGTACTCAATCCTCATAAACCCAACAAGGTCCGCGTCGTATTTGATGCCTCTGCGAAATATGCTGGCACAAGCCTTAACGAGAACCTTCTGAAGGGCCCTGACCTCCTTACTAATTTACTAGGCGTTCTTTTACGCTTCCGAAGAAACCCGGTCCCAATTTCGGCCGACATCGAAAAAATGTACCATCAAGTACTGGTTACCGAAGACGACCGGTCAGCCTTTCGCTTTATATGGAGAAGACCCGGAAGCGGTGTGACACCAGAAACGTACGAAATGCAAGTTCATGTATTTGGTGCGGTATCCTCACCTTCCATATGCCTGAATGCTTTGTGCAAGACTGCAACGGACAACAAAGATGAATTTCCGGAAATCGCAAAGAAAATCAAAACCAATTTTTATGTTGACAACTATTTAGATTCGGTGGACAGCGAACAAGAAGCAATCAAGACCTCATTGGAACTTATGCATGTATTGCAGCGTGGGGGCTTTCGATTAACAAAATGGATGTCGTCGTCACGCAAGGTTTTGAACGCAATTCCAGTTCCTGAGAGAAATGATCCTGTGCTCAACTTAGATTTAGACAAGCTTCCAAGCGAAAGAACACTTGGCATTTTGTGGAATTGTGAATTAGACACCTTCCACTTCAATTTCAAAACCCCTCAAGAAGTAACCACCAAGAGAGAAATCCTGAGCTTAGTTTCAACCGTCTACGATCCCCTTGGATTTCTCAGCCCTTTCGTGCTCACTGCAAAAATCCTTCTCCAGGATATTTGGCGAGCGGGCATAGATTGGGACGAACCACTCCTCCCTCACATCCTCAACCGCTGGCAAAAATGGGCCGGCGAGCTCTTTACACTTTCAAAATTAGAAATACCTCGGTGCTTCCGATCACCTTCACCCCCTACACACTCTCAACTGCATGTTTTCACGGATGCTTCACAGCGTGGCTTTGGCGCCGTTGCCTATATCCGTCACACGTATCCAGACCAGGCACCAAGCGTGGCGTTCATAATGGCCAAAACAAGGGTATCCCCCCTGAAACCTGTCTCGATTCCCCGTTTAGAATTACAGGGCACAGTATTAGGACTTCGCTTAGCCCTTGCTTGCTGTAAAGAGTTAAATATGAACATTAAACATGTAGTATTCTGGACGGATTCCCAAACGGTTCTGAAGTGGATATACTCAACCACCTGTCGTTTCCAAGTTTTCGTCAGCAACAGAATCGGAGAAATTTTGGAAACAACCTGCTCCATACAGTGGCATCATGTTACTGGAAAAGACAATCCCGCGGACGACTGTAGCCGTGGTTTAAATGCAAGCGAGATTACCTTAGGAGCTCGATGGCTCAGCGGTCCAAAATTTTTGAAGGAGCCTAATCTCAAACTGCAACCATTTAAGCCCGAAAAACCAGATCCACCGTGTGAAACTGATCCAAAAATTATCTCAGAAAATTGGGTCGGCACCGTATCAATTAAAAAACTTCCCGTTTCAGAGTACATTCAAAAAGCACCAACTCTACTCAAAGCAAAACGCGTTGTCGCCACTGTGCTACGTTTCGTTGACGCCTGTAAGAAGGTCAAGATTTCATCTAGCATAACGCTTCTCTCAGAAGAAATTGAAAACGCCTTTCACTTATGTCTCAAGATTACGCAAAGCGAATGTTTCGTTAAAGAAATCAAAGACTTATCCCAAGATAAACCCATAGTAAACAGCTCCAGATTAACTAAGTTAACCCCATTTATTGACGCAAGTGGCGTTCTGCGCGTCGGTGGGAGGCTTGGGAATTGCACGTTAGACCGTACAGCCAAACATCCTATCCTTTTAGACAACAATCATCGACTAACAAGATTAATAATTGAAGACACGCACAAGAAAATCTTTCACGCGTCAGTTGAACGCACACTTCATGAAGTTAGAAGCCAATTTTGGGTTTTGAAGGGACGAGCAACGGTGGCTAAGGTACTTAACCAGTGCTTCATTTGTAGAAAACGCACAGCAAAGCCAGTAGCACCCTTAATGGCACCACTTCCTGCTGCTCGTCTGACACCCTATCAACCACCATTTACATTTACCGGCATTGACTACTTCGGCCCAATGTACGTAACCGTAAAGCGAAGTACCGAGAAAAAATGGGGCTGTATATTTACTTGCCTCACCACACGAGCAGTCCACTTAGAACTCGCCCGATCGCTAGACACGGACTCATTTTTAATGTGCTTCCGACGGTTCACAAGTCGCAGACAAACCCCTAACAAGTGTTTTTCTGACAACGGAACTAATTTAACAAGTGGCGAGAAAGAATTGAAAGCCGGTATCCAAGCTTGGAACCAAGAAAAGATCGCTAACGCTCTAACTGCTAAAGGAATAAGTTGGCAGTTCTCCCCACCGTCTGCCCCTCATTTCGGAGGTGCATGGGAAAGTTTAATCAAATCTGCCAAAAGAGCTTTAAAGGCCGTGTTGGAAACCAAAGCACTAACGAAGAAATCCTCCAAACAGTCTTAGTCGAAGTCGAAGCTCTCTTAAATGGCCGACCCCTAACTCATGTCAGTGTCGAACCTAACGATCCACAACCTTTGACTCCAAATCATTTTCTGCTCGGAGGGGCGTATGCTAACATCCCCCCTGACATTGTTGATCCGAATGAGAAACTATCAAGACGAAAATGGCGAGTTTCGCAAGCCATAATTAACCATTTTTGGAGGCGATGGCTCAAGGAATACGTGCCAAATCTTATCGAACGCCGTAAATGGCTCAAGTCAAGACAAAACCTAAAAAAAGACGACATAGTCCTCATAGCGGATACAAATTCTCCTCGATGACATTGGCCCATGGGGAAAATAACCGAGACTCATCCTGGCAAAGACGGAATAGTTCGTGTAGCAACAGTCAAAACAAACTCCGGAGAAATGCTACGTCCAGTACACAAATTGTGCTTACTAGATATAGCTAACACAGAAGATGTTATCGCGGAGCAATAACAGGGCCGGCTATGTTCCGGACGAAGCCGAAAGGGATTTTTTCTCAAGAGCTCCCTTTCCTATTGTCTCCTATTTTCCTATGAATACCCTTACTATAAGGGTATTACTATATATTTTGAGAATAAACCCGGAACTTGTAAATTAAGATTTAATATCCCATGTATGGTCCCTGTGGTGGTAAAATGCTCTGACATTGATTGTTGCCCAACAGTTAAATTTGGTAGCCTCTCAACCACGAATCCTAAAATTCATTATTAGAAAGAATGAAATCCCCTGCACCCAGCCTGTAAGGACGGTTCATGCTTGACCTTACCATAAGCCAGTTCGTTCCTTCAATGTAAAATTTGATTGTTGTAACGGAAAGTGAGAGTTAGCATGAAAGAGAGTAGAACGTGACAATACATCAAATTATCAAATAAGATAAAGACTTGGCTTCTTTGTGTTCCAATTTTTCGTGGCAAAGAAGAGATTCCCTGTTCCGCAGTGTCATAAGCGCGTGGATAAGTCAAGACGGCATTGTTGGGAACACTACCCATAACGCCATGTGTGTGGCCTTCACTCCGAAAGGGGTAGACGTTGACGGCCCACTTGGAGTGCGTCTGGGAAATGACTTAACTCCCGAAGAAATGGGCGGACTGACGACGGTACTCGGAGAGTATACTGCATGTTTTGCGAAGACTAGGTCAGCTTTGGGGTTCTGCGACTTGTTGCCTCACACGATCGACACCAGGAATTCTCTACCGATTTCGGTCCACCCTAGACGGGTGCCCTTCCGGGAACGAGAGATCATTAGAGAGCAAGTGGGCGATATGGTGGCGATGGACGTCGTTGAACCCTCCAACAGTCCGTGGGCCTTCCCGGTCGTATTGGTCCGCAAGAAGGATGCGAGTCCGCGGTTTTGTATCGACTATAGTCGTCTTAACGACGTCACCCGAAAAGACGCGTACCTGCTCCCTAGGGTGGATGACGTATTGAATCGACTAGCTGGGTCTACATATTTCAGTACGCTGGATATGTGCAACGGGTATTGGCAAGTAGGTCTCGTCGAGGAGGACCGACCGAAAACGGCGTTCTGTACGCCTGACGGGCTTTTCCAGTATAAGCGAATGCCCCAAGGCCTATGTAACGCTCCCGCATCCTTCCAACGTCTCCTTGACTGGATCCTGGGTAGTTTAAAATGGCGATACTGTTTGGTCTACTTAGATGATATACTCGTGTTCTCTCGTACTTTCAACGAACACCTCGAACGGTTATCGCTGGTATTGGGTTCGGCGAAGAAAGCTGGACTATTACTAAAACCAAGTAAATGCCTCTTTGCCAGTCGCACAATCCTATATTTAGGTCACGAGATATCAGGAGAAGGGATCCGGCCGGATCCTGGTAAGGTCGTGGCTGTGGAGAATCACCCTACTCCCAGGAACCCCCGGGACATTCGAAGCTTTTTAGGGTTCGCTTCGTATTACCGAAGGTTCATCGCTAATTTCGCCAGCGTTGCGTGCCCCCTCAACGACTTGCTCAAAAAGGGGCACCATTGGGTTTGGGGAAATGAGCAAGAACAATCATTTTGTTGTTTGATCACCGCTTTAACATCTACCCCGACTTTGGTCCACTACGACGAGAATGCTCGACGACGAGAATGCTCCTCTTCTCCTTCGAACGGATGCCAGCGGTACCGGGCTGGGCGCTGTGCTGTCACAGATTATCGATGATAAGGAAGGCGTTGTGTGCTATCTTAGCAGAAGATTGATCGACGAGGAACGAAAATGGCGCAGTAATGAACTCGAGTGCATGGCAGTGGTATGGGCAGTTCAGAAGCTCCTACTCTATCTGTTAGGGAAGCACTTCGCCCTACAGACTGACAATACTGCAGTGATGTGGCTTTTCCGGAAGAAGGACGTTTCGGAAAAATTCGCTCGTTGGATTCTGGCCCTACAAGAGTATGATTTCACGATCCAGCATATCAAGGGTGCTCAGAATGTCGTAGCCGATACATTATCTCGCTTCCCTGAGATGGACTCCCCTCCTGTCTGTTGCGCGATCTACGGAGCTCGGGGTAAGAGGGATGAATTCCCATTGCAACAGAGAACCGACGAGACCTTGTCTGTCATCATTCGTTCATTGGAAGTCAGTGAGGCCAATTATTCCGCAAATTTCACTCTGAAGGATGGCGTCCTCTATCGTCGGACTGGGGATCGTGGTACGAAACTTCGGTTGGTTGTACCCCGTTGCTTACAGCGGATCGTACTGTACGAATCTCACGATAGTACTAGCGGGGGTCACCTGGGAATGACGAAGACCTTAGGCAAGGTATCCAACCGCTACTGGTGGCCAAGGATGGCCAAGCACGTTCGAACGTACGTAGGTTCTTGTATCCGATGTCAAATGTTCAAACCAATGGTGGGGAAACCGGTCGGAGAACCGCAACCGATCGCAGCGTTGGCCACCCCGTTTCACACTATAGGAATTGACCATGTGGGCCCTCTTAACCCCACGGACCGTGGTAACAAACACGTGTTAGTAGCAGTAGATTACGCAACTCGCTGGATCGAGGCAGCAGCCGTTTCGGATACCTCGGCTGCCGTAGCGGCTCAGTTCTTGTTGAACAACATAGTCTATCGGCACGGTGCCCCCGTCAAGCTGATCAGCGATCGGGGAACGGCGTTCACTGCCCAGTTATTCCAGGAGGCTCTAGACAATTTAGAGGTACGGCACGCCATGGCGGCGGCGTACCATCCGGAAACAAATGGATTGTGTGAGCGGACCAACAAAAGTCTGCTATCGGTAATGGCTCTCTGCATTGATGGGCACGAAAGGGACTGGGACTTTCTCGTTCCTCAAGCGGTGTTTGCGCTCAACACCTCCCGCCAGGAAACTACTAAGTACTCACCCTTTGAACTGGTTTATGGACGGTCCCCTGTTCTGCCGGAGTATACTCAGTATCCATGGCCAGCGGACTCCACGGTCGACTATCGGGATTTCTTTCGTCGAGTGCGGAAGATGTTAGACGTGGCTCGTCGAAGAACTCGGACGGCACGACGGAAGCAACAGGCCTACGCCGATAACCGTCGGCGCCCTGCGCCTACCTACGGTATCAATTCCTTAGTGTGGGTGCTCCGGCCCAGGGGGAGTGGCGCAACCCATCGGAAGTTCCAACCCAGATTCCAGGGCCCCTTCCAAGTGGGCAAGCAACTGACCCCTGTGACCTACAAGGTGAGGGACTTACCTGGTCGACACACTAGGAAAGTGTGGCGTATATTTCCTGTCCACGTTAGCCAATTGAAGATTTTCAAGCCGGGATTTCTCAGCGGAAGCGATTCGGAAACCGAAAGTGAGAATACTGGTATTCATGGAGATCAAATCGAAGATGAGGTCAAGGACCCCCGCAATTCACTATCGGTGGGAGTTTCCTTCACCTGACGCCGCGCCGGGGACGGCGCGTTGGAGGGTAGGTGGCCGAGTGTGACGTGAGGAATTCCTTCTTCTCCACCTTTCGGTCCACCCCGTTTCGGTCGTCATTGTTGTGCACTATTTCTATCGTTTCGTTGGGTTTTCGTTATGTTTTGGTTCTGGTTGTTCCTGTTTTTGATTCGAGAGAACGTGCGAGAACGAGGAATCGGAGAGTTGTCGTTGGCGATTGAGAGAGAATACATCGAGGCTATTGCTCAGGTTATACGAAGTGCATTAAAAGTGGATAATTATTTCGGTCATTCGCTACACCTGCTACTACTTAACACATAGAACCTTCCCACCTTCCAAAACGAACGTGGTCAAAAATCAAAAATTGACTTAACTTGGCCAACTCCAAACTTGAATTGAATGGTCTGTTTTGGAAGAAGATGGCTACTACAACGAATTTGACCACAAAGCAATTGTCATCTCCTTCATTAAGCATGCCCCCACAAACCAAAAACCACGTGGAACTACAACAAAACAAACTGGCCAGCCTTTCTCTCCCAACTGTCAAAGAGAAGTGCACAACTGGAAGAAACGTGGAAAAAACTAAGAAACTGCTATAGATCGAAAACCTGAGAAGCCAAAGAGCACTATTGGGCCACACAGTTAAAAACCCCAAACAACAGAGTATTATGGAACCTTGACCGTTTCTTACGCGCCAACTCTAACTGACGACTATAACAACTTCGATAAGATAATGGCGATCCTTTCCCAGATGAAACATCCAAACTTAATCACGTAGCAACACATTTATTAAATGGTGTTCCTACGGAAAGAATCCATGATACCAAGTTAGACGCATCATTTTTCGACAAATCTACATACTTACGAACTTCTCCAGACGAAAAGCCGTTCACTTTGGAAGAGATCACTAATATCCTCAACAGCCTACACCCAAGAAAGGCAGCTGGCATCGTCGAAATTCAAGCACTAGCACTGGAGTAGAATTGGCCCACACACACTGAAGATTTTTAACGCTTCGCTCTCTTTAGGATACCACCCGAGTAAGTGGAAAATAGGAAAAATAATACCACTTCCAAAACCTGGCAAACCAAATTATAACTCTATCAAGAGCTTCCGTCCCATAGCCCTACACTGTTAAAAAGGGGTGCGGAAACCGCAACTTAAAGTGCTTCACTTGCTGCATACAAGCTGCACTTTCTGCAATGCCTGCTTCATAAAGCGCAGATAGGAAAAAAGAGAGAGGAAAAAGCTGCACTTTTGGCAGCTCCAGGTTTCACCTTCTGCAGTGCCTGCTTCAGAATGCGGATACGGGGAAAAAGAGAGGAAAAGGCTGCACTTTTAGCAGTTCCGTTTTTCACTTTTCTGCAGTGCTTGTTTCATAATGCGCACATAAGAAAAAAGAGAGCAAAAAAGCTAAAAAGTAAGCAAAACAAAGTAAACACGGGAAAAAATAATGGGATACAATTATTAATAATATAATAATAATGATAACAATAAAAAAACCAAGTGCCGTTGTTTTTCTTCACGTCGTCTGTTTATTCACTGTGTCTTATTACATAAACTCCGTCTGTGGAGTAGGTGCCTAGCTCATCCAACATTTCCGTTCTGGTAACAACGTAAGTAAGCTCAAGATTAGTTGATTGTAGAGACCATTGGAGTGGCTTATGCAAATGATAGATGCGATGATCAACAATATCATTAGGGGATACAATTTGGTAAAACTTGTCGCGTCGGCGGGATACATTAAAGGCCTGTAAGTGCGAATCGAAGTGATTGGTCGTGAACATTTGACAAAGGAATCCAATTTGCCATTGTGTACAAAAATGCGTTTTAAAAGACCGAAAGCAAATCGAACGCACCCCTGCAATGGGCAAAGGATCACACTTGAGTTAACACTAAATTTTGCTGAAGCTATTTTTACCCACTTTATGCTGTTAATTGTGAACAACGTCTCAGATTCAACGCATTTATGGAGAGAAAACAATTCAGCTTCCCAGATGTATGTAAATTCAGACGCTGCCACTGTTGGTGCCTGTACGACAAGGTGTATGGCAAGTTGATGAAATTCCCTATGCTTTGTGTCAATTTTTTTAAGTAGGCGTGCTTCGCCTCATACCTCATGCACCAGAATGCGGTAAGAGGTCCCAGGAGACGAATTAACCGTGGGTAATGAATCGAAAAATGCTGTTTTGGAGTTAAACGTCTCTCAAAACAAACTTTAAAAGAATGCAAGTAATGCTCAATCAAAGTTTCTAGCTTTAATATTTCTAGCTCAGTAATTGTCGGCTTGCAGATTAAACGGCATACTTCTAAAAGAGTTATAAAACACTGCCACTTCTCATCGTCGACATGCACCAATGGGCCAAATATAATAGGGAGCATAATAGCCATCAACCATGTCTGAGCTGCACTTTGTCGTAAAGACTTGTTTTTCAAATGAGTTGCTGAACACTGAAATCAAAGACGGTTTGTCTACCACTTCTTGGGGTCCGTACTGATAATTTCTAATTCCATGATTAATCTGTTCTAACGAAAAATACTTGGCTGTCTTAACTGAGTAATGTAGTAGCTCGACCATGGTGAGTGGTAAGACTCCTTCGAACACGCCATGCATGGAATCCGGGACCATGAGGTTGAAATGTGAGCATATTTAAGCTCTTTAAACGCTAACTCGGAATTCAGCCCATAAAGCTTAGAGAAATGATTCGTGAGTTGTGTGTTAAGTGCTGAACAATCCAAGTTGTGCAATTCGGGTGTCCGGATTACAAACGACGTCCCGTCAAATTTCGTCTGAATCTCGTCGTCAGTAGTCAAGCAGTATCTACACTTTCTGAATCCTTTAGCAAAAGCAACTTTGTACCCCCCTATTTGATGGCTAGATAGGTTATCGCTCAGAAACGCAGTGACAGTCCCGAAGATTTTTATCGACTTTCCATCGATGTCCATATTTACTCCCTCCTCTAATGACTTTAGTTCGTTTAAAAAAAAAGCAAATTAAATCGTTGAAAGTGTAGATTTTGACCAGATTGTTGTAAAAAATCAACAGCAAGTGAATGTTTTTGAAATTTGATCGATCTTTTACGTCTAAATTGCCTAAAGAAAAAAACAGGAAACAGAGTTTGTGATCTTTAGATCCCAGCGGGTTACAATGCTGGACTTCGTCCACATAGAAATGTATCTGCAAAGCTGAAGGCTTTTGTTTAAAGAACTCATTTTCTTTGAATAACCTTCCATCTCTAAAATTCTTGTACAGCTCCTTGTCTTACTTTCGCGGAAGATCTCCTGCCTTATGTCTTCTTTCTGTAGCAGCTTTTCAATCTGCTCAAGAAGCGACACAGTCATGTAGCTCTGCCGCTTAGGAGTTTGGTTTTTCCCCGTTCCACTTCGACCATACATCTCCTTTCTTGGTTTTAGATAAACTTTCTTCGGCGGAATCATGTTGAAGTGAGTTCTAAAAAAAGTTCGCCGAGAATGCTGGGTCTTCAGTCCATAGAAAAGGTCACAGCTTCCATTTTTCTGCAGATTATAAACCAAGTCACGACTCCCAGATTCATCTAGGATTTTGGCCGCTTCTTTAATTTTTTTGGAAACAATTTTGTGCACAAGGTCATTCGTTGCTTCCATCACGTACTGCACGTCAACCTGGTTCATTTTTCTTTCTTCTAGCAAGCGTAACACATAAGTTGCAGAGTCCCTAAATTAATAGTAAAGTTCTTTCTTTCTTCGTTGAAGAATTCTTGAAAAATAATTACATTTGTATGTTTTGCTCTTTTTTTGAGGTGACAATATCATCTTTAGTAGGATTGGAATCGGTGTCGCCAATTTGGATCATCGGAACTTCGCAACGGCTGTCACCATCGCACTCTACCACACTCGAATTTCCATTTGATAAGAAAAATGCTGGATGGTAGCACATAAGGTGCTTTCTTAGTGTCTGATGACATCGAAAAGAAGAGGTACGAGAAGGGCAGTTATCGTAAAAACAGCGACTTGAAAAAGCAGGGTCGCTATCGTGAATCCGCCTATAATGACGAAGCATTTCCTGTGTTGAGCTTGTCCTATCACACCCAAGAACATCACATTGACATAGGCCTACTTAAATCATTACATACAGTTAAAGCCACATGTGCTGATCGGGCTAACTGATTAATGTATTTATTTCAACAAATAAATTAAGTTTGATTGACTTGACAATTTGCCTAATTCCTCCATTGCCATTTGATTCGGTTTAGATCGTATCGTTCGTTTTGATATCTATTTCTTCTAATAAAGGAACTCCCGAACAACGATGACAGTAAGTACAAAATTAGGAAAAAATAAAGCGAAAATTAGAAGAAAGTAATACAATTTTAATAATAAAATAACATCCAAATAAAATTGGACTAAGTGGATAAGACTGACATTTGATAAGTTTTTTTCATTTCTTGTCAAGTAGTAACATGATAGTTACATAGATGTGGCAACGTTGCACACCGGTTGTTCGGCGGGAAAACCAGGACAAATATTTCACTGTTGCTGCGAAAGGCGTTTTGAAGACCCGTGTTTGACCCGTTTTACACTTGTTTCCTTTAAATTTATTAATGTTATTAAATTTAGATTGAATATATTTGCATAGTTTTGATAGAGTTAGAAAAACCCTGCCTGCCTAAAAGTACGGAAAATGGTAGACGACAACAAGCTAGTTTTTGTCGAGTTGGACAATGCGATTTCAGAGGAGACGGACGAGTTCGAAGTTAAATTTTCTAGTGATAAAGATAAGAGAAAAACAGATTTTCAGCTTGTTATTGATGGATTGAAGAGAAAGCGACTGTCTTTAAAAAACGCTCTTGAAACTTCTGACGTGCGACTGAAAACAGAAAGTGAACCTATAAGTGGGAGGTGGATTTCAGTTGGCGAGAACTCGCCCATCAAATCAGGGAGCAAACTGAAATGCGTTATCAAATGCAAACAAGGTAAGACATTAATCCACTATTTCTTGAATATTTTTTATGTTCGTTGTATCTTACAATCCATTCATTCATATATTCAAAGGAAATGCAACGGCAACAATTCCAGTGTGTCAAGTAAAGTAAAAAAATAGGAAAAGGCAACTTATGCTGTAGTTTTTCTATTGCATAGATGTGCAGATTGACGAAGACGTAGAAACACGCTTTTCATCAAACATCTCTTTTTGGAAAGCTTCATTCCACGACTCGAACATCTTTCGAAATAAAATTGCTGTTTTATAGACAAAACAAACTCCGAAGCTGGCTTTTCCAACTGCAGCACAACTGTCCTTCCCCAACTTATGTCATAGTACGCGTTTGCTTTCTTACGCCTAGATTCGCGTTCTTCCGTTTCCGTGTTAAACGAAAGGCAGGTAGCTGCAAGCAAAACTACACCTGCTACTGCTACTGCCTCTAAGGCAAACACGAAGTTGCCTACTTCGTATAAAATTCCTACACGTTTTGGGATATCAATCGATAATAAGCTGAAGGAACGTAAGCCACTCTCAAAAACTAAAATCGACAACCTCCTCAGGGAAGTTAAACGCTCCATTGAGATGCACACATACACCCCGACGATAGAAGAACGGAAAAGAGTAGTAAGAAATCTTCTTGACAAATTCCCGTTCTTGATTGAAGGAAAAGGCAGTTACGAAACAGCTTCCGTAAGAAACTTCTATTTTAAATTTTTTCTTGTAGAAAATTTAATTCAAAGTATAATCCTTTTTAGAATTGGTACATGTTTAATATTAGCAGGAAATTGTACCGGAAAAAACCTTTCCAAAAAAACGTAAAACCAGAAAAAACTAACACACGCCTATCCCCGGGTAACAAACATGCCTGCGAAGCAAAAAGTAACAGTTAATAATTATTTCCATGTTAAAATTTCGTTAATTCTAATTTTTCGCCTCAAATTTACGTATTTACAGTGTTTGATGTAACGTCATATGAAGCAAACGTTGGCGTCATTCAGACGCAATACTCAACCCTTGACTCGCAGACCCTGAAGGCACTTCTGAAACTAACTGACGAAGGCCGTCGAAATGAAATTAATTCTGGCAAGCTGGGAACCCAGCTTCAGGTGGTCAAGAAGTTTCCTTTTTTATTGGAGTTTCCCTACGGAAGTTACTAAAGTAAGTGATTTCCGTAGTTTCTAATTTCGTTTTGTTGTTAACAGATATTGATGGAATTTGATGCTATATACGGGAAAAAATCTTCTTCGAGAGTGCGGCAAGAGTGGAATAAGTTAATGCCGGTGAAGACTGATTGTCTGAAATTCAAGACTTCGTACCTCAAATCGGGAAGCAAAGAAAAACATTCGAAGCGTTCAGTAGCAAGCACGGCGTTTAAACTTTTCGACCCTTTAGGGCTTTTGTCACCCTTCACCGTGCGAGCCAAAATGCTGATCCAGAAGCTTTGGTTGTGTGGCTTGGATTGGGACGAGCCACTAACTGAAGATTTAAATGAAGAATGGGAGAACTGGCTCTCGGAGCGAAATCTATTGGAAACGCTTGCGGTACCGAGGAAACTTATTCCGCACCCTGAAGGAGTTCGGGAATTTCACCTACACGTATTTGGAGACGCTAGTGAAGCCGCGTATGGTACTGTGGCATACTTGCGAACTTCCTATCTTGACGGATCCCACCACGTGTCCTTCCTCACATCGAAGACTAGAGTAGCGCCAACGAACAGAGTACAACTCCCAAGATTGAAACTGCTGGCTGCTTTAATATCAGCTAGACTCGCGAGAAATCTTTTGGAAGAATTGCAACTGGAAGAGTCAAAAACAAGAATTTTCTGCTGGACTACATAGACCGTAACTCTTCATTGGATTAAAGGAGCGGCGAACCACTGGAAACAATTCGTCGCTAACAGAGTAACGGAAACCCAGAATCTTACGGATCCTTCCTGCTGGAGACACTGCCCAGGCGAGGACAACCCAGCTGACAAGAACTCAAGAAGAGCGCGTTTGAGCAAATTGATACTGGACGAAAAATGGTGGAACGGACCAGTCTGGCTGAGTCAAGACGAGTCACATTGGCCATCAAAAGAATCCGTTGCGAACGAAGAAGAAACTGAAGGAAAAGAAACTTACGCGTTAAGCGCTGTAACCGCCACCGAAGAAAGAATTGTCGACGTGCATAAATTCAGCATGTATTCGAAACCACTACGTTTTGTGGTTAGACTTCTCCGTTTTAAAAGTCTTTGGAGCAAGAACCTGAACAAGACTGGACCCTTGGAAGCTGATGAATTTGAGGACGCCAGAATGTTCCTAATAAAGCAGGAACAGCGAATAGCTTTCCAATAAGAAATAAAAAGAATCAAAGAACGATGGGAATTGAGTAGCGATTCAAAACTGAAGAACTTTACCCCATTCCTGGATGAAAAGGGAATCATAAGAATTGGAGGAAGGATTGACGAAGCAGACGTACGATATGAAACGAAACATCCCATCCTACTGCCGAAAAATCATTTCTCGGAATTGATCACACGTTATTACCATGTTAAAAAATTACACGCTGGAGTCAATGGCACCCTCAGCGCGCTTAGAGAAGAGTTTTGATACTCCGCGGAAGGCAACTGGTAAGGGGCTTAGTGAAGTCTTGCGTTACCTGCAGAAGAGCGCTATCGCAGCCTTACCAGCAACTCATGGCCCCTTTACACCTGGATCGTTTGCAAAAAGCACACCCATTTGAAAAAATTGGACTGGACTTCGCTGGACCCCTCTTCGTATCTGGACAAGAAGGAAATCAAGAAAAGGGTTACATTTGCATCTTCACATGCACTGTTACCCGAGCTATCCATTTAGAACTTTGCACGTCTATGGATACAGAATCCTTCTGGATGGCGCTGAAACGATTTATATCGACAAGAGGACGTTGTGCAGTAATTTACTCGGACAACTCGCGAACGTTCAAGAGGGCGAATAAAGAGCTGCAGGGACTCTGGGAAAAACTGGAGAAACTCCAGGAAAAAGACGAGTTTAGAACTTACCTGGGATTGCAGAGAATTCGTTGGAAATTCATCGTCAAAAGAGCCCCATGGTGGGGAGGAATGTACGAAAGACTAGTACGAAGCGTTAAGCGTTACGCAAAACGCTTGGTAAGTCTAGTCTTAATTGGGAACAACTCAACACTGCTCTAAAGGAAGTTGAAGCAATGGTCAACTCAAGGCCGCTTACGTATGTGATGGATGACCCTAGAGAACCTGAAGCCATCACACCGGCACACTTTTTAATCGTACGCTCCATGGATGGACTGCCTGAAGAACAAGCCA
Source organism: Lepidurus packardi (assembly GCA_023053545.1). Classification (NCBI taxonomy): domain Eukaryota; kingdom Metazoa; phylum Arthropoda; class Branchiopoda; order Notostraca; family Triopsidae; genus Lepidurus; species Lepidurus packardi. The sequence goes on from JAKZAN010000003.1 coordinate 355,341, forward strand.
CCTCTGCCGCAGGAGTCAACAGTAGCACAGAGAAAATTACAAGAATGCTACGACATAGGAGACTATTGCTCGAAAGGTTATGGGCCAGATGGGTCAGATGGACCAGATGGACCAAAGAAAACCTTGTTGAACTGAACACTACCAAGAAATGGCGAAAAATCGCCAAAGGAATAAAAGTGGGCGACGTAATTCTCATCATGGAAGAGAACAAACCGCGTCTGTCCTGGAAAACGGGCATTGTGAACGCTGTATTCTCCGGCCGAGACGGGCACGTAAGAACCGCGGAGATAAGAACAACTTCAGGTATTTTTCGCAGAGCGGTGCAACGTCTATGCCCTTTGGAAATTAATATTGAAGAAGGAAACTTAGCACCCGAATTGGAAGAAAACGAATCAAACACGCAAGACAAGAATTTGGAATTGTCCACCTCAACAAAAGGGCAAGAAAACCTACAAGGAAGTGAGGATATTGGCATTCCTCACAGTGGGGAGGATGTTCAGGATCCGACTCGGTCAGGCCGACGCGTGCAGAGACCAGTACGATATGATAGAAAAATATTAGTGAATTTAGCGAGCTTTTGATAATGGATTTGTTTTCTTATTTGAAATGATTGAATGTAATGTGCCATTTAAATTCGAATTCCCGCTTAGAAAGGGGCGCACACCACCTAACTGGGGAGTCCTTTGTTGGCGGGAAAGCTGTTCATTTGTTCCTTACCTCATGGTTACACAGGAAAGACCTCTCTCACATAGTACAGTTGCAAATAAAAATTTTCACGTGTATTATTCGAGTTTACCTATTTACTCTCCATTAAGAATAAAGAACAGAAGACTGTATGAACCTTGACCCATGACTTTCTATACGGTTAATTGAGGATACTTGACCTTTGCATTCCTTCTTGTCATCAATAACCATGACTAAGACATTACCTGACCTTTCAGAGAATCATCACTTCTGACGTTAACTGTACGACGGAACTTTTTGACTATATATAGCCTATGTCTAAGACAGCCCGACAGAGTCCAGAACGAACATCTATACAGTCCAAAGAACATCAAGACAGTCCAAAGAACATCAAGACAGTCCAAAGAACATCAAGACAATTCACAACGAACATCAATACATCATCTTTCCACTAAAGCCAGTAGTCTTGATAGTGTCACCTTTTACCTGAAGCTACTTGTTAGGGACATTAATTTGATCCGTAACAAGGAACATCTTACGAAAAGGGCTCAAACTACCTCATGACGCACCGAAATACTACTTCCATGCCCGTATTCAAGATGGTGGTCTGGGTTTCCCATTTTATGGTTTGACCTTTAGCGCCGATGGTCTGGCACCTGACAAGATGAAAGTAAAAGCAATCGACGAAGCGGAACAACCACAAGGCCCGGAAGAAGTTGCAAGCTTTCTTGGGATGATAACGTTCTGCAATAGATTCATTCCAGGCGCGGCCACAGTTGCGGAACCATTGCGCAAGCTCACACGGCAAGGCTCCACATGGACGTGGGAAACTCAAGAAGAGAGGCGCATTCCAAGAGTTGAATAGACGTCTGCGAGCAGCTACGACACTAGCCTATTATGACGTGGACAAGCAAACCACCATAATCGTAGATGCTAGTCCAAAGGGCCTAGGAGCCCTATTAGTACAAGTATCCAAAGATGGACAATCCATTATGTCCGATCCATCGAACTTCTTCATGTCGATTCTTGCCTTCCGTATGTGGTTCTTGCTTCTTCGGCTGATTGTAGAAGCCGTCTCGAACCTATCTTCTTGAGGTGTCGAAGCTCCACTTTCAGCAACAAATAATTCTTGGATGCCAACCCCCAAGTAGCACACTTTGGTAGAATGAAGGTCGAATTAACGTAATCGACGTTGAAATTCAACGTCGCATTGCGACGTAACCAAATTTTGACAATTGGATGTAACGTCTACGTTATATAGTTGTCGAATTTCGTCGCTAAAAGTAACGTCGATTTCAAGGCGATGATACATTACTTCGGGTTAACTTTTGCCATGGCTGATTCTTCGTTGCATAAACGTCGAATTTAGTAGATCTATGGAACTCCACTTTTAAAGCGATGTAACGTAACTTGGGTCGACTTACCAAGGAGGATATAACCATTGATAGAAGAATATAACATATTGAGTTATTTTATAATGGGGAAGACAGGACGAACCTCAAGTGTCCCAGAAAATTGCATACGACCCCTCCCCCCCCAAAAAAAAAACAAAAAAAAAAACGAGTAGACACGGCCCTGGAAGCAAGGTTGTCGGGCAAGCAAGCACCGCAAGCGTTGTAGTCTTGTAGATTTTTGTGTATGGAAGACCGGGTAAAATCCAACAGTTTTTCCTCAATACCCGGAAGCAGGCCCGTACCCAGGGGGGGTTCGAGGGGCTTAAACCCCCATCGAAAGTTTCCGCAAATGAAAAATATACGTTTTTCTAGCATATGGTACTTGAGAAGTTTATTTCAAATTGAGCTTTGGTTTTGTTTGACCGTTTTGAAGCTCGAACAACGCGATAACTTTTCTCCTTTATCGTATCCCCCTTTCCTTACCGGAAATATGGTGTACGACAAAAATAGGATTTCAAGTTCTCGGGTTAAAACCCCCCAGAAAAAAAATCCTGGGTACGGGCCTGCCCGGAAGCTTAATTATAAAGAATGCTCCCTTATGTATTTGATAGATTCGTAATTCTTATTTAAATATTTTTCTTTCCGGTTACATGGCTACGGGGGATATTTTTAATTTCTCATGAAACTGTCTAAAATGTCGAGCTGCCCAACGCACGGTAGGCTAGACATTTCACACAGTTATGAATTCCAGTACTACACAATAATCTTCTAACTGGTGTTAAATTCTTGCAAACTGCATAAGCGCGCTTACCAAATGCCGCTCCTCCCTTTACTGAAGTGCGCGCCTCCCGTGGGATCCGCGCCGCACAGTTTGACAACCACTGAGTTACGGTTACAGTGTAACAGTGCTTACAGTGCTTGCCTAGATTTCTGTAACACAGGGCCGTTTTAAGACCTTTACGACCAAAGCAATACTTCAATAGACATGGCAAAACGCGCGTTGAAAGAAAGCGTTGGCAGACGACAACTTTTAAGGAGAGCAGCGGAAGAAATGGATACTCTGATCGTCAACACACCCGACAACTGCGATTTGCTGTCTCGAAGTCTTGAAACCCTCTCATCAGTTGTACATTCTCAGCCCCAGTCAGGAAAGCGGTCACGGCATGTGTCATTAACTGAACCTGTCTTGCAACAAGAAGATAGCTCATCTGTTCCTAATTTCGGCCATCAGGAAACTAGTGACTTTGATATCGTTGATTCAGAAGATGGAAATACTGCGTTTGAATGCGACGAACACGAAAGATTTGTTGATGATCCTGAGGAGCGTGAATATGGTGAACTCTGCTATCAAGAAATGTTTCAGATAACTCCTTCCGAAGAGAGTATCAATGAAGATAGTGAAACGCCAAGGGAAGATAAGTTGTTACTTTCTAAGCTTGCGGATTGGGCAGTAGATTGTAATGTACCACGTATGCATGTGGATAAACTACTTAAAACATTGCGCGAAGTTCCTTACTTGTCTTTTTTGCCGGCCGATCACCGTTATCTGCTGAAATCCATACGTCGGGTTGAAAGTGAAATACTGCCACCAGGAAAGTACTACAGCTTTAAACTGGCAACGAGGCTAAAGCGCAGTTTGGAAATGCTTCCGGATATAAATATACCCAACAAGCTCTTTTTACACGTCAACGTGGATGGATTGCCGATGGCTAAAAGCTCAGGACACTGTTTTTGGCCAATACTAGTGAAGATTTTTAACGTGCCTGTTTTGAAACCCTTCGTACACTGTTAAAAATTTCCCCTTAAAATAGGAGGAAAAAGGCCCCTAAAAGCGGGGGCACCAGATAGGGGCCTTTTTAGCCCCTAAAATTTTAACGGGGGTTCACTCCTAAAAATGGGGTATATAACTCCTAAAATCGGTAGTTTCTAACTCTCAAAACTAGGGGCATATAAGCCCTACAATTGGTATTTAACCCCCAGAAAGCGTTTTTCTTTTTTTTTTTTTTTTTTTTTCCCGCCATAAATCAGCATTTAAATTCTCATATTTTTGGCGGCTAAAATAATATTGGGTATTAGTTTTGAAGCCGTAAATTTTACTTTCTGATTTTTTTACATTGTCGAATTGAACAAGTCAAACAAAAAATAAATAAAAAAAATCAACAAAAATTTTTTTTCAAAAAAACGAAAAATCATTTAAAAAAATACAAAAGATATAAAAGAACTAAAAATCAAGTAAAAAAATCGAACAAGTCAAATATTTAAAAAAATGCAAAAAAACATTAAGTCAAACTTAAAAAAAATACGAAAAATACAAAAACATGGATACGTAAAAGCTTCAGTAAAAATCACCGTCACCGTACATTTATAACACAAATTTCATTTGTCAAAATCCAACTGCCGAAGCAACATTTTTATGCACCCTGAACGACTGTACGAGTCGTCCTTCAACTCCAGGCATCTTCCTTGAAGGAACAGGACCGTGGGCTCAATGCCTTTGGCATACGTAATATTGTATACATAATACGTAGCTATTAGGCAAGCAACTGCTTCTGTCGCGTTCGACGGCGTAAGATAGGGCCTTCCATCGGCTACAAGAGTCAGCGACTGCCCTACAGAAACAATGTAGGGTGTTAACCGTAATGGCTTCTCTTTAATTATCGTAGACAAATCTTCGTGTTCCTAAGTACATACAAATTAGGGAAGTTTTTTTTATTACAAAATAATACTTCTCGTGGCTCAAAAAAGTCTTCCATTATTGGCAAACTTTTTGCTTGAGCTCAGCAGTAAGGGCAGTAACTGAAGAACGGCCCTTGACGGCATATCTGTCATTAATTAAAATAAATTAGCCAAAGAATGTACGAATAAAAATTATTCATACCGAAATCGGTCAGAATACGTGTGTACTCCGGGAAAAGGAGAACGTCGCGGATTTTTGTTGAAGTCTGTTGCCTCGCAACACGAATAACCTGAGGCATTAGTTTTCGCCAGTTCTCCCTGAATCTGGCGACAGAACCACCACCAAGGAGTAGATCAAGCTCCAGCAGAAGCTAAATTATGAAAGATTAAAAAATTTGTCCGGTTAATACAATTAACTTACAAATATCGCTTGATTTAGGTACGGACAGCTGCTGTTAATATCCTCAATCGATTTTGCTGGCTGTCTCCTAATTGAAGTCTTTCGTCCTTGGTGAGTCAATTTTAGGAGGATTTTAACCTGTTCTCCAGAGACGTTCTCTTTGTACAGGTCGATCAACATTTTTACGTTGCTTTCATAGGAAGTCGGGTCATCTGCAAGGAAGGGATAGTTAATGTAACAATTTTCAACTTTATTAAAAATACGAAAGTAAAGCTTTTTAAATAAACAGTAACTTTACTTATTTCCGTTTCTTGCTCTGTGCTGGCCGACAAGAACTTATTCTTTGAGGGAAATTTTCTTTTTCCTCCACGTTTGCCTTCAAACCTTAACCGCTCCATCCTTCGCATCAGCTTGTATTTGATGAATGCCTAAACAAGAAAATGTATTAAATATTTACGGTAATTGAGTAGACTGAAGAATTTTACAGCTGATTCCTTAGCGTCGTTTTGATCGACAGCCAGAGACGGATATGTCATAACAAGTTGGCGCGCAATGCCCATAAGGGTGTCCGGCTTTGGAAAGTACGTCGGGCACATGGAATCTGCAACTTTGCGGACAACGCTGGATAGCTGGGTATGGGTTAGGGGAACCCCTTTTTGCATTTTGCGGTCGATTTCCAGGCCAAAGCATGTCGGAATCGTATAGTTTACAGGAAGTTCCCTATTCAAAGGCACGTTTCTGACCTCTTCTTCGGAATCTAAATTTGGTAAAACGATTAATTGTTAGCCTATTTTATAAAAAAAAATATACCTGCAGCATCCGTTGATGACGCTCGTAAAGGATCCTCTTGTTCTTCTACAACAATTTCTTCTTGGTACAGATCCTCATTCAAACAATGAATATCGAATACATCAACGACAACGTAGTTTTGTGAATTTTCGGAAAAAAACAACGCATTATGCTGTGGTTGCTGACAATAGCAGAATTTGGCACCACGGTCCAGCGACCCGGAAAAACTTTGCTTTCACTCTCGAAGTGTGTAATTTGCTTTCCTTCAATAGCACTTTTGAGCACACTACCTTTATGCGACGCTAGAACAATCGCTTGCTTCAACCTATCTGTATCGTTTGCGTCATCAACCGACGAAAACGAAATTTCAAATTCTCGGTCCCCAATGACCAAAAGTACGGTTTTGATCATTTTATGAATACAAAAAATCACAAGCAAGAACAACACAAAAAATGGATCAACTGTTGTATGGAAAGCACTAGTACAACAGACATATAGTGTGTTCCGTACTAGACACGGAAGGAATATTTTTTCATTGTTGCCAAATTTCACTGTTGCCAAGGAATGTTCTCGTCTCGCTAGCCTGCAAACCCAAGCTGGCGTAGGCTTGTGTCCGATCCGCTAACCGCTAGTCGGCGTTCCTAAACTTGCAAGTTTATTTGCGGTAATACACTCGCATAACGAAATATAATCTACCGTTTTCCCCAGCCAACCCTTGAGGGGGGTAAACTCCACAAGCACCACTTTTTTAGCTCACGATTTAAACATTGCTATTCGACTATAAGGACTCGTAAAAATAACTATGGAGCTGATGGACGAAACGTGTTTTGAATACAAGTGTGAAGTTTCAATATGCAATTTTGTGGCCGCAAACGAAAAACTATTACTTACACATTATAGTGTAACGCGTCGATGTGAACCAAACTTTCAGGTCACGTGTTTTATACCCAAATGCACGCACAAACGAAAGTTCTTGAGTTTTTACGGTTTATACAAGCACGTGAAGAAAACCCATGGACGATTTTTGAACGAAAAGGAAAAGGATGGTAGTACTAATACTGATAGCCAAACTCGTCTAGAAACGACACTAGCAAATGGTACCACAATTTTTTTCAATAATCACTCCCGCATATGCATTTAATGCTATATCTTAACAGGCGTTGAGGGCTCCTTCGATGGAAACTTCGAGCCACATACCTCTAATGCTGTAAACACGAGGGATAAGGAATTGCCATCACTAGAAAGGGCATCAGCAGAGTTTGTCCTGAAGATGTTGGAAGATAGGAAATTAAATCAGACCGATCTGGAAACGATTATGGACGAAACACAGAAACTCGTAACACTAGCATTAACACAGGTCTTGGAAAACGGACGTAAATCTTTAATGGATGACACCGGTAGTCATGCGTCCATGTTAAATATGCACTCTTCCGAAATTCTGCCAAACTTGTTCCAACATCTTCGATCCCAAAATTCTCGCGTAAAGTATTTCGTTACTAAACTCGGAATGGTGCAGCCAATGAAAGTACATCTTCCCTTAGTTTCTGAGCAGTTTGCGGAAATACGCAAAAAAGACAATCAAATTCGGCGGAACAATTATACTTACGTTCCCTTGCTCCATACTTTATCAAAGGTACTCAATAATAGAGAGGTATACGACAATATTGTGAGCATAAAGGAAAAAGTCCCTGGGCCTTTATTCGAGATTCGAAGACGGAACGGAAGACTCGGTTAACCAGTTCTTTCGAGAGCATGAAATTGTTCTTCAGCTTCATCTGTATCTGGACGAAGTGGAACTATGCAATCCACTTGGAAGCAAAAAACACAAACTTGTTTTTGTTTACTTCTGCATTGGCAACCTTCCCACCAAATTCCGTTCAAATTTCAAACAAATTCACCTGCTCGCGATATTTTACAACGATCTTGTCAATATCTATGGAATAAACAAAATGCTAGAGCCTGTGGTCCAAGACTTGAAGAAACTAGAAGACGGAGTAGAAATGCAAGTTAACGGCCAAAGAAAGAAGATATTTGGCACACTGGTAGCTGTTTCAGCAGACAACCTTGCAAGTCACGTTATTGGTGGTTTTAAAAAAGGGTTTTCTAATACCTTCCGCACGTGCAGAACGTGCTTCGCTACACGTGAAGATATGCAGACAAAATTTACCCATGGGGAATTACCGGAAAGAACCAAAGAAGAACATAGTTTGCAGTGTGATGGCTTGACGACAGACGGTGCAAATTATTTTTCTAAGTTATACGGCATTTGCTTCAACTCCGTGCTCAATGAACTAAAGCACTTCCATGTCATCGGAGGATTAGTGCCCGATACTATGCACGATATTTTAGAAGGATTCCTTGGACTAACGGTCTCTGAGCTTCTTTTGCGATGTATTGCAAAAAAAAGATATTTCGAACTCGATCAGCTAAACTTCGCCATTTCCAACTTCGCGTATGGAAGTAGCGAGACTAAAGACAAACCCTCCACCATAGAGCTGGGACATCTTAAGAAGAAAAAGCTACGACAGAGTGGTGCACAGCTCTGGCTTCTGGCGGTAATGCTCCCGCTCTTAATTGGAAAGTGTGTGCCGAAGACCGACAAAGCATGAAACTGCTTTACTATCCTGCTCGAAATTTGTCAACTTGTTTTTCAAGACGCTATTTCAGAGGGGGAGTTGTTCATCTTAGAATCCTTAACAGACGAATACCTGACACTCTTCAAATCAGCATTTCGGAGAAGCATTACCCCAAAGCAGCACTTTTTAGTGCACTACAGCGCTTACATTCGCCGTTTAGGACCGCTTGGCTCTTTCTGGTGTATGCGGTACGAGGCCAAGCATTCCTATTTTAAACGTCTATTACGAAAAATAGGCCAGTTTAAAAATCTTCCCTGGACACTAAGTCTCAGGCACCAACAATGGCAGTGCAAGAATTTTCTCACTGGACAGCACTTGTTAGAAAATGACGTAATTTCGTCTCCGAAATGTTCAACAATGCAGCTTTCAGGAGTCAGTAACGCTGGTACGTTCTAATATAAAAGAAAAATAACTTGTTCTGTAATTAACCTGCAAATTTTCATTAGGGCAAATCGCTAGTTTTTATGGAATGAACGACATTACTGGAAAAGTGATAAGGTTTCCATGGATAAAGCGAGGCTGTAACCTATACAAGTGCGACGACAGTCTCCTACTTTGTCCCCTGCAGGGCTCGAGACAGTGCCAGTTGTGATTGCTCTTGGACATATACAGGTTCCGTGGGGTATATGCTTTTCGTTGCCGCTTGATGGACACGGATAGTTACGATAATCATCTACAAGCATACATTGTTAGTCCTCGAAAAGATTCTTTTGATATCGTAATTACACCGTACGATCTCACTGATTATAGAATTCGTCATCTCCACATGCGGAAAGATTTTTTAAATGAAACTTACCCAAAGAAGATTAAGACGAGATATTACGTGGTTTCAAAAACCAAATTGCCCATTCCTGTACACGAAGCCATCTATTTGCGAGTTACATCTTTGCTTAGTTTCTTCATGTTTTTATTTATCCACACATGTTCGTTGTGAAATGCAGGTGTGTTCTACTTTAATAAAATGTTCACAAAACTGTTACACTGTTTGTGTTTTCCTTTCAAAACGGCAAGTCGACAGTCACTGCAATTACTTTTTAAGAAATCTTGTCTTGTCTTGTAAAGTAAGCCACGGAAGAACTAATTTGTGCTTATTGCCGCATGTGTCCGGGGTTTGTTTTTCCTCGACTTTTATTAATTTTACCAATGCTTAGGGTTTCAGAAACTTTGTTAGTTTCATAACTGTAATCAAAACAAAGCAACATGAAGCTATTGGTACCACTCACCGCTTGGCGGCGCTGATTATTTTACTCAAAAAGTGAAACAAATAAACTCTGCACGATATTACAGCTAAAAATGGCTTTCGAGCCGGAATGGATTATTTTACTCGAAAAGTGAAAAAAATGGCTCTCGCGCCGGCATGGATTGTTTTACTCGAAAAGTGAAACAAAAAATGGCTCTCGAGCCGGCATGGCCAAGCCCCCTTGGCAGCTGTTTAAGCCGCTATGACGTCATATGAAAAGTAACCGGGAGACGTCATAGCAGAATAAACCTGTCCATGACGTAATATGAAAATAATTGATTGTTTTGCATCTGTTTAACGTATTTGTTTGTCAATGAGTTGAATTGATTTATCGATGATATACATCTATATTCATGGGTGTTATATTGCCTTATTTTTGTATTTTTTCGTAATAAAGTTATTTGATCGTTTGCTCATCAGCCCATAGAATTTATGTGCGTAGTTTTCACACTAGCGAAATAAAGAAGTATAACTAAATGAACTTTTGCATGACTTATACAGAAAAACTAGTGGTAGTTGTCGTTGCTGAAAAGTATGGGAAATGACGAGTCAAGGAAGTCAAAACGTTGTTGCTCCCAGAGAGATACGAACACCGGCATAGAACGCAAAGGGTCTTCTACCAAGTTTGCTCCTCGCCTGTCATAAGCGCTTCAGATTTAGTTTGGGGAACAACTCGGACGCTCGATGGAGGAGGACCTCAATGTTACCATGAGATATGGGCAAACGTTGTCGCAACTAACCCTATGTAGAAGTTTGCTGGAGACGGATGGAAATAAAAACGTTACATATTGGCCGACTACAAGACTAGGCTCCGCTTAAAGCCTATTTCCTCCTTTTTCCGAGCTCATACCTAACCTAACCGTCACTTGAAGAGTACGTGAAATGGAGCAACAACAAGAGGGTATAAGCTGTAATTATTTGTCTTTTAGACGTGTTTTGGCACTAATTAATTTGTTTACCTTAATCATAGAAGAACGTATAAATGAGGAATCCGCAGCAGCGGATGCTCAGTACCAGATTGACTTTTACAAGGATGTAGTCGGAGCTGCAGTGGGTGCTGCCGTGCGAGAAGCACTCAAACATGGAGCAGACCCTGACGCGGCTGAGGCAGTTACCCGCGGGGCCGTCGATGGGATTTGGCCACGGCTTGGAGCCATCCGCCGCCCAAGAGCGTAAGTTTTTTACTTGTAATCCTCTAATTATGCAGAAAACTTATGACTTTATTTTAGTTTCAGAGGGTATTGCAACAAATGCAAGGGGCGGGGCCATGTCGAGAAGAATTGCCGCCGTCCAGAAACGGCCGCCCAATAAATGTTTGAATTTAATGATTCCAGTGAATGTATACCTTTCACAATAAAAACAAAAACTTCAACTTACGAAGCGTTTACTTAATGATATTCATTTAATCTTTCGTGATATTGCAATATTTCTATTATGATCGTCGATGTTGTTTTTAGTCACACAAATAGCAGTAAAGTCATCAAGTGCATGGACTAGTAATCTTAACCGAAATGCTGGGAAATATTCCTTGCATATATACCTTACAGATCTTGTGGTTCGGATTGGGAAAAGGTAAGACTGGTTATCTGGACAAGAAGTAAAGTTCCGGTCCGAAATGACTTAGAAATTGACACAATGAAATATAAATAAATGCGGAAGTCCCGAATCTGTAGTTAGTATCAATGTAATTCAGACAACACCTCTAGGAGCAAAATACTAAATGCAATAGTTTTATTCTACAATGCAGTTCAGCTTTTGCCTCTAAAAATGGGTCCCCCTGGAACCCGATGTCTCTTGGAACAAAACGTTTCGTTTGGCCGTAGCTACGAATTTGTTAAGTTCACTTTGACATCTTTACTTCTTCACATCATCTCTTCGTACATCCAATATGAACAGGTCAAATAATAATAACGCGAAAAACATAAGAAGAAAACAAAAAGTGAAACGTGCTTATATCTTTTTTAGGCAAGGTTGACACAGGTATAGTAAATCTTCAAGATCATCAGGCAACAAATCTAAAAGCTTTAAATGAGGCTGCACCTTATTGGCACAGTATGCATGATGCCACGTCCCGCATTCACTACAAGCAACCCAATTGTCTACACCAATCTCACTAGTAGGAGCATTTCTTTGCAAGCATAAATAACAGAATTGAGCAACCGTATTTCTCAGGACATAGCCAGGATCTGCAAACCCATACTTTTCATAAACGTCAGCTCCTTTGCTATTGTACGGTTTCCGAGTTGAATAAAATTCTCTTTGGGGTAAGAGCCTGGAATTAGGACCAACTTTTATAACAGACTGGAATGTCTTTTGAATGATGGCTTCATCAGACCTTTTGCCTATCATAGCTACACTGTGCTGAGCAGAATCCATTTCTAAAAGCTGCTGATAAGTAAGACCTCGTTGAAGCGACCTTGCAACACAGGCCATGTTGTCCGTGATTCGTTTTTCTAATGCCGAACGGGTTTCTCTTCCCTTGGCTAGTCTCTCGTTTGGAATAATATAACTTTCCTTACAATCTACAATAGCTGAATTTTTAACGTGGGAGTGCCGCAAATGGTCAGTCAAATCGGGTACAACTTTGTGAATATGTTTGCACACAAACCAGTTTTCATAAAAATCGTAGCAATCGCAATTAAAAACATCTCTGCAAGCTCCGCAATAACTGCATTTATTAATACAAGCACAAAGTGTGTCAGAAAACCTAGTGACGGTGTAGTACCTATCCTCCGACCTACTAGAATTCACTGTCCAGCATTTGTTTTCCTCTAAAACAGTTACATCTGTGTCCTTAATTTCCCTCGATTCCTTATGTCTCCTGTTAGTTTCGATTATGGTATTGGTACTTAGGCCTCTTTCGGTCAACATGGATTCGTTATGTTCCCTAATTTCTACATGATCATGCATAATCTGAAGTAAACGGTCAAGTCTTCTGTTGAACTTTCCATCCAAAAATACGTGCTTCAAATCCCGGTGAAAAGACTCTAATACCATATTAGTTCTCACTGGCAAATTGTGACAGTTGAAACCCGCCCACTCATTGACTCGGGGCGCATAGTAGTCAAGAAAATACTTCGCAAAAAGAGGAAGATGTTCTTCCGCGTAGGTTATAAAACACGTAAGCTTATTCGCAAATTTACTTTCGTCTCTCTCGCGACTCACCACCCTAAGTAAGCTGAAAATTTGACAGGTTATAACCTGAGAATCTTCTTCATGACTAGTGACGGAACCGCGAAGCTGCTCCAGTCTTTTCTTCCAAGCCCTTTCCACATGCCAAATGCAAATTCTCCTCGTAGTAGAAGAAGTGTCAAAGACATCGCTCCAAGCTAGCCAAAACTGATCAGCCATATCGCTCATAAACTCCGTTGTTCTAATTTCACCGACTTTTTCTTTAAGTTTCATAAAAAAGAGACGATATACTTCCCTATGTTCCCTGTCACTTATTAGAAAAGCAACAGGATATCCAGCCCGAGCTTTATTCAAAACCATAACCGTTGTCAAGACAAACTGGTACTGGTTAACCTGATACGTGCTGTCTATGCAAATACACTGGCTGCCGTACTCAAGTAATGCTTTCATTTGCGGTTCATACATGATGCCAAGCGCAAAGTTGGCCACCTGCAATTGACTTTCTTCGTCTATAATGCCCTGGTTCTTATAAAAGAATACTGGATTATCTAGCCTCACTGCCATCTCTTCAACCCACAAATCAACGCTTTCGTGATCTACAGAGTTTTTCCGGAAGGGATTTGGAATTTTGTTTTCGACATTATGAAGATCCTTCATAGTAATAGCATTATCACGACAAGGAGGCTCATCTAAATTCTCTCTCAAAATGCTTTGTATGATTTTACGTTTGGAGATACCGACAGTAAGTTTCTGTGCTATTACCTCTTGGGTTTCTTTGTGCAGACGGCATCTACCAGCAAGACGATCATGAGGCACATGTGACCGACAGAACGTTACGTCACAATTACCTGACAAATGACTGATGCGACAAGTGATAAAACCAATACAAGAAACTCCTGTACGACAAGAGCCTAGACGTTTGAGGGCACGTTTACCCATGCTACGATTTTTGTAAGAAAAGGACCGATTACACATATAAGTCGTCGTAGTGAAGCTTGTGTGACGACGAGCTCCCCTTCGGCTAACGAAAGAAACTCCGTCAGCTTTTTCTAACTCTGTTTTCCAGAGTTCAAAAGTATTTCTGTCATGAAATGTGCTGCTTTCAATTTTACAATGGAAGCTATGCTTAATCCTAACATGTCCAACGTATTCTACCAGCTTTTTCACTGCTAAGCCACAATACCAACAAATTATCCGTTTAGTGTTCTGTTTTACTGTTCGTGAATCAAATTTTCGATCACCCGAATCGCTATCTTCGGAAAATATGACAGCACTGTCACTGGCGTCTTGTTCGGAGTCCTGGGATTTCGTTTCCTTACTATCATCAGATTCAGCCCTGCTTAATAGTGGCTCAACTTCTTCTTCTATCTCAAGTTCTTCTGCTATATTAGGTACTGGGTCGGACTGCGAAGAACCTGACTTTTCTTCAGGTAGTAATGAGACAGAGACTATTCTCTCGTTCGAAGTTTTACTGCTAACAGGACCTTTAATTTCTGTTTTTAAAGAACTATGTACCACCTTAATACGACGGTCAAGCGTAAACTTCCTAGCAAACCTTTTTCCACACTTACTGCAAACATTCTTTGCTTCTTTAAGCATGCTGCAGCTTGCGTTGTGACGCTCTAAGTTAAATACCCTCGTGAACTCGGCTTTGCATTTTTTGCACCTTAACTCAGCTTGATTCTGTTGTTGTTCAATTTGAGAATCAACAGAACATGTGAGAATATCACTGACTGACCTACGTTTAGGCAAACTAGAATCTCCTTTACGTTTTGTTTCGGTATTCCTTTCTTTACTGTTGGGATTCTCGAAATCACTGTCCGACTCTTGCTTTATTTCTCCAACAGGTCTAGCAACGACCAGATCAATAACGCTAACTTCATCTGACTTATTTGCTGTTTTACCTTTTGTCCTCGACAATTTAGCACCTTTGCGACTAGCTGCAATTTTGAAACTGCGATCTGCAAACTGACCAGAATACGGACTAGAACTGACCACCTTTGGGCAAAGTGGTACAAAATGTTTCGGCTGCCAACCACACGCAAGAACTGACCGCCCTTCTTTCTTCTCCAAATGTGCTTCCACGTTTCCACCACACCATAAAATTCGGAGAATTTCTGGGCTGTTGCAACCAATAGGGACAAAATTCATATTGAAATGCAAGGCAGGGTGATGCGTACTACTTGAGGGAACAACGACAACTGGATAAACTGACTCTACGGTCCTATGACAAACATTGGCCAAGGCAGCGAAAGACACTAATGACGCGTATTGCCCTGACTTTGCCTGCTCCATCGCATAAATAACTATAATCTTTTGCGCGTTCCCGATATCAGTGTTTGGGAACTCCAGACCAGGAAACAGAAAGCGCGTCATATAAATGCCAGTAAAATTCACCATGTTAGCAATTTGGTTGTCACTGACATAACCAAGACCTGGATCTGAATAAAGCTGACTAAAAGTAAAACACATAATAAGTAAAACATGAGTAACATGAGTAACATGAGTAAAACACATAATAATTTAAATGCAGAATAATTTAAAATAATTAGAAATAAAGAATAATTGAAGATACAGAAAAATTTAAAACGAAATAGTTCAAAAATAATTTCTTGTACCATAGTACAAGAAAAAAACCTGCCCATGAAGAGCCCATTTTGAGGCAGACGTGCAGACGTGCAGACGTGATTCCGTGTGCTCTCGAACTTTTGCCTTTTCTGTACGATACGAGTCAGTAAAAGTCTCTAAAACATAGTTCTCCTGTTGAGTTAAGTGTTCTTGTTAAAATTTTCATAAGTGTTGGATCCCTGACAGTGTTGGATTGCCTGTGGTTAATTTGTTACAATTCTCATAAGTGCTGGTCTGCCTGTGGCTGTTTTGCTGACGGGGCCTGCCTATGGAGGGGGCGGTCCCCGAACAAACTCGAAAGAAAACAATGGAAAACGTTTGCTCTCAAGCGCATGAACAGGCTACCAAAACTACAGAAATTGTTCGTTCCCAAACGCAAGACCAGGCCAACATGGTTCGATGTATCACCTGTCAAAACACGTTTGTAAAAGATCATCCTGCTGCGAAGAACTGCAAGAGTTGTCGCCAGCAAAAAACGGCCGTATCGAGCGGTGAACCTTTGCGAAAACGTTCGGAGTCAGATCCATCATTACCTCTTCAATTGCAGGAATTTCAAAAGGGTCTAAAAGAAAGAGTCAGCTGTCTGGAAGCTAAGGTCGATACCTTACTTCCCCAAGCGGAATTAGTCCCAATTCTGATAGACGAAATTCGACTTCTGAGAGAGGAGCTGGCCAAACGTCCTCAAGCTCCTCATGAGCTAGTGACCAGGCACTGGCCTAATCAAGCACCAGCCACCCCTCAATTAGGCAAGGATAATCAAGATGATGATGGAGAGTTGGAAACGCTCTTTATACAGCAAGAAGATGTTAAAAAGAGAGCCAGCAAGGTTCCCCGTATGGGTTTACTTAAAATGATTGACGACGACTTCAGGGCTGCTAAGATCCCAAATCCTGTACTGGCACACCAAACACAAAGCGGGAATATCAAACTCGTCTTTAAGAGTCACGATGAAAAGCTTGAAGCGGAACCGTTACTCAAGAAAGTAGTCTTACCCACACTTGGCCCGGTAAGAATGATCTCAAGAAAATTGAACTTAAGCGTAGTAGTACACCAACTACCTAGGGACCAGAATTACCAAGAAATTTGTCAACATCTGTCCGAAAAAAATTCAAGTCTGAACGTCGTATTCAATGCAGAAAAAGTTAAATGGCTAAATCCCAGCAGTAAGAAGGCCTATGGGTCTCTATTGGTCTCGTGTGACTGCATTGAGAAGAAGGCAAATCTGCTGCGGGCTGGAATGCTCTTTGCCTTTAATAGGCGAATTAAAGTAGAAGACAACAACCCCCCTCAGTATCATCAATGCTTTCGCTGTCAAGCATACGGCCACGTAGCCGCGGTATGCCGAGATAAAGAACCAACTTGTGGAAAATGTGCCCAAAAACATGACACAAGGAAATGCTTGGAGGATACCAAAAAATGTGTGAATTGCAAAGGTGAACACTTTGCTTTTGACGCAAGTTGCCCTATTAGACAGAAAGAGAAGAAGGAGAGAGAACAAAAATCGCACAATGCGCGCTCAGGCGCTGGTAACTATCCTAGTTTATCCACGAACCAGCGTGTAGAAAAATCGTCGAACGCAGTTGCACCTATCTCTCAGCAGGATTGACATAACTCCAGGGCAAAGCCTTCCAGATTAAAGACCAAGAACCGGGATTTAAAATGTATGTTCTTTAACTCTGATTCTCTTTTAAACAAAATTGAAGAAACGAGACTACTTGCACAATCTGAAGAGCCAGACATTATAGCAATTGTGGAGGTTAAACCTAAAAACTGCAGGTTCAAACCTACAGCTGCTGAATTATCAATCAGTGGATATAACACGCTTGACATCAATTTGGATAGTGACCTTGGGCGTGGAGTTATTTGTTATAGTAAAAACAATTTGAGAGTGTACCCCGTACCCCAACGTGAATCTGTGCCCCAAGAAATGTTATGGTTACGAATCAGTCATTTAAATGGAATGAATACGATCTTCGGTGTGTGTTATAGAAGTCCTTACAGCACCGCAGAAAATGATAAGGAGATCTGCGCTGAAATTTCGGAAATGACAGCTTCCCCAAATCAAAATATAGTCATAGTGGGTGACTTCAATCTCCCTAAAGCTAATTGGCAACACCGTTATACACACTCGCAACAAATTAATCCTGAAAACGTATTTCTTAATTGTTTCAACAATAACTTCCTTGACCAATTAATTGAGGAACCCACTCGAGTCCGTGGAACAAACAAACCGAGCTTGCTCGATCTTCTACTTGTAAGTAACCCCGAGGTTGTGACATATGTTGAAGTCCAGTCGCCAATCGGAAAATCGGATCATGCTGTAATAACTTTTATCCTGCAAACTAACCGACTGGAAAAGAAGAATATACAACGGCCGAACTACTATAAAGGCAACTACCAGGAGATAAGAAGAGTCCTTTCCAAAGTCAACTGGGATCAAGCATTTCAAGACTTAGAATCCATGGATGATCTGTACAGCAAGTTCCTGCGCACAGTAAAATCTGTGGAATATTGCTTCATACCGCCTAGACGACATAGTAGTAGAGCAGCAGTTTCTAGGGAAACATTGAAATTAATAGCCGAAAAAAGGGATGCCTGGAATGCCTTCAAATCAAACAAAGATGACTCTTCATTGGAGTTAAATTACCGACGCTTCCGCAATAAAGTGCGCAAAGCCACCAGACAGGAAGTAAACAGAAGAGAAAGTCTACTGGCAAAAAATTTAAAAGACAATCCCAAAATCTTCTGGAAACATGTCAATGCGAAAAGAAAGAACGGAACCATTATACCTCCATTACTAGATGAAACCACGAGACTTACTGTTTCTGAACCGATTGAAAAGGCGAATGTACTAAACCGACACTTCTCTGTTGTATTTACGCGCGAAATAGATATAACAGAGGTTGATTCTTGTGTCTCGGAAGATCCTTTTCCCCCACTCAATATTTGCGCGTCAATGGTTTTAGAGAAACTTAACAGGTTGGATACATCCAAGTCCCCTGGCCCGGACATGTTACACCCTAAAGTCCTCAAGGAAGCTGCTGCTGTCCTAGTCAAACCGCTTACTTTCATTTATCGAAAATCCATTTCCTCTGGCCAACTCCCGACAATATGGAATAGTGCTGTTGTTACCCCAATCTTTAAATCCGGGAAACGTGACTTACCCTCAAATTATAGGCCTATTAGTTTAACTTGTGTAACGTGCAAAATCCTCGAATCAATTATTGCTGACCACATTTTGACCGAATTTAGACACAGAAAAATATTATCAGAAAGGGTCGTTGAGACTGGCGGGAAGCTCGGTCGTTTTTGAAGTGCGCTCCTGTTTTTGTAATTCTATTGGTGTACCCAAAGTTTTGTTTAGGTAGTTCTCGTTACCAGGTTTAGTTAAGTGCTTGTTGCACCTTTGTGGAATTTTTCATAACGTTTATTTGCATATTTGTGCATGAACGAGGACCTCTTAAGTGATTGTTTTGGGCTTTGCCCAGTGACAATATGTTAAGGACACCTGAAAACTCGCCCGTTAAAGGGGGGATCCGGTTTTCTCAACCAGGCCCTTCCCGTGTGCTGGAAAACATTGAAATAGACTCGCCCAACCCAACAGTCACATCACAACCCCAAGTGAAATGCCAAACCTGTGGTGACCTGTTTCTAAAAGACAAACCTGCAGCCAAGAACTGCAAACCATGTCGTGACAAAAAAGCGACTGCAAACCCAATTCTGGGTCAGAAACGTCCCCTACCCTCCCCCCCAAATGATCAGACGTATCGCAGAAGGTGTTTTTCAATCGAAGATCCAACCCAAGTATCTACCATGGATGTCATCCTGTCGACACTTCGATCACTTAAAGAGAGCAACGAGAATCTAATCCAGGAAGTCATGGCATTAAAAGCGGAAGTTATTGGACTCCGCAAGGATCTACAGGAAGAACACATGAAACCTTCCTTCTCAACTACGCAAATTAACGCCACAAACCAAGTCTCCTCGTCTCCGGCTCAAACAAGCACTTGGACACAAGTTGTCCAAAGGAAGAGAACCAAACCATCAATCAAGGTGACAAGCACCCCAAGTGTCACCCCTGCCAGCCACGATTCAAGCGCTCAAGACGACGATGGTCTAACGTTATTCATTCAGCAAGAAGACGAGACTAAGAGAAACGCGGTCATTCCCAGGAAAGATCTTCTGAAGACAATCGAAGATGACCTGTCCAAAGCATACCCAAAAGCACCGAAACCTGTCCTAGTAGGAAAGACCAGAACGAACAGACTCGCACTCACCTACAAGAGTATAGAGGAAAAAACAACTTCTGAAAACATTTTCGAATCGGCGACATTGCCAAATTTGGGTCCGGTAAAGGTAGTAAAGAGGCAACCAAACCTGACGATGATTATTCACCAGCTACCAAAGGACGAGAGTCTACCAGAAATATGCAAACACATCTCCGAAAAAAACTCAAACCTGGAAGTCGTCTTCCAAGCGGATCAAGCGAAATGGCTAAACCCGGATGTAAAAAAAGCATACGGTTCCATCAAGTATACTTGTAAATCAGAAGAAGAGAAGAAACGGTTGATAGAAGTGGGAGCCATCTTTGCTTTCAACCGCATAGTACAAGTGGAAAACGTCAAACACCCCCAGATCCTTCAGTGCTATAATTGTCAAGCCTATGGCCACATGTCAGCGTCTTGCCGCGAGAAGACTCCAACCTGCGGAAAATGTGCCAAAAACCACGACACAAGGAAATGCACAGAGGCAATGAAGAAATGTGCAAATTGCAAAGACCAACACTACGCTTTTGACTCAAACTGTCCTACCCGACTGAAGGAAGTAGAAGCAAAGGACAAGAAGTCCGCGACAAAGAGCAAGTAGCTTATGGGAATAGTGCGACTGATTGTACAGAATATCCGGAAAAGTACATCCCAACTTAACGAAGTGGCAAGAGAGGCCAACAGTGAGGATATAACCCTGGTTATTGTTCTAGAACCACCACAGCACTATACTCAATCACACATCCTAGGTTTTGACGTCATTACAACATCTCTTGCTTATGAGGGAGTAATGCTCCTTCGTAAGCCAGACAGCCCTTTCCATGTCATTGAAATAAAGGAACTGTACGCAAAAATCAGACTGGGAAATCAACAAGGCCGAGCAATATCCCTACTCGCAATTTACAGAAGACATACTGTTAACACGACGTCGCTTCTTCAAGAAGCCTGGGGAAAGTACAATCAACAGGACCCAGTAATCATCACAGGAGATTTCAATGCTCATCATTGGCAGTGGGAGGATAAAACACCAGACTCATCGGGAACACAACTATATGACTTCGCTACAGAACAGCACTGGGACTTGATAAACCAATGGAATGTCCCAACTTTCCACAACGAACGTGGACATAAATCGACAATCGATCTCACGTGGTGTTCCCCTCAATTAACTGCAATCACAGACTGGCACGTCCTTGATGAAGCAAAATACTACAACGAATCCGACCACAAAGCCATAGTGATTTCTCTAAACCTCATACACAACACCAACAAAGTATCGAACAAAAGCTGGCACTACCAAAAGGCCAACTGGGAGAAAGCACGCCATGACACGGCTTTGGGACTAAAAAACTCTAAAAACTCCTTTACAAAGCTCTCCAACACACAGGACATCGATGCAGCTGCTTATAAACTGACAACTATCATACAAAATGCTATGAACCAAAACATACCCACCTTTACCAGTAAAAACCGGAATAATCCCTGGTGGAACTTAGAACTAGCGGAACTCCGTAAACAAGCGGCGAAAGCACTACGCGCTTATCGAATTTATGGAGGCACAAGAAGAGAGACCCTATGGAAAGCGTCAAGAAATCACTACAGGACCAAGACTAGAGAGCGTCGGGACAAGTACTGGGCAGACAAGATGGCTACCACCGAGAATAAGGTCATCTGGAATCTTAATCGTACATTACGTAACGAGAACAGCAAGTCACTTGTTCAGCAACTTAAACAGGAGGATGGTACGCCATTTGATAACCCAGTCGCTAGGCTCAATTTCATCGCTGAACACCTTATTGTCGGAGAAATGTGGGACGCCCCAACAAAAACATACCAAGGTCCCCGTTGTAAGCATCATTTCACGAGATCTACCCAATGTGAAATCTCCTCAGACTTCACTATAGAAGAAATTTCCAATATCTTGAACAACTTACATTCAAAAAAAGCCGCTGGTATGGATGGTATCCAAGCGATCGTGCTTCAGGAAATTTGGACGACCATTTCTGCAACCGTGGTCAAAATCTTTAACGCCTCTCTCACCTTTGGTCACTATCCCTCTTTGTGGAAGATAGCGAAAGTACTGCCCTTACCGAAACCCGGCAAGAAGGACTACAGCTCAATAAAAAGTTTCCGGCCAATCGCCCTCTTACCTATTCTTGGAAAAATTCTTGAAAAAGCAGTAGCTTCCAGACTGCAAACTTTCCTTGAAAACAACAACAAGCTGTCGGATATGCAATGGGGTTTTAGACCAGGGAGAGGTACAACAGATGCCCTCATGGAACTCAGTAACTCCGTACTAAACAGCTTTGACAGAGGCAAAGTTCAAACAGCCCTCCTACTTGATATTAAAGGAGCATTTGACAACGTAGTACATCAAAAACTGGTTGCCGAAATGAAGAAACTAAAGGTGCCCTCACAGATTGTCAAGTGGATACAGAGCTTCCTCCAAGACAGGAGAGCATTCGTCGTACACGGAACGGAAAACAGTCAAACATATGCCATAAAAAAAGGTGTACCGCAAGGATCTCCAATATCACCTATCATCTTTTTGTTATATATCAACGGGGCGCTAAGTGTAATAAACCGGAAACGAATTCACATCGGTGCCTTCGCCGATGATTTGCTCCTCCACACTTCGGGTTCGTCCAGCGAATGGAACACAAGACTTTTAGCGAACAATCTATGCTCACTAGAAAAATGGGGAAGGAAGTTTGAGCTAGAATTCTCCAGGGACAAGACCGAGTTGATACACTTCTCAAGAAAAAGAACAGAAGAGGTTGCCCCGCTAATATGGGGAACGACAACTATCTACCCAAAGGAGGCAGTGAGATACCTGGGCGTAATCTATGATAACAGGCTCACATGGCAAAGCCATATTTCCCTACTAGCAGCTCAATGTAATAACACCCTTCAGAGGATCCACCGGTTGATCAAAATTTCGAAGTCCATCACATGCTCCCAAGTACGCACTCTCTTCCATGCAACTATCGTTTCAAAGTTGACCTATGGATACCCAGCTTGGTGCAATGCCTCGGAAACCAGGCTTCGGCCTATCACCCAAATATACCGAAGAGGCCTTCTGCTAATTTCAGGAGCACTTCCTTCAACCCCAACCATAGCCCTAGAGGTTGATACAGGCGTCCTACCATTAAACTTAAAGTTAAAATGGACACTTCTACGACACTATGCGCATAAGAACTGGCAGAAATGGCCAATACAGGTAGAAACCCAGAGACACAAGATGTATGCATCCTGTGAAGAAAGGACAAGATGCCTGGCCAGGGCAATCTGGTCAAGCCCACCCGCAACCCAAAAAGAAGCCCTACTAGAAATTAAAAAAGCGCTTATTAAAACGTGGCAAAATGGATGGGAATCAACTAATAGCCCTTTAAAAGATTTGAATGCTGTTCCATCTCTTCATGGAATCATCAACTCAAGACTACCAAGAAATACCATTGCAACGATTATACAGGTCCGATCCACGCACTTCCCAACATTGAGCTATTTGTATAGAATTGGCCGTTCGCCCACTAAGCTTTGCCCATGCCCGGAAATGGTTATCCAAGACCTTCACCACGTTTTTATACATTGTCGTTGGTTAAACAAGTGCAGAGCGAAGTTGATTAGAGCCCACAGTTCCCTCAAACTGCACTTTAAACCTCAGAACTTTCTCATGGACCCAAAACTATTCCCAGCGGTGAAACTTTTCCTTAACGAGGCCAAACAGACTTTCAATTCAGCAACCAGCCAAGGACGAGAAGCTCACCCAATCATTTCAGTACTTTTTCTACCCCCCTTACACCCTTCTCCCTTGACCCCCATCCCATCCATCCAACCCTGTTATTAGTATCTGTTTTTATAATATAATATCTTGCAAGGATACGACAAATACATAGTTTGGCAACAGGCTTTCAAGCCTACGCCGGCTTTAAATTGAAAAAAAAAAAAAAAAATATTATCAGATAAACAGTTCGGATTTTTACCTGGACGCTCCGCTGAAAGTCAACTTTTACTAGCTGTCGAGAACTGGAAAAAGAATGCGGATAAGGGGCTCCAAACTGATGTTATATATCTGGACCTTAAAAAGGCGTTCGACAAAGTACCCCATGGTAGACTTATTCAAAAATTAGTTGACTACGGTCTCGGTCCTAGTACCTCACCCACCCTGACTAAATGGATTAAAAGTTTCTTAACGAATCGGACGCAGTCAGTTTGTGTTGAAGGTGAAGTCAGTGACTTAGTGATAGATGTCCTAAGCGGAGTTCCTCAGGGCTCGGTTCTGGGTCCGTTACTATTTAACATATATATAAATGACCTAACAGACAAAATTGAGTCGACAGTCTTTCTTTACGCGGATGATACCAAAATTAGTAACGTAATTAACTGCCCGGAGGATATGATTAAGCTCCAAGATGACATTAAAAGTATTGAGCTTTGGATGGAGAAATGGCTGATGGAATTGAACATCCCAAAGTGTCACCAACTGAGGATTGGAAATGAATCTGTCACAAGTAGTTATGTCCTGGGTGGCGAAGTAATTGCCAAGACCGACTGTGAACGGGATCTTGGAGTCCTGATTGACACAAAACTTAATTTTCACCAACATTACGCGAGCATTGCGGCTAAAGCAACGAGAGTAGCTGGACTAATTAGACGAAACTTCACCTGTGTGGATAAAACAATGTTGTCCACGCTGTATAAAACGCTCGTTAGACCTATTCTTGAATACGGCCACTGTGTAACGCGCCCGTTCTTCAACAGGGACCTAGAAGCCCTAGAAAAAGTTCAAAGGAGAATAACCAAATTTCCTGGAAATCTTCGTCACCTCTCCTATACAGATAGACTCAAAGCCTTGAACCTGCCAACTCTGGCATATAGGTTTCTACGGGGTGACCTGATAGAAGCGTTTAAATTGTGTCACGCCTATTATGAAAATGTGTCCGCCGAACAAATATTGTGCTTCAACCAAAGCAATTGTCGTGGCCATATCCTAAAACTTAAGACAGAACGATTCCTCAAAGATGTAGGCCGCTGGACCTTCCAAAACCGAATCGTAGATGAATGGAATAGCCTACCAGAAAAAGTGATCGAATCCTCCTCCTCACAGACATTTAAAAAATCACTAGATGAGCATTTTGGCTCAAAAATGTTTGACCCGTTACAATTTCGTAGAGATAAATAGTTACAAAGAGGCTTTATAAAGCCTTATATGTTGCAATAAATAATAATAATAATAATAATAATGAAGGGAATCGAACCCTCTCCACCGTTGTGTCAGTAGTTGCCCCTGCCCACTAGACCAATTCCTCCATACTGTCAGACATGCGCCCGTAGATTGTATTCGAAAATCCTTACACTTTTTGAGTAAACTCATAACGCTACGGCACCTCCGGTGGTACCACTTACACATTAACTCAGACGGCACCTCCGGTAATACAGAATAATTTTTCACATAATAAGTGAAAAGGAATTACGTGTACCATAGTACAAGGAGAAAACATTGCACATAATTAAACATAACATAATTTAAAACAGAAAAAGTAAAACACATAATAATTTAAATGCAGGATAATTTGAAATAATTAGAAACACAGAATAATTGAAGATACAGAATAAAAAGTAAAACACAGAATAATTTAAATGCAGGATAATTTAAAATAATAAAAGAAAAAAACTGCCCATGAAGGGAATCGAACCCTCTCCACCGTTGTATCAGTAGTTGCCTCTGCCCACTACACCAATTCTTCCATACTACTATACATGCGTCCGTACATTATAGGCAAAAATCCTTACACTTTCTGAGTAAACTCATAACGCCACCGCGGCTCCGGTGGTACCAATAGCAACACTGAACAAAGCACTGTTCTTGTCAACGCTCACAAACAGTTCCGTCTACATTCTGAACCAGGAACAATCACAGTGCGAACCGTTTGCAACCGCAAATGGCGACTATAGTGTAACTAAATACTCGAAAAACTATTTTTTCTTGAAAATCGTCCATGCTAAAAGCATTCAAAATAAAAACATCGATTTAGGGAAGCAGGCTACTCATTTTGGGGAAAGGTTACTGTTATTAGGTATGCGTTACTCATACTAAGGGGTGCCCACTCATTTTGGGGTTACAGCTACCCGTTTTGAGGGCTGGTTCCCCGTTGTTGAGAGGGAGAACCCCATCTTTGGGGGGAGGTACCTATCTTGAGTAGTCCAACCAATTTTAGGAGGTGGTTACACCCCGGTTTTAGGGGCCATTTTTAACAGTGTATGTGGCATTTACTCAGGGAATGCAAAACATGACAATTTCAACGATTTCCTAAAACTTTTTGTCGAGGAAGCGTGCATGTTGGAGAGGGAAGGGTTAGCTTTTGGGGATTTAAAGGTAGAAATAGAAGTCAGCGCTTTTATATGTGATGCACCGGCATCTGCTTTAGTAAAAGGAGTTGTGTCGCACGGGGGGTATTCTTCATGTCAGAAGTGCGTCACAACAGGGACTTATGTTCGGGAAGCTCCGGTAAATGGAAGGGTTATACTTCACGAACTTGACGCGGAAAAAAGGACGAATTCATCATTTCGCGCTCGCTTTGAATTAGATCCTGACAAACCCCATCACAATCGGGACGTGAATGTTGTAGAAAATTTACGGATTGATATGGTTTTAGGTTTTCCGCGTGAATCGCTTCATTTGCTTGATTTAGGGGTTACAAAAAGATTACTGAGTTTTCTGACACGAAGCTTCCGAAGTCAAGGTAATTTACCAAGAAGGGTAGAAATCTCTGCACGACTCAAAGCCTTGTAACCTTATGTTCCGTCCGATTTTGCTCGGAAACCAAGAGGGCTAGATGAGCTTAAGCGATGGAAAGGGACAGAATTTAGGATGTTTCGGGATTACTTAGGTATTAGTGTGTTCAAAAACATCTTACCCGATAATCTGTACCACCATTTTTGGCGTTCTTCGTCGCCGTTAGGCTTCTATCCCGCCACGCCACTAGTCGTATACCAGGGACTTTCACTTACTGCCGAAATTTGCTCAAAGATTTCGTACAAGAATCCTCAACACTTTATGGTAGGCACTTTTTGTCATTCAATGTCCACGGTCTCCTTCATCTCGTTGACGATGTAGACATTTTTGACCCAATTCCCATTTGGAGTGGTTACTGGGCTGAGAACTACTTGCAAGTAACTAAACACCTTGTCAAAACCAAAAAACTGATGCTTGAGCAAGCCGTTAAACGTTTGCACGAGCTCGAAAATCGTCCTGTGGAGAAAGTTAAGGCAAGAAACACTCCAGTTCTTTCTCAAGAGCATGCTGATGGGCCCGTATGGCCACCAGGTAGACAGGGAATGCAATATGGAAAATTGTCATGCGAGCGTTTCAAGTTATCTAGAAAGGAACCAGACAATATAGTGTTTCTGAAGAATACTGCTGTTTTCTGTATTGAAAACTTTGTAAAAAAACACGGACGGTAGAATTTTTATAATTGGTAAAAGCTTTTCTTGCTATGACAATTTCTTTGAATACCCTATACCCTCGCGGAGTATTGATACCCGCGTTGGTAAGTAACTTGTCAGTGCAATTGGAATGCTACTCTATTGAATGCGTGAAATGGAAATGAGTCAAACTGCCTTCTTTCGCAGCAGAGGAATCATGGATCGTGTGTCCACTTTCTTATGAACTAGGTTCTTTCATCGAGGGAAAATTCACGGGAGCCGATTCCAGAGATTAAGTGAAAAAGGAAAACCAGACGAGTATAGGCAAAGGGACTTCCAACGTATATGAGTCAAAAATCTCGATTTGACAACCTAGTTCGGCAACATGGCGTGGGTTAGCGTTTTGAACCCCTTTCCCACGCTTCCGAGACCCTAACCGAAGGCCCCTTTTGCCAATACCTACATGTATTCGTTTGCGTTTTGTCAACTTTTTAGCTCAACCAGAGCGCTGTCGATAACCGGAGCGTCACCAGTGAAGTTCTTTAAATAACTCCTTTTGTTTTAGGTGATAGTTGTTAGCGAATCAGTGCACTTGTGCATGCAAACCAAACAATTAATAGAGACCGAACTTCGTCCAGCGTGTCCGTGAAGGTGGCAAGTGCAATTATCGATCCTGGATTATCAGTTTAAAACTTGAGCGTTTTTTCAACACAACGTTAAAGTGCGGAACTTAGTGAAATTACCTACCTTGACATACGCCCATTATCACAGTGTCGTTATACAAGGCCTAAAAAACTACGCCTCTCAAATTGTTTATAGACTACGGCGTTTCAAGTGGTAGAGTTTATCATCGGGGTAGAAGGAGCGGTCCCGTTGTAGTGCCACAAAACTGGGTATGCGAGTCACGGTGCTACTACCCGAAGTTTTACGGCAAGAAACTTGAGCAAGCTGTAATGAGTGGGGATACGCAAGAGTTTAACTGGCCCAACTACGAGTTTAACGTTCTTTCAACGTACGGTACAGTTTTAATGAAAGTATTTCTCCTATTATTACTAGCTCATTCTTTTGAAACAGGAAGTTACTCTGTTGCTGCTGCCTACGTGCAGACGGGGAAAGGCAAACGTGTAGTATTCCCTAAACGAGTCTTTATTCCTAGCGAACCTGACCAATTGCCGATTTCTGCTCCAGTTACTTCAAATCTTCCAGGTATATACTACTATTTTGTGAGAAGTATTAACGTCAAGATTATTTTCAGAAGAAAGTTTTGATGCTATTCCTTCTACAAGTGATGAAAGCCATAATTCACACTCGGCACATTCCCATTCACTGGACTCCGATCCGTAAGAATTATTCGAAAGCAGTGCAGACAGTATTTCGTTCGTTTTGGAACGTAACAGGACTTCAATAACGAACTTATTGTTGCTAGGTACGAAACAAAGCGACGACACCGAAGAGTTTCGTTATTTAGCGCGCCACGAACCGGTCCAGGAAATCTCGGAAATGTGTCGCCTCTTGAAAGGTAACTCTAGTATATAAGATCCATTGTAATCTTTAATCTTTCTCTAGAAAACAATGCAGGAATGAAAAAATTATTGACGACCACGCTTGCCATGTTCCGCATGGTAGAAAAACACGACAGAGTGCTTACTACACTAGCGAGTCAACGCCATTTCAGAGAAAGAGTTTGAATACTCCCCTGCCAATAGCACCGAAGAGCTTAAACAACTAGAGCTCCGACTTCAGGGCCCTGCAGAGCAAGAGGCCTTCGTAAGCTTTCTACTTACAAACGTATAATTTGAAGAAAATTGCTTAAATTTCAAGGTCTCCTTTATTGCCAACATTGGCGGAAGCAACATTCAAAATGGCATATACAATGCCTGGCGAGCAGTGGGCACTGATGTTTGGCGCACATTGAATTGGGCGGGTCGAGCGCATTGTGGCCGCAAGGAGAACAAGCCAGGCATACACGACTCCGTGCTTGTTAAGTTAATTCATAGTAAGTTTTCTTAACTTAAAATTTTAAACTACTAGGTTAATTGACATACCAATAATAATTATTCAAATATTTATTTTTTTACAGGAGGACTGAAGCAGGGAAGGTTTCCGGCGCTTGACAAGCAAGCATTTAAAAAGGAGAAGTGTAACTTTTTAAAACACGCCCCCAAAAGGTCCAGTGGGAAAATCGACAGCCAGGATACCGGTTACGAAGATGATCAATTTTTTTAAAAGCTTATATGTCGTCCTCTTTTTCTGTATTTTTTTTTACAAGTGTTTAATCGGAATTTTTCTTGCAAATTTGTGTTTTGTTAAAAATAAAACTCGGAACCCTGTGTTTATTAAAATAAAAGCCTACAGTTCATTTTTCGGATTTCATAAAAAGGAGAAAAGGGCTATTCAACAGCGTTACTGTGACGATCATAATGTGTCAAATAGTAACGTTACAGCTTCGTAACAATAACTTTGCGGCGATGTTTAAACAAAGGTTGTAACAACGTTGTAATGAAACGTTGCATCTCATTCCGACAGCGTTGTCGAAATAACGACTCAAATTCACGTTGCTCTTACACTGCAAAATGACGTCACCAGAGCGTCATGAACTGAGGTCGGTTGTACGTCTCGCGCCGACGCTACTCGACCGCAGTAGGTCGACGTCGCTCTAGTGTTACATGGAGACGTAGAACGTAGGTGTATGGTGTACTGTCTACGTCGCCGGAACGCTCCTTATCGACGTAATCAAATGTTGACAATTGGATGTTACTCTAACGACACATAAGCGTAACTTTGCAACGTCGAATCGTCACAAATGGATGAACATTCGACGTACCTGTGCTACTTGGGATGTCCAGGCATCCAACCAAGGAGTCAAAAGTCTCACCAGTCATCGCTACTACTTCAACAACGTATATGCGCTGAAATCAGTGCTTCCACTTCTAAAGGTTTTCCTCCAGATTAGAGGTTTTTGACATTTTATTTCTAAATCTAGAGGTTTTCTGGAGGTTTTAATGAAAAAATAAATAAATCTTTACTGTTTAGGTATAATAATTCAATTCATCAATGTCAGGAATCCACCGAACATAAGCCTAGTTGCGTTTCCTTTCCGGAACACTGAATGCATGTACTGAGTGGAGCACCAGGTTCGCCTTCTTATGCCCGTGACGTCATACCTATGGGATACCCTAGTATGACTAGAAACGACTGACTGCACTCAGTGCAAGAAAGTGGCGAACAAGGTTCCCATGGGAATCGCTATTAGTATTACGAAAGGCTACATTAAAACCGCATGGCAACGCTGTTTCTGTTTGCAAATAAATTCAGAGTGCTGTGTCTGAGATCGACTTCAATCATTAATTACATGCAATCTAGTCTAAATGTTCGTAAGAAATGCTTAAGTGGCTTCGTAAAGATGCATCTACAATAGAAGATGGCACTGAACAACAGGGATCTAAAAGAAAACAGCCTGATTGCGATAGCGAACAGCCAGTTGCAGGCCCAAGCTCAAGAGAAAGTAATACAGAAAGAATACCTGTACATTGTGATCCTGTTGAACTCTGTGATTCTCGTATATTATATTAAAATTTAACTTAGCTTTTTAAAGCTTACGTTATAATAGATGTAGGTGCGAAACCAGACTCAGACGGCAACGACAAGAAGAGAAAAAAGCTGTCATACACGCAGCAATTTAGAGATGCCTGGCTCGAAGAGACTTTATTCAAAAGCTGGATAGAAAAACGCTGGAATAGACAGAAGAACGCGAATACACCTTTCTGCAAGTTCTGCAATGATTTTCTCCGAAATCGGAAGAAGGATTTGAAATGCCATGCTTTAAGACAGACTCATTTGAAAAATGAAGAGAATTTCCGAAAACAGGATCAAGAAAAACAAGTCAAGGAGATGCAAAGTTTCATTTCAAAAGGAAGAGAAGAGATAACACTGGGGCTTCGAATCACTGAATTCTTAGTATGCAATAACTTAAGCCTTTCTTTATGCAATCATTTTGTGAAATTCTTGAAAAATACCTTTCCGGAAAGCGAAACAGCTCGCAAGTTGGCAATGAGAAAACAGAAGTTTAGTAACATCGTCCGCTTTGGAAATTATGAATGTAATATATTTCAAAATATAAACAAGTGCATTTTCTGCGCTTTACAGGAGCGGGAAGGTATGTGAAGGATGAACTGTGTGCCGCATTAAGAAAAACTCACTTTTCTGTGATAATTGATGAGTCAATAGATGTAGAAATAAAGAGCCAGCTTGGAGTCGTTGTCACTTACTGGTGCTGAAGAGCTCGTTAGAGGAATTTACAATCACATTTCTCACAGTTCAGCTAGAAGAAGTTTTGCTGCATTCCAAGAGTTTGTGCAAGTGGCCAAACACCAAATTCTTTCTCCACGACAAACTAGATGGCTTTCATTAGAAGCGTGCAATAAACGCATCCTTGAACAGCGTCATGCCCTGATCCTCTATTCTGAAGCGGAAAAGTTTGAAGATAGCAAACAGTCGAACGAAAAGATACTCAGTAATTTGAGACATCCTCTGACGCAGGGTTTTTTACTCTTCGTTGAATGCGCATTGGAAATGTTTAACAACTTTAACAAAACATTCCAATCTGAAGCGCCCATGATTTTTGAGCTGAAGACACGTGTGTACGATCTCATACGATCGTTCGCAAGGAACTTCATGTCGAATGTCTGTGTTAGAGGAACTCACCCGCTTGTCATCAATCCGAAAGCGGAAAAGGAGTGGCTTCCACTTCATCAAATATACCTTGGTAATATCTACATTTTCATGTGCCATGAGTAATGCGATTAATTATTGGTCTTTTTCAGGGCCTGCCTGTGACAAGTGGTTTAAAGAGCACGGGACCAACCTAACAGAAAGTGAAAAGAACCTTCTTTTCACTTGCTGCCGAGACTTTTTTATTGAGTCGATTGAGCAAATGAAGTCAAGGTTCAGTTTCTCCGATCCAGTGTTCAAATACATCGAGTTACTGAAGCCGAACATTGCTCGCGACTGCCGTATGGATTTCACTGAAGGTATATTCAAGCGGTTTTCTGTCATGAATAGCTTTATGGATGAAAATGCCCTCATGATCGAATATCGTGAGCATATCAACATTGCATGCGAATGTTTTGGTACCGATGTAACGGAGAATAGTTTTTGTGAAGTGAATCCACTGCACTACTGGCAGGTGGTTCAAAAACAAGTGTGCAATGGTGAAACGAAGTTTCGCAATCTTTGCAGAGTGATTGGGTACATATTCTCTCTACCGTTCAGCAATGCTGAACGGTAGAGAGAATGGCGACACATTTTGGCGACACATTCTTGGCGACACATTTTGCTGTAGAGCGAATATTCAGCCAGATGAAATTGGTAAAAAAAATAAGCAACGCAATTGCTTACACAATATTACGCTTTCAAGTTTGTTCCAGTGTCGCGAATGGTTCAAACTAAATTCTGATCGCGAAACTGGATCAAACTTCCCTCAAGGAATGATTGATGCCGTTATGGCTGTAAGTGCCAATAAATCCGTTGATGATCATTCTCGTATTTGTAGTCAATAATCAGTCCTAATTGAAGTCTAATGTATGTTTACGATGTACCTTATGTTGTAATCCAGTCAATCCAGTTGGATCTCATTTATTGCCTTGAAAAATGTGTATTCTGCAGCTACGTCAGCAGTTTCTGTTCAATCAACCCAGTTTAATCTCGTTTTTGTATAATTGCCTTATGCAGCCATGGAATGTCAAAGACCTTAATTGGGACAACCTATTTGAATCTCACTTCATGTTCGTTCCTTATGTTCCATCCTGCGTTATGTTCCTTGTGCAATTGATCTATCGAATGTTTTTGTTCAATGACCCAATTGAATCCCACTTCATTTACTTTCAAGTCTGCCCAATTATCTGTGATCAACACTAGGGTCAGTTTACATTGTGGTCGCCGTAATTCGAGAATGACCAAATTCAAAATACAAATATAAATATCACGGTGTTCTTTTTTGCTTGGTTTTTAGTAATAAAACTGCCCCAAACTTGTTCGAATAAGATGCGAGCAGCGTTCGCTATCAACTTCCATTATGTTTTCCGAGGATTGAGCAATACAAATACGCTGATTATAGGTTGGAACTATTTTGGCGAAATTAGTACGTTTTCAAATTGTGCGCCAAACAGTTTCCTGAATGCAACACATTATCAGACGGGATCCTGTGCGAAACCACAGGATCGCCTTGCACTCATCCTGTTCATACGCACAGGATTATATACCCACAAGTTTCGCTTCAGCGCGGGATCACTGACTTTGTTTTGTTTACGTTTCACGTGACTTTGTTTTGCTTACGTACGTAAAATTTTTTGTCATGGGTAAAACAAAGAAAAACGAAGCAGCGGTAAAGGCAGTTCTTTTAAGAGCAAAGGAGCGGCAAGAAGAGTTCGAAAGACAAAAAAAAAGAGGCCAGGAGGATTAAAGAACGCGAACGCTATAGAAAAAAGCAAGTGTTTCTTCATGCGTCCCTTACTACCACTACGGGAATGTTACATTCTCGCACCAAACCTCGTCAAAAGGTGGGTAATCATTCTCGTGCGAAGCGAACGAATGGCCATGCTCCGGATGTACAGGAAACGCTCATGGATTCTCAAGAAAGTAAGACGTAATTTCAGCTTGGAACTGTGTAACGCAAACTGATCAAAATTATAATTCTTTCTGTAATTTAGACCCGAAGAACGATTCCGGAGACAACAGGAGCACAAGGCAAACATTTACTAGCAATGTGAACCGTACGTCAACTCGCCCAGCCGAAAGTTGGCGTGAAAGGCGCGATAGACTAGCAGCTGGTTGGGAAACCGTCCGACCCACAATTTTTACCGGCATCATAAAAAAGGGTCGCCCGCCCTGCGCTCGAAGCAAATTTGCCTCAACTGTAAAAAGTCTCCAAGTGTCCTCCGGTAAGTAATGTCTTTCTCCCTAAATCACTTAATAAACTTTGACTTTAGATGCAGTGACGGATGCGGCGCTTTATGTATCGAATGTGACGCCCTGAAACATACTTTCTTGGCGACACATTTGCGCCATACTTGGGTGTGTGGCTATCTAATGCCCCTCCAGCCCTGTCAAGTGCTTAAAGCAGAAAGCGATGGTTCTTATGGCATTTCCACTGAAAGTATGTTGTAACTTACGATATTATTTCAGTCGTTTACATTTGTTGCATTTCTTGTCTTTTTCCAGGTCGAGCAATTCCAATCGACATGGCTCGAGTTTGTAAACATTGTGGCTCTGAGGAAGTCGAAGATGTAATCGATCTCCCTTGTGTATACGTGTGTAATCGAGGTATCTACTAGTACTGCTTCTCTTTTATTTCGCTAACCGTTTATTTTTAGGTCGGCATGATACCTTCCTTCCTGGACTGAAATGTAAGAGCTGCAGTTCGATGTCCAAAGTGGAATGGGACAGTCTGATATTTTCAGATTATTTTTTAGCGTCGTCGTATTTTTACAAAGGTATCCTACGACGCTACCCATTAGTGAAACCTAATTGTGGGGCTTTCCTTAGGGTGCACCGTTTACAGCGTGGAATTGCTCCGTGACTTCCACTATTCAAAAATGGAAAATCCGGGATTTTCAGCGAAAGCCCTTCTGTCCACTCTGGAACGCAAGTCGAAAGACTTGAATGCATCTGTAAGTATCCTTTATTGTGCTCTAAAAAGATTGTGCTTGTCACAAGCTCATTCAAATACACCATAGGTCACGCAAATTTGCCCGACATTGTTTAGAGATGCCTATCAGGAGTGGAGGCGTTGTAAGTTCGGATTGTTAAGCCTTATTGCAATAATGGAAACGTCTCCGACAAGTGATGAAGACTGTGAAGCTCCTTGGACTTTACTCCAGTGCCCTTCATGCTGGGAGACGTGCCATGTAGTCCACGTTGTAGACGTGCCATGTAGTCCACGTCCACTGGAATCGAAAAACTGGAAGCAGATATCTCTCTCCGAGATTTCAGAACATGGCGTGACAAATGGGAAGACTTCTGTAAGCTGTACCGGGTATCATCATATCCAGTGGATGAACAACGTTCGGCACATCGGACGACATTCGCGACCCAAATGCACCAGGTTGTCCAGATGGTTCTAGACATCAAACCAGAAGAAGACTACGAACCAAGCCAAATTCTGGACAAAATCGGCGAGTACCTCAGAAGCAAAAGAAGCGTTGCACTCGACAGAGTTTGAGGAATGCCGTCAAGCCGCCGACGAAACGTTTGATGAATACTATATTCGCTTACGAAGGGTGGCAGGATGCGCAGAACTGTGTGAAGCGTGTTGGGATACAAGAATGACTACAAGAGTCATGTCTGGAATTCATGACCAGGAGACGAGGAAAAAGCTGCTTGCCATCACACCATTCCCAGAGTTACAGAAAGGACTTCTGGGCTTTTTCAGTTACTCGCATTTTGAATCTGAATTTCCGGAGGGAGCAGTTCGTAGATCTTGAGTGTATTCTACGGCTTCTCAGTGCTGCAACTCTGATGTCACACTATGTCCGAGTCGGGCATCCAATCTGTATGGCTATGACGTCCCATAGACGTCACGATGTTGCCCCTCGACGCCACTCATATTCATCACTATATATGCAAGGTAGCATGTTGCTATAGTAACGGAGTGACTCTTCATTCCATAACAAAAACAGTGTCGTTTTGGTTTCTCTTATTAGCCCACTCCCTACCGTTTAGCTTGTAAAATAAACAAGTATCGAATTCATAAACGATTTATGATTTTACGAGCTATTTCATAGAAACGAAAATGGAGACGAAGTGGAGGCAGAATCGACGCTGTCCTCATTGCAATGTGGAACAGAATTACATGCGTAAACAGTGCAGCGCGTGGAGAGCAAACACGTTTTAGGGACCAAATGGACCAAAAAAGATCCGACAACATGCGACAACATTACCTAAAAGCGAAGTTGCAATCTCAGAAGTGGGACAATGCTTATGCCAAAAAGAAGATAGTTCAGAGAATGGTAAGCAAAATATAATTAGCACAACAAATTTTAGTTGCTCAAAACTTCTGTATATAGTTGGCAGAGTTGGAAGGTTCAGGCAACGCTTGTGTCCTTCTTGTGATAGGGAAAGAACCAAGCTACCGGTTCACGTACCTCACATGTAATGACAATGCACAGCTTATTTAAAGAAAAACAAGATTCGGGAAATAGTAACTTCGCTGCAGAGATAAGCACAATGTGTAATAACTTGAGGGATGAGTACGTCTCAAGAATAAAGAAGTAATGTTTTTGTCTTACAATATCGATCTTCACAATAATAATTCAGCCTGTAATTATAGAGGTGAACTTCCCAATAAATGGGTGGAATGTGAAAATGCAATGAATCTGGAAGAGATCGATGGCTTCCACAACTCCGTTCCAACAACCCAAGTGAGTCGACCAAAGTTAAGTAATTTTTAGAAGCGATTGTTTACAGTTTA
The DNA here is from genome assembly GCA_023053545.1 of Lepidurus packardi. Lineage (NCBI taxonomy): Eukaryota > Metazoa > Arthropoda > Branchiopoda > Notostraca > Triopsidae > Lepidurus > Lepidurus packardi. Next base: position 392,076 of record JAKZAN010000003.1, read on the forward strand.
CCCCAGGAGAGCCTTGTGGAATCGATAAGGGAACCACATGACAAAGAGGCTGCTGCATCTGCTGCTGTTATGATAACTCAAGAAAACCCTGCAGCTGTTATGGTCACACCAAAAAACGCTGCATTAAAGGACACGATTTTACAGAATGTATGGTGTGCTACTTTGGACCGGGCAATAAGCACACGTTCGGAGCCCACTGAAGTAATTCGATAAAAGTAAACGTACCGTTACATCCGTCGTGTGATTGTATACTTAGGTAACCTCTGGGCTGTTACAAGCCAATTCATTAGGGAAGAATATTCCTGTTGTCTCTTTTAAACCTAGAAATGTCGCTGCCCGCGGAGCACCGAAAAGAAGCGGAACAGGTGACTGGGTTCTTATCATATATATTGTATTGTTGATTGGTTCTTTTTATAGGAAACCTGAAGCAAAAATGCGACGATGGCAACAAAAAGGAAAGTGATTTTATCGCTTTAGACCAGTGGTCTTCAACGTGGGCGCTACCGCCCACTTGTGGGCGTTTTGAATTTTTCGGTGGGCGATTAGCATGTGGTGGGCGGTAGGGGGGCGCTGGGCATAAAATGCCCGGCGAATGATTTACCAATTTTACTTGAAAGGTAAACTACAGAGTACTTGTTTTCTCTTCAAGATTCAGTACCATTTTATTACCTAAAGCTTTAAAAGCACTACAGATTTCAGTGTATGGGGGGGGGGGGGGGTGGATTTTCCCTAAACAGGAACAAGAACATCATCTTTGCGCTCGGATTTATACTTCTCGAAGGGGAAAAGTTTAAGCAAAGGGAGAGCTTTCCAGGGCGCCTTCCTTTTCAAGCGAAGTATACGAAACTACTCCACACGACCGCACGACCGGCTGCTTAGTTTTTTTTTTCCAGAATTCTTCCCCCTTTGCTAGTTTTTTTTAAGAGGAAAGAGAAGTTTGGATTTGCTGAAAGGAAGAGTTCGCAAGTAAATACAGTCGCTTCTGATCTGCCCTTTCGAGCACATGTTCTTCCATTCGTGATCTCTTTTTATTAGGCTCTATTTTATCTGGTGGAAACATGCCACCTAAGAAGGTCAAAACACGCCAATACTCACAAGATTATTTGGCATATGGTTTTATTGAGTCACCTGGCGACAAACGCCTCCCATTGTGTCGGTTGTGTAACAAATCATTTTCTAACGAAGCCATCACGGCTGAAAGAACATTTTAATGTGATTCACTCGGATATGAAGGAAAAATCGCTTGATTTTTTTAAAGAGCTGCGGGAGAAATTTCTAAACCGTACCACCGTTACATCCCTCTTTCAGAAGAAAAATGTGTTGGCTAAAGATGGGCTTATCGCTTCTTATAAAATTGCCGAGCTTATTAGCAAGTGTGGTAAACCCCACACTATTGGCGAAAAGCTAATCCGGCCAGTTCTGCAGGAGGTCATTACTACAGTCATGCGTCAAAACCCTGCTGACTTTCTCAACGCGATACCTCTGAGTGCAACCTCCATGCAAAGGCGTATCGATGAGATGGCTAATGACGTGAAATTTCAACTTGCCACAAAGCCTAAAGCCAGGAAATTTTCGATACAGCTAGATGAGACAACGCTGGCTGATAATTCTTCCTTACTGATGGCATACGTGAGATATTTTGACGATAATTGCGCTTTGCAAGAAATAATGCTTTTTGCTGAGAAATTGGTCACTGATACAAAAGGCGAATCGGTATTTGCTGCACTGAAACTGTATTTCGAAAAAAACGAAATACCATTGAAGAACATCATTGCATGCGCAACTGATGGAGCCCCTTCTATGATTGGGCGTTATAAAGGCTTGGTCGCCTTTTTGAAAGAAGAAGTGCCAAGCATCTTCTCAATTCATTGCGTGGTCCATATGCAACACCTTGTGGCTAAGCAACTTAGTCCTTAGCTTCATGCCTCTCTAAACGTCATTGTTACTGCCATTAACCGGATTAAATCAAATGCGAAAAAGGACAGGATTTTTCGTCAACTCTGTGACGCAAACGACGAAGAATTTACCCGCTTACTTTTGCACATCGAGGTGCACTGGCTTTCCAAAGGCATTTGCCTTACCCGCTTTGTTGCCTTGTACAAAACGGTTATAGAATTCTTTACTGAAACCGGCGAGATTCGTTTCTGTAATGATCTGGAAAAGGTTAAGAAAGACGCAATTTATTTGGCTGGCCTCTATAGGAAATTTAATGAGGTTAGTTTGCAACTTCAGGGAAAGTGCGTCACTCTTGATAGACTGCAAGCGTTCTATCGCGGCGTTCACTGACAAACTAGATTTGTTTCGTCAAAACATTCTGAGGAATGAATTTTACCAATTTCTCGAACTTTTCTCAATTTCTGAAGAGCTTGAATTGTCCGATATCGAAAAATTTGGAAAACATCTCAGTGCTTTAAAGTTAGATACGCTCAATCGTTTCCGTGATCTACTGGACATGAAGGTAGCGCGGTGGATGGTCAACCCCTTCCTTTCTACCGCAGACAATGCAGAAATGGCTCATCAAGAGGAACTAGTGGAATTGCGAAATGACCCAGAAGCACGACTCTATTTTGACCAGGGAGGATACACGAAGCTGTGGCAGATAAAAGAAATTATACTTCGTTACCCGACTTTATGGAAAGAAATGGAATTGCCACTTCTGGCGTTTCCTACGTCCTATTTAGTCGAAACAGGCTTCAGCGCTGTGCTGAACTTGCTAACCAAGCAAAGAAATCGCTTAGATATAGTTGAGAGAGGAGATCTTCGTCTCTTTCTCACTAATATGAAGCCAGATATAGAAGCTATAGTCGCCAAACACCAGTGCCAGGGCTCCCACTAACTACGTATTCATTTCTTGCGTTAAGTCACGTAAAAAAACTTTCAGAAACCTTATGTGCAACCTATCTGCCATGTAAAACAAACTACATTAGTAACGAGCCATGGAAGTTTTCTCTGTGTTTTATGTACTCGGATTGAATTCGAAGTTCATCGAAATGGTTGTATTAAGAAAAAAAAGTCATTTGATATTCTGGAATATAAAAATATAAGATTACTAAAAAAATTAATAATGATGTTATATTTAAAAAGCTTATGTATATGGTAAATTGACGTAATTTTAGTCATAATATTTTATCTTCGTAAAAATAGTCACAGGGGGGCGCTGGAAGGTTTTGACTATGGAAAATTTGGCAAAAGTGGGCGGCGGCCCAAACAGGTTGAAGACCACTGCTTTAGACCGTCAAGTATGTAGATACGTTTATTAGGTTTCATATCCTGGGATGATATTTCGTAGCCCTTACCGTATAAATGTATTGCTTGATTGTAGAAAAAACATGTGGAACTTCCCCGTGGACCCTCAAAGATGAAGGAGAAAAAGCCAGAGGAAGCTATTGTTGGATATCAGGGAAAAACTTACTCCAGAATAACTGCTTTTGTGTGTATGTGTATTCTGAATTCCTATTTATACACTTTATTACAGGGAAGAGAACTAAAGTAGATCCACCTCCAGTTTACCAAGAAGGAAACTCAAATTCCACAGTAAGTATATCCAATTAAAAACATACAGGTTGCAAGAATACATTTTTTCTTTAGGTGATTGGTCATTCCACTTTGGCACAGATCACGTTAGAAGACGAGGTACAAGAGTAAACGTTAATTTGCGACTGTTTTCCGATTCACTTAGCGCTTTATTCATTTCAGGGAACTGTTGAACAGGAAGTGGAGCACGTGTTTACTCTACATATGGAAATTCCAGAAGACAACATATTTTGTCCAGAGGTAACGACAAAATTATCGTTATGATTTATGTAGCAACCGAACAGATTTTAGCGATTCAGTTGACAGATTTCTTGATTAATAGGTGGTGTAGCATTAAGAAGTGGAAGACGATGAAGGGGATGATGTTCACGTAATACTGGAGGCCGCGTGAACACCCAGCCAATCAGTATGAGAAATCAAACAATCTAATCAAGATCTGTGTTTCTGCCAGTTACCTGATTTCTGTACTGCCATCATAATGTGCAAAACTGCCAAAAATAAAAGAACTTCATTTTCTACACGCTGGGGTTTGCTTCCAGGAAGATTCCCACATCGTTCCATCCGCTGTCATCTGTAGGTTCGTCGTCTTCGTGCTCTTTCAACGATTGCTGGCTCTTCGCGAATCCTCTCGATTTTTGTAAAGGTCATTTCCTTCACAACGTCATATTCCAATTTAGAAAACTCGAAATGATCAAACGCATTGTCTTAAACTTCAGAAAGGTCTTAAGATTGTCATAATTTTAAGTAAACACCCCGAAGTGAATTATTTAACTTTTCTACCAAAATTAGTGCGATTTCATAATTACGTCCATAAAGAGAGTTAGGAATGATCTTTAAATATTATTTAAGCCATGCACAAAAATAACCACAACATTTTTTAGCGATTAGAAATCGCTGTATATTTATGCTGTATATTTACAAAATACAAATTGAATTGCTGCGTAGAAAAGGACATCTTTACCGAACAATTATTAAGATACTAATCTGTGACATTTGTGAGAAAAGTTACACCACTATGGAATAAAATAAGCCACAAATTGCTCATTATTACGTTTACTTTCCCTTAAATTTCTCGCTTTCTGTTCTGACACAGGCAACAGCGGGGCAACTGGCAAAATTAATTCTGACACATTAATGGGCACCTTTATATAGTATCCCTATCAACCAGAATCTTACAAGTAAACAACCCAAGTCAACAAGTAAGGCGAATTTAAAAAAAAAAAAAAATTGCCCCAACACAGTGTAAAAATTCTTTCACATAGTACCATAGAAGGGTTGAAAGTGACCTTTTTGTTTATTTCATTAGCGTTTTTAAATTTAAGGTTCAATAACTTAAAAAAATTTGCAGCTAAAAAGAGGTTTAACCTACCCCGTTGTGCTGGCCGATGACCTATACCAGCGGTCGGCAACCTACGGCCCGCGTGCTGAATCCGGCCCGCCAGCCCATTTTATCCGGCCCGCGACCCACGGGTGAAATATTACATGCATCCGGCCCGCGGTACCTTATAAACTAATATATAAGTTTTGACTACGTCGTTCCTTTAAAAAGATTTTCGCAAAACATCTGAATCCAACCCTAGTCTAGTCTGCTCAGCACAGTGTAGCCCGTGAAGCCTACTATTAGCATTTTGAACTGATTTCGCTGTTCCAGTTCCACTTTTAGCTTGACGCTGCCACGTTCGCGTTCTGCGGCTATTCATAGTGGATTCGCCTCGTTGTGCTTCACTTTCGTGATAGTAAAGTAGCCAACTTTCTGTGATACTGTAGCAAATTCTTCCACTTTCTGGGAAAATGTCAGCAAAGCGTCGAAAAGTTGATACCGAATGTCACAATTTCCAAGAGTGCTGGACTGATCAATACTTCTTTGTCCAGCATTTCGGAAAACCTATATGTCTCATTTGCCAGGCAAGTGTTGCCGTTCATAAAGAGTTCAACATCAAGCGACACTACGAGGCTAATCATTCTAACCACGCTGAATTTACCGGTCAACTAAGAAAAGACGAAATTGCTAAACTCAGTCGTAGTCTGCAAAAGCAAAGCTTGGTATTTAAGAATCAGAACTCAGAATCTGAGAAAAACACACTTGCGAGTTTTGCTGTCTCAAAACTTATAGCAGAGGAAATGAAACCCTTCACAGATGGTGATTTTGTAAAAAAGTGTTTGATGGCCGTTGTAAACATAGTATGTCCGGAGAAAAAGGATCTTTTTTCAAATGTAAGCCTTTCGGCGAGAACCGTTACGAGGCGAATTGAAGAAATATCAGCTGACCTGAAAAGCAATTTAAGAAAGAGTTGCAAGGAATTTCAGTTCTTCTCAATAGCCCTTGATGAGAGCACTGATGCCACTGATACTGCACAGCTTGCAGTATTTATACGCGGAGTTACTGAAACCTTCGAAATTGTCGAGGAATTCCTAAAACTGGTACCTATGAAGGGTACTACCAAAGGAGAGGACATTCTGGCAGCATTGCTTCAGTGTTTTTCGAATCTCGATTTGGACTTGACAAAGCTTGTGTCCGTAACAACCGATGGAGCTCCGGCTATGGTCGGACAGAATAAAGGCGTCGTGGCCTTACTTAGGAAACATATGGAAGGCCTCGGAATCGTTCACGATGTCACAAAGATACACTGCATCATACACCAGGAAGCACTGTGTGCCAAAACATCGAATCTGAATGAAGTAATGGACGTGGCTGTAAAAACGGTCAATGTAATCTTGTCTCGGGGTTTAAATCATCGTCAATTTCGAACACTTTTGTCCGAATCGGAGAATGAATATGGAGACTTACTTTATTACTGTGATGTTCGTTGGCTTAGTCGTGGTGCTATGCTAGGAAGAGTGTATTCCCTCCGTGAAGAAATAGCTGGCTTTCTTGAGAGCAAAAACATGAACGCCAAAGAATTTCGGGATCAAACGTGGCTTTCAAGCCTCGCGTTTCTAGTCGACCTAACGAGGCATTTGAACAGCCTGAATTTGCAGCTTCAAGGAAAAAATCAACTGATCCATGAAATGTGGAGCCACGTTACTGCATTCGAAACAAAGCTTCGATTGTGGGAAAACCAGCTTGAGAAGTCTAATTATTCGCATTTTCCTACACTCGCGGAAAGAAACCCAAAAGAAAGCTGCGAATTTGTGGCAGTGATCCGCACTCTAAAAAGCGAGTTTGCCTCACGTTTTGCTGATCTCCGATCACACGTAGTCGATTTCAGGATGTTTAGTACACCTTTTGATGTCGACGTAAATAACGTTCCGGATAATATTCAGATGGAGCTCATTGAGTTGCAATGTAATGATGTGTTGAAATCAAAATTCAATGCAGGTGGTGTACCACTAACAGATTTCTACAAGAAGTATCTTCTTGAGTCCGGGAGTCACCCGAACTTAACTAATTACGCCAAAAGGATGGCATCAATGTTCGGTAGCACTTACGTGTGTGAGCAATTGTTTTCAAAAATGAAACACACAAAAAATCATTTGAGAAATCGAATTACTGACGAGCATTTGGGCGACGTACTGCACTTGGCATCGTCTGGCATGTCGTGTGATATGAAGAAACTTTCAGCTGCCAAACAGCACCAAGCGTCACATTAATTCTAGTTCAACTAAGTCAAATCAATGTTAAAACGAATATCGAACCCATTATAAGAGTAATGCAATGCACTGAACTTATTGTCTCTTTAAATTGAAAATACAGACAATTCTTCCAATAAAGCACATTTCGGATTAAATAAACATCTTTCCTGATCCTCCAAAATTTTATTACGGCTGAATTTTGAATTAGTAGTTCAAAGGATTAATCCGGCCCGCCACTACCCTCCATGCATTTGTTCTGGCCCGCGTTGGGTAAAAGGTTGCCGACCCCTGACCTATACCCTATGCTAACTTGCCTTTACTTAATAACCTAACCTAATCTACGCTAAATCACTAGTCCATTAACTTGCCCGTGTGGTTTTAACGCGCCTGGGTTTAGTGCATTAAAATAGGTTAAGATTTTTTTTATTAGGTTTGGTTTCTTTACGGTCTAGTTATAATTTATGCTGGAACTAGTTACTGGTCAGACAGACCTATTACTAGCAAAGTGAACATTTGTAAGATTTTGATTAAAATACTGAAACAAATACTACCTTCGCTACGCGGGTCTGTTCATCTCTCGTACACATGTGAAAAAAAATCTGCTACACGACCGCCAAGTGAGAGGGTTAGGTTAGGTTCCTCGTCTAAGTTTATGATCACTGTCAGGAACGTCTGTTGTTAAACTTAAAAGCAGTTTAACACAAAAAATTTAACTACTAAACAAAACAACGTCACGTGAAACGTAAACAAAACAAAGTCACGTGATCCCGCGCTGAAGCGAAAGCCGTGGGCATATAATCCTGCAATTTCCTACAAGGGTTGTACCACCAACTTTCAGATACATGGTGATAGCTTAGCGAGCAACGTACCCATTACACGTGGGGTGAAGCAGGGGGACCACTATCCCCACTTTTATTTAACTTGATCATCGACGAAGTCCTAAAATCTCTTCCCAAGGAGATCGGTTTTGAAATATCCGGTGAAAATTTCAATGTCCTCGCCTATGCAGACGATCTAGTGCTGGCTGCCAAAACTAGCCAAGGCTTACAGCACTTACTAGACATAACAACAACAATTCTAGCGAAAAGAGGATTTGAAACGAATCCGGAAAAATGCTCAACAATCGCCATCAAAACCGATTCAAAGAAGAAACAGACTTTCGTTGACGACCAAGAAAAATTTAAGATTGGAGGAAAAACTATACCTACCACGACATTGCAACAAACGTGGACATATTTGGGAATACCATTCAGCCAAATTGGCAGCAGCAGTTCATGCAACCCCGTCTTCATTGGGTTAATGGAGAAACTGAACAAGTCACCGCTACTTCTCCAACAACGTCTTTATGCGCTGAAATACTTCATTATAACGAGAATGACACCTGAACTGGTGCTTTCATCAATCAAAAAGACCGAATTGAAGAAGATTGATGTGGTCATAAGGAACATCTTAAGAAAATGGCTCAAACTACCTCATGACACCCCGAAATACTACTTCCATGCCCGTATTCGAGATGGTGGTCTAGGTTTCCCAATGCTTCGGTGGAGTATACCGAATCTACGTAAGAAACGATTACTAAAACTTAGTAAATCGGAAGACAAGCTAATGCGTAAGATATCAAACGACGACATAATAACCGAAGTGCTGCAAGACATATTCTCGATGCTTGCAAACAAAACAAAGCTCACGTTTGATAGCCTACAAACGATTCAGAGCTATTATGCGCGAAAGATATGTGGATCCATAGATGGAAAACCACTAGCCTACTCCAACAACTGCCCATCAATTAATAGCTGGATCAACGTAGACCACGCTAAGCAACCTGTCTCTATCTTTAGAGACAGTATAAAATTGAGAATAAACGCACTGACAACGGTTAGTAGAACAACCAGGGGTACTGAGCAAATCAGAAATTCTAGAGCCGGCTGTAGTGGTCCCGAAACACTCAACCACATTCTACAGATTTGTCCAAGATCACACGAGACCCGAATCCACCAGCACGATAGGGTCTCAAAACTCCTGCACCATTTCTGCAATGGCGCGGGTATATTTGCCTCGACGAGCCAAAATTTAAAACAAGTCAAGGACTAAGGAAACCTGACTTAGTAGTTTTCTTACCAACAAACTACACAGAAGACACGAAGGAGGACATATAGAACCTCGTTAGTCCAGAGTGCGCGGAACGAATATCCTTCCCCAAAAAGCTCTACCCTTCGTCTATTTCAGGAACAGCCTTTGTCATTGACACACAAGTCGTTACCGATGATTGTGAGCGAACCAACATCGAACGACTACACCGGCTAAAGACCGAAAAATACAAAAATATCCGCGAAATCAATAATTCTCTTCATAATCTACCCCAGGTTGACAATGTGATCCATACATCTGCAAGTTTTAACTGGCGAGGACTTATCGCGAAGGAAGCGGCTGATGACCTGCTCAAACTCGGGATCACCAAAGGCCAACTAAGAATCCTATCCTGCCTAGAAAAAGGAGTGCACGTTTGGAGGAACTTTAATAGAACAACAAAGATGAAAACGAGTGATCCCCGACGACAACGTGAGAAAAGACAGTTTCAAATTTGAAATCACATACTCCTTGCCCATACCATGTCACCAAGATTGGAGGAAACACTATACAAACCACGACACTGCAACAAACGTGGACATATTTGGGAATACCATTCAGCCAAATTGGCCGCAGCAGTTCATGCAACCCCATCTTCTTTGGGTTAATGGAGAAACTGAACAAGTCATTGGTATGAGGTCATCTACATGCCCTCTATTGATATGTAACCTTGAGGGCAGCTTTGCCTAATGAAAGGTCAGTTGAGTAAGGAAAAGGGGAGAGAGAGGCAGTCACAGTTGAGCCTGTGTCCGGTTAGCACTGGGTTTCCTGGATGGTACTAGCGCTTTACAAAAAGACTCGGAACGGCGTGTCGGCGCCGAAGTCCTGGGTCACCCCAAGACACCCTCGTATCTTTTTCCTCCCCCTCTTCGATTGATGAAAGCAACCTTACTTACACATCCGACATCTGCGAAAGATGTTTCCAAACTCAAAATGGCCATCTAGCACACATGTCTAGATGCATAAAGACTCACACGCGCTAAAAAGCTCGGAGAACGACTAGGAACGGCGCGTCGTCTGCTATGTTACAAAACCTGACGAAGCCCCACGGGGTTAGGCGAAAGGGAACCCGGTTGCGGATACGTCCGACCTCTCGTAGTTCGTCGTGGTAACATGACATGACACAGAGAAGCTGGCGGAGACCACAGGAAGAGTTTTTTTCTGCTTGAGGGGTCGAGACCCTGGAATTCTGTTGCGGAACGATATGGTTTTAACCCCGAAGAGCGCTTAAGACGTTTAACTCCTGATAGGCCTCCTCGTGGCGGCACTGGGAAATGATCAACTCAGTACATCCCTACGATGAGTTGATTATTCATTCCCATTTCTGATTCCAAATCGACAAGTGGTACAGAAGTGCAGTGCGAAATATCGAAAAAAAAGCGTAGCAAAACCTTTTGGAACCAGGTGACAAATTTAGAGTTACCAGTTTTGTTTTGTTTTTGCTCTCTTATACTACTTGTATACATATTCCCAATTCGTTCGTATTTAGCATCTTCAAAAAAATAGTTTTACCCTAACGCTATCTTTTCTTTCTTTTTCCTGGATGGAAACACCAGAAAGGAATTAGCAAAATTACCCGAGAACACTGCGGAATATTAGACTGAGTTATTCTCCCATCCCTCACCAGAGGACAATAAGGAGATCAAAACCAATAAAAAAGCGCGCTTTTAGACATTTGGCGCCCAATAATACCAATGGAGATCAAAGCTAACATGCCGCCCTAAAACACCGCCCGGGGTCTGACAATCTATATACCATAATCTAAATCTACCATATCAAGGCAAATCTGTTCGAATAGCCTTGACAATGGTCGGGATCTAATGAAATTCACGACTTCAATTGCCGACTTAGGCTGCGGTCTCACTGCCCGAAAAACCTTGGGAATTGGGGAATTATACCCTCGGTTTGCTATTCCGATAGGTCTCACTGAGCATACCCAGGTATTTTTGTGGGAATTCGTTGGGAATTGTCTACCTGGAAATCAGCAAGTGTATTTTACGCAAGACTATGGGAATTGCATTGGCACCGCCTTCGCGCGGTTTTCGAAAGAGAGAATACTGGTTATTGTTGAAACGAACATAAATTTAAATGAAAAGAAAATTTGTGTAATTTTAATAACGACAATAAGTTCTTCATTGATTGACTAAAATTTGCTTTTGCTTAACTTAACAATATGAAATATTAATCCATACATACTTCTTTGTTCCCAAGAGTTCAGTCATAAGCCTTTACTTAAATATAGAACTTAATCTTTCTAACCTTGACATAACTTCCTCATAATTGTCTTTCCACTTGGTGTTCTTCCGCGTTAGGTATTTCCAATATAAGTACTGTGCATCAAAAACTTTAGTCAGTATTTTGCCAACACGGCACAAAGACCCAAAGTTTCATTACCACAAGTGATTTGATTATTTCTTGGTAAGTCTTCATTTCATTTTTTATTGGTAATCCGGCGTGAGCTGAGCTCGTTGCCCAATGTTATTGCACTTTAGAGCATGTGAATTAAAGCAATTTTTTTAAACTATAGGCATTGAGATGGAAGGGAATGCATCGGGTACTAAAGGTCGCCACTGGAGTCACGAGGAGACCTTACATTTGATCGAAATTTGGGGTGAGCCTTCTATGCAGCTCAAATTCGACAGCATGACGCGGAAGGAATCACTATACAAGCAAATAGAGCTGGAACTGCAAAATCGAGGGTCTTGTCGAACCGTTGCGCAAATCAAAGAAAAATTGCATACCCTTAAGGCCAAGTACAAGGAATGGTCTCTCAAACTAAACAAAAGCGGAGCTGGGGACTTCAAGGTCGAAAATACATTCCCGTTTTACAACGCGATTGATAACGTTATTGGGAATAGGCCTGGCAATAATCCGTTGAACGTATCGGACAGCATAATCCTTCATGAGGGTACTGCCGTGATAGATGATAGCATTACGGAAGAAGTAGTGATGCAAGAGCAAGAGTTCGAAAGTTTCAATTCTTTAGATAGTTCCACTACACCCTCTGAAGGTAACTAGCTACTACACGATGATAGGAATAGTATGTAATTCTATTTTTTTTAGAATATGACAAACCAGGGCCGTCCTTGAAACGAAAAAAAGATAAACTTGAACGCACACTTGATTCCGTTGTTGACAGATTCTACGAGCGCGAGGAAGCGGTCTTGAAGCAAGAGAGTGAAACTCTACTATCAATGAAAGAGATGTTGGAAAAAAGACACAAGGAAGACATTGAACTACGAATCTCACAGATGGAATTCATGAAAGAACGCACGATTCGTGAAGACGAAAGAAAAGATAAGATGATAAACCTCATGGAGAGATTTTTGGAGCCGCCACAAAAAAAAAGAAATGACTAATGTGATGCAATTATTTGTTGTAATTGAACATCATTGATAATACAGTCAACGTAAGTTTCAAGAAGTGCATTTCTTATTAGTTCTGGGTTTGCGAAGTCGGCTACAGCCCCTGGTCCGTCTTCTTGTACCTCAACATCTTCTTCAAAAACACAATTCCAGGAATCATCAATCGAATCACGTTGATCCTCGCAGATATTATGCAGAATACAGCACGCGTGTATGACGATGTTAATTCTGATGACTTGCGTATCGTTTCTCTTCAAAAGGCATCTCCAGCGAGATTTCAGCTTTCCAAATGCTCTTTCAACTAGCATGCGTTTGCTGCTCAGCTCTCGATTAAATCGCTCCTTTTCTGGCGTTATGGCTGTCGTTGGAAACGGTTTCATTAGCCAGTGCAGTAAAGGGTAAGCCGCGTCACCGAGAATGTAGTATGGTACTTGAACACCGGCAACATCACGAGTTTCTGGAGGGAAAAGCCTGTTCTGTTCGGCGAAGTTATAAAGGTTACTGTTGACAAGAACTCTGGCATCATGAACAGAGCCTGGCCAGCCAATATTCACATTGATAAACTTAAGGGAGCTATCAACTACGGCTTGCATTATAACAGTGTAGCCTCCTTTACGAACACAATAATAATCTGCCGGAAATAATTTTGGGGCAAGAATAGGGATATGTGTGCCGTCTATCGCGCCGACACACTGGGGGAAGTTTCGTTCAGCAAAGTATTCAACAGTCTCTAGCAAGTCATTTCCAGTAGGTAAACGTATAACTTTTCGCCCAAGACTTCTCAGAATTGATTTGCAAGTATCATGAAAAATTTTAACAGCTGTAGATTTACCAATTCCAAAAATTTCTGCTAAATCTCTGAACTCGATATTCGTCCCAAGTCGCCATAAAGTTAACGCAATTCTTTTTTATAGAGAGACAGCTTCGCGAAAGTGTGTTGTCTTTTTTTCCAACGTTTCTTTTAACAGATTGCATAAGTGCTGGAAAGTTCCTCTTGACAGGCGAAAGGTGCTTTTCCACTGGATATCGCTAAATCTATACTTTATAGCGATCCATAATTTATCACATCTGTCAAACTTCCAAATCGAACGGGGTATCGAGCTTGTCGGTAACGTTTTCAGGAGCAATTTCAAAAAATTAAAAAACCTCCTCCTGCGTACTAAATGAGATCTGAAACGCTCTACGTGTTGTTCTTCGATTGTAAGATTGAACACTGCACGGGCAGCTTCGTCCATTAGAGCCACTTGCGAAGAAAAATCTAAACATAAAATGTGACGCTTAGAATTTAATACTACATTTATTGAATTTTTACATACCGTCATCATGAAAAGGATTATACGCTTCAAAATACACGAACAGCAATGCCACAAAACGTTTGTCAAACATTATAGGGGAACGTAATGGATGAAAGGTAGTACATTACAACAATGGTTTTATACGTTCAGCATGAACTGTGTTCTGATTCGTACTAAAGGAAATGAGCCAGTGAAATACACATTCCTTATTATTTGACCTAGGCCATATGTAACAAAAGATAATCCCTAGAGTGTGAAGTATCGGTGCAATTTTCCTCAGAAGGACTAATGAATGCAAAGAAGCGGCAAATCACTAAAGAATTGTACGAAAACTCTTGCTCTTCTTCGGGTGTGACAATTCATTTTTGCTAATATGACCTTTCGTGTTTTTTTTTTATTTGGGGAAGACCATGAGTGCATTTTGAGTGACCATGACTTCTATGAGTGTGACTTTTTTCGTAGTCAATTAGAAAAATCGAATGTTACCTTTGCTCGACCGAGCTCATACAAGAAACTTCCTCGTGGTAGGTTTTCGAACATAGTAACTACCACAGTTAATTATTTTCATTGATAAATTAATAGTTTTCATTTTTTAGACGTGAAGCCCGTCCGCGAAAACTGAGACCGCGAAAAGGGACCCGCGAATAAGGAGCTATCACAGTAGAAAAACCCTAGCCATACGCAAAAAACCATGCTCCTTTTCAGGGGGAAGGATACCTCGTGAATTCCTGCCATTACGCGGATTTTTCCTCAATCATCAAGTCCCCCTTTCCAGTGTGACCGCACTCCCAATTCCTTCGAACAAAAAAGGGTGATTTGCGCTTGACCGAGGTCATAATGATGCGCCGCCTTCGCGCGGCTTTCAGATATATGAAACTTGTTTATGACAAAATATTACTATAACAGGAGAACTTTTAGAAATTATGTTTAAATTCGTATCTGTAAGTCATTTAGTATCAAGAAGCTCCCAAGTACCGTACGGAAAAACAGGTTATACACGCACTGTGACAAGAAATCATTAGAAAGAACTTTACGTGTTCAATCCCTTCGAATTTTGCGCTAAATATCGATATATGGAAATAATCGGCTTATCGGGGATTTCCTATGGAAATTCGTTAGATGTGACCTGTGGTGAAAGAAACCTTGGGGTTTTTGCCTACCTGCGTTCCACCCTGGGGTTTAATTCCTACACAGTGAGACCGCAGCCTTAAAGGACTTCATTAAGGGCAGGGCTAAGGTTTTTGGATACCAGTACTTCCCTGTGGATGGTACTATACCTTCCAAAAAAACGAGTATAGGGAAACCACAGTGGGCTAATCCTTACCCGTGGGATTAATTAAAATTTGCTCGTTCGAACCCGCTCCTCTCTAAAACCAAACCAAAACTAAGGAAAGTAGAATCCTAGTTTCTCCGAGGTGGGTTTATTTTTGTGAAAGGTAATATTACTAGTCTATATCACACTTGCATGTCAGTTTCTAATAAACATGGCTCCTCGTCTGACATCAGACAAAAAGGGAGAAATTCTTGGAATGAGAAATAGTGGTATTTCGATAAAACAAATAGCGTTGAGGTTAAATGTAAGCAAATCAACAGTGCAAAGGTGGGTTAATCGGAAAGAAAATGAAGGAAAAGTGGAGAGAAAATAATGTAAGAATGAAAATGCTTGTTAAACAGAATTTTCAATGTAATATTGTAGGTTGGCTCTGCTCGTCCAGAAATATTAAGCGTAAATGAGAAAATCAACTTGATTGCCGCTTCCGTAGCATATCCAACTTTGCCAATGAGAAAGAATGAGTTCAACTTTCTGGCCAGGAACATGATATTTCAACGCAAACAGGATCCATAATTCTGGCGAAAGCAGGTATCAGATCTCGAAGACCCGCTAAGAAATTTATTCTGTCAGAGCGACACAAAGAAGCTAGAGGCTCGGTTTTGCGAACAATTCCGAAATCGGGATTATGAGTATTGGGCAAGTGTTGTTTTTTCGGACGAAACAACAATTTCTTCTGTTTCCAACAAACCTACTATAGTTTATCGCGAGGTAATTACTACTTCGGCTAATAAGATTTATCATCACATCAGTTGCACAATTTCTTAGAGAAACAAGCGCTATAGCGATGGAAATGCTGAGGGACAGTTGTCGAAGTGGGAGATTTCCAGTATCTGCGTTTGCCTGGTTTTCTGCTACTAATGGATTTAGTTCTCTTACGAGAATCACAAGAAAACTGAATGCGGAAAATTATGTCGAGATTCTTTCTCAAGAACTTCCCGTAATGCGCGAAGCACTCGGCGATGCCTTGGTTTTTCAGCAAGACAATTCACCTGTGCATACAGCAAGATCAGTTAGACCGTATCTTACTGAACAAGGCATTACGCTTCTACCACATCCTCCACGATCACCCGAGCTCAACCCGATAGAGCATGCCTGGGCCATGCTGAAGCGAAGGATAAAGTAAAATTTCTATCAATTAAAAAAAATCACAGTTTTTTATTAGCACTTCGACCTTACGAGGAAAAGAAGGACTCTGGGTTCAAGTCCTTCGTGTATGGGATGAAATATTGGAAGACCCTCATTTTTGGATCACATTAGCAGAATCAATGCCAAGAAGATTGGAGATGTGCCGTGATAACAATGGAGGCAGTACAAAATATTAAGAGGAAAAGCCAGCAGCTCACTTTCAATTTTTTTTGGGGGGGAGAGGGGTTTGGCAAGAGCATTTCTGTAAGAGTATTTTCTCTGTTCTACAGCCCAGGGTTAAAACGAATTCCGCTTTCTATACGTTTCGGTTTTTAGACAGGAGACCTACAAATCGGTTCTTTAAGCAGTCTTTAATTAATCCCACGGGTAGGGGATTAGACCACTGTGGTTTCCCTATACTCGTTTTTTGGAAGGTATAGTACAATGAGTCCAAAAACAGAAAGGAAGTTTTTCACGGATCAAAGTTTGCAAACCGCCGTAACGCCCCGATATAGAACTGTACGTTACGGCAGTTTGTGCACACACCTACACATTTCTTCCAGTTGATTATATTCTCTTTCATGAAAGATTGTAGAATTTCAAAAATATCTGTCGCTTTAGTTCCAGATTTAATTCCCCTGCAGAAGAGACGATCTTCGCAAAACTTGGTAATACTCTTATCCATATAACTTATATAGCAAATGAGATGCGCATCAGTAGCCCAATCTAACTGAATAGCAAAATTACAAGTGAGTGTCTGAACTAACTGTTCGTTAATATCTTCGGCAATATCAGGAATTCGACGACTAATGGTGTTGTCAGACAAAGGTATAGTTCCTTGATGAATACAACTTGAACAACGAATCAGACTAGTGCTGTTATGCTTTCTTTCACACGAGACGTTGCTCCCAAATGATCGGCTTCGTGGTGCTACAAAAAAGCAAATTGGGATCAACTTAGAAAGGATGCAACAACAGAGCTAGCTAAGGCCAATCACGTATGTTCAGATCTCCCAATCTCGCAAGCGATTGATAAAGCAGCGACAGGAAAAGCAGCCCTCACCCTCGCGGAATTACAAGCTCGAACACTAATACCGATTTCAGCGTGGAAGAAAAAACCATTAATCTTAAGAGTTTGCGAAGAAACAAAGCAACCGGAATGGATGACTTCCTAACAATTGTTTTAAAAGATCTTTGGGAACCACTGCTAAGACACTCGGCATATCTACTGTGCATTACTCGCCCTCGGTCACTATCCCGATGTATGGAAAACAGTTCAAGTCTCCCACTCCACAAGCCAGGGAAGAGACTACACTCAAGATGAAGTCTCTTCATTAATTAACAAGCTTCGCCCTTTTAAAGCTGCTGGGCACGATGATATACAACCGGTTGTAATTAAAGAAGTCTGGAATGTTATAAAAGAACCCCTGCTTTGCAATTTTTGATGCCTCTATAAAGCAAGGCTACTATCCCGAAATTTGGAAGAAAGCAAAAGTATTAGTCCTCCCCAAGCCGCACAAGTTGGACTACGAGACTCCGAAAAGTTTTTGACCTATCTCTTTGCTCCCCGTTATGGGAAAGATACTTGAATCAGCGATGACTGAGAAACTGCGGAAAATTACCGAAGACAACAATCTCTTTTCTAATAAACAATGGGGCTTCAGGAAAAATCGATCCACAGTTGACGCCCTTGAAACGTTAACCAACAAAGTTTTACAGGCCATTGACAAGGGTAATGTCCTCACTGAGCTCCTTTTGGACATTAGTGGCGCGTTTGATAATGTTATACATAACCAGCTAATCGACGCAATGAAAAAAATCCAAGTACCTGTCCCTCTTGTCAAATGGATTCCTAGTTTCCTCGAAGATCGAAACGCCGTAATAGTCCAAGGTACAACAGAAAGTCTCGTTTATCGAATTTCAAAGGGTGTCCCCCAGGGCTCACCCCTTTCTCCCTTACTATTTTTAATCTACGTCAATGGTTGTTTCAGCACTATCAAACGCAAGAAAATTGACCTCGAGGGTTATGCGGATGATACTATCCTAACCACCTCCAGCAAATCTAGCGAACAAAATGTTAAGTTTTTATCCCGGAATATCAACGCGCTCGAAAAGTGGGGTATATGCCTAAACCTTAACTTTGCCAAAGAAAAAATTAACTAATTCATTTTCACCGTAAACATTCAGCAGAGGATGCTCCTCTGACTTGGGGACAAACTATCATCTACCAAAAAAAATCGGTTCGCTATCTGGGACTGTATTTTGATAAAAAGTTACGGTGGAACGAGCATGTATCCTACTTATTTAAACAACGCAGCTTCTCACTTCGAAGGTTAAACAAAATCAGCAACTGGAGCAAATCTGTAACAAGTAAACAATTGAAAACGGTCTTCCAAACTACAATTATCGCCAAAATGCTGTATGGCTACCTAGCATGGTCCAATGTTTCCAAATCTCAGCTTCAACCACTTTGTCAACTTCTGAGGAAAGGCCTTTTAATAATCACGGGAGCTTTAAAAACCACCCCAACTGCCTCCTTAGAAGTAGAGACCGGTATTCCACCTATTGCACTTATTCTTTTGGAAAGTCACTTAAATTTCTACGCCACTAGAAATTGGATCAATTCGCCTGCTAAATCGATTACCTCAAAGAAAATAAGTTATACACCTTGTGCTGAAAGAGCTCGTCAGATAATAACCAAAATATGGCCAACTTCTCCCAAATCCCTGAAAGAAGCTGAAGACCTCATATCTAAATTCATCCTTCACGCTTGGTGCGAGAAATGGGTAAAATGCCATTTTGCAATTAAGGACCTCAACGCTTTTCCCGATAAGAAACCTATAATTGACAACAATATTCCAAGGAACATCTTAGCTCTGGTGATCAGAATTAGATCTACGCATTTTCCGTGTAAAACGTATTTTAAGAACATAAAAAAAGTTGACAATGACATCTGTATCTGCCAATCCTAGTCCAGACAAAATGTCCCCCACCTTCTCTTACATTGTACCAAACTAAATCACGAACGCGCCAAATTCCTTCGACAACTGTGTGTGTTAAAAGTGCATTTTAATCCGCGTATTCTCTTATCTGATCCCAGAAACTTTTATGCCCTGTCAAAATTTGCACATGAAATGGAGAAGATAGCTAAGTTATGAAAGCACTTATCAATCTCCCTTTGTAACCCAATCCAAATTATCTTTACCCTTTGTATCCCATTACTCCCCCCCCCCTATTTTAGAAGAGGTTACTACTCTTCATTCGTTTGTGCTCAGTTAAATTGTAAACGTAAACATTCACTGTGATGGTAAATTAAAGAACCATCAACAGGCGGTAGCTTATGATGGATTTTTTCGATAAAAAAAAGTTACTCTACGTGTTCTACGAAATATGGGCAAAAATCTAATATGGGCAAAATGTAATCTAAGTGCTCTACGGAATATGAGCAAAGTCATCCGGATCAACAGAGAAAAGTTCGTTCCCTTATTGTGAACGCCATTATAGGAGGCGGCCTACCGATATCGATTGTCGAAAATCCGGAATTCCACACTTTCTTAGAATTCCGGGATAGAAGAGTTACCGTACCTTCGAGGCAGCATATAACTAGTACGATGCTTCCAAATATTACAGCGGAAAAGAAAGGTCGAATGCTCGAAGCACTGGCCAACGTGAGGTACGTCGAACTCACGATGGATATTTGGACAGACAAGACGAATGCATTCTTACCTGGGAGTTACGGCTCACATTTCACTAGTTTGCCTTTGCTTCGTACCTATTAGCATTCAAGGCTTTCAAGGGATCTCATACAGGCGAACTAATTGGGAACGCCTTTGAAGAAGCAGTGACGGAGTTCAGTCTTGAAGACAAAATAAGTTTCATCGTTACAGACAACGCTAGAAATATGAAAAAAACGTCGTTTGTACTAAACGAACCCAAGCTTGCAACGCCGGAGAGTTCCGAAGATATTTTCCTTGCGGGAACTGACAGTATCTCAGATGAAGAACTTTGGCAAGACCTCGATGAGGCAGACGAAGGACACGTTAGGAACGTAGTTGAATCGCAAGCAACAGATCGAATCCCTTGTTTTGCGCATACGCTGCAACTAGTCGTCCGCGATGGACTATAAGTCGCTAGCAATAACTCAGTAATTGCTAAATGTTGTCAACTCGCCAATATTTTGCATCGTAGCTCTTCAGCGAAGACATCTATCGAAGAAATAATGGGCAATGGGAAAGTAATTCCAGTCGCGAACGCTACACACTGGAACAGCCTGTACAAGCAACTGGCTACTGTGGGTTCTCTTGACAATCGAAAATACCTTCAGTTCACAACAGAAAATCGTCTGAACAATTTGGCATTCACAGCAAGAGACTGGGAGAATTTGCTAGAATTAATCGAAGTTCTCGAACCGTTCGATGAAGTTCGATGAAGCGCAAATTCGCGAGTATTTGCGAGTTAAGCGCAAATTTGAAAAGTACGAGAACATACCGACCGCGCTTAAGGAGAACCCATCACTGTCGCCTCTTTTTGAAAAGGTATTATGTATGCCTGCAACTTCTGCACATGTTGAGAGAGTTTTCTGCAAAAATGGCCTGTTAATGAGACCCCACAGGGCTAGCATGTCAGATGAAACATTGTCAATGCTAATGCTGACGTCTGTTAATAAATAGTAATGTCCCCGGCAATACAAATAGTTTTAATTCTTATCAATTATTTCCTACTACTTCTTTGAATACGTAAGTTTTAATTATCAAAGTAAAGCTTTATTCAATTTTCTGCCTTTGTCTCGAGACCAAGACCAACGACCAAGACAAAGACCAAATTGGTCTCGAGACCGGTCTCGGTCTCTTTCGGTAGTCTCGGTCGGAAACATGATGTCTCGGTCTCGAAAAGTTTTGGACGGTCTCGGTCTCGAGAAGGTCGGTCTCGACAACAGCCCTGCGGGTCACTGAGCGTCATCAAACGTAAGCGCAAACACAATCAACATTTCGCAGACGATTAATTGCTTCCTATTTCAGGCTCACCCAGTGAGGGAAATATTAGACTCAACCCACAACCTGTCAGCCCTCGAAAAGTGGGCAAAACGACTGACTTGAATTGGTGAAAGAGAAGACCGAACTAATCCACTTCTCGAGAAGACGAACGCGGGAATAAGCATCTGTTGCCTTGGGAGCCTCAATGGTCCAGCCGAATGAGGTAGCTTGAGGTACCTTGGCACGACACATGACTTTATGCTGCTATTAGCCCATGTCGCAGAGCAATTACACTGCAGAAAGGATTCCAGAAACAATGGAATGTCTCGAAGTCGATCAACTGTTCCACAAGCTTTTTTTGGCAACGGTCATCGCAAACTGCGCTGTGGTTTCCCTATATGGTGCAACGTCTTAGATTCGAGATTACATGTCCTTTACTACACACATCAAGAGGGATTGTTAACCACAACAGGTATCTTACAACAACTGTAGCCCCGCAAGTCGAGACAGGATTACCTCCTATTGGGCTGCTCCTGGAAATAGGTTATTGTGACATTTTCCACCGGCCAAAACAGAAGTCAACACCTCCTGAGAGAGCAAAATGCCTCATGTCGACCGCCTGGAAAGGTATACATGTACAAGCCAATTAGAAGCAAAGAAATGGATAAAGGAAGAATAATGAAAAGTAGAAAAGTCGATGGGAAACAATTAAGAACCCCTTAAAAGACCTCTACATTTCTTAAGAATTTTGGGGAGAAACCGTTTCTGTCAAATCCCACAATAACCCCACATACCGTAACCAAATTAAAACCGAAAATACCCTTGAGCAAGGAATGACACTGGCCTTCTTACAAACGTTCAAAAACCATAAATGTAGTACACGACTAGGTACGCACGAGATGGGATTACGGGTCATTGTTGACATTGGATTTACGCGATACGGTTCCAACGGTTACCTAATACAGACTCGTTCAGTTAATCACAACTATCCATAACTGTTGTGTTCTCAAAGAAGGGTTAGTCAAGACTGCTTGTATTGATACCACGGCTTCCCCACCTGGCATCGCCTCAGGTACAAAGGACACGATACAACACATAAGTCAATACGAAAAATTTTTGGTAGCGCTGGACATCCTAATCCAAGAAGATGACACCCAAGTAAAGCAGCAAGCGACTGATAAACGATGCTTAGCTTTAACGGTGCACTACGCGAGTCAAGAAGTGCGCGACGATATCGTCAACAGAAAGTAAAGATACATATAACTAAGGTAAAATCGCTCGCACAGGCATACTTCCAGCCCAAATAAAATCTCGAGCTAGGGATATTCCGCTTCCGAAAGATGGAGCAAAACGATGGGGAGACGACGGATGCGTTCACTCCAAGACTCCGCCAACAAGCAGTGTTATGGCGATGGAATGGAAAAATTTAAATTTGAATTTGACGGGTTGTGTTGCCGCTCACCCCCGTTAAGGGGCGGGGCGTGAAAAAGAACCAGAGAGCGAGAAGAAGGTTGAGTGTTGAGAAGTGAGGATTGTTTGGCTCAGTGAATAAAGCATTTACTTAGAAACAACAACCGACCGGCTAGTGTTTTGTCAGGAATTGCAGAACAGAAGACGGGTCTGTGTCGAGAAACGGAGTTGTATTAACTTCAGAAGATGTTGTGTCTACACTTACAGTAGTTGACTGGATCTAAGTGATTAACACTCTGGTTAGTGAACCAGAGTGTGCAGCTATATATACGAGACTACCGACCTCGCAACTGTTGTGGGATCAGGTTGACCTGATCCCACAAGGGCCGCAACATGTTTGGAATGCGAGTTACAACACTATGAGTCAAGATGGGTCAAGATCATGAAGGCCGCAACACATTTGGAATGCGAGTTACAACATTATGAGTCAAGATGGGTCAAGATCATGACAGTTGCCCCCTCTCTCATGGCGGACTCCGGACGCCAGTCAGTCTGATCCAGGGGCCAGGTTTCTGCGGAAAGCGTGAGTGGAAAGATCGTAGGAGATCCTTCAGATGATCCACGTGTTCGTGTGGTTCCCACGTAGATTCGGATGTTTGGTAGCCGGCCCATTTGACAAGATATTGTCCATGACGGTAACGTAGTCGAGAATCGAGGATGTCCTCCACTTCAAACTCCTGGTGACCATCGACTTCAAGCGGCGGTGGAGGTGGTATCACTCGACCAGGAATTGCCGAGTCCATGGCAGGTTCCAGGAGAGAGACATGAAAGACGGGGTGAATTCTCCAGGTAGCTGGTAACTGGAGTTTGTATGAACAGTTGCTTATTTTTCCCAGGATCTTGAAGGGACCTAGTCGTTTGTAGTCAAGCTTCTTGCTGGGCCTGTTTGTCTTGATGTTTTTTGCTAGTAGCCAGACTTTAGTCCCAGTGGCAAGTTCCAGGTCTTTCCTATGGGCATCTGCAAAATGCTTGTAGCGTTCCTGCGCTCTGGAAAGTTCCCGTTTTAGGTCATCCTGAATGCGTGATAGATCAGGCCAGATGTCAGAACTAGTTGAAACTTGCGGAAGGCTGGACATGCGAGGATGGTAACCGTAATTCGCGAAGAAGGGAAATTTCTTAATGGAGGCGTGGACGCTGTTGTTGTATGCAAATTCGGCAACGGGAGCAGCGATACCCAGTTGTTCTGGTTATACGAGAGATAACAGCGCAAATACTGCTCCAAGACTTGGTTGATGCGCTCTGTTTGCCCATCAGACTCAGGATGGAAGGCCGTGGAAAGGTTACCTTGGATTCCTAGATCAGAACAGAAAGTTTTCCAGAACTTGGAGACAAACACAGAGCCACGATCAGAGACAATGCTGGAGGGCAGGCCATGAAGCTTGAAGATATGTTCTTTGAAGATTTTAGCCAGGCCGTCTGCGGTCGTGGTTGTATTGCAAGGCACGAAGTGAGCCATCTTAGTAAGCCGGCAGACCCAGACAGAAATTGCGTTATAACCTTCAGACGGAGGAAGGTCCGTTATGAAGTCGGTGGACAGGTCACTCCAGGGCTGTTCAGGAATTGGAAGAGGTTGAAGCAGTCCGTGTGGCTTATGACGCGGAGCCTTAGCTCTGGCGCAGTCACAAGTGAAGACATAGTCTGCAACAAACTTCTTCATATTGGGCCACCAGTAATTGCGACTCACAAGCTCCATGGTCTTAGCAGCCCCAAAGTGTCCAGCGGCTGGAGAGTCGTGAAGTTCTTTCAGGACTTGTAACCGTAAGCCATCAGTAGGGACGTAAAGGAGACCGTTCTTGAACAGTAATCCATCCTGTAGTTTAAACGATGAATCACGTCCAAGGTTTTCCAGGAGCGGGTCTTCCAGGGTGGCTGAACGCAGAGAGTCCAGAAAGTTGGTGTCAAATTCCTGAATTCCAGCAGAATATATCTGACTTGGGTCAAGAAGCCGCCTGAAATTGAAGGGATCTTTTCCTTTTTCGTGAACAACGTAATCAGATCGCCGTGAGAGCAGATCGGCCTTGGTATTACGTTTACCGGGAAGGTGGGTTAAAATGAAGTCAAACTCTGAAAAGAACAGAGACCATCTTGCCTGCCGTCTTGTGAGCTGTTTCGTTGTCATGAAATACTGCAGGTTTTTATGGTCGCACAAAACGGTCACAGGATGAGTGGCACCCAGAAGAAAATGTCGCCACTCCTTGAAGGCCTCGTAGACGGCAAGAAGTTCCTTATCATAGATCTCATAGTTTCGTTCAGCAGGATACATTTGTCTTGAAAAGAATGCAACCGGATGTAGTATCTTTTGTTCGTCATATTGAGACAGGACGGCACCAATAGCAAAGTCAGAGGCGTCCGTCTCCACGATGAACGGTTTAGAAGAGTCCGGATGAATCATTACCGGCGGAGATGCAAAGGCATTCTTGAGATCTTGAAAGGCCTTGTCAGCCTCGGCACTCCAGACAAACTTCACGTCCTTCTTGAGTAATCTGGTGATAGGCGCTGCCAAGGCGGCGTAGTTCTGGATGAATCGGCGGTAAAAATTGGCAAAACCCAAAAAACCCTGAATATCATGCACGGATTTCGGAGCTGGCCAGTCCAGGATTTTTTCCACCTTTTTGACATCCATTGACACTCCCTGCGAGGTTATGACGTATCCCAAGTAGTCAATTTTGTTGGAGAAGAACTGGCATTTCTCTAGCTTGCAGTACAGTTTGTACTTGCGAAGCCGTTCAAGGACGGTTCTCAAATGCTGTCCATGCTCTTCAACTGAATTCGAGAATACCAGGATGTCGTCCAGGTACACGATGACGAACTTGTCCAAGCAGTCGCGGAAGATGTCGTTCATTAAGTGCTGGAATACCGCTGGGGCGTTAGACAAACCGTAGGGCATTACGAGGTATTCAAAGTGTCCAAATCGGGTCCTAAAAGCCGTTTTCCACTCCTCGCCCTTCTTTACACGTACCAAGTTGTAGGCTCCCCGGAGATCTAGAGCAGAGAACACCTTTGCCTTGGACAGAGTCTTGATGAGTTCCGAGATTAGGGGCAGAGGATAGCGATTCTTGA
The DNA here is from genome assembly GCA_023053545.1 of Lepidurus packardi. Lineage (NCBI taxonomy): Eukaryota > Metazoa > Arthropoda > Branchiopoda > Notostraca > Triopsidae > Lepidurus > Lepidurus packardi. Next base: position 417,930 of record JAKZAN010000003.1, read on the forward strand.
TGGTGACCTTGTTGAGCCCTCTGTAGTCTACACAAAGTCGCAGCGAACCGTCTTTCTTCTTGACGAAGAAACAAGGAGCTCCGGCTGGTGAAGAACTGTGCCTGATGAATCCTTTTTTCAGATGTTCATTGACGTATTCCTCCATAGCCTTGAACTCGGCTTCGGTCAGATTGTAAATTCTCCCGTAAGGTACAGTTGCTCCAGGTTGCAGTGGGATGTCACAGTCATAGGGTCGATGTTCAGGAAGAAGATCTGCATTTTGCTTGGAAAACACGTCAGGAAATTCTTTTAGCAGATCCTGAGCTTGTTTGGGGATCGCTAAATTATTACTGGGCAGCGGGTCAATATGAGGGTACAACTGCTGGTGTATCTCCTCCATGGTTTTAATTTTCAAGGTACCGTTGATCAGCTGTACGTAAGCCAAGCCGACTTGAGAAGAATCGTCTCGGTTGGCGCAGGTTGAAAAAGACGGGCCATCAATCATTGAGATTGAAACCCGCGGTGGCGACGGAGCTACAGGTACAGGAGCAGGTAAGTTGACAGAGCGAAGTTTGGTAGTGGATGGGGGTGACCACGTCTTCGAAACCGGGTACCCCTTTACAGATTCCTTGACAGAGACGCAGTATGTCAGACAGTGCTCCGAGCTGAAGTCCACGCTATAGTTGTTCCAGTCTATCACAGGGTTATGCGTAGCTAGCCAGGAGAATCCCAGGATTATTGGATGTGGAGACGAAGTGACCAGGAAGCTAATGGTCTCCACGTGATTTCCAATACAGAGTTGTAAAGGTATAGTCTCCTGTGTGACCAAACCAGCGCTTGACGGCTTGCCATCGGCTAGCGTCACTTGAACAGATTTTGTTAGAGGTACGACAGGAATCTTGTACATCTTTACCAGATCAGAGTCCATGAAGCTTTTATCAGCTCCTGAATCCACGAACAGAGGTTGTTGTATTTCGGTAGCGCCGAGCTTCAATATACCGGGCAGAAGTAATTTTCCTTTTGATTCTGGTTGCTGAGATTGCAGTCGAAGTGCAGGAACAGAAGGCGTGTTAGCTGGTCGAGGGCGGATCAGTGAACCGCTAACAGGATTTACTGATCCAACTCGTTTCCCGGTTGCTGAGGCTTTTGCTGAGAACCGAACCTTGCCGTCTTGACAGGGCAAGATAATTTACTATGACCGGGCTGGCCACAGTAAAAACACAAACTATTCAGACGACGTCGATCTCGCTCAGACATTGTCAACGGCTGGTGCTTGGCCGCGTCAAGTTCCATCGGAGTAGCAGACGGCACTGGAGCGGTTGCCCATCTTCGCGAAGAATTACCAAGCACTTGTCGATGCTCAAAGAGTCTGTTGTCTACCTGGATAGCGACAGTGATGGCCTCGTCCAAAGTAGTAGGGACCTTGTGTTGTAGCAGCATGTCCTTAACTTCAGCGGACAGACCCATTCGAAAGTGGTGAATAAGGGCGGAGTCGTTCCACTGGAGGTCAGAAGCTAGCTGCCTGAATTCTGCAGCATACGAAGAAACAGGTTTTTTTCCTTGTTGGAGGCGACTTAACTTTGAAGCAGCGAGAACTGATCGGTCCGGTTCATCAAAGGCAGAGACCAAAATTTCTTTAAAGGCAGCGTAGTTATCCAAAATGGGATCTCTCTTCTCTAGGTAAGGCGAAAACCAGGCCAGGGCCTTACCGGTAAGGAGAGTTCCTATTACGCCTACCTTGAGACTATCGGTGGCATACCGTGAAGGATTTAGGAGAAATACCAACTCAATCTGATTCAGGAAGCCCCTGGAGAAACGTCTATCCCCGTTGAATTTTTCTGGTAAATTCACCTTAGGCTCAGCTCTAAGAGAGGTCGCGGCGATTCCCTGGTTCGAGCTCAGAAGCTGTGCCCTTAGAGTCTGGTTCTCTAACTCGAGACGCTGAAGCCTTTCCAAGATTTCTTGAACAGCAACAGCAGACTGGTCCATTTCAGGAGAGTGTTAAGCTGTCAGGAATTGCAGAACAGAAGACGGGTCTGTGTCGAGAAACGGAGTTGTATTAACTTCAGAAGATGTTGTGTCTACACTTAGCAGAGTAGTTGACTGGATCTAAGTGATTAACACTCTGGTTAGTGAACCAGAGTGTGCAGCTATATATACGAGACTACCGACCTCGCAACTGTTGTGGGATCAGGTTGACCTGATCCAACAAGGGCCGCAACATGTTTGGAATGCGAGTTACAACACTATGAGTCAAGATGGGTCAAGATCATGAAGGCCGCAACACATTTGGAATGCGAGTTACAACATTATGAGTCAAGATGGGTCAAGATCATGACATGTTTTTACTTTAACAGTTTTGGTTTATAACATCCCAACAAAACAGTCCAGCCGAATGAGGTACCTTGAGGTACCTTGGCACGACACATGACTCTATGCTGCTATTAGCCCACGTCGCAGAGCAATTACACTGCAGAAAGGATTCCAGAAACAATGGAAAGTCTCGAAGTCGATCAACTATTCCACACGCTTTTTTGGCAACGGTCATCGCAAACTGCGCTGTGGTTTCCCTATATGGTGCAACGTCTTAGATTGGAGACTACATGTCCGTTACTACACACATCAAGAGAGGTTGTTAACCACAACAGGTATCTTACAACAACTGTATCCCCGGAAGTCGAGACAGTATTGCCTCCTATTGGGCTGCTCCTGGAAATAGGTTATTGTGACATTTTCCATCGAAGCAGCCAAGACAGAAGTCAACACCTCCTGAGAGAGCAAAATGCGTCACGTCGACACCCTGGACAGGTATACACGTACAAGACAATTAGAAGCAATGAAATAGATCAAGGAAGCAATAATGAAAAGTGGAAAAGTCGATGGGAAACAATTGAGAACCCTTAAAAGACCTCTACATCTCCTAAGAATTTTGGGGAGAAACCGTTTCTGTCAAATCCCACAATAACCCCACATATCGTACCCTTTTTGAGTTTAATCAGCAACTAAAAATTAATTTAAAAAAAACTCCCAGATGTCATTCCGTTACCTCTCCCAACTGAAGCCCTTAACATTACACAATGTCGAAAATGTTCAAATTAAAACCGAAAAGTACCAATTGAGCAAGGAATGACACTGGCTTTCCTTACAAACGTTCAAAAACCATAACTGTAGTACACGACTAGGTACCCACGAGATGGGGCTACTGATCTTTGTTGACATTGGATTTACGCGATACGGTTTCAACGGTTACCTAATACAGACTCGTTCTGCTAATCACAACTATCCATAGCTCAATACGAAAATTTTTTGCTAGCGCTGGTCATCCTAATCCAAGAAGATGACACCCAAGTAAAGCAACAAGCGACTGATAAACGACGCTTATCTTTAACGGTGCACTACGCGAGTTCAGAAGTGCGCGACATCCTGGAGACAATATCATCAACAGAAAGTAAAGAAACATATAACTAAGGTAAAACCGACCGCACAGGCGTACTTCCAGCCCAAATAAAATTTCGAGCTAGGGATATTCCGGTTCCGAATGATGGAGCAAAAAAATGGGGAGACGACGGACGCATTCACTCCAAGACTTCGCCAACAAGCAGCGAGATGTAGCTTCAGAAACGCCGATCAAGAGATCAAACTCCAAATCATGGAAGGATATTTGCCAAGCTCCTTTCGACGTCTGTGCCTAAGAGAACAAGTAGCCATGAATAGCCGAGGCCTTAGATGCCATTTAATTTGAAACGGAAATTAAGTCAGAAGACATCAATTACCTCAAAAATCCTGTTTCACTCTTACTACACCACTTAGTCATAGCCGACTTCGACGTCAAATGTTTCGATGAAAATAATAACTCGAATGTTTTAGCAGCAGCTGAAACACCTTGTTTTCCATATCACATAATTAGAAAGACTAGTAGATACAATGATTGATGTCAAATATTTTGCTTTTTGTTTTCATTTGAAAATGTTAACTTTTGGAATTCCCGTGCACGCCAGACCATTAAGGAGTAACCCAGATTTCGAAGAAAAACGTTGTCGTCGCTCCTAAAATGACTGTGGTCGGCTAGTTATACGGAAATAAATTGCTTTTAGATACTTAAACAAAAACCTTTGAAGAATCCAGACAAACTCAACAAAAGCACAAACCAGAGAAGAACCCCATGGTTGCAAATGGATGCGGTTCACAGAACAAAATTTGCTTCTATGGGCGGAACCTATTTTATCAAGAGAAACAAAAACTGTCTATGAAAACAATGATGAATAACTTATTATCAAATTAAAGCTTGCATGCATTGTACACATAATATTTAAATAGCATTAAATTCTACAGTACTAAGTGACAAACAAAACCAATTTACCAAGAAAAAGTAAAAATAAAACTGTGGAAAGTTTTCAAACTGGCCAGTGAAAACAAACGTCTATTTAGGAAAGTCAGAGCGTTGTCTAAACGTTGGAACAAAGCCGAATAGTTCACCTACCGCGTGTTGCACTGTGGGGCAACTGATAGCCTGTTATCCTTATTAGAAATGGTAAGAACTGGCTTAATTGGCACACGTAGAGGTTAAATTAGGTATACAAATTAAGTCTAAGTGATAGGGAATATATCCAACATGTTTCTTACCTCTAAACCTTCATAAAAGTACCACTTCTTAAGCCACTTATTCTGACAAAACACGCTAAACGCCACCAGGAGAGGCTTCCTTAGGGGATGCCACCTACCCACAGCTGCGTTCCACTTTCGCAATACGACCCGAGCGCCATTATGAGAGGTTTTGGGCATTAACGGTTCAAAGAGAACTAGTTTGTTTTGAAATATTTCCCTTTTTCTAACACACATATTCAATAATGATAATTAACTGTTAAATTTAACTGCGCTCTCTAAAATTGATGGGAATGGGAGGATTTAATTTTTAATTTCAAATTAAATTTCAAAAAATTCATTGTAGAGAACTAATTTTTAAATAACTCAATTAACTAACGATTAGCCAACTACGAAATAAACTGATTACCAACTACATGTAAAAAGGGGAATTTAGCAAAAGGTTTAACTCAAGCCATTTCTTTATGTACTGGTAGTGAACCTTAGAGATTCCAAATTAATAATAAGTTGATAAAAACGACGGATTACTTGTCATGTAATTGGCCCTGTAGTTCGGTAACAAGGGTGGAGGGTGAAAGATTTCCTTATGAGCCGCGTAAGGACTCTGGAATTTGACCACTTCCATATCATGCAAGTCAATCCAATTTTCACTCCACTCCTCGTATTTCATGGGTCCAAACAAACTATGAGCATATGGAACAACCATGCATTGGTCCCAGAAGTTTTTTAATGAATCAAGTAAACGTTCGACAAAGACTTGCAGATTCTCGCCTTTACGGCGAACTAAATGACTCGCTGTCGCATCAGCAGCACAGTTTCAACGGATGGGTCCAAAAACTTGGTTACAGCGTCACCACTCTGTAAAAAATGAGAATTAAAAAGGAGCTTGAAAGCTTTTCCTAATGAATGATGACTTACTTCTGAGGAACCAGTGGAACCTGCACCGTCCGAACTGGAAGAGGCGTGGCTACCTTGAGCAGGGTCTTCTTTCCCTAGATGCGCCAAAAGAGAAGGTTGAACCCTTTGCCTATTTAATGTTTTAAGCACCTTTGGAACTTATCGTGAGGCGTGGGAAGGCTAAGAGGCCGATATTCACGCCAGCTGCAAGCAAAGGAGTGGCTAAAGTGAGGTCTGGCATGCAATGTTGGATTATAAAAGCTTATGGTTTACAGGGTGCGAGGTAAGGGTTGAGGATAAGCAGTTGAAAACTAGAAAATGAGTACCTAAGGCTTTCTCTCTAGCGTCTGCTTCTTCTTGGATTGCATCAACAGTAGCCAGGGATTCCAAAGGCTGCTTGGTTTTGTTCTTGAAGGAATGGCTATAGAGCAATTTCAAAGCTCTAATATACGAGCTGCTAGAGGTATTAACCAAGGTATTGAGTAGAAGGTACTAACCTTGTAGTCACTAGAAGCTCGCCTTATTTTATATTGTAAAATTTGTTAAATAATACTTAGCAAGTTTACCAAGCGATTGTAGACTGATGGAAAATCGGTTTTCAGGCCAGCAGATTTGTTTGATGGTCGACTGGCATGGTATCTATGCCAAAAGGCTGATAATAAGTTACTTGATAATAAGTGACAATAAGTATAAGTTACCATAAAACGTTTGGGTAAATCTGCTGGAAGCCAAGCCCAAATCCTACGATTTGGATGTATCAAATTAACAAGGTATGTCACATTATTTCAAGTAAGTTTTGTCACTGTTCCTTGGAAATCGCAGAATTTATTATTTACAAATCCAATGGAATCTAAAAAAAAGTCAATTTGTAGTAAACCAAAGAAAAACTCTGGCCGAGAATACATAAGACGTTTAGGCTACCGTTTAGTGTTCTGCTGACGGATTTAGTGTTGATTTTGTATAGTTTTTTGCTTTGGAATCGTTTGGACGCACTAACGTTACTGGAATGACTTTGAATTGACTTGATGTACTCGTTCCACGCATGCTTGCCTTGTAAACAAACAAAAACAGAAATTTGTCGTAGTAAAAAGTGAACGATGGATGGCCAGTAGCGGAGCAGTGGTCATGCCTAACCGTCCCGTTTCTCAACCAACTAAGAAACACCCCGACGTGAAAAAATGTGACGTTTAGGGCAAGTGTCTATTGCGTTGCACACGTTTCAAATGACGTTCATTTGAAGGTTACCCGAAGCCAAAAAAGGCCCCTGAGGTCATTGAAGGTTATTTAGAGGGCATTTGAAAGTTACTTGGAAGTCATTGAAAGTTATCTGGAACCAGGAAAGCCTGTTGAGGGCATTGGAGATTATTAGAGGTCATTGACCCAAATTCGTCATCAAGAGCCGCCTTTTCACAATGCGTCAATGGGTTTTTGAATAATATACCTTTATCTTCTTGGGTTTTCCCAGGGCGAACTTGCCACTAGCGCTCCAAGTGTCGAGGCACTCTGCGCTACCTAAATCTAATCTAGTAATAGGTTTTCGTCATTCTTGACCTGATGGCAAGAAAAGAATGCAAGGTGAAGGTCAGGGACAAGTATTTCAAGGTTAAGGGCAAGATTTAGTATAAGAACCGAAGGTATCGCAAAGGAGAGGGAGTAGTCGTTATAGCCTGATCACGAGGTAAACAAGTAGATTAATGTAGTGGACAGGAAAGACTATCTGTGTTTCGTTTGTTTCGTGTCCTTTGTTCATTTGTGTGTGTCTTTATCTACTCAATAAATCAATCCGCTACCAACCAAAATAAGTTGAACTTAACATCAGTTAGATTCTAGTTCATTTGGTAACGGAAATCACGCCCATTTCATGCAGAAAGTGGTCAATACCCTGTTGCCGCACCTTTAGAGACAGGACAATGCTCTAGCGAGGGAAAGTAAATAGGAAAGTCAGTGTTCGTGGAATCTACAAACCAAAGTACCTTTTTAGGAGATGGTATAGAAGTTGTAAGACTGGAAATCTAGAAGTAGCAAAATAAAAAATGTTCAAATCGAACGTTGTAGACATTATAAACTGCTGTAACAGTAATGTAGATTGAACTGTTTTTAAACGTTTTTCTCTACAGTTTGTGCAAATCAGACTTCAAACAAATCTGCAAGAAGCAAAACAAATTCGTCCGAATCCTTGTAAACTTAACAAACTACTGTGACAGTAATGTAGATGCAACTATTCTCAGTAGTTTTAGTAATGTTTATTACACATCAAAATTCAAACAAATTTGCAAGAAGCAAAATCGTTTAAACAAAATCAAACCTTGAAAACTTCAAAATCTGCGGTGACAGTAATGTAGCTCGGATTATTAAAAAAGTTTTTGTGTATTTTCCTTAAAATTGAACTTTAAATAACTGTTGTAGAAACAATGTGATATACATTACTGTCACGGTAATGTATGGATTCGAAGGATTTGATGGATTCGAAGGATTCTTTTTAGGTTCGTTATTCTCCATAATATGTTCGCTGTTATTCTTGTGGTTCTCTCGTTTTTTCTTTTGTGACGGATCCTTATTCTCTTTGAGCGGTGTTGTGTAGCTTGCTTTCCTTCTGGCGGATCCTTATTCTCTTTAAGGTTTTCGGTTGGAGCGATAGTGCCCTGGTAAGGCACCAGAGTGCATTGGTAAAGCACAAGTGTACACCAGTACTGCACCCGTGCAGCACCAGTGTAGCATGCAGTGCACCCACTGCAACACCCGGTGCACCCCAGTACAGCACTCAGATTACCCCAGTGCAGCACTCAGACCACCCCATTGCAAACCTATGTAGCACTCTGTGCGCACAGGTGCTTCACCGGTCCTACACTCAGGGTGCACAGGTGTGCTACCACTGTGCACTGGTACTGCACCGGTGTAACAACACTGCACCCAGTGCAACACCCGGTGTGGACCAGCACGCACCAGATCAGCACTCAAGTGTACTCCAGTGCTCGATCAATGCTGCATCAGCCTAGCACTCGATGCACACCAGTGGAGCACTCAGTCCACCCCAGTACTTAGGGCTAGTCTAAAAACACGATTTCATTGTTTCCGCTCCCAATTTTCTTCCACAGGCCTAAAACTTTTGCAAAGAGCACACTTACGCATGCGCATAAGTTGTTTTGAGCACATGTTCCCAGTTCCTCCATGCATTTTTCTCGGCCACTTTTCTCTTTCTTCCTATATTTCACAACGCCGCTTCTACCATGGCTTCGAAAAAGCAATCTGTGAACATATCCTGCGAGGATCGAGCTAAGCAGTTTCCGAAAGGAATTTTACATGATGATGGTGGAAAACTCTTTTGCACGATTTGAAATGTTAGTTTGGATCACACTAGAAAAGGTTCAATTGATCGTCACCTTGAAACTCAAGCGCATCGTTCGAAAAGAGAGGCAAAGGATGAGAATTCCGAATTAGTTAGTAAAAGACAATGCACAATCGTCGAAACGTTTAATCGCCATACCGAATCTCGGGACGCCCGAAACTTGACTCACTTCAAACTTGTTGAGGCTTTTATAGTAGCTAATATACCGCTGGCGAAATTGGATCACCCTAAACTACGTGAATATTTACAAGTACTAACTTGCACCCTGTTACTCCTGATTATTTAATTTTACGTATTCCAGGAATCCGTGAAGAATTCAGGCAAATTGCCCAATTCGAGTGCTCTACGACGTCTTTACCAGGCAAAGGTTTATGCTGTGTTGCAAGAGGAGTGGCTTTTAAAAGTGTCTTCTTTTTCCTCTATCTCCATCGCAACTGAGGAGTCGAGCGATGTACAAGACTGTGGTGAGTTGGTTAACTCAGACAGTTATGTAATACAGTGTATAACCAGCAGATGTAGTGGCGGGACTAATACAGTCAGAACAAAAACACAACATGGCGCAGTCGGTATAAGTTTATCTCTGACCTTTGTGAATTCGTTTTCAACCCTAAGTGTGTGTGAAAATGCCACGCAATCGTAGAAGCAGGGGGACACTTCAGAAGATAGTCATCCCGCAGAAGGTGCTGAAAGTACGAAAACCCAATTACAAAAAGAGAGTTAATCGCCCTGCTCACCGAACAAGAGCAAGAGTTCCGCGAGACCCAAGACAGGGAGCGCGAGGCTCGAGAGCTCCTGCAGACGCAACTGTAGCGTAAACCGTAAAAAGTAAAGTAAACTTCAACAGATCTCGATCTCAATACGTGTATCTCTCTTCGAGGTTGCGAAAGAACTCTCCACAAAAACAGCAAAACATACAACATCAGAAATCAACCCCTTTCCCCAGTTCAGGGGCCGTAGGCATTTGCCCCAGGCCACACGTGACACTAGGCCACACTACCCTTTAGCGCCGCCCTCGGCGCGAGCCCGAACTAAGGGGTAATGACACAAAGAGATCACATTTTTTTTCATAATCAGGTAATATGAACAAAAGAAAGCGAAAGAACAAGAAGAAAGGTTATTCCGTATAATCCGCTAAATAACGAGGCCGACGAACAACACGCCCGACCCGTGTACGCAGTGGGTTAGGGATTTCATCCACCGCGGGTGGCGAAGACGAGGGATTTCCATCGCAGTGTCCGACCGGTTCGTCGTTTAAGTCAGCATCGTCGCATTCACTTCCGGACTCGCTGGCACTAATGAAGCCAGCCTTAAACGGTTTCATCTGGCTCACATGCACGGGGAAGATGCGCCATATCTTCCTTGAACGGCGATTAGGCAAGTCTTCTACTCTATACGTGACCGGAGTGAGCCGTTTCATAACCCGAAATGGGCCCTGGAATCGGGGCTGTAATTTCCGGTTTTTGGTACCGTTCTTCCTTGGACGCAATACCCATACAAGTGAATTCACTGGGTAGATAGGAGCGGAGCTCCGTCGAGCATTGGTGTACCCGATTTGCTTGCGCTGTTCTGCCCGCGTTCGCCGACGAGCCAGCCGTAACATTCTTCGAACCCGCTGAAGGAAGCTACGATAGCCAGTGGGCGCCTCTTCCGGCCAGGGATACTGAGTGTACTCTGGCAGGACCGGAAGTCTCCCATACACAAGCTCGAATGGAGAATACTTCGTCGTCTCCTGACGAGAGGTATTCAATGCGAAGACAGTCTGCGGGACGAAACGATCCCAGTTTCGTTCACTGTCTCCAAGACACAAGGCCATTACGCCAATTAAACTACGATTGGTGCGTTCACACAACCCATTTGACTGAGGGTGGTATGCAGCAGCCATAGCGTGTCGCATCCCCAGAGTATCCAATGCGTCTTCAAACAGTTGGGCGGTAAACGCCGTTCCGCGATCACTTATCAACTTGAGAGGCGCTCCGTGACGATAAACTACTTGGTTTAACAGAAAATCCGTGGCCACCGATGTCGAGGTATCGGGGACGGCGGCGGCTTCAATCCAACGTGTCGCGTAGTCGACAGCTACGAGGACGTGCTTATTGCCACGATCGGTTGGATGAAGAGGTCCCACATGGTCAATCCCGATGGCATGGAATGGAATACTTTGTGCGCGTGTCGGCTGTAATTCCCCTGCGGGCCTCCCAATCACGGGCTTAAACATCTGACAACGGATGCAGGAACTAACATATTCACGCACGTGTTTGTTCATTTTCGGCCACCAGTACCGATTATGAACCTTGTCGAGCGTTTTTGCTATGCCGACATGTCCTCCACTGACACTGTCGTGGCATTCAGACAGCACGATGCGTCGCATACACCGTGGTACAACCAGCCTCAACCTTCTCCTGTGATCCCCCAATGTGCGATAGAGAACACCATCTTCCACAGTAAAAATACCGGCATATTTCGACTCTCCAGTCTCCAGCGAGCCGATGATTGCACCCACAAACCGGTCGCCCCTCTGTTGCAATCCGAAGTCATCCCTCTTGTTCTGCGACCGAGTAATTGTCGCACAAATGGGCTGAAAATCTGCTTCGGGAATGCGAGAAAGTGCGTCCGCGACCACATTCTGAGTGCCCTTAATATGCTGAATACTAAAATCAAACTCCTGTAAAGCCAGGACCCAACGCGCAAACTTCCCGGAGATTTCTCTTTTTTTGAACAACCACACTACCGCCATGTTATCCGTTCGCAGTGTAAAGTGTTTCCCTAGTAGATAGGGCCTGAGCTTCTGAACGGCCCAAACTACTGCCATACATTCAAGTTCGTTGCTATGCCATTTACGTTCAGCATCCGTCAACCTTCGACTTAGATAGCAAACAACACCCTCCTCACCCTCATTGAGCTGCGACAGCACCGCACCTAAACCAGTACCACTCGCGTCCGTACGTAAAATAAGAGGTGTAGCTTCATCATAATGAACCAAAGTGGGAGCCGATGTTAATGCTGTGATCAAGCGACGAAATGCCTGTTCCTGATCGTTCTTCCAAATCCAAATGACTCCTTTCTTCAACAGATCATTAAGGGGGCACGCGATGCTAGCAAAATTGTAAATAAAACGCCGATAGTAGGAAGCGAGCCCCAAAAAGCTTCGTACGTCGCGGAGACTCTTTGGAGTCGGGTAATCGGACACGACCTCAATCTTGCTCGGATCCGGACGAATGCCTTCACCAGAAATGACATGGCCCAAATAGAGGATTGTCCGACTTGCGAAAAGGCATTTGCTCGGCTTGAGCAACAATCCCGCTCGTCTCAGCGCTTCCAATACCAACGACAACCGCTCCAAATGTTCCTCGAACGTGCGAGAATACACCATGATATCGTCCAGATAAACTAGACAATACCGCCATTTCAGGCTCCCCAAGATCCGGTCCAGAAGACGCTGGAAGGACGCAGGAGCATTGCACAAGCCTTGTGGCATGCGCTTGTACTGAAAAAGCCCATCCGGAGTACAAAAAGCCGTCTTGGGTCGATCTTCCTCGACCAAGTCCACCTGCCAGTATCCATGGCACATATCTAGTGTGGTGAAGTACGTTGCACCAGCCAACCTATCCAACACATCGTCTATTCTCGGGAGAGGATATGCGTCCTTCCGAGTAACATCGTTGAGCCTGCGGTAGTCTATGCAGAACCGAGGACTTCCGTCCTTCTTACGTACCAGAACGACGGGGAAAGACCAAGGACTGATGGACGGCTCGATGACATCCATCAACCGCATAGCACAAACCTGCTCTCGGATAAGTTCCCGCTCGCGATAAGGTACCCGCCTTGGATGAACTGAGACTGGAATCGCATTCCCAGTATCAATCCGATGCGGTAATAGATTGCAGAAACCCAGATCAGACTTCGTCTTCGCGAACCAGTCGCTGTAATCATGAAGCATCGTTAGAAGCCGATCTCGTTCCTCAGGGGCCAAATCCTCCCCTACGCGCAGATCTACCTCTACCGTCTCGGTCGTCTGTTGCGGGGATACGACACACATACTGTTGGACATGGAAGCAGGAGTCCTTGACACCTCTTCTAACGCATGGTCAACGACGATCCCTCGACCCAGAGGTTCTCCTTTCGACAGCCTGATGGATTGGTCGCCGAAGTTCAGAACCGGTACATGCACGACCCCATTCTCAGCCGTTAGTAAGCAACTCGGAATAGCCCATTCGCGACCTGGTCCGGCGCTTAGCTTCGGTTCCAAGTGCAACGTGTCGCGATCGACTCCCACACTTGCTGCGATGAACCGAAGTGATCCTGCAGGGATTCCAACCTCCTGCCCCGACAGCGCTTCAACGCCATCACATGGGACCTCGAGAACCTCCATCTTCTCCAGAAAGTTTTCATCCCACGAGGTCTCCATCACGGCTACAGGATTCGATCCTACTATCGTGCTTGGAACCAACTCGTCGCTGCGACGACTATCTCTGCCTACCAATACTGGTAGCTCCACCTCGAACCGTCCATTACGAGCCCTGACGGTTGCATTGACGCTCATAAACCAATCGCTTCCCAAGATCAAGGCAAACGGTGCGTTATCTACGACTGAGACGCGGGGGAGTTCTACCACTCTCCCCAGAACCTCCACCGTCAACGAGACGGAACCCACAGAGGTGAACGGACGCCCATTCGCGCATCGGAAATCCAAGCGGTACTTGTCCGAGATTGAATCGACCAAAGAGCCCAAATCCCGATGGCGAACCAAACTACCGATGGCCCCACTGTCTACCAGTGCCTCCACGCAACCAACTCCGTCGATCACGGCACTCAACGTGGGAAGCCGCGAACCTTTAGCAGGGACTTCATAGACAACAGCCGACCCTGCCCCTATGGGGCGGCTTGCCCGTTTCCCGAGGGCTTACGAGGACTTGTTGGACAATCACGTCGCAGATGCCCGAGCATCTTGCAGCCATAGCACTGGATCTGATCCAGTGCTCTGCGGGGTCCGATGGGCCGTTCTTCATCAGGTGCCACCCCTCCGGAGTTCCCCTCACGTCTCTTCACCGAGACACTGCGGTTCAGCTGCAGCGTCAGTTCCCTCATCGCCGAAGTCAATTCGGACACGGAATCGGGTACTGGAGACTGAGGCGGACTGACTTTCACCAACGTCGCTAAGCGTTGAGGAATGGCAGAAGGCAGTCGACCCTCGGGCACAAATTTCGGGTGTCCTACAGAAGCGCCAACGTCTAAAGACCCCATCACGCACGGACCACTTCGCTGTCCCCGGTTTCATCGGGCTTCGCCATAATGGAAGGCTGAATAACGTTCCCGGGGGGCACACGTGGAGCACGGGGAACGACTCTCCCACTTCGCAAAAAAGTTCCTAACCTGGGACGAGTCCGCGCTGCCACGTCGTCACAGGAACTTATGTTCGAATCCTCACCATACATGCGAGGTTTCGAATGTTTAGGACTGGAGGTGCTAGCTTCAACAAGGGGAATAAAAAGAATTCGTCGTGGATGCAATAGGCAGGGAGAAGTCAAACTGTGTCCTTGTCACCAAAGCAATTTAAGGTACTCCGCGACCCGCTTTGTACACTTTTTCAAAGGACCTCACAACGACCACACCCAGGACTCCTATTGCTCCTAAGAGATTCCAGCCACTGACCTACCAGTCCCAAATTACACAGCACGAAATGCAGATTGTAGGCAATCGAGAGCAATACAATCGGCTATCCCACCGCTGCCACCAAATTGTAGCGTAAACCTTAAAAAGTAAAGTAAACTTCAACAGATCTCGATCTCAATACGTGTATCTCTCTTCGAGGTTGAAAAAGAACTCTCCACAAAAACAGCAAAACATACAACATCAGAAATCAAGCCCTTTCCCCAGTTCAGGGGCCGTAGGCATTTTCCCCAGGCCACACGTGACACAACTTTTAAGTGCCTTTGCAGCCCTAACCAACGCGTCAAGCAGCCACCCCAACCCTAGGCCGCAACGCGTAGAACAACCGGTTTCGTGTGACAGCAGCAAGGCGAAAATTAACGTTTCGAATTTCGAGAAGCTGGAATTCGACGTTTCTCTAAGGGACTTCAAGACTTGGCGCGCCAAATGGGAGGATTTATGCAAGTTGGAAAGGGTGAACCAGCATCCTATCGACGTGCAAATGTCAGCATTGAGATCCGTAATGACTGACAAAATGCACCAGGCCATCGAGATGATTTTAAACATCACACCCGAGAACCACTACGAAATGGATGAAGTCCTCGACAAAATCGCCGAATACCTCCGAGGTCGCAAGAATATGGCATTAGATCGCGCAGAATTTGACGAGCGCTGCCAAAGACAGTCAGAATCATTCGACGACTACTTTATTCGCCTACAAAAAATCGCCGGTTGTGCAGACCTCTGCAGCGTATGTTGGGAAACACGCCTGACTACCCGGATTATATCCGGAATCAAAGACCAAGAGACCCACAAGAAGATCTTGGCTATTACGCCGTTCCCACCGTTGCAAGTTACAGTAAACATTTGCCGTAGCGAAGAAAACGCGGCTAAAAATGCGCCCATTCTCTCAAAAGCCTCGATTAGCGCGATTAATCGGGACAAAGCCCCCGAAACCAGCCAACGAAGTCACCGAAGCAAAAACCGCAATTCACAATCACAAATTAGGCCTGGCACCTGCCATAGATGCGGAACGTCGCATATAATGGTAAATGTCCAGCGATGGGTCGAACATGCAGTATATGCCAGAAACCGAACCATTTCGCGAAAATGTGCAAGGACAAGGACCCAAAAGCCCAACAGAAACCGTCGGAGAACACAGGACCAGGAAAAAAGATCGCAGTGTACGGTTCCTGCAAGTTGGGAGGCGTAGCCGCGTTCCCCAAATCAGCGTCGAAATAAGCGATTTGGCCACTGGAGCAAGGTTGGGGAAAATATTCGCCGTACCCGACAGTGGAGCTTAAGCGACAGTAGCCGGCTTGGACGTCATACACACCTTGGGAATTCACGAGCACAATCTCAAATGTAAGAGCATAGACGGATTAGTAGCCGCGAATGACCTAACAATGGACGTTATTGGCGAAATAGACTCCATTATTGCCCTAAAAGGAAGGTCAACCACGGAGACAATAATCGTGAGCCCACAGCAAAAGGGATTGCTGTTACCATGGACAGCATGCAAAGAGTTGGGAATCCTCCCAGAGCATTTCCCAGAACCCATTAAACTCTGATCAGTCCAAGAAAGCGACAAAGCAGGCATAGACGCTCAGCGGACGATGCTCAAGCAACAGCTGTTGACGGAATTCGACGACGTATTTAGCGAGGAGGGAAATCTGGTTACGATGAACGGACCGCCAATGAAAATCGAGTTACGGGAAAACGCCACTCCGTATATCGTCAATGGACCACGTCCCATCCCATATGCCCAAAGAGAAGAGGTGAAGAGGATGCTGGACGAAATGGAGCAGAGCGGCATCATCAGCCCCGTTACCGAACCAAGCGAATGGACGCACCCCCTCGTAGTTGTCCAAAAACCAAAAGGAGGAATACGTATTTGTGTCGACTTAACAAAGTTGAACGCCTTCGTAAAAAGACCCTTTCACCCAGTGCAGTTGCCAAAAGACGTACTAGCCAGCGTGTCCATTCAAGACAGCTTTTTCTCAACGATGGACGCAACCCATGGATATTGGCAAATCCCGCTTGACGAAGCGAGCCAAAAACTGACAATATTGGTCACCCCATGGGGCCGTTACGAGTTCCTAAGAGGAACCATGGGTCTAATATCTGCCGGTGATGAATTTTGTCGCCGTACAGATAAAGTATTCCATGGGATGTTGCACTTGTCAAAAGTAGTTAACGACATACTCGTCCACAACGAAACGTTGCAACAGCATCTCAAGAGCGTACGAGAGAATCTACAACGCTGTCGCGAGGCCGGTATAACACTAAGCAGGAAGAAGTTCGCATTCGCCGAGCCAGAAGTAAACTGGTGCGGTTATGTAGTCAAGAAGGGAGGAATCGCTGCAGATCCTGCAAAACTGTGGCGGATTACCAAGTTCCCTCGGCCAACAAATATCACCGCCCTCAGATCATTTATGGGACTCGTCGAGCAGCTAGCTCACTTCTCACACGAAGTAAGCGCGCTAGCAACGCCATTACGCCCTCTTCTGAAAGCTTCAAACACGTTCGAATGGAACCATGACATTAAGTCGCCTTCCTAGCACTTGAAAAAGCGCTGACAGCTCCACCCGTACTCGCCCCGTATGAACCGACGCTCGAGACAGCATTAATGACCGACGCGTCCAGGAAGAATGGCCTTGGATTTGCCTTACTTCAAAAACACGGGAGCCAATGGAAATTTATCCAATGCGGTTCGCGATTTGTAACCGAAGCCGAAAGTCGCTACGCCATGGTAGAACTGGAACTTAGAGCTGTCGAGTGGATCATGAAGAAGTGTCGATTACACCTTCTTGGCCTACCAAAATTCACGCTAATCGTAGACCACCAGCCTTTAGTCACCATTTTGGACAAATATACACTGGACGCCGTAGAAAACCCGCGTTTACAGCGAATGAAGGAGCGAATATCGCAATTCGTATCCAAAACGATCTGGAAAAAAGGGAAAAATCACTCCATACCATACGCATTAAGCCGTTCACCAGTCACAGATCCCTCGGCAGAAGACCTAGAAGAGGATCACAATGCGAGTCAAGCATGCGACGCAGCTATGAAAGTACGAGTGATCGAAGCTACAGAGTTGAAGACAGCAATTCCCGACCAAATGTTAGAAAATTTGAAAAAGGTCGCAAAAGACGACCTGGAATATGGCGAAGTAATTAATGCTGTCGAAAATGGATTTCCCAAATCAAATGCGCAAGCTAGTAAAGCGATAAAACCCTACTGGAATATCCGAAATGAATTATCTACTTCGGATGGCCTTTTATTGTTCAGAGCTCGTATCGTCATCCCGAAAGCCACAAGGAAAGACAATTTGGAAAATCTGCACGCTTCAAACCAAGGGATAGAGCGATCAAAAAGGCGAGCCCGACAAACCGTATTTTGTCCCGGCATGAACAACGACATCATGACTACGGTGCAAAGCTGCGTGCCATGTCAAGAGCACCGCACCTGCTTGCCACCTGAGCCGTTGTCAACCGAACCCACCCCTAAGCGAGCGTTCGAAGAAGTCGCGATAGACCCCTTTAAAGAAGGATCAAAGGCATTTTTGGTATAAACCGATAGATCATCGAGTTGGCCAATCGTCGACGTATGGCGCGGACGAGACCCGGCAACCGCGGACGTAGTACGTGCACTTGGAAGAAACTTCGTGGACTTCGGAGTTCCGCTAAGGTTGCGATCCGACGGTGGCCCACAATTTAAGTCCGCAGAATTCGCGGAGTTCTTGAAAAATTGGGAGTAGAGCACAGGAAGTCCACCCCATACTACCTTCAGAGCAATGGTCTAGCGGAAGCCGCAGTTAAAGCAATGAAGTCGCTAGTAAAGAAGACTTCACCCTCAGGCGATTTGAACACAGACTCATTCCGCAGAGGATTGCTTGAATGGAGAAACACTCCGAGAGAACATGGAAGATCCCCAGCGCAAATCGTCTTTGGCCGCCCATTGCGTTCCATCATTCCCGCTCACCAGATGGCATTCGAACCGGAGAATAAATTGATTTAGGTCGAAGCGAAAGGAAGCGGAGGAGCTGAAGAGGGCAACTAAAGAGCGGTATGACGAAAGGACCAGAACGTTACCCCCTTTACAACAAGGAGATGCAGTCCGAGTCCAGAATCATACAACGAAGCCTTGGGACCAAACCGGCCTTATCGTAGACGTAGGGAAACGAAGGGATTACCGTATCCTTTCGCCCACGGGTGCAGAGTACTGGAGGAACAGAAGATTTCTCCAACTGGACCATACTTTATCGGACGGTGAGCGCATCGGAGGAAATCCCGACGATGGCAGCGACACACCGAATCGTAAAACCCGAAAAGGAGTTACCTCCAGCTATGCAGTAAAGCGCAGGAGCCCAATAATTGTCAAAGCCCCAAAGAAGCTAAATTTATAACTAATTTGATATGTATGTCCCTAGTAATGTGAAAGCTTCAATCATTATTGGAATCTTAATGGGGGGATGTGGTGAGTTGGTTAACTCGTACAGTTATGTAATGCAGTGTAAAGCCACCAGATGTAGTGGCGGGACTAATACAGTCAGAACAAAAACACAACAAAGATCGATATGTACTTCACATTCTTTTTATACCACAAATTCAACTGAAATCAGCTACATCGTTATCAACTTCGCCATCCTTAGAGGTATTCTGCGTCGACATAGTAAACCTAGAGCACGTGAACAGCACGACAGTCTCACAGGCCTTTTAAATATTTTATTTTTCGACTGTATTTCGGACTTCGAGTTGAAAAAAGGGCCAATTTAAGTGAACAGTGTCACGGTGCCGTAATTTTTGGTCTGTTTTTGAATCATAACCGTGTTTTTTGGAAAAAAATCCCGTGATTTTAGACTAGCCCTAGTGATTACGAAGGCATAATACTTTTACACAAAGTTGGCAGCACAATGCAAATTATGGAAATCACAGAACTCTTCGCGATTTTAAAACTTGTTCCTCCGGGCGGTTCTCCGATTATAATTGCAATAATTTACAGACGTCACACTGAGAACATGACTTCACTTCTAGAAGAGGTTCTGTGTAAAAAACAGCGGGTGGGTTCTAGCTGGGTCCTAACGGGAGATTTCAACGCCCACACTGGTTATGGGAAGCAAAAATTCCAGATTCTGCAGGATGTCAGTTATATGACTGGGTTACCAACCAAAATCTAAAGCTGCTAAACGAATGGAATCTTCCCACTTTCAGCAATGAACGGGGTCATACATCATGAACATCCACTATAGACCTCACATGGGTCTCAACCCAGCTGGCACCTCAAGTGCAATGGAGCCTCCTTGAGGAAGAAACATTTTACAACGAATCAGATCATAGAGCCACCTTGCTGACTTTTATACGAATCAACCCCGACACTCCTGTGCTAAAATGGTGCTATAACCAAGCTAATTGGGACAAACTTTGCAAAGACATCGCAACAGAACTCTTGAGGGCTCACAGCTTGCTCTCAAACCTTTCGAGAGCTGAGACCGCTGAGACCATTGATGTCGCCACAGAGAAGTTGACGTCGGTGATTCATCTAGCAATGGAAACCAACATACCAAGAGCTCCGCAAAGGCGAGAACATATCCGTGGTGGAATAGAGAGCTGAACGACCTCCGAAGAAAAGCCACCAGAACGTTACGTGCATACCGCCAGTTTGAGGTAAGAGCCTCGAAGAAGCTTGGAAGTCAGCTAGGAACCTATATCGAGTTTTATAGGAACCTATATCGAGCCGAAACTAGACGACGCTGAGACAGCTGCTGGATGAACAAGATGAGCAAGCCCGACAACAGTATAGTCTGGAATCTGGACCGCGCGTTAAGACAAGAAACCAGCAGTAACCGACTAGAAACCCTTCGGCAAGAAGATGGTGAAGTTTTCCCGGATCTTCGCTCCAAACTAAATTACGTCGCGGAAAACTTGCTGGAAGGCGTGCAAACCATGCGTACACAGGCTTCAGCTACCAAGAAGTCCTACAGCCGTCCTCGGGACCAAGCAAACACGCGGAATTCTCCCAAGACAGAGTTCTCTATGGAAGAAATCACAAACTTACTGCGAAGTTTGTGGCCAAATAAAGCTGTTGGTGTAGATGACATTCAGCCAATTCAGCAGATTTGTCCTGAATATTCTTAACGCTTCCTTCTCCCTCGGATATTTCCTTAAGCCATGGAAAATAGCAAAAGTTCTTCCCCTTCCAAAAGCCCGGCAAAACAGACTACTCCACATTGAAGAGCTTCCTTCCAACTGCGCTACTGCCCATCCTTGGTAAATTACTAGAGAAAGCTGTCGCCAGAAGATTACAAGTCTTCCTTGAAGAGAATCACATCCTGTCAGATTCGCAGTGGGGCTTCAGACCAGGGAGATCCACGACTGATGCCTTAACGTCCTTCAGCAACGCAGTACTTGAAAATTTTGACAAACGAAAAGTGCATACCGCTCTGCTTCTGGACATCAAAGGGGCTTTTGATAACGTGGATCACGGCAAATTGGTAGACGAGCTACGTAAATTAAAAATCCCAAAAAATCTGATCCAATGGACCAAGAGTTTCCTGCAAGACAGACAAGCGTTTGTGGCACATGGGCCTGATATGAGCGACACATACTTCATCCGAAAGGGAGTTCCTCAGTGCTATTCCCCCAGTTCTTTTCCTTACCTACATCAACGGATCGCTCAGTGTTATTAAACGGAAGCACATTGGTTCCAAACTCTTTGCCGACGATTTACTCCTGGACACCACAGGACCCTCCAGCAAAAAGAATGTTGAGTTTCTCACCAAGAACCTGTCAGCCCTTGAAAAGTGGGGAAAAAGACTAGAGTTTTCAAAAGACAAAACCGAACTCATCCACTTCTCTGGAAGACGGTCACCAGAAGCTTCTCCCCTCGTCTGGGAATCATCGATAATCAAACCGGAAGAGACGGCGCGGTACCTCGGGGTGATCTACGATTCAAAGCTGACACGGAAGACACACGTAGCCAGTGTGGGTTTTCAAATCACGTAAAGAATACAAAAATTGGCACAAGTCTCTAAGCCAATCTCCTGCTCCCAACTACGCACGCTGTTACAAACAACAGCCGTGGCAAAAAATGCGTTACGGGTTTCCGGCTTGGTGCAACGTCTCCAGTTCCAGTCTACGACCCCTACAGCAAGCCTATAGACAAGGGCTGTTAGCAATAACAGGGGCTCTACGCACAACTCCAACCACTGCCCCGAGACAGGACTTTTTCCTTTGGAACTACTCCTTGAGTCCACGCTATTGAGAAACTTCGGATACAAAAGCTGGTGCAATTGGCCAAGCACACCAGTACAGTCAAAACATAAGACATACACCTCCTGCCCTGAGAGGGCAAGACAACTCCTGACTGTTACCTGGCCCGACAAGTTAAGCAGAAGCCCTCAACCTAATCAAGGAATACATGCAAAAAAGTGGGAAAGCCGCTGGTAATTAGTGCAAAGCCCCTTAAAAAATCTCAACGCCGGTCCTAGCCGCAACTGTATCGTAGACGTCAAACTTCTTCGATGACTTGTCAGCAAAGTGATTCAAATCCTGATAACCCATTTTCCAACAAGGTCCTACCTTTTGCTTGTGGGGAAAGTGGACTCAGCCATATGTTCTTGCCAACATCGTTCATTCCAAACCCTTGCCCATCTCCTATTTCACTGTCATAAGTTGAATAGGGAAAGACATTGCTACTAAGAGAGTTAAGCTCCCATAAGGTCCACTTTAATCCCCAAGAATTATTGTCAAATCCCAAAGTATTCACAGCTATTGTTCAATTTATGAAAACAGCCAACGCCTTCTAAATAACTCCCCCTCCCTTCCTCCCCCCACCCTTTTCCCTTTCCCCTTGTGTACTAAGTACATTCCCCTTTTTGGTGCGTATGTTTGTTACTTAAGTTATTTTTGTACTTCTCTTGACAGTATATAACAATTTTCCTCTCCTATTCGATATTCGGTTACCCCACATGCTGTGATGAGAATTGAAACCTACCATTAACAAAATACTGTTTCCTTTCCCAATTTGTCCCATATAATGTTGATATTCTGCTATTGTGATTCGATGTTCTTTATCTTTTTCCTGTTGGTATAACCCAGCTAAATAAAGCTTCTTTCATTTACCCAACACATTTATTCCTATAAATTCTAAGGCCCCGTTACTGTATCTTTTGATATTTATTTTCTCCCACTGAATACCTTCTTTAACCCAGAATAGGACTCCTTCCCCTCTGTCTCCTTTTCTGTCTACTCAGTATTCCTCGTAACCTCTTAAATTAATTTTCACCCCTTCTTTTAGCCATGGTTCACAAATAAAAACAACATATATTCTCTTTTTTAAATCACTTAAATAGGCTGTTAAAGAATCTACGTTGGCCCTTATCCTCCTGGCATTCCAAAATAAAATGTTTATGCCCTCGCAATCCATGTTAATATTTGTTGTATAAATTTTAAATTCCTAATAAAATTTTTCACTTCCTTGCAGATTTCTTCCCATTTCCCTCCTGTCAAAACTACCGAAATTATATTTCTGACCAATCCTCCTACTCATTTTCCCAAATCAGTTGTTTCTATTCATCTTCTGACTTCTCTTCGTCTTGTTGTCTTTCCTCTCGATTTGGTTGTCGCTCTTTTTCCTTTTTCTTACCTTATAATACCTCACTGTAGCTTTGTTTCGCTACTTCTAAAGTTTTCTTCACTTTTTCCATTAGTTCTTGAACTGTTGTCTTCTTCTTTTTCTGCTTTTTCTCCTGTCCTGATGTTATTAACTGATATTTGACTCTTTCCAATGTGTTCTGCCTGGTTACGTTTTATGGTCTGATCACCTGATGTGTCCGCTTTTCGGTTTGCCTGAGTTTGGTTCCCTTTGGCTCGTTTAAAAAACTCGCAGTTCCTGTCCGCTCCAGAATGTTGCTTATTACAGTTTGTACATGTTGGCTCCTTTCCCTCTTTCTTGTATTCGCAGATTGTCGTGGCGCGTTCTCCACCACAGTGCCCACATCTATCCCTTGCCTTACAGACAGAGCTGATATGTCCAAATCTTTGACACTTATAACATCTGTTGGGTCTTGGTTCAAAGTGGTGAACTTTTATTTTTAGGTATCCTAAGTTCAAATAGGATGGCAATTTGCCGTTTTCAAAAATAAAGTGGAAACGGCTAGTTTTCTCTTTAACTTTTCCCCCGTTATGTATTCTTCGCTCTTTGTACAGGGCTCTTACCCCGACTAATCCTACAAAATTATCTTCCTCGATCGTCTTTTTAGTCGCCCCGTATATGGTTACAATCCCGTGTTGCAGAAACTTAGGTTTGATCTGAACTTTTATTTCCCCTATATGTTTTATCTTTAGGAATCTATCCGTTTCGTCCTGACTGGTCGGGAAAACCAACAGTTCTTCTGCACGTGTTACTTTTCTTTTTCATTTCTCTCATATTCAAATCTCCCACCATTTATTAATTTTGAAGGGGCATAGCTTATCGAAACTTTCCTCATTTTTTACTGCGTAGCATGCTACTGGGCATTTCTCCTCCGCTTTCTCTAATTCTTCCTCTGTATCCGTTTCCGTAGTCGAAACCTGTAGTCTTCTACGTTTACTTCCTAGATCTACCTGAGCTTTCTCCCTGCTTTAATTTATTTACCTTGTTTTTCCTTTCCTGTAGGTATAACCCATAAACCATTTCCTGTAGGACACCATTTTAAACTCCCCCCATCTTTTTCTGCATTCTCCGTCTCTAAATCCTGATTTTCGTCCTCCATATCGGAGCTTTCCCGTTATCCCGTTACATGACTCAGCGGAAGAAATCTCGATCCAAATGAAGACTGTCGACGAGCTGCGCGATCGTCTGATTGGATTTAATGAAGCTGTTGAAGGCATCCTACTTCAGTCGTCTAAAATCGAAGAAGCTAATGGCGATGTCTCTCACGTGAAACTTCCGAAGATGAACCTGAAACCCTTTGACGGAGATATATTCCAATGGCGAACTTTCTGGCAGCGATTCGAGTCCACGATCCACCAGAATTCTGCTCTGTCCAAGATTGACCGTTTCAACTACCTAGAATCTCTACTTCAAGGAGATGCGGCGAAGGTTATTGAAGGACTGACAATGACCGACGAGACCTATGACGACGCAATTAAACTCCTTAAGGGACCGTTTCGACAAACCCGATATCTTAATTTCAGCCTGCATGCAAAGCCTACTTGCATTACCTGAAGTCAAGAAACCCAGCCTTGCCGCCTTTCGGAAACTGGTTGACTCCTGTAGTGTCCACGTACGTAGTTTAAATTCGCTTGGAGTAACATCATACTACAGGGCACTCCTTTGTCCTGTTTTGCTTTCAAAGATTCCTGAAGAGACCCGCCTGTTATGGACAAGACATGCGAAAGCCAACTCCAACAACCTCAATCAACTCCTAGAATTCCTGAACGACGAATTTGACTCGATACAACGTTGCCAATCATTTTATCAAGCGGAAGTAGAAGCTCATCTGAACACAAGAGTAGAAGCGCATCAGAAGCCTAGAACAGAGTTGAGAGTCCCAAAGAAGGAACCCAGCACAATCGGCGCATTTAGCACTACCGTAACAGAAGGTTCGAGAAGCTACCTTTATTGCAAGATTTCTAATCATGCCACGTTTAATTATCCCAAGTCCATAACCGAAAAACGTGGTTTCCTGAAGAAAGATGGCCGGTGTTTCAATTGTATTAAACGAGGATATCGCGTCAATGAATGCCCAACGTCACGTTCAAGATGCCGGAACTGTAAGGGCCTTCATCACACCTGAATTTGCGAAGGAAACAAGGAAACAGGAGCAAAGCCTAAATACGACGAACGACAACCCATGGATGTATCGGTCAACCTCACAGCAAGTTCAGCTGATAAAATTCTGCTGCAGACCGCGACAATTCGCATCGAAGGGCCAGCTGGTATCAAGACAATACGTTGCCTAGTGGATGGCGGCAGTTAGCGATCCTTCATAACCCAGAGTCTAGCCAGCGAACTTGAACTGAAACGAACCGGAAGCGAATTCCTTCGAATCAAGCCGTTTGGAGCCAATAACTTTTGTTGACCGAAGGATTATGATTTATTCTCAATCAACACTCGAGGTACCGTCCCCGACTCTTAACTGGTAGTAATCAATGTTATAGCAGTCCCGAACATCACCACCTCCATTTCCACGGCACCTTATCTATCAATCCTCCAAGATATCGCCAGCGAATATTCGCCTTTAGCAGATTTGCCTACCGACGTAGCAACTCCTACTAATATAGACTTGTTGATCGGTGCGGATCAATGTTGGAACGTTCTGACCAGAAGCATTCATTCAAGGTGGGATCCAGAGCAATAGGAAGCAGATATGACCAGATTTTACATGGCCCCTTGAATTTCCAACTTTCATCAAACTCCGTAGATATCGTCCCTATGCTGATTCGCACTAATACTAACCCCGAACAACTAGACGGTCAGCTCATTACCCACTTCTGGAATTCCATTCCATTCCATTGGGATTCCATTGGAACCAGTGAACCAACCTTGGTAAGAACCGAAGATGAAGCAGTCATGCAAACGTTTGAAAAAGACCTGGTTTGCGACAATTAACCAACGATATTCAGTTTCCTTACCATGGAAGCTTGACCCCAACTCTCTCTACGACAATTTTGAAATTTGCGACAAACTTTTTCTGTCGCTTCAACGTAAGCTGCAGCAACAGCCTAAGGTTCTCGAAGCATAAATGAAGACTTTCGCCGAATACAAAGAATCCCAATTTATCACGGAAATTCCGATCACCTTCTCTTCTGATACGCAACTTCAACGCCTTCTACACTACTTACCGCATCATCCGGTCGTACGGGCAGAGAAAATGTCCTCGAACGTGAGAATTACATCTTTTGCGATGCATCCAAAAGAGCATATGGAACTGTTGTTTATGCTCGATTGCCGAACAGTACGAAACCTATTCTTATTGCGAGCAAGACCCGAGTAGCCCCATTCAAGGAGTTATCCTTACCCCGCTTGGAACTATTAGCAGCCGTTTTGGCCGCGAGGTTATGGGCCTACATGCAGTGCCGGATTTAGCGACCCAGGGCCCCCTAGGCAGTTAATTGAGTCGGGGCCCCCATTTTGTCACGTAGCAAAAAAATTTACTTTACTTTTATTTTTTATTTATTCAACGCACTTTGACTTTAGAAAGTAGGCAAGCAGACTTAAAAATGAAATAAGCAAGTACCAACTATACTTTTTCACATTATAATTTCTACATTTACATATAATTACAAGATTACATTGCCACGCGACGAACTTTCTTCTCTGCAAAGGAACGGATGACTTCACTATAGTCCACAGACGACATTATTTCTGACTCTATGTACAGCACAGATAGTGAATTAAGTCTGTTCTCTTCTGTGGTAGATCTTAAATAATTCTTTACTCTCTTTAATGCTGAAAACGACCGTTCTGCCGAACAATTTGACCCCGGTGTACATAACAGCATCCGGAGGGCTATTCCCCACGTTTGGGTAAATATCCAAAAAGCCTTTTTCCAGAATGTACTTGTATACGTCCAGTGACGATAAATCTTTCCCCATTTAGCCTCAGCCGACAACAAATGAGCTCGCAGATGTAGACATTCGTTTTCCAAAGTACCATCCAAATCCCCTGGATAGAAAGCTTGCAGGTTCCGCGCTCCATTACGGATGTCTTGAGATTCCAAATTACGAAGCTTCGTGAGAAAGTCAAACTTTTGACTTAAAGTCTCGTAAGCAGAGCCACGTCTCTGTAGTTCTGCAATCAACCTGTCAACAATGACGTTAAAGACGGTGACTCTAAATCTGTCCCTGCCGGTCTCGGAGAGTTCGACCCCCTTTTCCTTTACTTCGTCAAACCGGACTTTTCGCTTACGTTTCCTCTTCATATCGTATGTGTTGTGAATTTGACTGCTTTCTTGTATCATTTGCTT
Organism: Lepidurus packardi; assembly: GCA_023053545.1. Lineage (NCBI taxonomy): Eukaryota > Metazoa > Arthropoda > Branchiopoda > Notostraca > Triopsidae > Lepidurus > Lepidurus packardi. Next base: position 445,352 of record JAKZAN010000003.1, read on the forward strand.
TTCCCGCCCCATTTTGTACCCTCTTGCATCTTTCTGGACCAAGGGTGCAAGGGGTTGGTAGCCCTGCCGTTTTTCCTGTTCTCGCACTCTCGCCGATTCCCATGTGACTAGCTATAGTTTGTAGCAACGTTTCCTTTTAATAAATTCTGACGATTTTACAAGACCTCTGTTTCTAGTGATTGTATCAAGTTGGACAAGGCCCTTACCCCAAACCTCAACACACAACGCAGGCCTCATTTTATTCCCATACTTTATAAGAAATTCACGTCATTCTTTTTGGTGCCGTGACCAGGATGGCCGAGTCCCTCTCAAATCTTAAACGAGCTCGTGGCGCATCACGCGGTCACATTACTCGAACGAAGAATCTTGGCGAGAATCTTTTGCAAAATATCTTGACTCCGGTAGAGATGGTAAGCCAACTTTCCCGTATAATTGCGATCCTACAAGACAAGAAAGTGGTAGTCGACGGAGTAACGGACCAAATCAAAGCCGCCCTAACGCTTGACATCGACTTAGATGAAGAGTATAGACAAGACGAAGTCTGGCAATCCGAGTTTGATGAAATATTCATGAGATTTGAGTCCAAGCTCGCCTTCTACAGAACTTTACCTGCCACAGCCTCACAACCCTCGTCTTCTCCCATGGCTACTTTAGCTAACCCTTTGATTACTATTACCCCTGTTCCATCCTCGTCCTATCCCAATGCTTCCGTTGCCACCACCCCCTTTTTGCGAAAATCGAAACTTCCTACCCTGCAATTACGTAGATTCGATGGAGATGTACTGGAATGGCAGTCCTTTTGGGACCGATTTCGCGCTGAGATCCACGACGACCCCACCCTCTCCCCCGCAGTTAAATTCAACTATCTTCTTTCCGTATTGGAAAAGGATGCCAGAGAAGCGATCACCGGTCTTCCGTCCGATGTCCACTATATGGAAGCTATCGCCATCCTACAGGAGAACTACGGGAGCAAGGAGAAGCTGGTTCAAGCACGCTTTAAGGCACTTCAAGAGCTTAAGCGTTCGGACGGGTCACTGGAATCGTTGAAAAACTTCCTTCTTCGTATGAACGTTCATCTTAGAGGATTGGATGCGCTAGGAAAATCACCCGATTCCTACGGGGAGTATATGGTTGGTGTACTTTTGGCAAAGTTACCTACCGAAACCCGCCGTAATCTGTCCCGATTCCAAAACAACTCAACGTGGACCATTGCAACACTACGTGTGGCTCTTAAACAAGAGGTAGACTTGCTGGAAGCAAGTGAGGATGAGAAAGTGACTTCTACTCCACCAGTTGAGACTCCCAAAGCGAAGCCTACCCCAAGAGGAAGCCCATCAGCGGCTGCTCTCATTATGAACACTCGAAACGACGCTAGGCCCATCAAGTGCGCCTTTTGCGCTGATTCCCACAAGGCGGTAGAATGTACCCGCTATGCGACCCCCGAACAGCGTAGAGTTGTGGTAAGAGAAAAGAATCTCTGTTTTAATTGTCTGTCTAGTTCGAATCACACGACAGCCGTGAACTGCAGATCCAAGAATCGATGTCGCATTTGTCAGCAAAAGCATCACACCAGCCTCCATGGCTCCGCCCCCACCTCCTCTGTGATTGAAGCAAGTACCTCACCAACGACGGCTCTCACTTTAGGCATTCCACCGAGTTCCAGCCTCGTTTTCCTCAAAACTGCGGTTGCTCCCGTTATGGTAAACGGACGGACTACCGTGGCGAATATTCTCTTCGATGAGGGAGCTCAAACATCGTTCGCTACTTCCGATTTAATGGCTAGACTGGGCCATATTCCTAATCAATTTGTGAGAACAACTTTAAATGTTTTTGGATCCAGTAGTCGACGTTCTCTTCCAGTTACCCAACTTACCATCGTGACGTTACAACATGAGCAATACAACATTGGTGTCACCGTTGTTCCACGCATTGTGGTTCCTCTAGATCTTCGGACACCCGTAAATCTCCGGGATTTGCCCCACCTACGAAACCTAACGTTTGCTTACCCAAATGTGGGCCAGGAGGTATTCCCTGTCGATCTACTAATTGGAGCAGATTTCGCCTGGTATTTCCTGCAGGACGTCACTATTCGTGGACCAGGACCAACAGCTGTCAAAAGTTCTCTCGGGTACCTTCTCTCGGGTCCACTCCAATCCTTTTCCTCGGTTGCCCCTTCGTGTACCCTATTACTTGTTGGCAACGCATCTATTCCTGACGAAAAACGTCTGGAGGATTTTTGGCGATTGGAATCAGTTGGCATTGGAGCAGAAGACACGGAAAGCGATTTCTTGCAGGAATATCAAGATTCTATGATTGAACGCCAGGACGACGGAAAGTACGTTGCAAGACTACCCTGGAAGTCGAACCATCCGCCACTACCGAGCAACTTGGGAATCACGACCATCCGCACGGAAAACCTGATGCGAAAACTGAGAAGAGACCGATCTCTGTTACGGAAATACGACAGCGTAATTCAAGATTACTTACTCAAGGGATTTATAGAGAAAATTACCCTAAACTCAGTGTCTTCCGGCGTGCATTACCTACCTCATCGGGCCGTAGTTAAGGATTCTGCTACCACGCCACTTCGTATTGTTTACGACTGTTCTTGCAAAGCCGATCCGGACAGTCCCAGTCTAAACGACTGCTTAGAACCCGGTCCTGCTCTGCAAAATGATCTTTGCGGCATTCTGTTACGTTTCAGGAGCCATCGCTTTGTCGTCACCAGCGATATAGAAAAGGCATTCCTAAATATCTCTCTTCACCCTAAAGACAGAGATTTTTTACGGTTCTTGTGGCCTCAAGACCCTCAAAACCCAGACTCTCCATTGGACGTGTACCGTTTTAAGGTCCTCATGTTTGGGGTTACCAGTTCGCCGTTCATTTTGCTTGCCGTCCTACTTAAACATCTTTCTTCGTATGACTGCCCACGAGCATCCTTATTAAAAGGGGATATATATATGGACAATCTCCTCACAGGAACGGATACCGAACAAGAACTCCTGCAGTTGTACCAAGACGCTCAAAGGATGCTTGCGGAAGCCCGCTTGAACTTGCGCGACTGGAGTTCCAACAGTCCCCTCCTCCAGCAATTTACTGGTGTAGACCCTTCCTCAGCCATGGTCAAGACTCTTGGTCTTCTTTGGGCCCCAAAAGAAGATTTTTTATCCTACCCCCCTCTTAACTTGTCTATGGATGTTGCAACTATGACGAAGAGAATTCTTTTGAAGCAGATCAGTAGCATCTTCGACCCCTTAGGATACCTTAGTCCTGTTGTTCTTTCAGCTAAGTTGCTTATGCAACGGGTCTGGAAACTAGAACTTGCTTGGAATGACCCGCTCCCTGAGTCAGTTAAATCCCCTTGGCTGAAATTTGTCAAAGACTTTGTGGGATTAGAATTACTTCAAATTCCACGTTTTTACTTTTCTTCTTTTAAATCGTCGGTTAGTTTGCACGTTTTCGCGGACGCAAGCCCGCTTGCGTACGGAGCTGTTGCCTATTTAGTCACGGCAAGCTCCTCTTCGTTCGTCATTTCGAAATCCCGGGTAGCACCTCTTAAGTCTTTGACCCTCCCCCATTTGGAACTCTTAGCTCTGAATCTGGCGTGCCGTTTGGCTCACTTCGTTCTCCAAAGTCTTCACTTCGAAGACATTCCAGCCGTTTACCTTTGGACCGACTCCCGCATTGCGCTCCATTGGTCTACCGGCACTCGACCCCCTCGTCGTGCACTTGAAAATCGGGCTAATGAGATCCAGAAGTTAATGGTCAAACTGCAAGCACGATTACTCCATTGCTCTTCCAGCGAGAACCCTGCTGATTTACTCACACGAGGTGTATCCTTGGGAAGACTACAACATTCTGTGCTTTGGAACCATGGTCCTGATTTGCTGAAGCAACCTTCGCTTAACGAAACCCACCCTGAACAGAGTCATGTTGTAGCCCTTTTAGTCCAAAACAGATCTCTTACCCTCAGTGAGTCAGATACCCCGGATCCGGTCTTTCCCAACATTTTTTCTCGTTTTAGCTCATGGAGCAAAACGGTAAATGTATTATCTTGGGTTCTCCGATTTGTTCGTAACCTGAAATGTATGGATAGACAAACTGGCCCCCTTCTACCTAAAGAACTAGAAACAGCAGAGAACTGGCTCTTTCGTTTGGCTCAAGCTTCGGATTTCCCTGAAGTAGTTAAAGAATTAAAGGAGAAACGAGAGACTTCCAAGCCGAAACTATCAATTATTCGTCAATTCGGTCTCTTTCTCGATGACAACTCAGTTCTTCGCTGTAAAGGACGTATACAGAATGCCTCTTTAACATTTTCGGCGAGGCATCCGGTCTTGTTGTCTAAGAAGTCACCTTTGACTCCCCTCTTAATACACCACTACCATCGTCAATCTTTACACTCTGGTGCAAATGCCCTTTTGACGCTTATTCGTCAGCGCTTTTGGGTCCCTGCTGCTCTCCCACTGATTAAGCAGATCATTCGTAAATGTATGATCTGCAAACGTCTCAATGGTTTGCCTTACAATGTGACCGAAGCCGCGCCTTTAACCTATTCCCGTGTATCTCCTGGGTTTCCATTTGAAGTCACCGGACTGGACTTTTTGGGTCCCATTTTTGCCGTAAAGTCTCCTGAGACTGTTGATGTAAAATTTTATGTCTGTCTATTTACATGTGCTAAAATCCGTGCAATTCATTTGGAACTCGTTAACGACCTGAGTGCTGTCGCCTTTCTTCACGCTCTTCAGAGATTTATTAACAGAAGAGGCTGTCCCCTTGAACTTCTTTCTGATAATGCTACGAACCTTGAAGCCGCATCCAACGTTCTTAAGAATTTGCAGGCATCCAAAGTCGTTACCTCATATCTCTCCCAAAAGAAGATCACCTGGAGACATATCCCTAAACGTGCTCCTTGGTACGGAGGCTTTTGGGAGCGACTCGTCGGATTGACAAAGTCCCTGCTGAAAAGAACCTTAGGAAGAGCGCGCATCAAAGTCCAGGACTTAGTCACCTTGCTGACAGCTATAGAAGCTCAATTAAATAATCGGCCTCTTACCCAGAATTCTAATGATATTCAAGACGATCAACCTTTAACCCCTTCTCATTTTTTACATGGAAGAGTACTTCCTATTTTACATTGTGATTTGTCTTCCTTCGAAAAATCAGAACTGAGCGACCTCTCAAAGGCCCTTCATTGTCAACAATCCCTCCTGCAAATTTTCTGGCATCGTTGGTCCCGAGAATATCTAACGGCTCTCCGGTCTGCTCATTGCAATTTTTTATCCGGAAAACCGATAGAGATTAAAGAAGGGGATCTTGTCTTTATTCACGACGAAGAAAAAAGGTTATTCTGGAAAGTCGGCCGTGTTACTAAACTCTGTATGGGTTTGGATGGAGTTGTCCGTTCCGCCATACTTCGTACTGCAAACGGTACTACGAATCGCCCTTTATCCCGTTTGTACCCCATGGAAATCACCTTAGATTGTAAATCCAACCCTGTCACTGAGGACTCCCTACCAATTCGAGCAAGATCCTCGCGCCAAGCTGCCAAGAGAGCTAATTTGCGGATCCAGCAGATTGTTTCTGAAGAACAGTAATCTGCATCTTTGGCCGGCGGGAGGATGTTGTGAATTTGACTGCTTTCTTGTATCATTTGCTTTTCCCGCCCCATTTTGTACCCTCTTGCATCTTTCTGGACCAAGGGTGCAAGGGGTTGGTAGCCCTGCCGTTTTTCCTGTTCTCGCACTCTCGCCGATTCCCATGTGACTAGCTATAGTTTGTAGCAACGTTTCCTTTTAATAAATTCTGACGATTTTACAAGACCTCTGTTTCTAGTGATTGTATCAAGTTGGACAAGGCCCTTACCCCAAACCTCAACACACAACGCAGGCCTCATTTTATTCCCATACTTTATAAGAAATTCACGTCAGTATGCGTAATTCTGTTCACCACTTCTTTCCATAGCTTTCGACTCATAATGATCGAAGGTACCGGCTTTCCTTAAATCTTCTAGGTATGTTACCAAGGACCAATAAAGTTCAGCGATCATACCAAGTTTGATTCTCACAGATTGCAGTGATTTGCTCACTTTTTTAAATCTCTCCAGGATATAATCCACAGCAGGGTCAGGAAGCACATTTACAGGGAGTCGATCAAATTAAAAAGACATGAAGCGTCAGAACGCGTAGATGGTTTTTCACTTGTGTCATTAGCGATTATCTGAAGAGCTGCCAATATCTCATTCCAAGAGCAAGAGGGACTTCGGCAGGCGTCACTCCGAGCCGACCATCTTGTCTGAGAAAGGCTCTTTACAACTGTTGAGTTTGGCTTCACTTGAGATAACAAAACTTCCCATCTGTGTGTCGAGATCGAGAAAAAATTATACAGTTCCTGTAAAGTACCGAAGAAAGATATAGCAGCCTCACAAGACTCAGCAGCACATGATCCAACAAGATTCAGAGAGTGAGCCGAACAGGGGACGAAAACTACCAGAGGATTCAAATGTTTTATTCTCGCTTGAAGACCGGAATATACACCCGACATGTTGTTTGCGTTGTCATAAGACTGTCCGCGACAGTTGGCGATATCCAAGTCATGATTTTTCAAGGTCTGGAGAACAACGTTAGCCAGATCTTCTGCTTTATGGCCACAATTCGGTACGAATCTTAAAAATCGTTCGACAGAACATCCCTCTGCAGACACATATCGTACTATGAATGATAGTTGATCCACGTGGGAGATGTTCTCGTGGCGTTTTATGTGCGTGTCCAGAAAAGGGTCAAGCTCAGCCAAAAGTTCTAGCTTCACAACATAGTTCCCACCGTTTCTCGAACCAAATCTTTCATGTGAACCTCTAAACGGCAATCCACGTGCAGACAATGACCTCACAACAGCAAGAATCCGCCATAAGACCTCATGCCAGTATTTATTTCTTCTTCCGTTTGAAGCACAAGACTCTTGTCAACTCTACCGCCAACATTCTTCCTCGCTAATCGCGTCGCACACGCTGACCTGTGATCGTCTGAATTTTCATGATCCTTCATCCTCTGACCTGAATTTTTCCAGTCGTTGTACCCTTCGTCATTAGCTAGCGACCACGATTTTCTAAACATCTTACAAGGGGCGCAGAACACGGTACCTTTGCTCTTTGTAAATACTAGCCAAGGCCGAGGTCGTTTTTCACCATTAGCCAATGTTCGGCTAAAGAGTGACAGGGATAGATAAATCGTTGTATCTGCGTATTCACGCTTTGAAGAAGAAAAATCTGCATCAATATTTTGTTTCACGCCATTTTGTACGAAGTGTTCGAGTGTGGCATCGTCCAGTATCCACTCGGCAGGATCGTCACTAACAGACGTGAATGAAGAGACCGCAAAACATGTGTTCGCATGCGATTCAGGATGTTCACCAGAATCTCCAACGACTGCAGCAAAGTTTTCGGAAATCAAGTTTCGAGGAATTTGAGGTAGCTCGTCACAGTCAGACACGCTTGCCGGTCGATGGTCGTCACTCCAATTGCTAGAGGCTGATGCACTGCTAGTAGGTCTGGAAGTGGCGAAAAACGAATCCAACTTAGGGACATTAGAAAGAAGCTCCTTTTCCTTCTGCAATTTTTCCTTATTCTTTTTTCTTTTCTGGAACCCACTCAGTGTTTTGTTGACGACAGACATTGTTAATCTCTAGAAAATAGCATTGATTCTATAAAGCGGCTGATTGTAATACTCAATTATCACAATAATCGGTGCCTACTTTAGTAACTTACAACAACTCTCTAACACTCTGCGAGTTCCCACTTTCACTATCGCTGGTCGCTATGATATCTTTTCTCTTAATCTCTTCTTTTGAACTTACTGTAAACAAGTCAAAACAGGCGTGTCCTTGTGTAAGACGCTAGAGCTGTGGTTTGCAGGGGGATTCAGAATGTGTTGCCACCTTCATTGAAGCGCGAATTATGAAAAGCGGAGAAAAGAACCTACGCTGGCTTAAAAAAATCTGACTTCTTTAAATTTGATCACGTCGTAGGCTTTCAGCCTGTTGACGTTTCCTTTATGGAAAAAGGTTCGAGAAAGCATACATTATTTATTAGTCAGCATAAATTTATTTAGTCAGGTACACAGTACCTGACTAACTTAACCTAATTAAACATAATATAACCTAACCAAACTAAAAATTACCAAGCTCAAACTAATTACACTTAAACCTACATGAAAAAATATTACCCCGTGGGCCCCTGGGCCAAGGTACAAAATGGGCTCCTAAATGGTCGGGATGGGCCCCTAGCCTCGTGGGGCCCTGGGCCCGTGCCCAGTTGGCCCATGCGATAAGAGGGCCCTGGTGTCGGGACTTGAACTGGTGAACTATAGAACGAAAGTTAGGGAATTTAACCACTCCGCCAATCACTCGGTAGGTGAGGCTATAAGACATAACTTTTTCAAAGTCTCCGAAATGATCTCCAGTTATTTTACATACTATTACATAAATTAATATTTCGTACGGAAAAATTGAAGTTTTCTTTTATTTGTCTTGTGCCCTCAACGTACTTCGGCACCTGGCCCGGGGCCCCCTCCGAGGCTGGGGCCCCTAGGCAGCTGCCTAATATGCCAGTCGGAGATACGGCACATAATGTGTTGTGCGTATCCTAGAAACGGGGCCACGCCAGAACCCGGACCCTTCAGAATAATGGGTAGCGAGGATCTTCCGATCTTCTGGAACGTACTGGTCCCACGTTTGTCAAAGGTTTTCTAAAACACCAAGATCTACGTTACTGTCACGGTAGTTTATTGAGTTTAGAACGTTCGGTTCGAAAGATTTTCGGTTAGGTAGGTTAGGTGATGTAAGAGTTGTAACGACCTGGACGACCTCTGACTCACGTCTCGGTAGATCCCCAAGATCCAGAACCCCTTCAAAGATCAAGATCCAGGAGAAATTACTTCTCGACGTTGATGGCGCATTGGTCAAGTTTTAGTTAATAATTGTTGGCGCAAATGGTTGCGCGAATATCTACCGATGCTCATCGAACGCCACGGATGGATACTTTCAACCCGAAACATTTTTGCAGGGACCTCGTTTTGATAGTCGACCCCAATACACCACGAGGACAAAGGCCTCTCGGACGCGTTATCCAGCCAATAGCAGGAGCTGACGGGATTGTAAGAGCTGCAAGAGTCAAAACGGCACACTGAGAAACCACACTACCAACCGTGAGGTTGTTCCTCTTAGAAGAAGCAGGTTAAGATACTGTTTCAGCGTTGGCTAAAACAGGGCCGGCTATGTTCCAGCTGGAATGCCAAGGTCCGGCTAATCGTCAAGGGTCAGCCCCATTGTGATCGGACCTTGACATTTTCTGCGGAATTGGAATCGTTGCCTTACCAGCCCGGGAGGAGATATACATAATGAGCTTGAGCAAATGGAAGACGGACGGGTTGGGGAGTCTTGGTGATTGGGAGACTTAGGGCCGTTACTCTCGATCTCTGAACTCGTACAATACTCTCGAAACTCGAAAATTATAATTTGTTAGTTCCTGTATTTTTGTATGCTTGTTTTTAGTGCTAATTTGTGTGGGAAATTTAGAACTAGTCATAAAATCATCGACTTCTCATCGTGTATGTCGGAAATAATGGTCAGGTAAATATTGGGGAAACTTAAACCCTGCGTTGTGTGTTTTTGTGTTTTTAAATGAATAAGTTTGGCTCGGTCTTACGACTTTTATTAATGCCAGCAAGGCAGCGCACATAACAAAGGTAGGAGAGCGCTTGCACCAAGGTGCAGTGGAACATTGGCCTCTCTATGGCGAAAAACGACTGCCTTTTATAGGGGGACAAATGTCAGAGAAAGAACTAGAAGAAAGGTTTAGAAGTACTGAGGGAAAGGTTAGCTTTGGCAGCACGTGCAGGGTGGATCGAAGAGAAAGGATCAATAAAGTTGAAAAAACAGAAAGAAGCGATCGATAGGGTACAAAACTGAACATTGAACACGTGCTGCGAAGAATAGAATAGGAGGTAGGATAGAAAGGAGATAGAACATAAGGGAGGAAATCGGAATTTCCGACAGTGTACATTTATTTCGACTTTTATTCCGACCTCGCGTTCTTCTGTAAACCGATTTTCGTCCAATGCATCGTTACCCGCATTTCACGCAGTCTTACGTTGAACCTTGATTACTTTACTTTCGCGCAGTCGGTAGGATGGCTACCCCTATCAGTTCTACTGGTAAAAAGTTACAAGATGTTAGTTTTTGCCATGAGTTCAAAGGCAGTAAAAGTGAAGTGTGGATGACATGGTACAGGCATTTCGATAAAAGCATCATCTTCAATGGTTTAGCCGATACTGTAGCCGCCGAATTGCTAGCAGTGACACTGCGTGGGAGAGCTGAAGTTGCAGATTCAGGACTCCAGAAGAAGGTTCAAAGTGATTATCGGAAATCACTAGACGGAAAAAAAGTGTTCGACCAGGTTAATCCCGATCTGTATAAAAGTCGATTTAACTCTATGGTACGTGGTAAAGACATAACTGTTGGGGAATTTGTGCATAAGCTCAAGTAAGTACAGATTCGGGATCAGCTAGTACCCTGAGTAGTATAGGTACCACCATTACTGCCACCTCCATTACTGCAGCACCAATAGGAAGCCTCCATTTCCCCCAAGGCCCGCCCCTTTTACGGCTGCACCAATAGGATGCCTTCATTTCTCCCCTAGTCCCCGCCCTGACGCCTGCGCAGTATGGTTTGACAACACCTAGTTTCTAGCGTTTCCGCCACTTTCACGTTGGCGCTGTCCTCACAATTGAGCAGCTCTCGTGTCGACAACAGTGTCCTCCGCCAACAAACTTAATTACCATTAAAGTTAAAGACACTTTTTCGGACTCGACATTAAAGTTAAAGACACTTTTTCAGGATTACCATTAAAGTTAAAGACACTTTTTCAGATTCGACATTAAAGTTAAGGACACTTTTTCAGATTCGACATTAAAGTTAAGGACACTTTTTCGAGAATAGACATTAAAGTTAATGACACTTTTTCGGAGATAGACATTTAAGTTAAAGACACTTTTTGTAAGTTTAACCTTTGAAATGTATTTTCTTTCAACAAATACAATTACAAATTCATTCAAAATAATGGTTGGTGGTTTCACTACACTGTAAGATTTTTTGGAGAGTGTGCCATCATGCTCATCAGGCTATCAACTGTTGCACACACACTGATAACACCAACTCACCCACTCTTGCGTTTGCACAGCCCCTCTGGCTAGGGTGCTTGTCAGCTCACACTCCCCTCAAGCTCCCATGTTGGCCAATCCTCACTCTTCCATCGGTATGATTCCTCAGATGAGCGCGCTTGACAACCCCCTCTTTGACATCTGTGCAACCCTTAGACTGAACAGTTTCAAAATCCCCAATTCTCGCAACCACACACCCACACACACACATTCCAACCAGGATGTTTGACAAACTCAAGGCTATCACCAGCACGTCTCCCATTTATGAAACCAGTGGAACCAACACAGATCAACACGATGGTTCAATAAACTCTGCTAGAGCATAAGAATGACTGAAGACTTGGCTGTAGTCTATTTGAGATTAGTCGACAACAACCCTGTGGAGTTAACCACATGTTTTATTAATTCCAAATTATCTCGAAACAATTTTTACTACCAACATTTCACTTTGTGATAATAATTACAGTTTGTCGTGATGTTGGAGTAAAGCTTATGCGAGCGTCCACAAGAACTTCATTTATTTGTTATGTAGTAATATTTATTGTTATCACGTGTTACTACGTTTTTGATAACCTTCACAGCAGCACTGTAAATACCAAATTTACCCAAAATGAATTTTAACGTGTTGAATACATTTCAATACATACAAACATTTACAGAATTACCGTTGTTAAATGTGCAGGTGTACACAAACATTGGTTCTACAATTTCTGTAGAAGTCCACGTGGATTGCATATAGTCATTCCACAGGAAATGATCGGCAACATCCATCGACCAGGTCAGTCCATCATCAAGCAGACATCCGTTAATAGATTGAATAGAAGCGGTCTCACCACCAACGAATAGGTTCACAAGCATTCTTTGTTGAGAAGGTTCTGGAATAAACCGGAAAGCACCATCTTGCGCGCAAACCCAAATTTCGTTGAAATTGTTGTGAAACACAATCGGATCTTCGTTATGTATAAATTTAATACATGCTTGACTCGAACTATCACACGTTACAAGACATTGATAACCATTTGCAGCTGCTATGTAAATACGAAATTTACCCAAAGCAGTAACAAAACTTTTTGGAGAGCGTGCCATCATGCTCGTCGGGCAGTCAACTGTCGCACACGCACACACTCTCTGATAACGCCAGTGCACTCTACACACACACTAGAATGTTCAACGATAACAACTCTTGCGCTTGCGCACCCCTCAAGCTGAGATGTTGACCAATCCCCACTCTTCCCTCAACACAACCCTCAGGTTAGTGTGTTTGACAACCCACACTGTTGCGCTCGCACACCCTCTCATGCAGGAGTGTTGACCAATCCCATTCTTCCATCGACACACCCCTCAGACTTGACTGTGTGACTACCCCCATTGTTATGCATGCACACTCTCAGGCTAGGGTGTTTGACAACCCACACTCTTGCGCCTGTGCACCCCATCACTGATTGGTTGATAAATTCGCTATCTCGCGTCGACACAGTTTCCCCTACCCTTGCAGTCGGCCGATCTTCTTTATAAACAGCACACATCCTTTTAAAAGTATTCAGTCAGCTTTCTGAACTTGATAATAATGTCAAACTCTAACAAGCAGACTGGAGCAGTCTCCAATTCCGGATTTAGAAGCGAGCGTAAATGGCAACCCGTCTACGCTGAAGAAAGCCCAACCCGTTTTCAAGAGAAGACAGTGCATGTCAAAGGACATTGGCACTGCACACTCCGGAAACCAGAAAAACGTTGGGTAGTGGCAGTAAAAGTGTTACGAGCCACCAGAGAGCTGACAACCTATGGCGCCACATACGGTTTTCCAACCGATCATCTCGAGGATGTAATCGATGCGTTGCTAGTACTGAAAGAGTACATCAACAACCAAGAGGACAAGTCTGAAGACTCAGACTTGTCCTCATCATCATCACCAATTATTCTCACCAATTATTCATCATCATCATCATACAAAGCTCGACAGGTTTGGTCAGTACACACAATTCGTAGGGGTTTCAATTGTAATCCATATCTTTGTTGAATTTGCTTTTCAACCCAGCGATCTTGTTGTAAAAGTCGAGTTTTACCGCTATTGCAACGAAAAGGAATTAGAATATTTTTCAAAGAATGATTTCGAGCTCGCTGTAAAGCCACATAAAGACACCATTGTCCACAAGCGCGCGATGTAGGATGTTGAAGGGTTAAAGGATGGTTTTGCCAGAGGTGCGAACCACACCATGTGGCAAAGTCCGGATGGTAGCTATGGATGCTTTGACCTAAACTATCGAAAAATTCAACTGGTTGCAGCGGGGTGACAATAGCCGGAACATAAATTAAAAGCCAATGAACACCTTCATGTTGATGAGGGTGAGTGTTGCAAATAACAAGTAAAGGTTTCCCAGAGTTGGACTTGAGACGAGTAAGATGGTCGCGAGGAATAACCGAAGTTTCAAAACCACGTTTTTGAATAACAGGGTCATGACGCAAGATATGATAAAGCTGGCTAGTATTCATAGCTAAATAAATCAAGACTTTTATTCACTTCAAAGGTTTGGTGTGTGTATTGATGATTCAAAGGTTCACTGTCAACAAACATTTGAACCATGAAAACATAACTAATCAACTCATTCAACGAGAATTTGACGAGCACTATCAATTTGCAACAAAGAATCTGTTTCGCTAAAAACAATCATAGTTAAAGAATCGACTACTGCTTTAGAAAAGCGAACATCTATTTTCAAATTCCCCTCTTTCAACATTCCAAAACCTTCGGTGACGGGAATAATTTGAAAACCGTAAAGACGATAGTACTGTTGGTAAAGTTCACGTTCAAATGATAGTCCAACCTCTGAGTTCACTAGATTGTAACAGTCTAAAAGCGAGTAATAACCCAACAGGTATTCATCAGAACCAACAGGAATACTTGGAAAAGGAACTTCTTCATTGTTGAGGGACACGCTTATGGTAGATACATTATGATGTTGAAACAGGTAAGGATTGCTGAGCCAATCACCCATGAAAGCTTTAGTAGGCAAGAAACCGATAACTATCCGTCGAGGAACGCGACGCAGGTAGGAATCTTCCACAGTTTTTTGCATGGTGCCAGCAGGTATGGTAAAAGAGCGAACGTCAGTTTTAAGAAAAGGATATTTGGCTACATTACCCCCCAACAACATTTTCTCCAATCCTAAGCGATATTCAGAATTGAGAGTATGAACTCGCAACACCATTTGAGCTTTTTCGATAACAACTTTGTAGGAATAAGTCTGTGTTGCAGGTAACGCATTGTGGCTAATCAAGAAACTATCAGCTTGTCGATGTAACCGTAAGACGCAGCTTACATCGGGCAGCAATAGTTTGGGACATTGGAATAAATCCACATTCAAGACGCCCATAAGTTCCACTAATTTAGATTTTTCTGTGAAAGTTTTACGCAAAAGAGACGAACTACTGGTTTCTATAACGTCAGCATTTTCATCTTTGATGTAGAGAGCAGCAGTACCAAAACTTCGATGATATTCTTCACCATGACGTAGCAAACAATTTAAAAAACTTTTGTAACCGTAATTTTGCCCTGAAGAAGTGACAAGCGTATCATTGAGATACAGATCAACTTGACTAAAGAGCGAATGAAGCAGATTGTTGACTGGAAAAACAGAATCTGAATCTGTAATATTAACCCCGTCGCTGCGTACAATTTTAACTTGCGCGTAAAGCTGGGGACGTTCCAGATCCAAAAATTGGTTGGAGTGGGTGGAAAAATTAAATTCTATAGGAGCTACATTGTCTTTGGATGACGTGCGAGTTTGAACAATAAAATCTTTAGATTGACTAATACCAGCTTCAGTATGAGGAATACTCAACAAGTCTAGTTTGTCTGAAATGAAAGGTGTGCTACCCTCGCGGGTGGTATCCATCTAACCGAATATATCGGTGGCTGTTTTTCGTTTAATTGAGCGCTTCTTGACACAAGGTTTTTTACGTTTGACTGCTGAAGATTTACGTTTACGTCCGCTACCTGTTTGATAAGGTGCCACAGCACCCGCTAATTTTCGACGAGGACGACGACGACGACGACGACGAGATGTTTTCACAACTGTGGTGCTAGACATACTGAGCTGTCGTTGAAGAGGAGTTTTGTTTAAGAATTGAATGAACCCTTGTCCAACTTGAGCTTTTGCATCGTTGGTGTTGCGTTGCAAAATTTCTTGACCCATTTGTTGTAAACTTTCCATACCTCGAGTTTTCATGGTGTCTGTCAATTTCTTACCCGATGAGACATCACGAGCCACGTTTCTAACTAGATGCCTGAGCGAGGGTGCTACTAATCCACGGAAAATTGGTATTATGTAGCGCGAGAAAAATCCATAACCACGTTGACGGTGGTTGCCTCGATAAAAAGTTTCACCTCCACCACCTCGCTGTTGTGGGTTTAACGCCTTCATATAACATTCAACCGATAAACATCCCTTAAAAGGTGCCATGAGAGCGAACTCGTTGTAGATGTAGTATAGCCGACACTGTCCCAGCTTGGAATAAAACAGGTAGACCAGTACCTGTCTTAATATAGATGTGAATTGTATCAATGTAACCTCGACTAAGGGGGATATAGTAATTGTGATTAAAACTGACTGAGACTAGGTCACCCTCTCTCATATCGGTGGAAAGAGGGATGGTGCGTAAAAGAGGAGCGCTGGTATCCCCCACGAAACTCGATTGGATAATATCACAATAAACGTATAAATTGTGAGCACCACTTTTCAGATCTGGTGTTAGACTCGAATTACATTCCCCACGACCTTTGACCACCCGTAATTTGTCCTGATCCATGAACCCTAAGATAGCTTTAACCCGTGCCGGTAAAATAATTTCGCAAGCTTCCAAATCGGAACTTGGGGGTAGTTTCAAGCTCACTGTTTTCTTTTTGTCACGGTAAACAAATTCGACTCTCCGAGATTTATCCAATAGAGTCGGAAACATACGGTCAAGACCACTGTTGAGATCGCTCACCAACCGATCTATAGAATCGTACACTTCCAAATTGTGTAAATTGATTTTAGTTAGCTCTTCCTTCGATGAAATTTCTACTACTTCTTTGGTTAAACCATCAGTCTGTTTTTTAGATTTGATTTCACTGTGTGCAATCATAAAATTCTCTTCTTCGCTTAAAGTATGCATACTGTTCACAAATAGAAATTCCACCAAAGCCACCTCATACTCATCTACAGGGACATGTATTGGTTCGCACAATAGAGTTCGATAATTACTCATAGTATTATGAGGATAATGCGACATGGATGAGTTAGAAGGTAACGTGATATACTTTTCATTGTGGGTCATGGTGACTGTCGACTAGATCGCATGCGACCCGAATACAGATTGCCGGGAGGTTTTAAAGTCTTCCGTGTGCGGACAAAGTCTTGCCAGAAAGGTGTTAACTCTCGAGCGTTTACCCAAGTATTGAACTCGGTTGGCCAACCTTTCCATGTTATATAGTACTCGGTCTCACCCACCGAGTTGCAACGTTGTTTGAGCACTTTTTCGATGGGGTACAAAGCTTTAAAGTTAGGTGGCGCCACACGGGTTAATTCAATACCGTAAAATTGACCAATAATATCTTCATTTTGGAGATCAACTAAATTGTAAGTTACAGGTTGAGTAAGATTCACCGTTTCAATCTTGTATATCTCGTATGTGTTTTGAACAATATAGCCTTTATTAAAAAATGGTTTTGTATCGTTTTTAATCCGTACGTAATCACCTACACTGAAGGTGGGCTGACGAGTTTTAACAGCTGCACTGCGCATCTTATGAATATGTCGAGCTACCTCATCTTGGTTTTCCACGGTGACTTCCACAGGAGCCCGACCAATGGTTCGATGGTAACTCCGATTGTAGTTATCCACTAATTGTGGCAACACATCTATGAAACGTTCGGTATGATGTTGAGTCATGTAACGCGAGATTCGCTCTAGGAGGGTGCGATGGACTCGTTCCACAATCGGTGCTTTAGTTTCTTGAGTCCGAGTTAGATAAAATTTGACACCTACGTCTTTAAGATATTTTTGGAACGCGTGATTGAGAAATTCTGTACCCTGATCCGTGTTGAAATGTTTGGGTATTAATCTTGTGTTTGTAATATGTTGTTGTAAGGTTGCGAGTACAGTAGGTCCAGTCTTGTTGGAGATAGGATAGACCCAGAGATAACGACTATGAACATCAATAATAGTAAAAAGAAAGTTCATTCCATTATTCATTCGACTCCAGCGTTGTACATCGAACCAAATCAGCCTGCCAAAGATCATGAAGCGTAGAAGTGATTACATATCGACGTGGAAAGCGACGAGGATTGTTCCGATGTAGAGTATAACTATTAAGATAGCTCAAAGCTTGGCGGGCGGTGGTAAGGTTAATATTAGTGGCTTTCGGGTATTGCTGTTTGGCGTAACGCAACAAACGTTGTAAACCACCATAAGCACCCAAAGACGAAGGATCCGTATAGAGTTGATGCCAATCGTCTCGAGTAAGCCATGTCTTTTCTACCATTTCAAACTAAATTTTGCCACTGAGGACTTGATCCAGCTCGAGCGCGTTTATACGATCGGGTGACTCTAGGGCTGGGTGGAGTGATACCGCGCGAATGGAGCAGTTTCAAACGTTCAATCTCTTTTAGCCGTTTCTCTTTAACAATAAGCTGGGTGGGAAAATTAATATCGGCTAACGCGCGTGAAAAATCATCCATTCGAGGTAAAAAGCGACCCTTGTTGTGTGAAAAGAGATCTCTCATGTAATCTGACACATGGCTGTTTTCTATAGTTTCCCCATATAGTTTTAGAGTACTGTCAGGATTAACTGTAATTATGTGTGCATATTCAGGTTTTGTAAGATACTCGCTAGCTGTCAACGCTTTCTCACGATATTGGTCGTCCACTTTAACCATAAATTGGGTAACGCTGGGGGTCTCTTCAACACTTGACTGCAATGGACTATCATACATGTCGGGTTTAGAAATGTTATTAATCGGTGTTTGAAAGGGTTGTGGTGAAAAGCTGCGAGTGTGGTTTACACGTGTGGGTGTTAAATCACTCTCAACACCCTCATGTTTTAAAGATGGAACCGTGGGAACAGAGGGTAAAGAAACATGTGTTGACGATGCAGCCCTCTCATGACCTGGGTGAGCAGCCTTGTAGCGTTGAAACGTTTTTTCAAACAGGTGCAACTTATTCTCAATGCTTAATTCAGGATTATTGAGAATATTCCGCATTTCCTCTTCCGCCCGATAAAATTCTGTTAGTTTGAAACTGGGGGGCGGTTTTATGGCAGACTGCGATTCCCGATGCAAAACTTGATCAATTTTGTTGGCTATGTCTAGCGGCACTAACCGCATGGGACGCGCTGCTTTGGCCATGGCGACGTAAAAAAGCTAAAGCGGGGTTAAGTACGTTTAAAATAAATCCTCCACCCTTCTGTACTATTCGTTTATGACGATAGCGGAAACTCTGTTTGGATTGAGCCAAATCTCGAAGAATAGACTTGAAACGACGTAGCTTTTGTTTCTCTTTTTCCTGAAGAGGGATAACACCCTTGACTAAATTCAAGATGATTTCGCAAATAACGTTAATAAGGGGTCGGTCAGCGTTCTGAAGGATAATTTGACGGAGTTTGGGCTGACAGCGACATAAAGTTTTCAAATAAGGTTTGTATTTCTTCACCTGTTTAAGACACATCCTCTCGTTGTCTGTTTACCTCCAAAGCCAGTGTGCGACTAAAGGTTTACCCACTCGAAGATCGCACTTTAAAGGCTAAAATAAGACGCGTCATAATCGACAACCATTCAGCTAGAGTTTGAAGGGTTTGCGTGGCAACCTGTCGACAGCGAGTGCGCCATTTCTTCCCAAATCTTTTATCATGAACCATCTTGCAGCTTCAAAGGTTGAGTGACAACTAAACTAGACATGGGTTATAGACACAATTTAAACTTTATTCATCATCTTCATTACAATATCCGTAAGCGTGACTGGTAACAAGATCTGGGAGCCAGAAACGTTTATCATCAAGAGCAGACAATGACAATTTACGAGTTTGATAAGTATAAATTTGATGGTTGAATGAGCGGAGAGTGGTATTGGTAGTATATACCTCGCTGCGCTCACCATACAACACTTGACGGTAAAGGTCTAACGATAATTCACGACGGGTGGCTTCTCGGGTAGTGCCCTTGGCCTTTCGTTGTTCTTCACCCGTGTCAAAACGTATACAATAGAGTTTGGGTCGTAAAGCTACAATTTCCACAATACGGTTTTGTCCAGCCTCGTTCTTAAACATGCCTAGACGTTTATCGTTGTCAGCATAGTAATATGGACTGGATGGATGTTGGTTGGAGGTATCAAAGTGGGTGGTTAGACGATGACACATCTCTTCCCAGAATCCGGTAGGGCTTTCCACACTGTAGCAAAAACTGTCGGTATCGGTAAAAACCAAGCGGCAGCGCGAACCAAAATGTGGGCGAATAATGTTGTAGTGGAAATCGTACATATGCATTTTGGCTAATTCCAATATTGCAAAACCTACAAGAATTGGTTTGTTATAAAAAACGTCGGTTTTTCTCATCTGGATGAGTGCTAAATCATTCGAAATGCGTCGTGCATGGCTGAAGGCTGGACTGGCTGTTAAACTCACAAGAGTTTTCTCGTTGTTTATTACGTAGATGTTGACTCGGTTGTCTACGTTTTCTACAGTTTTACCTGAAATGTTAACCGAAGGTTAGTCAAAAGTATGAGTTTAAGTTAGAATGATTTTACCAAAGATGGAATTATTCATCAGTTTGAACGATTCACGATCAGCGTCATTGGTGGCGGCAGCTCGCAAAGCGGTGTTGCATTCGATGTAGGGCTGAAACAGCGTTGTCTGACGAAATCTGATACCACCATGCATTCGGGTCACTAACAATCCGTGACTTAAAGCCAGCTGCAACATTCTGTAATGAATCAGATATTTTTCTTTAGCGTTTAAGGTGACACATAGTTTTTCAACACGAGAGGGAAATGTTTTCCCATCCTTCAGATAATGCTCTTGGATTGCGGGGCTTAGCATATCCCATGTTATTTGTTCTTTGCGGGGGAGAAAGGGAAAATCGTCGTGTTCTTCGTGTAAATGGGCAGGATATTCCATGTCGACTAGTAGGGCATAACCATAGAGCGAATCTGGGGTTAACGAGAGGATTTCGTTCAAACTGGGGCATTCTTTGGTTGATAACCAGCAAATTCCATCGGTGGGTAAAGCTTGAACCATCGCCCATCCATACAAGTTGTTAGCATCGATATATTCGATGGAGCTATTAGGGCGTGTAGGATCATAATGCGGCAAGTCTGGTAAATTGGCTACAGCATGACGTTGGGACACCATGGTTAGCCCCCCTCGCACGTTTTGTTTAACCATACTATGCATGGTTACATCGGTCATAAGTTCCATCGTCACCCCCGTTGTGTACAAACAGGCGTTCCAGCTAAAATGCGAAATGCTGTAAAAATGGGCTACATCCAAACCCGAATGGTGATAGGTTGTTTGACGTAAGGTGGAAAAGCAGTCGGCTAGAATGCGGACATCGCACTCTAAATACAAGTTGTGATAGTCGCGTAATGTGCGACATTGGAAAGTATCCCAAACGTTTTGTGCATGAATGTAATCCTCATCTGAAACTGAGCAACCAGTTAGGGTGGAGAAAAAGGCCAGTTGAGATGGTAAATGTGGTAAATCGAGAGCTGTCAGACTAGTCATGAACTCGTAGGGAAATATCCCTTTGCGCGCTAAGAGTTTGAGTTTCTCTTGATTCCCCGCTACCGCAGCCGCACGGTTCAAACATTGAAAGGAGTGGAGCCCCTTTTTCAAGAGAACTTGAGCCCAACGTTCCAAACTAGTGTTCATAAATTGAAGACTGTCCAGAAAGCGAACGTTATCAACTTTAAAAGTCAAGAACTTTTCCATGGATTTGGGGATAATGTCAATGTCTTGCCCGTAATGCTCCAATGCTTGACAGATGAAGTGTCCATCGTAATTCCTAGAAACAACAGATTATTTGGATTCGGTTTATCGGTTTTCACAGATACTTACTGTAAATTGTGGAAGTAGACAGGTAATTCGTAGTTTTCCAATTTACAATGGAGATTACAACCTTGGTGAGCAATACCCCGGAAAGAACCGTCAAAATGATCATGATCTATCATACGCTCGGACAAATCTTGGGGTAAGGGTTTCTTGCAGTGTACGCATATAGTAGCTGTATGTCGGGCTCTTATTGCCATTGACACATCTTTTTCATTGAGGGGAAAATTTGTTGAGCGCACCACTTGTTCAAGATTTGCTGCTGTTTCTAAGATGTTTTGTAGGAAAATCTGACCTGCATTAGGGCCAACATAGCGCTGGTATGCCACTTCACTCCCCTGCAGGTCGAGCACCAAATAACAAAAAGATAGAGCTTCGTGACGATGAAGCTTTTGATTGACGGGAGAGTGTTCTTCATCAGTTGGATCATAAGAAACTAAAAGAGATTCAAAATCGGCAAAAGCTATGTAAGGGGCACGTTGTGCTGCATTAAAACATCGCATCTGAACAAAATCGTTCTTCCCAGGAGTGGGGAGTCGAACTGCTTTTTGTTTGTTTTCCAAACAGTACATTTTATGAGCATCTAGGGACCGGGAACTTTTAAACGCGTTTAGACATTTGAGACAATAATGATCCTTATGTAGTTGATCTTTACCCAACAAACGATTTGGTGAAAGAATAGGCCAGAAATGTCCTTGTCCCGGACCGGTGCATGTATACAAAAGATTAACCGGTTCTTGGCAGAGGGTGGTGTTGGGTTTGAAAAAGGTTTTCCCAGAAATACGAAAAGGATAAATATTTCGAGGGGTGGCAACAAGAGTTGGTGGGAGTTTAGAGCGTTTAGGATTTTCTGCTTCTTCATCACTCTCGTCAAAACATCCAAACGGTAAAGTATCAAAAGCTAAGATATTAATAGCGATTGAATGGGCTTCTTCAAAAGCAGTTATGTCTTGAATTTTAACAGGATAGGTTAGCACTTGTGGATTAATGGTCGGTAATCTGTCGGGATAACGGGCGAAGAGAGCGTCTAAGCTTTTAGCACTATGATGTTTTATAAAAAACTGAGAATTTTCGTCAGTTGCAGCATGTTGACGAGCTAGCACCGCTTTGACCGCGTAGACAAAACATTGATCACCGCAACGTTCGATATTAACAACAGCTTTGCGTTTAGCGATGTTGGTAGGTAACCGTATCTGGTGAGAGTCGTTACCACTACCCGCCATAGGAACAAACGTGGTCACTGAAGCTCGAAGCTCACTAATGTACTCCATCCGCCAACCAGAACCAGCTTGATTCTGACGATTGTGGATCACGTTGGCAATATGATCAAATGCATTTTGCATAACTTGATTTAAATCTGAAGTTGGGAGCACGATAATATACACACTGTGGAAAAAACGGGGGTAGCGTTCGCTGCGATTGATTTCAGGAGTGTTTATGATTTTACTCATAACGCTATGAACTACAAATTTGATTTTCACAGACAAACTCTTTCGTAGTTGAGCTTTCAATAATCCGAGAATTTGTGAACTATACTCGCTCATCAATTGTTCGGCTGTTACAATCGGGTAACGCTCAGGTCCAACAATCAATCGATATTCCCGCAAATGTCCAGCTAGTGTACTATTCAATTCAAAAAATTCATTGTGGTTAGATTCAATCGATTGCGGTGGGGGTATATTGGGTGTGAGAGGTTCTGCAACACTTGTTGGAGGGGGTGGTGAAAGGGCAATCGTTGGCAGAGGGTTTAAAATTTGACGACGACGTTTCAAACGTCGTTGTCGACGCTTGATGCCGCGATTGAGAGTTCGAGTACGGATTGATGGGTGTGGAGCGGGGAATTCTTCGCCAGCACCTGCTTGTGACTCGTCATCCTCATCAACATCAATACCTAATTCACGAATCAAATCGCCTAAGATTGGACTATATTCAGAATTCATTGTCAAACGCTGTCCGAGGGCTACTGAGCACGATTTTCATGGCGTGTTAGTGCTTAAAGACTCGGAACTAGAAGAGGAGGAACTCATTTGTTAGTATGGAGGCGTTGTTTAGACATCCAGTGCGTATCCTCATTGCAGGTCCTTCACAATCGGGTAAAAGCGAGGTGGTAGCCCAGCTGCTTCGACAACTATCGTCAATGTTCACTCCCTGTCCTGAACGTATACGCTATTGCTATGGAGCGTGGCAACCGCTTTTTGCACAACTCCAGTCGGAGTTGGACAATATTACTTTTCAAGCCGGGTTTGACGAAAATGATATTAAAGAAACTTTACCAGCCAACAGTTTACTCATTCTGGATGATCTGATGGAAACTATAGATGGTAAATCAAAAGCATTGGAGAACATCTTTACCAAACATTCCCACCATGCCAATATCTCCGTCATCATGATTACACAAAACCCGTTTTATAGCAACCTTCGCACCATCTCTCTTAATTGCTCCCACATGTTTCTAATGAAAACTGCTCGAGATGTTACTCAAATTCGAGCTATTGGAGCTCAAATGTTCCCTGGTAAACTGAGATATTTTATGGATGCGTACGAGCATGCCTGTGAAGAACCTTACTCTTATTTGATGCTCTCCTTCGATCCCAACACTCCTGACACTCATCGTCTTATGTCAGACGTTTTCAACGCGAAAGGCGAGCCTATTGTATACGAAAGAGTGCACCAACCTGTAAAAGTTTCACGAAAATAAAACATTTTGTTATAAACATGTTTTTCAGATGTTTGATGTAAAATGTGGTGATATCTTTCAAATATTAGTCTCGATTATTTTTCACAATTTTGTATTTACATTAATTCGTTCTACATCTCGGGTTAACCAATAAGTGAATTTGTAGGTTTGGAACAGCGTACAAAGAGTCGGGGTTGTTTTATGTTTAGGACAATAGGGTGGTTCAAAAGGGATAAAAATTTCGTTGACTGCAGGGCAATTGTATCCCACCAAGTTCTCAATAGGTTGTTGAAGTCCTTGTGAGAGAATTTCAAACGAAGGATCACCCCATGTTAAAACTCGATATTTTCGGATTGAGTGGGCTAAATGATTGAAGAAAACCCCCATCGTGTCAAAGGGCCAGTCTTGATCATGGTCATTTCCCCATGTGAAATGTCGATAGTAAAAATTGTTCTGTGATATTTTGGAATTAATAAAACATGAAGTTAACTCCACAGGGATGCTGTCAACTAATCTCAAATAGACTACAGCCAAGTCTTCAGCCATTCTTATGCTCTAGCAGAGTTTATTGAACCACCGTGTTGATCTGTGTTGGTTCCACTGGTTTCATAAACAGGAGACGTGCTGGTGATAGCCTTGAGTTTGTCAAACACTGGTTGGAATGAGTGTGTGTGTGTGTGCGGTTGTGAGAATTGGGGATTTTGAAACCGTTCAGCCTAAGGGTTGCACAGATGTCAGAGTGGGGGTTGTCAAGCTCGCCCATCTGAGGAATCATGCCTATGGAAGAGTGGGGATTGACCAACACAGCAGCTTGAGGGGGGTGTCAAACACATGAGTGTGAGCTGACAAGCACCCTAGCCAGAGGGGCTGTGCAAACGCAAGAGTGGGTGAGTTGGTGTTATCAGTGTGTGTGCAACAGTTGATAGCCTGATGAGCATGATGGCACACTCTCCAAAAAATCTTACAGTGTAGTGAAACCACCAACCATTATTTTGAATGAATTTGTAATTGTATTTGTTGAAAGAAAATACATTTCAAAGGTTAAACTTACAAAAAGTGTCTTTAACTTAAATGTCTATCTCCGAAAAAGTGTCATTAACTTTAATGTCTATTCTCGAAAAAGTGTCCTTAACTTTAATGTCGAATCTGAAAAAGTGTCCTTAACTTTAATGTCGAATCTGAAAAAGTGTCTTTAACTTTAATGGTAATCCTGAAAAAGTGTCTTTAACTTTAATGTCGAGTCCGAAAAAGTGTCTTTAACTTTAATGGTAATTAAGTTTGTTGGCGGAGGACACTGTTGTCGACACGAGAGCTGCTCAATTGTGAGGACAGCGCCAACGTGAAAGTGGCGGAAACGCTAGAAACTAGGTGTTGTCAAACCATACTGCGCAGGCGTCAGGGCGGGGACTAGGGGAGAAATGAAGGCATCCTATTGGTGCAGCCGTAAAAGGGGCGGGCCTTGGGGGAAATGGAGGCTTCCTATTGGTGCTGCAGTAATGGAGGTGGCAGTAATGGTGGTACCTATACTACTCAGGGTACTAGCTGATCCCGAATCTGTACTTACTTGAGCTTATGCACAAATTCCCCAACAGTTATGTCTTTACCACGTACCATAGAGTTAAATCGACTTTTATACAGATCGGGATTAACCTGGTCGAACACTTTTTTTCCGTCTAGTGATTTCCGATAATCACTTTGAACCTTCTTCTGGAGTCCTGAATCTGCAACTTCAGCTCTCCCACGCAGTGTCACTGCTAGCAATTCGGCGGCTACAGTATCGGCTAAACCATTGAAGATGATGCTTTTATCGAAATGCCTGTACCATGTCATCCACACTTCACTTTTACTGCCTTTGAACTCATGGCAAAAACTAACATCTTGTAACTTTTTACCAGTAGAAATGATAGGGGTAGCCATCCTACCGACTGCGCGAAAGTAAAGTAATCAAGGTTCAACGTAAGACTGCGTGAAATGCGGGTAACGATGCATTGGACGAAAATCGGTTTACAGAAGAACGCGAGGTCGGAATAAAAGTCGAAATAAATGTACACTGTCGGAAATTCCGATTTCCTCCCTTCTGTTCTATCTCCTTTCTATCCTACCTCCTATTCTATTCTTCGCAGCACGTGTTCAATGTTCAGTTTTGTACCCTATCGATCGCTTCTTTCTGTTTTTTCAACTTTATTGATCCTTTCTCTTCGATCCACCCTGCACGTGCTGCCAAAGCTAACCTTTCCCTCAGTACTTCTAAACCTTTCTTCTAGTTCTTTCTCTGACATTTGTCCCCCTATAAAAGGCAGTCGTTTTTCGCCATAGAGAGGCCAATGTTCCACTGCACCTTGGTGCAAGCGCTCTCCTACCTTTGTTATGTGCGCTGCCTTGCTGGCATTAATAAAAGTCGTAAGACCGAGCCAAACTTATTCATTTAAAAACACAAAAACACACAACGCAGGGTTTAAGTTTCCCCAATATTTACCTGACCATTATTTCCGACATACACGATGAGAAGTCGATGATTTTATGACTAGTTCTAAATTTCCCACACAAATTAGCACTAAAAACAAGCATACAAAAATACAGGAACTAACAAATTATAATTTTCGAGTTTCGAGAGTATTGTACGAGTTCAGAGATCGAGAGTAACGGCCCTAAGTCTCCCAATCACCAAGACTCCCCAACCCGTCCGTCTTCCATTTGCTCAAGCTCATTATGTATATCTCCTCCCGGGCTGGTAAGGCAACGATTCCAATTCCGCAGAAAATGTCAAGGTCCGATCACAATGGGGCTGACCCTTGACGATTAGCCGGACCTTGGCATTCCAGCTGGAACATAGCCGGCCCTGTTTTAGCCAACGCTGAAACAGTATCTTAACCTGCTTCTTCTAAGAGGAACAACCTCACGGTTGGTAGTGTGGTTTCTCAGTGTGCCGTTTTGACTCTTGCAGCTCTTACAATCCCGTCAGCTCCTGCTATTGGCTGGATAACGCGTCCGAGAGGCCTTTGTCCTCGTGGTGTATTGGGGTCGACTATCAAAACGAGGTCCCTGCAAAAATGTTTCGGGTTGAAAGTATCCATCCGTGGCGTTCGATGAGCATCGGTAGATATTCGCGCAACCATTTGCGCCAACAATTATTAACTAAAACTTGACCAATGCGCCATCAACGTCGAGAAGTAATTTCTCCTGGATCTTGATCTTTGAAGGGGTTCTGGATCTTGGGGATCTACCGAGACGTGAGTCAGAGGTCGTCCAGGTCGTTACAACTCTTACATCACCTAACCTACCTAACCGAAAATCTTTCGAACCGAACGTTCTAAACTCAATAAACTACCGTGACAGTAACGTAGATCTTGGTGTTTTAGAAAACCTTTGACAAACGTGGGACCAGTACGTTCCAGAAGATCGGAAGATCCTCGCTACCCATTATTCTGAAGGGTCCGGGTTCTGGCGTGGCCCCGTTTCTAGGATACGCACAACACATTATGTGCCGTATCTCCGACTGGCATATTAGGCAGCTGCCTAGGGGCCCCAGCCTCGGAGGGGGCCCCGGGCCAGGTGCCGAAGTACGTTGAGGGCACAAGACAAAGAAAAGAAAACTTCAATTTTTCCGTACGAAATATTAATTTATGTAATAGTATGTAAAATAACTGGAGATCATTTCGGAGACTTTGAAAAAGTTATGTCTTATAGCCTCACCTACCGAGTGATTGGCGGAGTGGTTAAATTCCCTAACTTTCGTTCTATAGTTCACCAGTTCAAGTCCCGACACCAGGGCCCTCTTATCGCATGGGCCAACTGGGCACGGGCCCAGGGCCCCACGAGGCTAGGGGCCCATCCCGACCATTTAGGAGCCCATTTTGTACCTTGGCCCAGGGGCCCACGGGGTAATATTTTTTCATGTAGGTTTAAGTGTAATTAGTTTGAGCTTGGTAATTTTTAGTTTGGTTAGGTTATATTATGTTTAATTAGGTTAAGTTAGTCAGGTACTGTGTACCTGACTAAATAAATTTATGCTGACTAATAAATAATGTATGCTTTCTCGAACCTTTTTCCATAAAGGAAACGTCAACAGGCTGAAAGCCTACGACGTGATCAAATTTAAAGAAGTCAGATTTTTTTAAGCCAGCGTAGGTTCTTTTCTCCGCTTTTCATAATTCGCGCTTCAATGAAGGTGGCAACACATTCTGAATCCCCCTGCAAACCACAGCTCTAGCGTCTTACACAAGGACACGCCTGTTTTGACTTGTTTACAGTAAGTTCAGAAGAAGAGATTAAGAGAAAAGATATCATAGCGACCAGCGATAGTGAAAGTGGGAACTCGCAGAGTGTTAGAGAGTTGTTGTAAGTTACTAAAGTAGGCACCGATTATTGTGATAATTGAGTATTACAATCAGCCGCTTTATAGAATCAATGCTATTTTCTAGAGATTAACAATGTCTGTCGTCAACAAAACACTGAGTGGGTTCCAGAAAAGAAAAAAGAATAAGGAAAAATTGCAGAAGGAAAAGGAGCTTCTTTCTAATGTCCCTAAGTTGGATTCGTTTTTCGCCACTTCCAGACCTACTAGCAGTGCATCAGCCTCTAGCAATTGGAGTGACGACCATCGACCGGCAAGCGTGTCTGACTGTGACGAGCTACCTCAAATTCCTCGAAACTTGATTTCCGAAAACTTTGCTGCAGTCGTTGGAGATTCTGGTGAACATCCTGAATCGCATGCGAACACATGTTTTGCGGTCTCTTCATTCACGTCTGTTAGTGACGATCCTGCCGAGTGGATACTGGACGATGCCACACTCGAACACTTCGTACAAAATGGCGTGAAACAAAATATTGATGCAGATTTTTCTTCTTCAAAGCGTGAATACGCAGATACAACGATTTATCTATCCCTGTCACTCTTTAGCCGAACATTGGCTAATGGTGAAAAACGACCTCGGCCTTGGCTAGTATTTACAAAGAGCAAAGGTACCGTGTTCTGCGCCCCTTGTAAGATGTTTAGAAAATCGTGGTCGCTAGCTAATGACGAAGGGTACAACGACTGGAAAAATTCAGGTCAGAGGATGAAGGATCATGAAAATTCAGACGATCACAGGTCAGCGTGTGCGACGCGATTAGCGAGGAAGAATGTTGGCGGTAGAGTTGACAAGAGTCTTGTGCTTCAAACGGAAGAAGAAATAAATACTGGCATGAGGTCTTATGGCGGATTCTTGCTGTTGTGAGGTCATTGTCTGCACGTGGATTGCCGTTTAGAGGTTCACATGAAAGATTTGGTTCGAGAAACGGTGGGAACTATGTTGTGAAGCTAGAACTTTTGGCTGAGCTTGACCCTTTTCTGGACACGCACATAAAACGCCACGAGAACATCTCCCACGTGGATCAACTATCATTCATAGTACGATATGTGTCTGCAGAGGGATGTTCTGTCGAACGATTTTTAAGATTCGTACCGAATTGTGGCCATAAAGCAGAAGATCTGGCTAACGTTGTTCTCCAGACCTTGAAAAATCATGACTTGGATATCGCCAACTGTCGCGGACAGTCTTATGACAACGCAAACAACATGTCGGGTGTATATTCCGGTCTTCAAGCGAGAATAAAACATTTGAATCCTCTGGTAGTTTTCGTCCCCTGTTCGGCTCACTCTCTGAATCTTGTTGGATCATGTGCTGCTGAGTCTTGTGAGGCTGCTATATCTTTCTTCGGTACTTTACAGGAACTGTATAATTTTTTCTCGATCTCGACACACAGATGGGAAGTTTTGTTATCTCAAGTGAAGCCAAACTCAACAGTTGTAAAGAGCCTTTCTCAGACAAGATGGTCGGCTCGGAGTGACGCCTGCCGAAGTCCCTCTTGCTCTTGGAATGAGATATTGGCAGCTCTTCAGATAATCGCTAATGACACAAGTGAAAAACCATCTACGCGTTCTGACGCTTCATGTCTTTTTAATTTGATCGACTCCCTGTAAATGTGCTTCCTGACCCTGCTGTGGATTATATCCTGGAGAGATTTAAAAAAGTGAGCAAATCACTGCAATCTGTGAGAATCAAACTTGGTATGATCGCTGAACTTTATTGGTCCTTGGTAACATACCTAGAAGATTTAAGGAAAGCCGGTACCTTCGATCATTATGAGTCGAAAGCTATGGAAAGAAGTGGTGAACAGAATTACGCATACTGACGTGAATTTCTTATAAAGTATGGGAATAAAATGAGGCCTGCGTTGTGTGTTGAGGTTTGGGGTAAGGGCCTTGTCCAACTTGATACAATCACTAGAAACAGAGGTCTTGTAAAATCGTCAGAATTTATTAAAAGGAAACGTTGCTACAAACTATAGCTAGTCACATGGGAATCGGCGAGAGTGCGAGAACAGGAAAAACGGCAGGGCTACCAACCCCTTGCACCCTTGGTCCAGAAAGATGCAAGAGGGTACAAAATGGGGCGGGAAAAGCAAATGATACAAGAAAGCAGTCAAATTCACAACATCCTCCCGCCGGCCAAAGATGCAGATTACTGTTCTTCAGAAACAATCTGCTGGATCCGCAAATTAGCTCTCTTGGCAGCTTGGCGCGAGGATCTTGCTCGAATTGGTAGGGAGTCCTCAGTGACAGGGTTGGATTTACAATCTAAGGTGATTTCCATGGGGTACAAACGGGATAAAGGGCGATTCGTAGTACCGTTTGCAGTACGAAGTATGGCGGAACGGACAACTCCATCCAAACCCATACAGAGTTTAGTAACACGGCCGACTTTCCAGAATAACCTTTTTTCTTCGTCGTGAATAAAGACAAGATCCCCTTCTTTAATCTCTATCGGTTTTCCGGATAAAAAATTGCAATGAGCAGACCGGAGAGCCGTTAGATATTCTCGGGACCAACGATGCCAGAAAATTTGCAGGAGGGATTGTTGACAATGAAGGGCCTTTGAGAGGTCGCTCAGTTCTGATTTTTCGAAGGAAGACAAATCACAATGTAAAATAGGAAGTACTCTTCCATGTAAAAAATGAGAAGGGGTTAAAGGTTGATCGTCTTGAATATCATTAGAATTCTGGGTAAGAGGCCGATTATTTAATTGAGCTTCTATAGCTGTCAGCAAGGTGACTAAGTCCTGGACTTTGATGCGCGCTCTTCCTAAGGTTCTTTTCAGCAGGGACTTTGTCAATCCGACGAGTCGCTCCCAAAAGCCTCCGTACCAAGGAGCACGTTTAGGGATATGTCTCCAGGTGATCTTCTTTTGGGAGAGATATGAGGTAACGACTTTGGATGCCTGCAAATTCTTAAGAACGTTGGATGCGGCTTCAAGGTTCGTAGCATTATCAGAAAGAAGTTCAAGGGGACAGCCTCTTCTGTTAATAAATCTCTGAAGAGCGTGAAGAAAGGCGACAGCACTCAGGTCGTTAACGAGTTCCAAATGAATTGCACGGATTTTAGCACATGTAAATAGACAGACATAAAATTTTACATCAACAGTCTCAGGAGACTTTACGGCAAAAATGGGACCCAAAAAGTCCAGTCCGGTGACTTCAAATGGAAACCCAGGAGATACACGGGAATAGGTTAAAGGCGCGGCTTCGGTCACATTGTAAGGCAAACCATTGAGACGTTTGCAGATCATACATTTACGAATGATCTGCTTAATCAGTGGGAGAGCAGCAGGGACCCAAAAGCGCTGACGAATAAGCGTCAAAAGGGCATTTGCACCAGAGTGTAAAGATTGACGATGGTAGTGGTGTATTAAGAGGGGAGTCAAAGGTGACTTCTTAGACAACAAGACCGGATGCCTCGCCGAAAATGTTAAAGAGGCATTCTGTATACGTCCTTTACAGCGAAGAACTGAGTTGTCATCGAGAAAGAGACCGAATTGACGAATAATTGATAGTTTCGGCTTGGAAGTCTCTCGTTTCTCCTTTAATTCTTTAACTACTTCAGGGAAATCCGAAGCTTGAGCCAAACGAAAGAGCCAGTTCTCTGCTGTTTCTAGTTCTTTAGGTAGAAGGGGGCCAGTTTGTCTATCCATACATTTCAGGTTACGAACAAATCGGAGAACCCAAGATAATACATTTACCGTTTTGCTCCATGAGCTAAAACGAGAAAAAATGTTGGGAAAGACCGGATCCGGGGTATCTGACTCACTGAGGGTAAGAGATCTGTTTTGGACTAAAAGGGCTACAACATGACTCTGTTCAGGGTGGGTTTCGTTAAGCGAAGGTTGCTTCAGCAAATCAGGACCATGGTTCCAAAGCACAGAATGTTGTAGTCTTCCCAAGGATACACCTCGTGTGAGTAAATCAGCAGGGTTCTCGCTGGAAGAGCAATGGAGTAATCGTGCTTGCAGTTTGACCATTAACTTCTGGATCTCATTAGCCCGATTTTCAAGTGCACGACGAGGGGGTCGAGTGCCGGTAGACCAATGGAGCGCAATGCGGGAGTCGGTCCAAAGGTAAACGGCTGGAATGTCTTCGAAGTGAAGACTTTGGAGAACGAAGTGAGCCAAACGGCACGCCAGATTCAGAGCTAAGAGTTCCAAATGGGGGAGGGTCAAAGACTTAAGAGGTGCTACCCGGGATTTCGAAATGACGAACGAAGAGGAGCTTGCCGTGACTAAATAGGCAACAGCTCCGTACGCAAGCGGGCTTGCGTCCGCGAAAACGTGCAAACTAACCGACGATTTAAAAGAAGAAAAGTAAAAACGTGGAATTTGAAGTAATTCTAATCCCACAAAGTCTTTGACAAATTTCAGCCAAGGGGATTTAACTGACTCAGGGAGCGGGTCATTCCAAGCAAGTTCTAGTTTCCAGACCCGTTGCATAAGCAACTTAGCTGAAAGAACAACAGGACTAAGGTATCCTAAGGGGTCGAAGATGCTACTGATCTGCTTCAAAAGAATTCTCTTCGTCATAGTTGCAACATCCATAGACAAGTTAAGAGGGGGGTAGGATAAAAAATCTTCTTTTGGGGCCCAAAGAAGACCAAGAGTCTTGACCATGGCTGAGGAAGGGTCTACACCAGTAAATTGCTGGAGGAGGGGACTGTTGGAACTCCAGTCGCGCAAGTTCAAGCGGGCTTCCGCAAGCATCCTTTGAGCGTCTTGGTACAACTGCAGGAGTTCTTGTTCGGTATCCGTTCCTGTGAGGAGATTGTCCATATATATATCCCCTTTTAATAAGGATGCTCGTGGGCAGTCATACGAAGAAAGATGTTTAAGTAGGACGGCAAGCAAAATGAACGGCGAACTGGTAACCCCAAACATGAGGACCTTAAAACGGTACACGTCCAATGGAGAGTCTGGGTTTTGAGGGTCTTGAGGCCACAAGAACCGTAAAAAATCTCTGTCTTTAGGGTGAAGAGAGATATTTAGGAATGCCTTTTCTATATCGCTGGTGACGACAAAGCGATGGCTCCTGAAACGTAACAGAATGCCGCAAAGATCATTTTGCAGAGCAGGACCGGGTTCTAAGCAGTCGTTTAGACTGGGACTGTCCGGATCGGCTTTGCAAGAACAGTCGTAAACAATACGAAGTGGCGTGGTAGCAGAATCCTTAACTACGGCCCGATGAGGTAGGTAATGCACGCCGGAAGACACTGAGTTTAGGGTAATTTTCTCTATAAATCCCTTGAGTAAGTAATCTTGAATTACGCTGTCGTATTTCCGTAACAGAGATCGGTCTCTTCTCAGTTTTCGCATCAGGTTTTCCGTGCGGATGGTCGTGATTCCCAAGTTGCTCGGTAGTGGCGGATGGTTCGACTTCCAGGGTAGTCTTGCAACGTACTTTCCGTCGTCCTGGCGTTCAATCATAGAATCTTGATATTCCTGCAAGAAATCGCTTTCCGTGTCTTCTGCTCCAATGCCAACTGATTCCAATCGCCAAAAATCCTCCAGACGTTTTTCGTCAGGAATAGATGCGTTGCCAACAAGTAATAGGGTACACGAAGGGGCAACCGAGGAAAAGGATTGGAGTGGACCCGAGAGAAGGTACCCGAGAGAACTTTTGACAGCTGTTGGTCCTGGTCCACGAATAGTGACGTCCTGCAGGAAATACCAGGCGAAATCTGCTCCAATTAGTAGATCGACAGGGAATACCTCCTGGCCCACATTTGGGTAAGCAAACGTTAGGTTTCGTAGGTGGGGCAAATCCCGGAGATTTACGGGTGTCCGAAGATCTAGAGGAACCACAATGCGTGGAACAACGGTGACACCAATGTTGTATTGCTCATGTTGTAACGTCACGATGGTAAGTTGGGTAACTGGAAGAGAACGTCGACTACTGGATCCAAAAACATTTAAAGTTGTTCTCACAAATTGATTAGGAATATGGCCCAGTCTAGCCATTAAATCGGAAGTAGCGAACGATGTTTGAGCTCCCTCATCGAAGAGAATATTCGCCACGGTAGTCCGTCCGTTTACCATAACGGGAGCAACCGCAGTTTTGAGGAAAACGAGGCTGGAACTCGGTGGAATGCCTAAAGTGAGAGCCGTCGTTGGTGAGGTACTTGCTTCAATCACAGAGGAGGTGGGGGCGGAGCCATGGAGGCTGGTGTGATGCTTTTGCTGACAAATGCGACATCGATTCTTGGATCTGCAGTTCACGGCTGTCGTGTGATTCGAACTAGACAGACAATTAAAACAGAGATTCTTTTCTCTTACCACAACTCTACGCTGTTCGGGGGTCGCATAGCGGGTACATTCTACCGCCTTGTGGGAATCAGCGCAAAAGGCGCACTTGATGGGCCTAGCGTCGTTTCGAGTGTTCATAATGAGAGCAGCCGCTGATGGGCTTCCTCTTGGGGTAGGCTTCGCTTTGGGAGTCTCAACTGGTGGAGTAGAAGTCACTTTCTCATCCTCACTTGCTTCCAGCAAGTCTACCTCTTGTTTAAGAGCCACACGTAGTGTTGCAATGGTCCACGTTGAGTTGTTTTGGAATCGGGACAGATTACGGCGGGTTTCGGTAGGTAACTTTGCCAAAAGTACACCAACCATATACTCCCCGTAGGAATCGGGTGATTTTCCTAGCGCATCCAATCCTCTAAGATGAACGTTCATACGAAGAAGGAAGTTTTTCAACGATTCCAGTGACCCGTCCGAACGCTTAAGCTCTTGAAGTGCCTTAAAGCGTGCTTGAACCAGCTTCTCCTTGCTCCCGTAGTTCTCCTGTAGGATGGCGATAGCTTCCATATAGTGGACATCGGACGGAAGACCGGTGATCGCTTCTCTGGCATCCTTTTCCAATACGGAAAGAAGATAGTTGAATTTAACTGCGGGGGAGAGGGTGGGGTCGTCGTGGATCTCAGCGCGAAATCGGTCCCAAAAGGACTGCCATTCCAGTACATCTCCATCGAATCTACGTAATTGCAGGGTAGGAAGTTTCGATTTTCGCAAAAAGGGGGTGGTGGCAACGGAAGCATTGGGATAGGACGAGGATGGAACAGGGGTAATAGTAATCAAAGGGTTAGCTAAAGTAGCCATGGGAGAAGACGAGGGTTGTGAGGCTGTGGCAGGTAAAGTTCTGTAGAAGGCGAGCTTGGACTCAAATCTCATGAATATTTCATCAAACTCGGATTGCCAGACTTCGTCTTGTCTATACTCTTCATCTAAGTCGATGTCAAGCGTTAGGGCGGCTTTGATTTGGTCCGTTACTCCGTCGACTACCACTTTCTTGTCTTGTAGGATCGCAATTATACGGGAAAGTTGGCTTACCATCTCTACCGGAGTCAAGATATTTTGCAAAAGATTCTCGCCAAGATTCTTCGTTCGAGTAATGTGACCGCGTGATGCGCCATGAGCTCGTTTAAGATTTGAGAGGGACTCGGCCATCCTGGTCACGGCACCAAAAAGAATGACGTGAATTTCTTATAAAGTATGGGAATAAAATGAGGCCTGCGTTGTGTGTTGAGGTTTGGGGTAAGGGCCTTGTCCAACTTGATACAATCACTAGAAACAGAGGTCTTGTAAAATCGTCAGAATTTATTAAAAGGAAACGTTGCTACAAACTATAGCTAGTCACATGGGAATCGGCGAGAGTGCGAGAACAGGAAAAACGGCAGGGCTACCAACCCCTTGCACCCTTGGTCCAGAAAGATGCAAGAGGGTACAAAATGGGGCGGGAAAAGCAAATGATACAAGAAAGCAGTCAAATTCACAACACATACGATATGAAGAGGAAACGTAAGCGAAAAGTCCGGTTTGACGAAGTAAAGGAAAAGGGGGTCGAACTCTCCGAGACCGGCAGGGACAGATTTAGAGTCACCGTCTTTAACGTCATTGTTGACAGGTTGATTGCAGAACTACAGAGACGTGGCTCTGCTTACGAGACTTTAAGTCAAAAGTTTGACTTTCTCACGAAGCTTCGTAATTTGGAATCTCAAGACATCCGTAATGGAGCGCGGAACCTGCAAGCTTTCTATCCAGGGGATTTGGATGGTACTTTGGAAAACGAATGTCTACATCTGCGAGCTCATTTGTTGTCGGCTGAGGCTAAATGGGGAAAGAGTTATCGTAACTGGACGTATACAAGTACATTCTGGAAAAAGGCTTTTTGGATATTTACCCAAACGTGAGGAATAGCCCTCCGGATGCTGTTATGTACACCGGGGTCAAATTGTTCGGCAGAACGGTCGTTTTCAGCATTAAAGAGAGTAAAGAATTATTTAAGATCTACCACAGAAGAGAACAGACTTAATTCACTATCTGTGCTGTACATAGAGTCAGAAATAATGTCGTCTGTGGACTATAGTGAAGTCATCCGTTCCTTTGCAGAGAAGAAAGTTCGTCGCGTGGCAATGTAATCTTGTAATTATATGTAAATGTAGAAATTATAATGTGAAAAAGTATAGTTGGTACTTGCTTATTTCATTTTTAAGTCTGCTTGCCTACTTTCTAAAGTCAAAGTGCGTTGAATAAATAAAAAATAAAAGTAAAGTAAATTTTTTTGCTACGTGACAAAATGGGGGCCCCGACTCAATTAACTGCCTAGGGGGCCCTGGGTCGCTAAATCCGGCACTGCATGTAGGCCCATAACCTCGCGGCCAAAACGGCTGCTAATAGTTCCAAGCGGGGTAAGGATAACTCCTTGAATGGGGCTACTCGGGTCTTGCTCGCAATAAGAATAGGTTTCGTACTGTTCGGCAATCGAGCATAAACAACAGTTCCATATGCTCTTTTGGATGCATCGCAAAAGATGTAATTCTCACGTTCGAGGACATTTTCTCTGCCCGTACGACCGGATGATGCGGTAAGTAGTGTAGAAGGCGTTGAAGTTGCGTATCAGAAGAGAAGGTGATCGGAATTTCCGTGATAAATTGGGATTCTTTGTATTCGGCGAAAGTCTTCATTTATGCTTCGAGAACCTTAGGCTGTTGCTGCAGCTTACGTTGAAGCGACAGAAAAAGTTTGTCGCAAATTTCAAAATTGTCGTAGAGAGAGTTGGGGTCAAGCTTCCATGGTAAGGAAACTGAATATCGTTGGTTAATTGTCGCAAACCAGGTCTTTTTCAAACGTTTGCATGACTGCTTCATCTTCGGTTCTTACCAAGGTTGGTTCACTGGTTCCAATGGAATCCCAATGGAATGGAATGGAATTCCAGAAGTGGGTAATGAGCTGACCGTCTAGTTGTTCGGGGTTAGTATTAGTGCGAATCAGCATAGGGACGATATCTACGGAGTTTGATGAAAGTTGGAAATTCAAGGGGCCATGTAAAATCTGGTCATATCTGCTTCCTATTGCTCTGGATCCCACCTTGAATGAATGCTTCTGGTCAGAACGTTCCAACATTGATCCGCACCGATCAACAAGTCTATATTAGTAGGAGTTGCTACGTCGGTAGGCAAATCTGCTAAAGGCGAATATTCGCTGGCGATATCTTGGAGGATTGATAGATAAGGTGCCGTGGAAATGGAGGTGGTGATGTTCGGGACTGCTATAACATTGATTACTACCAGTTAAGAGTCGGGGACGGTACCTCGAGTGTTGATTGAGAATAAATCATAATCCTTCGGTCAACAAAAGTTATTGGCTCCAAACGGCTTGATTCGAAGGAATTCGCTTCCGGTTCGTTTCAGTTCAAGTTCGCTGGCTAGACTCTGGGTTATGAAGGATTGCTAACTGCCGCCATCCACTAGGCAACGTATTGTCTTGATACCAGCTGGCCCTTCGGTGCGAATTGTCGCGGTCTGCAGCAGAACTTTATCAGCTGAACTTGCTGTGAGGTTGACCGATACATCCATGGGTTGTCGTTCGTCGTATTTAGGCTTTGCTCCTGTTTCCTTGTTTCCTTCGCAAATTCAGGTGTGATGAAGGCCCTTACAGTTCCGGCATCTTGAACGTGACGTTGGGCATTCATTGACGCGATATCCTCGTTTAATACAATTGAAACACCGGCCATCTTTCTTCAGGAAACCACGTTTTTCGGTTATGGACTTGGGATAATTAAACGTGGCATGATTAGAAATCTTGCAATAAAGGTAGCTTCTCGAACCTTCTGTTACGGTAGTGCTAAATGCGCCGATTGTGCTGGGTTCCTTCTTTGGGACTCTCAACTCTGTTCTAGGCTTCTGATGCGCTTCTACTCTTGTGTTCAGATGAGCTTCTACTTCCGCTTGATAAAATGATTGGCAACGTTGTATCGAGTCAAATTCGTCGTTCAGGAATTCTAGGAGTTGATTGAGGTTGTTGGAGTTGGCTTTCGCATGTCTTGTCCATAACAGGCGGGTCTCTTCAGGAATCTTTGAAAGCAAAACAGGACAAAGGAGTGCCCTGTAGTATGATTTTACTCCAAGCGAATTTAAACTACGTACGTGGACACTACAGGAGTCAACCAGTTTCCGAAAGGCGGCAAGGCTGGGTTTCTTGACTTCAGGTAATGCAAGTAGGCTTTGCATGCAGGCTGAAATTAAGATATCGGGTTTGTCGAAACGGTCCCTTAAGGAGTTTAATTGCGTCGTCATAGGTCTCGTCGGTCATTGTCAGTCCTTCAATAACCTTCGCCGCATCTCCTTGAAGTAGAGATTCTAGGTAGTTGAAACGGTCAATCTTGGACAGAGCAGAATTCTGGTGGATCGTGGACTCGAATCGCTGCCAGAAAGTTCGCCATTGGAATATATCTCCGTCAAAGGGTTTCAGGTTCATCTTCGGAAGTTTCACGTGAGAGACATCGCCATTAGCTTCTTCGATTTTAGACGAATGAAGTAGGATGCCTTCAACAGCTTCATTAAATCCAATCAGACGATCGCGCAGCTCGTCGACAGTCTTCATTTGGATCGAGATTTCTTCCGCTGAGTCATGTAACGGGATAACGGGAAAGCTCCGATATGGAGGACGAAAATCAGGATTTAGAGACGGAGAATGCAGAAAAAGATGGGGGGAGTTTAAAATGGTGTCCTACAGGAAATGGTTTATGGGTTATACCTACAGGAAAGGAAAAACAAGGTAAATAAATTAAAGCAGGGAGAAAGCTCAGGTAGATCTAGGAAGTAAACGTAGAAGACTACAGGTTTCGACTACGGAAACGGATACAGAGGAAGAATTAGAGAAAGCGGAGGAGAAATGCCCAGTAGCATGCTACGCAGTAAAAAATGAGGAAAGTTTCGATAAGCTATGCCCCTTCAAAATTAATAAATGGTGGGAGATTTGAATATGAGAGAAATGAAAAAGAAAAGTAACACGTGCAGAAGAACTGTTGGTTTTCCCGACCAGTCAGGACGAAACGGATAGATTCCTAAAGATAAAACATATAGGGGAAATAAAAGTTCAGATCAAACCTAAGTTTCTGCAACACGGGATTGTAACCATATACGGGGCGACTAAAAAGACGATCGAGGAAGATAATTTTGTAGGATTAGTCGGGGTAAGAGCCCTGTACAAAGAGCGAAGAATACATAACGGGGGAAAAGTTAAAGAGAAAACTAGCCGTTTCCACTTTATTTTTGAAAACGGCAAATTGCCATCCTATTTGAACTTAGGATACCTAAAAATAAAAGTTCACCACTTTGAACCAAGACCCAACAGATGTTATAAGTGTCAAAGATTTGGACATATCAGCTCTGTCTGTAAGGCAAGGGATAGATGTGGGCACTGTGGTGGAGAACGCGCCACGACAATCTGCGAATACAAGAAAGAGGGAAAGGAGCCAACATGTACAAACTGTAATAAGCAACATTCTGGAGCGGACAGGAACTGCGAGTTTTTTAAACGAGCCAAAGGGAACCAAACTCAGGCAAACCGAAAAGCGGACACATCAGGTGATCAGACCATAAAACGTAACCAGGCAGAACACATTGGAAAGAGTCAAATATCAGTTAATAACATCAGGACAGGAGAAAAAGCAGAAAAAGAAGAAGACAACAGTTCAAGAACTAATGGAAAAAGTGAAGAAAACTTTAGAAGTAGCGAAACAAAGCTACAGTGAGGTATTATAAGGTAAGAAAAAGGAAAAAGAGCGACAACCAAATCGAGAGGAAAGACAACAAGACGAAGAGAAGTCAGAAGATGAATAGAAACAACTGATTTGGGAAAATGAGTAGGAGGATTGGTCAGAAATATAATTTCGGTAGTTTTGACAGGAGGGAAATGGGAAGAAATCTGCAAGGAAGTGAAAAATTTTATTAGGAATTTAAAATTTATACAACAAATATTAACATGGATTGCGAGGGCATAAACATTTTATTTTGGAATGCCAGGAGGATAAGGGCCAACGTAGATTCTTTAACAGCCTATTTAAGTGATTTAAAAAAGAGAATATATGTTGTTTTTATTTGTGAACCATGGCTAAAAGAAGGGGTGAAAATTAATTTAAGAGGTTACGAGGAATACTGAGTAGACAGAAAAGGAGACAGAGGGGAAGGAGTCCTATTCTGGGTTAAAGAAGGTATTCAGTGGGAGAAAATAAATATCAAAAGATACAGTAACGGGGCCTTAGAATTTATAGTAATAAATGTGTTGGGTAAATGAAAGAAGCTTTATTTAGCTGGGTTATACCAACAGGAAAAAGATAAAGAACATCGAATCACAATAGCAGAATATCAACATTATATGGGACAAATTGGGAAAGGAAACAGTATTTTGTTAATGGTAGGTTTCAATTCTCATCACAGCATGTGGGGTAACCGAATATCGAATAGGAGAGGAAAATTGTTATATACTGTCAAGAGAAGTACAAAAATAACTTAAGTAACAAACATACGCACCAAAAAGGGGAATGTACTTAGTACACAAGGGGAAAGGGAAAAGGGTGGGGGGAGGAAGGGAGGGGGAGTTATTTAGAAGGCGTTGGCTGTTTTCATAAATTGAACAATAGCTGTGAATACTTTGGGATTTGACAATAATTCTTGGGGATTAAAGTGGACCTTATGGGAGCTTAACTCTCTTAGTAGCAATGTCTTTCCCTATTCAACTTATGACAGTGAAATAGGAGATGGGCAAGGGTTTGGAATGAACGATGTTGGCAAGAACATATGGCTGAGTCCACTTTCCCCACAAGCAAAAGGTAGGACCTTGTTGGAAAATGGGTTATCAGGATTTGAATCACTTTGCTGACAAGTCATCGAAGAAGTTTGACGTCTACGATACAGTTGCGGCTAGGACCGGCGTTGAGATTTTTTAAGGGGCTTTGCACTAATTACCAGCGGCTTTCCCACTTTTTTGCATGTATTCCTTGATTAGGTTGAGGGCTTCTGCTTAACTTGTCGGGCCAGGTAACAGTCAGGAGTTGTCTTGCCCTCTCAGGGCAGGAGGTGTATGTCTTATGTTTTGACTGTACTGGTGTGCTTGGCCAATTGCACCAGCTTTTGTATCCGAAGTTTCTCAATAGCGTGGACTCAAGGAGTAGTTCCAAAGGAAAAAGTCCTGTCTCGGGGCAGTGGTTGGAGTTGTGCGTAGAGCCCCTGTTATTGCTAACAGCCCTTGTCTATAGGCTTGCTGTAGGGGTCGTAGACTGGAACTGGAGACGTTGCACCAAGCCGGAAACCCGTAACGCATTTTTTGCCACGGCTGTTGTTTGTAACAGCGTGCGTAGTTGGGAGCAGGAGATTGGCTTAGAGACTTGTGCCAATTTTTGTATTCTTTACGTGATTTGAAAACCCACACTGGCTACGTGTGTCTTCCGTGTCAGCTTTGAATCGTAGATCACCCCGAGGTACCGCGCCGTCTCTTCCGGTTTGATTATCGATGATTCCCAGACGAGGGGAGAAGCTTCTGGTGACCGTCTTCCAGAGAAGTGGATGAGTTCGGTTTTGTCTTTTGAAAACTCTAGTCTTTTTCCCCACTTTTCAAGGGCTGACAGGTTCTTGGTGAGAAACTCAACATTCTTTTTGCTGGAGGGTCCTGTGGTGTCCAGGAGTAAATCGTCGGCAAAGAGTTTGGAACCAATGTGCTTCCGTTTAATAACACTGAGCGATCCGTTGATGTAGGTAAGGAAAAGAACTGGGGGAATAGCACTGAGGAACTCCCTTTCGGATGAAGTATGTGTCGCTCATATCAGGCCCATGTGCCACAAACGCTTGTCTGTCTTGCAGGAAACTCTTGGTCCATTGGATCAGATTTTTTGGGATTTTT
This sequence comes from Lepidurus packardi, assembly GCA_023053545.1. Lineage (NCBI taxonomy): Eukaryota > Metazoa > Arthropoda > Branchiopoda > Notostraca > Triopsidae > Lepidurus > Lepidurus packardi. The sequence goes on from JAKZAN010000003.1 coordinate 487,852, forward strand.
AATTTACGTAGCTCGTCTACCAATTTGCCGTGATCCACGTTATCAAAAGCCCCTTTGATGTCCAGAAGCAGAGCGGTATGCACTTTTCGTTTGTCAAAATTTTCAAGTACTGCGTTGCTGAAGGACGTTAAGGCATCAGTCGTGGATCTCCCTGGTCTGAAGCCCCACTGCGAATCTGACAGGATGTGATTCTCTTCAAGGAAGACTTGTAATCTTCTGGCGACAGCTTTCTCTAGTAATTTACCAAGGATGGGCAGTAGCGCAGTTGGAAGGAAGCTCTTCAATGTGGAGTAGTCTGTTTTGCCGGGCTTTTGGAAGGGGAAGAACTTTTGCTATTTTCCATGGCTTAAGGAAATATCCGAGGGAGAAGGAAGCGTTAAGAATATTCAGGACAAATCTGCTGAATTGGCTGAATGTCATCTACACCAACAGCTTTATTTGGCCACAAACTTCGCAGTAAGTTTGTGATTTCTTCCATAGAGAACTCTGTCTTGGGAGAATTCCGCGTGTTTGCTTGGTCCCGAGGACGGCTGTAGGACTTCTTGGTAGCTGAAGCCTGTGTACGCATGGTTTGCACGCCTTCCAGCAAGTTTTCCGCGACGTAATTTAGTTTGGAGCGAAGATCCGGGAAAACTTCACCATCTTCTTGCCGAAGGGTTTCTAGTCGGTTACTGCTGGTTTCTTGTCTTAACGCGCGGTCCAGATTCCAGACTATACTGTTGTCGGGCTTGCTCATCTTGTTCATCCAGCAGCTGTCTCAGCGTCGTCTAGTTTCGGCTCGATATAGGTTCCTATAAAACTCGATATAGGTTCCTAGCTGACTTCCAAGCTTCTTCGAGGCTCTTACCTCAAACTGGCGGTATGCACGTAACGTTCTGGTGGCTTTTCTTCGGAGGTCGTTCAGCTCTCTATTCCACCACGGATATGTTCTCGCCTTTGCGGAGCTCTTGGTATGTTGGTTTCCATTGCTAGATGAATCACCGACGTCAACTTCTCTGTGGCGACATCAATGGTCTCAGCGGTCTCAGCTCTCGAAAGGTTTGAGAGCAAGCTGTGAGCCCTCAAGAGTTCTGTTGCGATGTCTTTGCAAAGTTTGTCCCAATTAGCTTGGTTATAGCACCATTTTAGCACAGGAGTGTCGGGGTTGATTCGTATAAAAGTCAGCAAGGTGGCTCTATGATCTGATTCGTTGTAAAATGTTTCTTCCTCAAGGAGGCTCCATTGCACTTGAGGTGCCAGCTGGGTTGAGACCCATGTGAGGTCTATAGTGGATGTTCATGATGTATGACCCCGTTCATTGCTGAAAGTGGGAAGATTCCATTCGTTTAGCAGCTTTAGATTTTGGTTGGTAACCCAGTCATATAACTGACATCCTGCAGAATCTGGAATTTTTGCTTCCCATAACCAGTGTGGGCGTTGAAATCTCCCGTTAGGACCCAGCTAGAACCCACCCGCTGTTTTTTACACAGAACCTCTTCTAGAAGTGAAGTCATGTTCTCAGTGTGACGTCTGTAAATTATTGCAATTATAATCGGAGAACCGCCCGGAGGAACAAGTTTTAAAATCGCGAAGAGTTCTGTGATTTCCATAATTTGCATTGTGCTGCCAACTTTGTGTAAAAGTATTATGCCTTCGTAATCACTAGGGCTAGTCTAAAATCACGGGATTTTTTTCCAAAAAACACGGTTATGATTCAAAAACAGACCAAAAATTACGGCACCGTGACACTGTTCACTTAAATTGGCCCTTTTTTCAACTCGAAGTCCGAAATACAGTCGAAAAATAAAATATTTAAAAGGCCTGTGAGACTGTCGTGCTGTTCACGTGCTCTAGGTTTACTATGTCGACGCAGAATACCTCTAAGGATGGCGAAGTTGATAACGATGTAGCTGATTTCAGTTGAATTTGTGGTATAAAAAGAATGTGAAGTACATATCGATCTTTGTTGTGTTTTTGTTCTGACTGTATTAGTCCCGCCACTACATCTGGTGGCTTTACACTGCATTACATAACTGTATGAGTTAACCAACTCACCACATCCCCCCATTAAGATTCCAATAATGATTGAAGCTTTCACATTACTAGGGACATACATATCAAATTAGTTATAAATTTAGCTTCTTTGGGGCTTTGACAATTATTGGGCTCCTGCGCTTTACTGCATAGCTGGAGGTAACTCCTTTTCGGGTTTTACGATTCGGTGTGTCGCTGCCATCGTCGGGATTTCCTCCGATGCGCTCACCGTCCGATAAAGTATGGTCCAGTTGGAGAAATCTTCTGTTCCTCCAGTACTCTGCACCCGTGGGCGAAAGGATACGGTAATCCCTTCGTTTCCCTACGTCTACGATAAGGCCGGTTTGGTCCCAAGGCTTCGTTGTATGATTCTGGACTCGGACTGCATCTCCTTGTTGTAAAGGGGGTAACGTTCTGGTCCTTTCGTCATACCGCTCTTTAGTTGCCCTCTTCAGCTCCTCCGCTTCCTTTCGCTTCGACCTAAATCAATTTATTCTCCGGTTCGAATGCCATCTGGTGAGCGGGAATGATGGAACGCAATGGGCGGCCAAAGACGATTTGCGCTGGGGATCTTCCATGTTCTCTCGGAGTGTTTCTCCATTCAAGCAATCCTCTGCGGAATGAGTCTGTGTTCAAATCGCCTGAGGGTGAAGTCTTCTTTACTAGCGACTTCATTGCTTTAACTGCGGCTTCCGCTAGACCATTGCTCTGAAGGTAGTATGGGGTGGACTTCCTGTGCTCTACTCCCAATTTTTCAAGAACTCCGCGAATTCTGCGGACTTAAATTGTGGGCCACCGTCGGATCGCAACCTTAGCGGAACTCCGAAGTCCACGAAGTTTCTTCCAAGTGCACGTACTACGTCCGCGGTTGCCGGGTCTCGTCCGCGCCATACGTCGACGATTGGCCAACTCGATGATCTATCGGTTTATACCAAAAATGCCTTTGATCCTTCTTTAAAGGGGTCTATCGCGACTTCTTCGAACACTCGCTTAGGGGTGGGTTCGGTTGACAACGGCTCAGGTGGCAAGCAGGTGCGGTGCTCTTGACATGGCACGCAGCTTTGCACCGTAGTCATGATGTCGTTGTTCATGCCGGGACAAAATACGGTTTGTCGGGCTCGCCTTTTTGATCGCTCTATCCCTTGGTTTGAAGCGTGCAGATTTTCCAAATTGTCTTTCCTTGTGGCTTTCGGGATGACGATACGAGCTCTGAACAATAAAAGGCCATCCGAAGTAGATAATTCATTTCGGATATTCCAGTAGGGTTTTATCGCTTTACTAGCTTGCGCATTTGATTTGGGAAATCCATTTTCGACAGCATTAATTACTTCGCCATATTCCAGGTCGTCTTTTGCGACCTTTTTCAAATTTTCTAACATTTGGTCGGGAATTGCTGTCTTCAACTCTGTAGCTTCGATCACTCGTACTTTCATAGCTGCGTCGCATGCTTGACTCGCATTGTGATCCTCTTCTAGGTCTTCTGCCGAGGGATCTGTGACTGGTGAACGGCTTAATGCGTATGGTATGGAGTGATTTTTCTTTTTTTTCCAGATCGTTTTGGATACGAATTGCGATATTCGCTCCTTCATTCGCTGTAAACGCGGGTTTTCTACGGCGTCCAGTGTATATTTGTCCAAAATGGTGACTAAAGGCTGGTGGTCTACGATTAGCGTGAATTTTGGTAGGCCAAGAAGGTGTAATCGACACTTCTTCATGATCCACTCGACAGCTCTAAGTTCCAGTTCTACCATGGCGTAGCGACTTTCGGCTTCGGTTACAAATCGCGAACCGCATTGGATAAATTTCCATTGGCTCCCGTGTTTTTGAAGTAAGGCAAATCCAAGGCCATTCTTCCTGGACGCGTCGGTCATTAATGCTGTCTCGAGCGTCGGTTCATACGGGGCGAGTACGGGTGGAGCTGTCAGCGCTTTTTCAAGTGCTAGGAAGGCGACTTAATGTCATGGTTCCATTCGAACGTGTTTGAAGCTTTCAGAAGAGGGCGTAATGGCGTTGCTAGCGCGCTTACTTCGTGTGAGAAGTGAGCTAGCTGCTCGACGAGTCCCATAAATGATCTGAGGGCGGTGATATTTGTTGGCCGAGGGAACTTGGTAATCCGCCACAGTTTTGCAGGATCTGCAGCGATTCCTCCCTTCTTGACTACATAACCGCACCAGTTTACTTCTGGCTCGGCGAATGCGAACTTCTTCCTGCTTAGTGTTATACCGGCCTCGCGACAGCGTTGTAGATTCTCTCGTACGCTCTTGAGATGCTGTTGCAACGTTTCGTTGTGGACGAGTATGTCGTTAACTACTTTTGACAAGTGCAACATCCCATGGAATACTTTATCTGTACGGCGACAAAATTCATCACCGGCAGATATTAGACCCATGGTTCCTCTTAGGAACTCGTAACGGCCCCATGGGGTGACCAATATTGTCAGTTTTTGGCTCGCTTCGTCAAGCGGGATTTGCCAATATCCATGGGTTGCGTCCATCGTTGAGAAAAAGCTGTCTTGAATGGACACGCTGGCTAGTACGTCTTTTGGCAACTGCACTGGGTGAAAGGGTCTTTTTACGAAGGCGTTCAACTTTGTTAAGTCGACACAAATACGTATTCCTCCTTTTGGTTTTTGGACAACTACGAGGGGGTGCGTCCATTCGCTTGGTTCGGTAACGGGGCTGATGATGCCGCTCTGCTCCATTTCGTCCAGCATCCTCTTCACCTCTTCTCTTTGGGCATATGGGATGGGACGTGGTCCATTGACGATATACGGAGTGGCGTTTTCCCGTAACTCGATTTTCATTGGCGGTCCGTTCATCGTAACCAGATTTCCCTCCTCGCTAAATACGTCGTCGAATTCCGTCAACAGCTGTTGCTTGAGCATCGTCCGCTGAGCGTCTATGCCTGCTTTGTCGCTTTCTTGGACTGATCAGAGTTTAATGGGTTCTGGGAAATGCTCTGGGAGGATTCCCAACTCTTTGCATGCTGTCCATGGTAACAGCAATCCCTTTTGCTGTGGGCTCACGATTATTGTCTCCGTGGTTGACCTTCCTTTTAGGGCAATAATGGAGTCTATTTCGCCAATAACGTCCATTGTTAGGTCATTCGCGGCTACTAATCCGTCTATGCTCTTACATTTGAGATTGTGCTCGTGAATTCCCAAGGTGTGTATGACGTCCAAGCCGGCTACTGTCGCTTAAGCTCCACTGTCGGGTACGGCGAATATTTTCCCCAACCTTGCTCCAGTGGCCAAATCGCTTATTTCGACGCTGATTTGGGGAACGCGGCTACGCCTCCCAACTTGCAGGAACCGTACACTGCGATCTTTTTTCCTGGTCCTGTGTTCTCCGACGGTTTCTGTTGGGCTTTTGGGTCCTTGTCCTTGCACATTTTCGCGAAATGGTTCGGTTTCTGGCATATACTGCATGTTCGACCCATCGCTGGACATTTACCATTATATGCGACGTTCCGCATCTATGGCAGGTGCCAGGCCTAATTTGTGATTGTGAATTGCGGTTTTTGCTTCGGTGACTTCGTTGGCTGGTTTCGGGGGCTTTGTCCCGATTAATCGCGCTAATCGAGGCTTTTGAGAGAATGGGCGCATTTTTAGCCGCGTTTTCTTCGCTACGGCAAATGTTTACTGTAACTTGCAACGGTGGGAACGGCGTAATAGCCAAGATCTTCTTGTGGGTCTCTTGGTCTTTGATTCCGGATATAATCCGGGTAGTCAGGCGTGTTTCCCAACATACGCTGCAGAGGTCTGCACAACCGGCGATTTTTTGTAGGCGAATAAAGTAGTCGTCGAATGATTCTGACTGTCTTTGGCAGCGCTCGTCAAATTCTGCGCGTTTAATGCCATATTCTTGCGACCTCGGAGGTATTCGGCGATTTTGTCGAGGACTTCATCCATTTCGTAGTGGTTCTCGGGTGTGATGTTTAAAATCATCTCGATGGCCTGGTGCATTTTGTCAGTCATTACGGATCTCAATGCTGACATTTGCACGTCGATAGGATGCTGGTTCACCCTTTCCAACTTGCATAAATCCTCCCATTTGGCGCGCCAAGTCTTGAAGTCCCTTAGAGAAACGTCGAATTCCAGCTTCTCGAAATTCGAAACGTTAATTTTCGCCTTGCTGCTGTCACACGAAACCGGTTGTTCTACGCGTTGCGGCCTAGGGTTGGGGTGGCTGCTTGACGCGTTGGTTAGGGCTGCAAAGGCACTTAAAAGTTGCGTCTGCAGGAGCTCTCGAGCCTCGCGCTCCCTGTCTTGGGTCTCGCGGAACTTTTGCTCTTGTTCGGTGAGCATGGCGATTAACTCTATTTTTGTAATTGGGTTTTCGTACTTTCAGCACCTTCTGCGGGATGACTATCTTCTGAAGTGTCCCCCTGCTTCTACGATTGCGTGGCATTTTCACACACACTTAGGGTTGAAAACGAATTCACAAAGGTCAGAGATAAACTTATACCGACTGCGCCATGTTGTGTTTTTGTTCTGACTGTATTAGTCCCGCCACTACATCTGCTGGTTATACACTGTATTACATAACTGTCTAGTAGTATAGGTACCACCATTACTGCCACCTCCATTACTGCCGCACCAATAGGAAGCCTCCATTTCTCCCAAGCCCCGCCCCTTTTATGGCTGCACCAATAGGATGCCTTCATTTCTCCCCTAGTTCCCGCCCTGACGCCTGCGCAGTATGGTTTGACAACACCTAGTTTCTAGCGTTTCCGCCACTTTCACGTTGGCGCTGTCCTCACAATTGAGCAGCTCTCGTGTCGACAACAGTGTCCTCCGCAAACAAACTTAATTACCATTAAAGTTAAAGACATTTTTTCGGACTCGACATTAAAGTTAAAGACACTTTTTCAGGATTACCATTAAAGTTAAAGACACTTTTTCAGATTCGACATTAAAGTTAAGGACACTTTTTCGAGAATAGACATTAAAGTTAAAGACACTTTTTCAGAATCAACATTAAAGTTAAGGACACTTTTTCGAGAATAGACATTAAAGTTAAAGACACTTTTCGAGATTCATCATTTAAGTTAAAGACACTTTTTTCACAAAATACACACACATTTAAGTAAAGACACTTTTTCAAAAATAGACATTAAAGTTAATGACACTTTTTCGGAGATAGACATTTAAGTTAAAGACACTTTTTGTAAGTTTAACCTTCGAAATGTATTTTCTTTCAACAAATACAATTACAAATTCATTCAAAATAATGGTTGGTGGTTTCACTACACTGTAAGATTTTTTTTGGAGAGTGTGCCATCATGCTCATCAGGCTATCAACTGTTGCACACACACTGATAACACCAACTCACCAACTCTTGCGTTTGCACAACCCCTCTGGCTAGGATGCTTGTCAGCTCACACTCATGTGTTTGACACCCCATCAAGCTGTGGCTGTTATTGAGTATTCGAGAATACCATATAGTTTTTCATTGGCGCGCACTGTCAAACGTGTCACTTTGCTTTTCAATTGACCTGACGCATTGTTATAATGTTTGTCAAAAGCATACTCGTTGGGAGAGTCTTTCAATTTTTTTTATCACATCGTTTAAAAACATTTTTCTCACCAATATTTGCTTCACAGTTTTTTCCCCATTGTTTAACTGTTCCATCACAACACTTAGCACTATTTTTAACATAATGTTGGAGTGTTCTTGTCCACATTTTAATATAACACTGAGTGCTTCACGTTTGGTATCCATAGCGAATTGTTCTATAGAGAAAAACTTTGGAACAATACAATTTATCGATGGCGAGGGGATGTAGTCGTGATCGAATGTTGGGTCGATATACAATTCTGCACGAGTTCGCACCCTCAAACTCTTTGTATCTAAAACGAGTTTAGATTATTTATTTGAACATAAACTTTGTGATAATAATTACAGTTTGCCATGATGTTGGAGTAAAGCTTATGCGAGCGTCCACAAGAACTTCATTTATTTGTTATGTAGTAATATTTATTGTTATCACGTGTTACTACGTTTTTGATAACCTTCACAGCAGCACTGTAAATACCAAATTTACCCAAAATGAATTTTAACATGTTGAATACATTTCAATACATACAAACATTTACAGAATTACCGTTGTTAAATGTGCAGGTGTACACAAACATTGGTTCTACAATTTCTGTAGAAGTCCACGTGGATTGCATATAGTCATTCCACAGGAAATGATCGGCAACATCCATCGACCAGGTCAGTCCATCATCAAGCAGACATCCGTTAATAGATTGAATAGAAGCGGTCTCACCACCAACGAATAGGTTCACAAGCATTCTTTGTTGAGAAGGTTCTGGAATAAACCGGAAAGCACCATCTTGCGCGCAAACCCAAATTTCGTTGAAATTGTTGTGAAACACAATCGGATCTTCGTTATGTATAAATTTAATACATGCTTGACTCGAACTATCACACGTTACAAGACATTGATAACCATTTGCAGCTGCTATGTAAATACGAAATTTACCCAAAGCAGTAACAAAACTTTTTGGAGAGCGTGCCATCATGCTCGTCGGGCAGTCAACTGTCGCACACGCACACACTCTCTGATAACGCCAGTGCACTCTACACACACACTAGAATGTTCAACGATAACAACTCTTGCGCTTGCGCACCCCTCAAGCTGAGATGTTGACCAATCCCCACTCTTCCCTCAACACAACCCTCAGGTTAGTGTGTTTGACAACCCACACTGTTGCGCTCGCACACCCTCTCATGCAGGAGTGTTGACCAATCCCATTCTTCCATCGACACACCCCTCAGACTTGACTGTGTGACTACCCCCATTGTTATGCATGCACACTCTCAGGCTAGGGTGTTTGACAACCCACACTCTTGCGCCTGTGCACCCCATCACTGATTGGTTGATAAATTCGCTATCTCGCGTCGACACAGTTTCCCCTACCCTTGCAGTCGGCCGATCTTCTTTATAAACAGCACACATCCTTTTAAAAGTATTCAGTCAGCTTTCTGAATTTGATAATAATGTCAAACTCTAACAAGCAGACTGGAGCAGTCTCCAATTCCGGATTTAGAAGCGAGCGTAAATGGCAACCCGTCTACGCTGAAGAAAGCCCAACCCGTTTTCAAGAGAAGACAGTGCATGTCAAAGGACATTGGCACTGCACACTCAGGAAACCGGCAAAACGTTGGGTAGTGGCAGTAAAAGTGTTACGAGCCACCGGAGAGCCGACAACCTATGGCGCCACATACGGTTTTCCAACCGATCATCTCGAGGATGTAATCGATGCGTTGCTAGTACTGAAAGAGTACATCAACAACCAAGAGGACAAGTCTGAAGACTCTGATATTGAAATAGAAGAGGTGTGCCCACCAATTAAAAAAGACAAGAAACGTACCATTGTCAAAATGAACGCTTCCAATACGAAAGTAAAAGAATTCAAGAAGCGCAAGATCGTCAAAATGATGGAAGATTCTGACGCGGAAGTAGAAGAGGCGACACCCACGTTTGAAGACAAGAAGCATAAACCCACCATGGTTGAAGACTCTGATGTTGAAATAGAAGAGCATAAGTCAACCAAAGTAAAAGCTGTTGTCAATGGTCGCACTCTTCGTCCACGTTTTTAATAACGGGGTATGCAAATGTCTCTAATAACATAGAGATACACCATCTGTATTGTTTGACATTGTCAGAAATACACTATTTGTATTGAAATTTGTTTGTATTATTCATCATCATCATACAAAGCTCGACAGGTTTGGTCAGTACACACAATTCGTAGGGGTTTCAATTGTAATCCATATCTTTGTTGAATTTGCTTTTCAACCCAGCGATCTTGTTGTAAAAGTCGAGTTTTACCGCTATTGCAACGAAAAGGAATTAGAATATTTTTCAAAGAATGATTTCGAGCTCGCTGTAAAGCCACATAAAGACACCATTGTCCACAAGCGCGCGATGTAGGATGTTGAAGGGTTAAAGGATGGTTTTGCCAGAGGTGCGAACCACACCATGTGGCAAAGTCCGGATGGTAGCTATGGATGTTTTGACCTAAACTATCGAAAAATTCAACTGGTTGCAGCGGGGTGACAATAGCCGGAACATAAATTAAAAGCCAATGAACACCTTCATGTTGATGAGGGTGAGTGTTGCAAATAACAAGTAAAGGTTTCCCAGAGTTGGACTTGAGACGAGTAAGATGGTCGCGAGGAATAACCCAAGTTTCAAAACCACGTTTTTGAATAACAGGGTCATGACGCAAGATATGATAAAGCTGGCTAGTATTCATAGCTAAATAAATCAAGACTTTTATCCACTTCAAAGGTTTGGTGTGTATTGATGATTCAAAGGTTCACTGTCAACAAACATTTGAACCATGAAAACATAACTAATCAACTCATTCAACGAGAATTTGACGAGCACTATCAATTTGCAACAAAGAATCTGTTTCGCTAAAAACAATCATAGTTAAAGAATCGACTACTGCTTTAGAAAAGCGAACATCTATTTTCAAATTCCCCTCTTTCAACATTCCAAAACCTTCGGTGACGGGAATAATTTGAAAACCGTAAAGACGATAGTACTGTTGGTAAAGTTCACGTTCAAATGATAGTTCAACCTCTGAGTTCACTAGATTGTAACAATCTAAAAGCGAGTAATAACCCAACAGGTATTCATCAGAACCAACAGGAATACTTGGAAAAGGAACTTCTTCATTGTTGAGGGACACGCTTATGGTAGATACATTATGATGTTGAAACAGGTAAGGATTGCTGAGCCAATCACCCATGAAAGCTTTAGTAGGCAAGAAACCGATAACTATCCGTCGAGGAACGCGACGCAGGTAGGAATCTTCCACAGTTTTTTGCATGGTGCCAGCAGGTATGGTAAAAGAGCGAACGTCAGTTTTAAGAAAAGGATATTTGGCTACATTACCCCCCAACAACATTTTCTCCAATCCTAAGCGATATTCAGAATTGAGAGTATGAACTCGCAACACCATTTGAGCTTTTTCGATAACAACTTTGTAGGAATAAGTCTGTGTTGCAGGTAACGCATTGTGGCTAATCAAGAAACTATCAGCTTGTCGATGTAACCGTAAGACGCAGCTTACATCGGGCAGCAACAGTTTGGGACATTGGAATAAATCCACATTCAAGACGCCCATAAGTTCCACTAATTTAGATTTTTCTGTGAAAGTTTTACGCAAAAGAGACGAACTACCGGTTTCTATAACGTCAGCATTTTCATCTTTGATGTAGAGAGCAGCAGTACCAAAACTTCGATGATATTCTTCACCATGGCGTAGCAAACAATTTAAAAAACTTTTGTAACCGTAATTTTGCCCTGAAGAAGTGACAAGCGTATCGTTGAGATACAGATCAACTTGACTAAAGAGCGAATGAAGCAGATTGTTGACTGGAAAAACAGAATCTGAATCTGTAATATTAACCCCGTCGCTGCGTACAATTTTAACTTGCGCGTAAAGCTGGGGACGTTCCAGATCCAAAAATTGGTTGGAGTGGGTGGAAAAATTAAATTCTATAGGAGCTACATTGTCTTTGGATGACGCGCGAGTTTGAACAATAAAATCTTTAGATTGACTAATACCAGCTTCAGTATGAGGAATACTCAACAAGTCTAGTTTGTCTGAAATGAAAGGTGTGCTACCCTCGCGGATGGTATCCATCTAACCGAATATATCGGCGGCTGTTTTTCGTTTAATTGAGCGCTTCTTGACACGAGGTTTTTTACGTTTGACTGCTGAAGATTTACGTTTACGTCCGCTACCTGTTTGATAAGGTGCCACAGCACCCGCTAATTTTCGACGAGGACGACGACGACGACGACGAGGTGTTTTCACAACTGTGGTGCTAGACATACTGAGCTGTCGTTGAAGAGGAGTTTTGTTTAAGAATTGAATGAACCCTTGTCCAACTTGAGCTTTTGCATCGTTGGTGTTGCGTTGCAAAATTTCTTGACCCATTTGTTGTAAACTTTCCATACCTCGAGTTTTCATGGTGTCTGTCAATTTCTTACCCGATGAGACATCACGAGCCACGTTTCTAACTAGATGTCTGAGCGAGGGTGCTACTAATCCACGGAAAATTGGTATTATGTAGCGCGAGAAAAATCCATAACCACGTTGACGGTGGTTGCCTCGATAAAAAGTTTCACCTCCACCACCTCGCTGTTGTGGGTTTAACGCCTTCATATAACATTCAACCGATAAACATCCCTTAAAAGGCGCCATGAGAGCGAACTCGTTGTAGATGTAGTATAGCCGACACTGTCCCAGCTTGGAATAAAACAGGTAGACCAGTACCTGTCTTAATATAGATGTGAATTGTATCAATGTAACCTCGACTAAGGGGGATATAGTAATTGTGATTAAAACTAACTGAGACTAGGTCACCCTCTCTCATTTCGGTGGAAAGAGGGATGGTGCGTAAAAGAGGAGCGCTGGTATCCCCCACGAAACTCGATTGTATAATATCACAATAAACGTATAAATTGTGAGCACCACTTTTCAGATCTGGTGTTAGACTCGAATTACATTCCCCACGACCTTTGACCACCCGTAATTTGTCCTGATCCATGAACCCTAAGATAGCTTTAACCCGTGCCGGTAAAATAATTTCGCAAGCTTCCAAATCGGAACTCGGGGGTAGTTTCAAGCTCACTGTTTTCTTTTTGTCACGGTAAACAAATTCGACTCTCCGAGATTTATCCAATAGAGTCGGAAACATACGGTCAAGACCACTGTTGAGATCGCTCACCAACCGATCTATAGAATCGTACACTTCCAAATTGTGTAAATTGATTTTAGTTAGCTCTTCCTTCGATGAAATTTCTACTACTTCTTTGGTTAAACCATCAGTCTGTTTTTTAGATTTGATTTCACTGTGTGCAATCATAAAATTCTCTTCTTCGCTTAAAGTATGCATACTGTTCACAAATAGAAATTCCACCAAAGCCACCTCATACTCATCTACAGGGACATGTATTGGTTCGCACAATAGAGTTCGATAATTACTCATAGTATTATGAGGATAATGCGACATGGATGAGTTAGAAGGTAACGTGATATACTTTTCATTGTGGGTCATGGTGACTGTCGACTAGATCGCATGCGACCCGAATACAGATTGCTGGGAGGTTTTAAAGTCTTCCGTGTGCGGACAAAGTCTTGCCAGAAAGGTGTTAACTCTCGAGCGTTTACCCAAGTATTGAACTCGGTTGGCCAACCTTTCCATGTTATATAGTACTCGGTCTCACCCACCGAGTTGCAACGTTGTTTGAGCACTTTTTCGATGGGGTACAAAGCTTTAAAGTTAGGTGGCGCCACATGGGTTAATTCAATACCGTAAAATTGACCAATAATATCTTCATTTTGGAGATCAACTAAATTGTAAGTTACAGGTTGAGTAAGATTCACCGTTTCAATCTTGTATATCTCGTATGTGTTTTGAACAATATAGCCTTTATTAAAAAATGGTTTTGTATCGTTTTTAATCCGTACGTAATCACCTACACTGAAGGTGGGCTGACGAGTTTTAACAGCTGCACTGCGCATCTTATGAATATGTCGAGCTACCTCATCTTGGTTTTCCACGGTGACTTCCACAGGAGCCCGACCAATGGTTCGATGGTAACTCCGATTGTAGTTATCCACTAATTGTGGCAACACATCTATGAAACGTTCGGTATGATGTTGAGTCATGTAACGCGAGATTCGCTCTAGGAGGGTGCGATGGACTCGTTCCACAATCGGTGCTTTAGTTTCTTGAGTCCGAGTTAGATAAAATTTGACACCTACGTCTTTAAGATATTTTTGGAACGCGTGATTGAGAAATTCTGTACCCTGATCCGTGTTGAAATGTTTGGGTATTAATCTTGTGTTTGTAATATGTTGTTGTAAGGTTGCGAGTACAGTAGGTCCAGTCTTGTTGGAGATAGGATAGACCCAGAGATAACGACTATGAACATCAATAATAGTAAAAAGAAAGTTCATTCCATTATTCATTCGACTCCAGCGTTGTACATCAACCAAATCAGCCTGCCAAAGATCATGAAGCGTAGAAGTGATTACATATCGACGTGGAAAGCGACGAGGATTGTTCCGATGTAGAGTATAACTATTAAGATAGCTCAAAGCTTGCGGGCGGTGGTAAGGTTAATATTAGCGGCTTTCGGGTATTGCTGTTTGGCGTAACGCAACAAACGTTGTAAACCACCATAAGCACCCAAAGACGAAGGATCCGTATAGAGTTGATGCCAATCGTCTCGAGTAAGCCATGTCTTTTCTACCATTTCAAACTAAATTTTGCCACTGAGGACTTGATCCAGCTCGAGCGCGTTTATACGATCGGGTGACTCTAGGGCTGGGTGGAGTGATACCGCGCGAATGGAGCAGTTTCAAACGTTCAATCTCTTTTAGCCGTTTCTCTTTAACAATAAGCTGGGTGGGAAAATTAATATCGGCTAACGCGCGTGAAAAATCATCCATTCGAGGTAAAAAGCGACCCTTGTTGTGTGAAAAGAGATCTCTCATGTAATCTGACACATGGCTGTTTTCTATAGTTTCCCCATATAGTTTTAGAGTACTGTCAGGATTAACTGTAATTATGTGTGCATATTCAGGTTTTGTAAGATACTCGCTAGCTGTCAACGCTTTCTCACGATATTGGTCGTCCACTTTAACCATAAATTGGGTAACGCTGGGGGTCTCTTCAACACTTGACTGCAATGGACTATCATACATGTCGGGTTTAGAAATGTTATTAATCGGTGTTTGAAAGGGTTGTGGTGAAAAGCTGCGAGTGTGGTTTACACGTGTGGGTGTTAAATCACTCTCAACACCCTCATGTTTTAAAGATGGAACCGTGGGAACAGGGGGTAAAGAAACATGTGTTGACGATGCAGCCCTCTCATGACCTGGGTGAGCAGCCTTGTAGCGTTGAAACGTTTTTTCAAACAGGTGCAACTTATTCTCAATGCTTAATTCAGGATTATTGAGAATATTCCGCATTTCCTCTTCCGCCCGATAAAATTCTGTTAGTTTGAAACTGGGGGGCGGTTTTATGGCAGACTGCGATTCCCGATGCAAAACTTGATCAATTTTGTTGGCTATGTCTAGCGGCACTAACCGCATGGGACGCGCTGCTTTGGCCATGGCGACGTAAAAAAGCTAAAGCGGGGTTAAGTACGTTTAAAATAAATCCTCCACCCTTCTGTACTATTCGTTTATGACGATAGCGGAAACTCTGTTTGGATTGAGCCAAATCTCGAAGAATAGACTTGAAACGACGTAGCTTTTGTTTCTCTTTTTCCTGAAGAGGGATAACACCCTTGACTAAATTCAAGATGATTTCGCAAATAACGTTAATAAGGGGTCGGTCAGCGTTCTGAAGGATAATTTGACGGAGTTTGGGCTGACAGCGACATAAAGTTTTCAAATAAGGTTTGTATTTCTTCACCTGTTTAAGACACATCCTCTCGTTGTCTGTTTACCTCCAAAGCCAGTGTGCGACTAAAGGTTTACCCACTCGAAGATCGCGCTTTAAAGGCTAAAATAAGACGCGTCATAATCGACAACCATTCAGCTAGAGTTTGAAGGGTTTGCGTGGCAACCTGTCGACAGCGAGTGCGCCATTTCTTCCCAAATCTTTTATCATGAACCATCTTGCAGCTTCAAAGGTTGAGTGACAACTAAACTAGACATGGGTTATAGACACAATTTAAACTTTATTCATCATCTTCATTACAATATCCGTAAGCGTGACTGGTAACAAGATCTGGGAGCCAGAAACGTTTATCATCAAGAGCAGACAATGACAATTTACGAGTTTGATAAGTATAAATTTGATGGTTGAATGAGCGGAGAGTGGTATTGGTAGTATATACCTCGCTGCGCTCACCATACAACACTTGACGGTAAAGGTCTAACGATAATTCACGACGGGTGGCTTCTCGGGTAGTGCCCTTGGCCTTTCGTTGTTCTTCACCCGTGTCAAAACGTATACAATAGAGTTTGGGTCGTAAAGCTACAATTTCCACAATACGGTTTTGTCCAGCCTCGTTCTTAAACATGCCTAGACGTTTATCGTTGTCAGCATAGTAATATGGACTGGATGGATGTTGGTTGGAGGTATCAAAGTGGGTGGTTAGACGATGACACATCTCTTCCCAGAATCCGGTAGGGCTTTCCACACTGTAGCAAAAACTGTCGGTATCGGTAAAAACCAAGCGGCAGCGCGAACCAAAATGTGGGCGAATAATGTTGTAGTGGAAATCGTACATATGCATTTTGGCTAATTCCAATATTGCAAAACCTACAAGAATTGGTTTGTTATAAAAAACGTCGGTTTTTCTCATCTGGATGAGTGCTAAATCATTCGAAATGCGTCGTGCATGGCTGAAGGCTGGACTGGCTGTTAAACTCACAAGAGTTTTCTCGTTGTTTATTACGTAGATGTTGACTCGGTTGTCTACGTTTTCTACAGTTTTACCTGAAATGTTAACCGAAGGTTAGTCAAAAGTATGAGTTTAAGTTAGAATGATTTTACCAAAGATGGAATTATTCATCAGTTTGAACGATTCACGATCAGCGTCATTGGTGGCGGCAGCTCGCAAAGCGGTGTTGCATTCGATGTAGGGCTGAAACAGCGTTGTCTGACGAAATCTGATACCACCATGCATTCGGGTCACTAACAATCCGTGACTTAAAGCCAGCTGCAACATTCTGTAATGAATCAGATATTTTTCTTTAGCGTTTAAGGTGACACATAGTTTTTCAACACGAGAGGGAAATGTTTTCCCATCCTTCAGATAATGCTCTTGGATTGCGGGGCTTAGCATATCCCATGTTATTTGTTCTTTGCGGGGGAGAAAGGGAAAATCGTCGTGTTCTTCGTGTAAATGGGCAGGATATTCCATGTCGACTAGTAGGGCATAACCATAGAGCGAATCTGGGGTTAACGAGAGGATTTCGTTCAAACTGGGGCATTCTTTGGTTGATAACCAGCAAATTCCATCGGTGGGTAAAGCTTGAACCATCGCCCATCCATACAAGTTGTTAGCATCGATATATTCGATGGAGCTATTAGGGCGTGTAGGATCATAATGCGGCAAGTCTGGTAAATTGGCTACAGCATGACGTTGGGACACCATGGTTAGCCCCCCTCGCACGTTTTGTTTAACCATACTATGCATGGTTACATCGGTCATAAGTTCCATCGTCACCCCCGTTGTGTACAAACAGGCGTTCCAGCTAAAATGCGAAATGCTGTAAAAATGGGCTACATCCAAACCCGAATGGTGATAGGTTGTTTGACGTAAGGTGGAAAAGCAGTCGGCTAGAATGCGGACATCGCACTCTAAATACAAGTTGTGATAGTCGCGTAATGTGCGACATTGGAAAGTATCCCAAACGTTTTGTGCATGAATGTAATCCTCATCTGAAACTGAGCAACCAGTTAGGGTGGAGAAAAAGGCCAGTTGAGATGGTAAATGTGGTAAATCGAGAGCTGTCAGACTAGTCATGAACTCGTAGGGAAATATCCCTTTGCGCGCTAAGAGTTTGAGTTTCTCTTGATTCCCCGCTACCGCAGCCGCACGGTTCAAACATTGAAAGGAGTGGAGCCCCTTTTTCAAGAGAACTTGAGCCCAACGTTCCAAACTAGTGTTCATAAATTGAAGACTGTCCAGAAAGCGAACGTTATCAACTTTAAAAGTCAAGAACTTTTCCATGGATTTGGGGATAATGTCAATGTCTTGCCCGTAATGCTCCAATGCTTGACAGATGAAGTGTCCATCGTAATTCCTAGAAACAACAGATTATTTGGATTCGGTTTATCGGTTTTCACAGATACTTACTGTAAATTGTGGAAGTAGACAGGTAATTCGTAGTTTTCCAATTTACAATGGAGATTACAACCTTGGTGAGCAATACCCCGGAAAGAACCGTCAAAATGATCATGATCTATCATACGCTCGGACAAATCTTGGGGTAAGGGTTTCTTGCAGTGTACGCATATAGTAGCTGTATGTCGGGCTCTTATTGCCATTGACACATCTTTTTCATTGAGGGGAAAATTTGTTGAGCGCACCACTTGTTCAAGATTTGCTGCTGTTTCTAAGATGTTTTGTAGGAAAATCTGACCTGCATTAGGGCCAACATAGCGCTGGTATGCCACTTCACTCCCCTGCAGGTCGAGCACCAAATAACAAAAAGATAGAGCTTCGTGACGATGAAGCTTTTGATTGACGGGAGAGTGTTCTTCATCAGTTGGATCATAAGAAACTAAAAGAGATTCAAAATCGGCAAAAGCTATGTAAGGGGCACGTTGTGCTGCATTAAAACATCGCATCTGAACAAAATCGTTCTTCCCAGGAGTGGGGAGTCGAACTGCTTTTTGTTTGTTTTCCAAACAGTACATTTTATGAGCATCTAGGGACCGGGAACTTTTAAACGCATTTAGACATTTGAGACAATAATGATCCTTATGTAGTTGATCTTTACCCAACAAACGATTTGGTGAAAGAATAGGCCAGAAATGTCCTTGTCCCGGACCGGTGCATGTATACAAAAGATTAACCGGTTCTTGGCAGAGGGTGGTGTTGGGTTTGAAAAAGGTTTTCCCAGAAATACGAAAAGGATAAATATTTCGAGGGGTGGCAACAAGAGTTGGTGGGAGTTTAGAGCGTTTAGGATTTTCTGCTTCTTCATCACTCTCGTCAAAACATCCAAACGGTAAAGTATCAAAAGCTAAGATATTAATAGCGATTGAATGGGCTTCTTCAAAAGCAGTTATGTCTTGAATTTTAACAGGATAGGTTAGCACTTGTGGATTAATGGTCGGTAATCTGTCGGGATAACGGGCGAAGAGATCATCTAAACTTTTAGCACTATGATGTTTTATAAAAAACTGAGAATTTTCGTCAGTTGCAGCATGTTGACGAGCTAGCACCGCTTTGACCGCGTAGACAAAACATTGATCACCGCAACGTTCGATATTAACAACAGCTTTGCGTTTAGCGATGCCGGCAGGTAAATGTATCTGGTGAGAGTCGTTACCACTACCTGCCATAGGAACAAACGTGGTCACTGAAGCTCGAAGCTCACTAATGTACTCCACGCCAACCAGAACCAGCTTGATTCTGACGATTGTGGATCACGTTGGCAATATGATCAAATGCATTTTGCATAACTTGATTTAAATCTGAAGTTGGGAGCACGATAACATACACACTGTGGAAAAAACGGGGGTAGCGTTCGCTGCGGTTGATTTCAGGAGTGTTTATGATTTTACTCATAACGCTATGAACTACAAATTTGATTTACACAGACAAACTCTTTCGTAGTTGAGCTTTCAATAATCCGAGAATTTGTGAACTATACTCGCTCATCAATTGTTCGGCTGTTACAATCGGGTAACGCTCAGGTCCAACAATCAATCGATATTCCCGCAAACGTCCAGCTAGTGTACTATTCAATTCAAAAAATTAATTGTGGTTAGATTCAATCGATTGCGGTGGTGGTATATTGGGTGTGAGAGGTTCTGCAACACTTGTTGGAGGGGGTGGTGAAAGGGCGATCGTTGGCAGAGGATTTAAAATTTGACGACGACGTTTCAAACGTCGTTGTCGACGCTTGATGCCGCGATTGAGAGTTCGAGTACGGATTGATGGGTGTGGAGCGAGGAATTCTTCGCCAGCACCTGCTTGTGACTCGTCATCCTCATCAACATCAATACCTAATTCACGAATCAAATCGCCCAAGATTGGACTATATTCAGAATTCATTGTCAAACGCTGTCCTGAGGGCTACTGAGCACGATTTTCATGGTGATTGATGATTGAAGAAAACACCCATCGTGTCAAAGGACCAGTCTTGATCATGGTCATTTCCCCATGTGAAATGTTGGTAGTAAAAATTGTTTCGAGATAATTTGGAATTAATAAAACATGTGGTTAACTCCACAGGGCTGTTGTCGACTAATCTCAAATAGACTACAGCCAAGTCTTCAGTCATTCTTATGCTCTAGCAGAGTTTATTGAACCATCGTGTTGATCTGTGTTGGTTCCACTGGTTTCATAAATGGGAGACGTGCTGGTGATAGCCTTGAGTTTGTCAAACACCCTGGTTGGAATGTGTGTGCGGGTGTGTGGTTGCGAGAATTGGGGATTTTGAAACTGTTCAGTCTAAGGGTTGCACAGATGTCAAAGAGGGGGTTGTCAAGCGCGCTCATCTGAGGAATCATACCGATGGAAGAGTGAGGATTGGCCAACACAGGAGCTTGAGGGGAGTGTGAGCTGACAAGCACCCTAGCCAGAGGGGCTGTGCAAACGCAAGAGTTGGTGAGTTGGTGTTATCAGTGTGTGTGCAACAGTTGATAGCCTGATGAGCATGATGGCACACTCTCCAAAAAAAAATCTTACAGTGTAGTGAAACCACCAACCATTATTTTGAATGAATTTGTAATTGTATTTGTTGAAAGAAAATACATTTCGAAGGTTAAACTTACAAAAAGTGTCTTTAACTTAAATGTCTATCTCCGAAAAAGTGTCATTAAATTTAATGTCTATTTTTGAAAAAGTGTCTTTACTTAAATGTGTGTGTATTTTGTGAAAAAAGTGTCTTTAACTTAAATGATGAATCTCGAAAAGTGTCTTTAACTTTAATGTCTATTCTCGAAAAAGTGTCCTTAACTTTAATGTTGATTCTGAAAAAGTGTCTTTAACTTTAATGTCTATTCTCGAAAAAGTGTCCTTAACTTTAATGTCGAATCTGAAAAAGTGTCTTTAACTTTAATGGTAATCCTGAAAAAGTGTCTTTAACTTTAATGGTAATCCTGAAAAAGTGTCTTTAACTTTAATGTCGAGTCCGAAAAAGTGTCTTTAACTTTAATGGTAATTAAGTTTGTTTGCGGAGGACACTGTTGTCGACACGAGAGCTGCTCAATTGTGAGGACAGCGCCAACGTGAAAGTGGCGGAAACGCTAGAAACTAGGTGTTGTCAAACCATACTGCGCAGGCGTCAGGGCGGGGACTAGGGGAGAAATGAAGGCATC
This sequence comes from Lepidurus packardi, assembly GCA_023053545.1. Lineage (NCBI taxonomy): Eukaryota > Metazoa > Arthropoda > Branchiopoda > Notostraca > Triopsidae > Lepidurus > Lepidurus packardi. Next base: position 508,921 of record JAKZAN010000003.1, read on the forward strand.
CTATTGGTGCAGCCATAAAAGGGGCGGGGCTTGGGAGAAATGGAGGCTTCCTATTGGTGCGGCAGTAATGGAGGTGGCAGTAATGGTGGTACCTATACTACGAATTCACAAAGGTCAGAGATAAACTTATACCGACTGCGCCATGTTGTGTTTTTGTTCTGACTGTATTAGTCCCGCCACTACATCTGCTGGTTATACACTGTATTACATAACTGTCTGAGTTAACCAACTCACCACAGTCTTGTACATCGCTCGACTCCTCAGTTGCGATGGAGATAGAGGAAAAAGAAGACACTTTTAAAAGCCACTCCTCTTGCAACACAGCATAAACCTTTGCCTGGTAAAGACGTCGTAGAGCACTCGAATTGGGCAATTTGCCTGAATTCTTCACGGATTCCTGGAATACGTAAAATTAAATAATCAGGAGTAACAGGGTGCAAGTTAGTACTTGTAAATATTCACGTAGTTTAGGGTGATCCAATTTCGCCAGCGGTATATTAGCTACTATAAAAGCCTCAACAAGTTTGAAGTGAGTCAAGTTTCGGGCGTCCCGAGATTCGGTATGGCGATTAAACGTTTCGACGATTGTGCATTGTCTTTTACTAACTAATTCGTAATTCTCATCCTTTGCCTCTCTTTTCGAACGATGCGCTTGAGTTTCAAGGTGACGATCAATTGAACCTTTTCTAGTGTGATCCAAACTAACATTTCAAATCGTGCAAAAGAGTTTTCCACCATCATCATGTAAAATTCCTTTCGGAAACTGCTTAGCTCGATCCTCGCAGGATATGTTCACAGATTGCTTTTTCGAAGCCATGGTAGAAGCGGCGTTGTGAAATATAGGAAGAAAGAGAAAAGTGGCCGAGAAAAATGCATGGAGGAACTGGGAACATGTGCTCAAAACAACTTATGCGCATGCGTAAGTGTGCTCTTTGCAAAAGTTTTAGGCCTGTGGAAGAAAATTGGGAGCGGAAACAATGAAATCGTGTTTTTTTACTAGCCCTAAGTACTGGGGTGGACTGAGTGCTCCACTGGTGTGCATCGAGTGCTAGGCTGATGCAGCATTGATCGAGCACTGGAGTACACTTGAGTGCTGATCTGGTGCGTGCTGGTCCACACCGGGTGTTGCACTGGGTGCAGTGTTGTTACACCGGTGCAGTACCAGTGCACAGTGGTAGCACACCTGTGCACCCTGAGTGTAGGACCGGTGAAGCACCTGTGCGCACAGAGTGCTACATAGGTTTGCAATGGGGTGGTCTGAGTGCTGCACTGGGGTAATCTGAGTGCTGTACTGGGGTGCACCGGGTGTTGCAGTGGGTGCACTGCATGCTACACTGGTGCTGCACGGGTGCAGTACTGGTGTACACTTGTGCTTTACCAATGCACTCTGGTGCCTTACCAGGGCACTATCGCTCCAACCGAAAACCTTAAAGAGAATAAGGATCCGCCAGAAGGAAAGCAAGCTACACAACACCGCTCAAAGAGAATAAGGATCCGTCACAAAAGAAAAAACGAGAGAACCACAAGAATAACAGCGAACATATTATGGAGAATAACGAACCTAAAAAGAATCCTTCGAATCCATCAAATCCTTCGAATCCATACATTACCGTGACAGTAATGTATATCACATTGTTTCTACAACAGTTATTTAAAGTTCAATTTTAAGGAAAATACACAAAAACTTTTTTAATAATCCGAGCTACATTACTGTCACCGCAGATTTTGAAGTTTTCAAGGTTTGATTTTGTTTAAACGATTTTGCTTCTTGCAAATTTGTTTGAATTTTGATGTGTAATAAACATTACTAAAACTACTGAGAATAGTTGCATCTACATTACTGTCACAGTAGTTTGTTAAGTTTACAAGGATTCGGACGAATTTGTTTTGCTTCTTGCAGATTTGTTTGAAGTCTGATTTGCACAAACTGTAGAGAAAAACGTTTAAAAACAGTTCAATCTACATTACTGTTACAGCAGTTTATAATGTCTACAACGTTCGATTTGAACATTTTTTATTTTGCTACTTCTAGATTTCCAGTCTTACAACTTCTATACCATCTCCTAAAAAGGTACTTTGGTTTGTAGATTCCACGAACACTGACTTTCCTATTTACTTTCCCTCGCTAGAGCATTGTCCTGTCTCTAAAGGTGCGGCAACAGGGTATTGACCACTTTCTGCATGAAATGGGCGGGATTTCCGTTACCGAATGAACTAGAATCTAACTGATGTTAAGTTCAACTTATTTTGGTTGGTAGCGGATTGATTTATTGAGTAGATAAAGACACACACAAATGAACAAAGGACACGAAACAAACGAAACACAGATAGTCTTTCCTGTCCACTACATTAATCTACTTGTTTACCTCGTGATCAGGCTATAACGACTACTCCCTCTCCTTTGCGATACCTTCGGTTCTTATACTAAATCTTGCCCTTAACCTTGAAATACTTGTCCCTGACCTTCACCTTGCATTCTTTTCTTGCCATCAGGTCAAGAATGACGAAAACCTATTACTAGATTAGATTTAGGTAGCGCAGAGTGCCTCGACACTTGGAGCGCTAGTGGCAAGTTCGCCCTGGGAAAACCCAAGAAGATAAAGGTATATTATTCAAAAACCCATTGACGCATTGTGAAAAGGCGGCTCTTGATGACGAATTTGGGTCAATGACCTCTAATAATCTCCAATGCCCTCAACAGGCTTTCCTGGTTCCAGATAACTTTCAATGACTTCCAAGTAACTTTCAAATGCCCTCTAAATAACCTTCAATGACCTCAGGGGCCTTTTTTGGCTTCGGGTAACCTTCAAATGAACGTCATTTGAAACGTGTGCAACGCAATAGACACTTGCCCTAAACGTCACATTTATTCACGTCGGGGTGTTTCTTAGTTGGTTGAGAAACGGGACGGTTAGGCATGACCACTGCTCCGCTACTGGCCATCCATCGTTCACTTTTTACTACGACAAATTTCTGTTTTTGTTTGTTTACAAGGCAAGCATGCGTGGAACGAGTACATCTAGTCAATTCAAAGTCATTCCAGTAACGTTAGTGCGTCCAAACGATTCCAAAGCAAAAAACTATACAAAATCAACACTAAATCCGTCAGCAGAACACTAAACGGTAGCCTAAACGTCTTATGTATTCTCGGCCAGAGTTTTTCTTTGGTTTACTACAAATTAACTTTTGTAGGAAACTGTTTTGGGCGATTAAATTGTTTTGAGCGGTTGGGCGGAAGGCTGTGAGTTCTTTTTTCGCTCAACGGTAAAATCCCGTACAACTTTATTCAATATTTTCGTCGGTACAAGTCGTGTCACTAAGTCAATAATTCACTAGGTCGTCCATATGTCACAAACGTTTTAACAAGATTGAAAACTATAACTTCCCAAGTAGCACAAGTTGGTCGATAAATGGTTGAAATGACGTCACCGACGTCTGAAATTGACGTCGCTTTGTGACGTTAAGACGGACTGCAAATTGTATGTCACCTTTACGTTGTATAATCGTCAAATTTAGACGTCCAAGGTATCGTCCGTTTTAGGTCGAAACAACGTTGCTCAGAGTCAAGTATATAGTCCTACGGGGATTTTTCTTTCCCCAACTTTAATCCGATTAAACACTTTACGTCGCAGTAACGTCAAATTTCAACGCTCAAAGTATCGTCTCTTTCACGTCGAAGCAACGTCACTTAGAGTCAAGTATATTGTCCCTAAGGGGATTTTTCTTTTGCCAGTAAAACAATTTATTTTGTTTCGCGCGGGTTCATTTTTAATCTTTGGCAAATGGTTGTAACTTTTCATGGGGAGCTTCTGACGTCGGGAAGTCACACCTTGATAGACGAAAATATACTGGAGCCTATTTAAAAGGGTAACGCTGGCTTCATTGCGTACAGCGGAGCCCGCACGTCGCGAAAAAAAATTCAGTTTCAGAATGACAATATATATGTTATACAAGAGACCAAAATACATGCTCTGACTGAAGAACACCTATGTCAATAATGCATATTAACCGATTCATTCATTTTTTAGTGGTTTTAGCTCCGCCCGTTTGGGTCAAAATTCAAATTTCCCTATCCTTATAACAAGGGTGACGATGGACTGAACATTTCAAAATATCAAACAAAAACCCAAAAAGAGAGACCTTCGAATGCTATAAATTGAGTAAAGCGATATTACAACAAATATTTGGGAAAAGTTCCGGGAACGGAATTGCGCTAAAACTTCCTTAGCCAGTTCCCCGCGACGCTGCGCCGACGAGGTATTTGCAATGTATAAAGGGTCCTCGGAGATCCTCCGCGACGCTAGGGTCGAGGAACCCTATCATGGACTCAACCGGAGAAGGGAGAGAGGGAACCCGGAGCTCGTCGTTTCTCCGCGACGCTGGCTGGGGACTGCTAAACATTCTTAACCAGCATACGCCGGTGAAGGTCAACTTAGCCATTTCCCCGCGACGCTGCGCCGACGAGGTATTTGCAATGTATAAATAGTGGAAGCTCCACTCTGGTCCCAGGGCACGGGACCCCCAAACACCTTCTAACTCCTCGATTTTTTTATTACATGAGACAAGACGCGCATAGGCCCAAAACTCCATGTCGAGATTTAATTACCATGAATTACCTATTACATTTTATTACCAAATTTAAGAATGCAAATAAATATACATAATTTAGTATAGGCAATAAAGCTTATATACTTTGCTTTCTTGCTGAGGACTATATACCAAACACGAGCTGTAGCAATGCCGCGGCCAGCAGCCATGCAGCCATGGGTTTGGCGTGGTCGTGGCCGCGGCCAGCAGCCATAGGTTTGGCGTGGTCGTGGCCGTGGAGGCCGTGGCGGCCACGGGGAGGGGGGGCAAGAGGGCGTGAATAATTAAATGTGATTTAAATGATCAATACAAATGTGTTTACTCAGTCAATTTAATTGCCTGCTCCTTTCAAAGTAAATACGGAGCTTAATTAGAAGGGAATGTCGTATTGAGAACCCTTGAAGCAATTAGCGTAGTAGTAGGCTAGAAATGATAACAAATAACGGAAAAGCATATTGTCGTCGGTCAATTTGCGAAGCCTTGAAGTTATAGTGTATGGTAACCAAGTGTATAGCATGGCGTAATTGAAAGTGAATGTTATAATTCTTCAGACTTGACGAGGGTCTGACTATAATCGACTTGACCTTCGTATGGAATGTTTTTCCTGACCCTGGAGACCAGTCTGACCTTACCTGGTCCGGGATCGACACCTGCGCTGTTAATACGTTGTCAGTCGTGGTTATGAAACACAACGAGCAATATAACGCGAGTTTACAATAACTACAGTTTACAGTGTGATTACATTTCGACAAAGATTGTGATTTAAATAACTACATACGCCATTGTATGAAAAAACTTAACTGGTGATGATGTGCAAACCATTTTTACGTAAGTGCCAAAGTGTGAATGTTATTCTTGTGTTTTCACAATTTTGTGAAAGTTTTCTTGCTATTTCTAGCTCCTAAGTAGACCGAGTTTGTAGCGTTTACCTAACTCTTGAAGGATTGTCCATATGTCGGTTAAAAAAAAGCCCATATTTTTCCCTTTCTTGTGAGAGGGCTCAACCAGGTGATGGCGCCATTTTAGAGGGTGGGGTGACGGTGAAGGTGACGGTAGGTGACTGAGAGAGGGGGTGGGTAAAAAAATCGCGATTTTTGGGTGGCGCCATTTATGGACGATCCCTAAGTGTTTTTGGTTAATAAGATTAAATAATTAAAAACTCGTAAAAAAATATCTAATAATTTTATTTTTGTCTTTACAGAAGGCCTTAAGTCTAGGTTCAGCCAACTGGACAGCCATGCGTTTAAGACAGAAAGCGCTGCCTTTCTAAAGTACGCAAAACAGCGCTTTGGACAGCAGGCGAAGAAAACGGCGGGGAGCATCTCCCCCATTTCGTCGGACACTGACAATTAATTGTCTTTGTTATTTCGGTTTTTAATAATTGTTTATCTTTTTAATATTTTTTTATTTATTTTTTTAATTGACCTTTGTGACTTTTTTAAATTGACCTTTGTGAATTTTATTTATTGACCTTTGTGATTTGTTTTGTAATTTATTTTTTGGTAATTTTTGGTAATTGGTATTTTTGGGGTAATTGTTAATTTTTGGGTAATTGTTAATTTTTCGGTAATTGGTAATTTTTTGGTAATTGGTAATTTTTGTAATAAATTTTTTTTATACAATTATTTTGTAATTTTTGGGGGTAATTGTTGGTAATTGGTAATTTTTAATTGGTAAAGTTTTTAATTTTTGGTAATCTTTTGGTAATTTGGTAAATTTTTTTTTTTATGTGAGTGAACTTTTTTTAAATTGAAAACTAATTTTGGTTAAATCATTGACGATTTATTTAATTAAAAACAAATACACAACAAAATACAATATAAAGAACAAATAATATTTTTTTTTTGCCAACTGCAGTATAAACGATGAACCTCGATGGTGCTCAGACTATAAACGATGCTAAATGATGTTTCATAGACGTCCCCAGTAGACGATTTTATGTCGTCCCTTTCGGACGTTATCATATCGTCTCTTTCAGACGTTGCCGTATCGTCCCTTTCGGACGTTGTCATATTGTCTCTTTTAGACGTTGTCGTATCGTCCTTTTCGGACGTTACCTTATCATCCCATGTTGACGTCAAGAAAGCGTAACATGCTGACGTCAAGATCGTCACCAGTGGACGTCGCCATATCGTCTAACGCTGACGTTACCAAAGATTGCAAATTGTATGTCTTTGCAACGTTGAAATAACGTCACTTTTTGACGTTAAAGGTCAGAAACAGACGTTCCTTCGACCAACTTGTGCTACTTGGGTTATACTAACTGGGCAGAGAGAAAAAGGGAGCGTAACAGATAGCGAGAGACTGAGAGCGACTGAGCCCCCCCCCCCTCTCTCTAGCGGGGGAGAACAAGCGTTTATATACATGTTTGGCGTGGAATCTGCTGAATGGGCTAAATTATAAACAGAGGGAATGTTCGGGCAAAAAAAAAACAGATGGACCGGATGCGTGAGAAGGAAATTAGCTAGTGATCTGACGCTCGGCATCCTGGATATGAGCTGAGAATTATAAGTCGGCGAAATATTGTCAAAATGTGGTCAGCGAAATGTGGTCTTGCTTAGTCATCGGAATTAAGTTTAAAATGATCGTTCTCCACATCGCATTCTTCTCTGAGAGACTACGTCCCGTAGTACAGGTTTTCTTATGGGCTAGGTGCGTGGGATTAAGTTTTTTGGTCTATTTGTCGTTCTATGTCATCTACTTTTCGTTTGGCCGCCTTCAATTCGTCTTCCAAAAATTGTTTCAGTTGGTCTTGTCTCATCTTTAGGACTTCAATTTCCATAATCAATTCCGTGATTCGGGTGGTCATTGGGTGGTGTTCTAAGTCAGCAGCAACGGGGTTGCTCGTTCTGGTAGCTTTCCAAATAAGGTACCCGCCTATGATCATGCCTGTGGTCAAGCTTAAACAAATGGCAGTCCCAATGATCATTATCGTCTCTATTCGGCCATTAAATTGATGTTCTATCTCGCTTTTGTCGTCCAAAAAGAGCGTAGTCTGCTTTGTTAGGGCCATCTGCATCTTCCTAGAAGGGATCTCCCAGTCTTCATGTTGGTCCACGTTCTTCAATAAGTTCTTGACTTCGGGGAACAGCGAGTGGTCGAACGGGGTTAAGTTAGTCATTAAGAAAAAATGGGTCAATGAGATTAGGGTAATATTTGGGGTGTTGGCGGAAAGAGTGGATTGTCCGGTAAAACTTGCGGGAATTGTAAAAGTTGGAGCTTGCAGTGAGCATTTCGGCGGCAACGTAAGTAATCCAACACCGTCTAGTTCGACTTTTCTTTCGGCAATTCGCATACTGATGTTTGAAAATTGCCATAACAAATTAGTCTGAAAACAGATTGGAGAGGAGTACAACCACTTTTTGTCTCCTATCGGTTTTAGGAAAATTCGGCTCCGACGAATAATATTAATTTCACGAAATTTGTTAATGGCTATGTTGTCGGCTAAGAAAAGCGAGATTGAGCACGAGTTACTGGATGCTTGGAGGATGATCGGATTTTGAGCTAAACACCAACGTTTGTCAAGACGTAAACAGGACGTTAAATCGGTTTGTTCAAATTCCATAAAGTTTTTGCGATCGAAGGAAACGGCTAAATAGTTGACAGTGGTTTTGAGGAGGGAGTAAGTGTTTGTGTCCGGAATTGGGGTTGTAAATGGGGTTAGTCGGAAAAGTTCAAATTCAGAGAAATGAGGGCTGATCGGAATTTCAATGAAAAGTCGTAAGCCGTTGCTTGTGGAAATAGTTTTGATCCCTGCTGAGCTATACAGTGTCCAGAAATTAGTGGTTTTAGAGTTTGTCATTATGGTCCAACCTGTAGGTAATCTGTTCTCTATTTCTTCAAGTATTGGGATTAATTTTATGGGAGGTATCAATTGTTTGTGTAGTCTTCCAGTTGCGATAAGTGTTAGATCGTCATTTAGATACTGGAGTAGATTATTTGCGAATTTTAAATTGATCTGGATTTCGGCATTAGCGGTGGTTAATTTTAATATGTTTTCGAGTGAATGGTCTGTTTCCTTGTGATATTGATCTATTGTTGTGCTGATGATTTTAATAGCTTCCGTAATATTTTTTATGGTGTTTTTGTTTCGGAGGGCCTCTTCATGGGTGGTTTGAATGAGAGATGCTTGTAAATCTTGAATGTGAGCGATGCTAGTCAATTTTTTCGTCATTTGATTTGCCTGCTCATTGATAGCCTGAAGATCGTCGTCACCGGCGGTACCAAAAAGGAAATGGAGTACTTTGCTTGCACCGGGAATTAATACGAAACGTTTATCGCGTTTGTTGGTCGTAATAGTTTGCCGGATGTTTTGAAGTTTGTTTTTCATCTCTTGTAGATCTCTAAGGAACAGGTTGTTTTCTCTTGTAACTGTCATATTAAGAAGGGCGGTTAGACTTTGGGCTTGCAGATTTTTTATGTTCGAAATGTGAACGGTTTGAGTTTTCCCTAGAATGGAGATTTCGTGGATATCGGTAATGTTGAATTCAACGGGGAATGGCGTGAATGTATGCAAGTACTGGTCAAGGTGTTCGATAATTTGGTCGTAAGTTGTTAGATCGACGTCAGCTACGAGTGTCCATTTTGAGCTGGTTATGGTCAACTGATCTTCATATCGGATTAAACTTCCCAACGAAAGGCGGTAATGGTCTTGATTAAATTGAACATCAAGTGGAAAGCAACATAAAGCCATCAGGGTAACAACTGTTCCGAAGATTGGACCTATAAATGAATTCTACTTGAATACTTGATCGGCGAAGCGGACAGGCGGTTTGGATTGTCTACCAGAGCGGGTAGTTTGGGTAGGTTGTTGGAATTGTAAAGTAGGGGGTTGGAGGATACTGCGTAGGGGAGGTTGATCATTAACGGATAGAGATCGTGGTCGGACGGAGAGTGGAGATTCGTTAGGAGTGCGATGGTCTTCTGGTGTGCTATGTGTACGGGGTCGAAAAGTTGCATCATCGCCAAAGGCGGGGGAGTCATATGATGATGAACTTGTATTTGTTGTGCTGGTATCGGTGGATGAGCTTGAATTGTTTGGGCAAACGGGACTTCGATGATCTAACCAAGTTTGTTCATGGGGTGGTCCTGGAGTGCTTGAATCACGATTAGGAGCTGGCATCTGCAAATATTCGGAGTCTTCGGAGTTGTTAAGAATGTTCGGAGAGTTAGGTGAATGAGTTTCTCCGGTAGTTTCTTGGTTACTGTTTGGGGTTGTGGGCGGAGATAGTGTTGTGGCAAGGGAATGTGGATGTAGGTGTTGGTGGGTAGGATGAAGTAGGGTAGTAGGTAAGGTGCTGGCATTGTTCCAAGGAAGTTCGGATGGTTTTGCTGGCTGTGGTTGAGGTGGTCCGGTAATAAGTTCGGTAAGGGTCTTAAGTAAACCTGCCAGTTGCTTTTGGGTTTGCTCGACGGTAAGGGGTATAGAAGGGATTTTCGGATCAGGCAATTTTTCAATACTGGACTCTGTTAATGGGGTGTCACCAGCGAACATTTGTTCGACGTAGTGTTTTAGTCTGTTTACATTCACATTTTCGTCTTTTAAAGTTTTCGAGTCTTGAATTAAAAGGGTTTGATCTCCTGTTTTCTTGATAATTCTGTACGGTCCCATCCATGAGTTGAGCGCTAGTTTGGGGGATTCTCCAACCTTCAGGGCAGTATTGCATTTGAGGACCTTGTCGCCAATCTCAAAGGTAACGGGTCTCATTCGTCGATCGTAATATTCTTTTTGGTCTTCGTGAGCGGAAAGCAGTCGTTCTCGGACATATGTGAACGCCTGGTGCAACCTTTGAACTAGTTCAGCTTTGTAGTCTTCAGTTACAGCATAATTTGGGCGACGGGGGGCAAGAAAGGCATTGACGTCGATATTGGGATCTCGGCCGTGTAATAGGAAAAAAGGGGTTTCGTCGGTGCTAGGGTGAATGTCTGTTCGGTAGGAAAACAAGACAAAATTGATTTGCTCATTCCAATTTCCTTGGCTTCCCTCACAAAATTTCGCCATACCGTCCATCAATACTCGGTGATGTCGTTCGACCATTCCGTTGCATTTTGGATTATAGGCTGTGGTGTTCGTTTTAGTGATCTTGAGGTACTCGCAAATTTCTTTAACGAGTTTAGAGAGGAAGTTAGTCCCACGGTCAGATAGGAGTTCAAAAGGGATACCGTGTCTACAAATTATGTGTTCTACGAAAATTCGAGCTACGGTTCTTGCATCTTGGGTTGGAATTGGGAAAGCTTCGGGCCATTTTGTGAACTGGTCGACAAAGACGAGGAGATATCGGTTGCCATCCATTGTAGGGGGAAAATGACCTAGAATGTCGACAGCAAGGCGATGGAATGGACCTTGAACGGGAGGTAAGGTACCTAGGAGTGCGTTTTTCTGCAAACTAGCGGGTTTTCTTCGAGCACAGAGTAGACAAGTCTGGCAATGTCTTTTAACGTCATTGAACATAGTCTTCCAGAAAAATCGGCTGCGAACACGATTAAATGTTTTAAAATATCCTAAGTGTCCGGCTAAAAGGTGATCATGATTCGTGGTTAAGACATCTCGTATTAGGACCTTTGGGACGACAATTTGGTTAATGACCTCATCTCGTGGGGCTTTTATCCGGGGTAGAGACAGGTGATAGAGCAAACCGTTATTTTCGTCGACGAAATAATTTTCAATTTCAAATAGCCAGGGGGGTCTACGATCGTTTTCGGGGATTTTTCCAGTGGTAAGGTAATCATAGAGGGGTCTGCAGTATGAGTCTTCATATTGAAGTTTTCGGAGTTGTTCTTCTGTAATGTTTAGGATGTTGACTGGTTGGTCGGTTTGGACTGTACTAATAGTACTTGTTTCAGTAGTTCGGTCGGGGGTTATGGGGATACGTGAGAGGGCGTCAGCGTTTTTGTTAACTCTGCCAGGTCGATACTGGACATCATAATCATATTCGGCTAATGTGAGAGACCAACGAACTAATCGGGAAGAAGAATCCTTAACGGACATTAGCCAGCGGAGAGAATGGTGATCAGTAAAGACGGTAAAGTGTCGTCCGTACAGGTAGGTTCTAAAATGTTTAATGGCCCAGACTACGGCTAAAGCTTCCTTTTCTGTTGTACTGTAATTTTTCTCGGCTTTCGACAGGGTTCGACTAGCGTAAGCGATGGCGACTTCTTTAGAATCTTGTGTTTGGGCAAGAGCGAAATCGGAAGCGTCGGTATGTAAGAAAAATGGCGAGTCGAAATTAGGGTAAGCCAAAATAGGCCAAAGCATAAGTTTGCCTTTAAGGAGGACATAGGCTTCGTCTTGCTCAGGTTCCCAACAAAAGGGAATGTTCTTAACCGTTAATTTGGACAATGGATGCGCAATTTTCGAAAAATTGTTAATAAATCGACGGTAATAGCCAACTAAACCCAGAAAGGATTGGACTTCCTTGACGGTGGTCGGTGTAGGGTAGTTATAGATTGCGGATACTTTGTCGGGGTCGGGTTCAATACCTTGGGCGGAAACGATGTGTCCAAGATACTTGATTCGTTCTTTAAAAAACTCACATTTGGACGGTTTTAGTCTAAGGCCGGCTTCTCGGAGTCGTTGGAAGACTAGGTCTATGCGGTTCAAATGATCTTCAAAAGTTTTGCTGAAAACAATGATGTCATCAATATATGCTAGACATATTTTGTTCACTAGACCTTTTAGGACGTTGTTCATCAGGCGTTGAAATGTCGCAGGGGCATTGCATAAGCCAAAGGGCATTTGGTTAAATTGGTAATGGCCATAGGGGGAAGAGAAAGCGGTTTTTTCGCTGTCAACCGGGTCTATTTCGATCTGCCAAAATCCATTGACAAGGTCAAAAAGGGAAAAGTATTTAGATTCGGCTAAATGGTTTAGAGACTCGTGGATGTTGGGCATGGGGTATTGGTCTTTTCGGGTCACGGCGTTAAGTTTACGAAAGTCGATTACTAATCGTTTGGATCCGTCTTTCTTGTCTACTAAAAGAACTGGTGATCCCCAGGGGGAGTTAGATTCAGAGATCACGCCTGCTTCTAGCATTGCCTTGATTTTGTCTTCCATGGTTGTCTGAAGGGATTCGGGTACTCGGTATGGTCTTTGGTGGATAGGAGGATGTCCTTGGACGTCAATCGTATGCTGGACTTCGTTTGTTCGACCCATATCTATATCGGATTTTGCAAAGATGTCAGCGTTTTGCTCTAATAGGTAGTGCCAATGTTGAATTTTTGTTCGTCAAGTTTGGTGGGCTGGGGCTGTGCTAGCAGGAGATCCTCAGTACGATATTCGATATTGACGGAATTCACCGAAATGGGACTGGGATTAGGAATAACGTCGAAGTCTAAAAGAATAACGAATTCTTTGGAGGAAAGACGGACGGTCTCGGAAGACATGTTCGAAATTACGATGGGAATAACAGAGCTTCCGTCAGTGGTGACAATTACTGGCTCGACATAAATGTACGAGCGGTAAAGTTCAGCTGGTTCTACAATACCAGTTCGGCCAAATCGCGGTAGGAAATTGGTTGGGTTTTCGACATTTTTGGGAGTATCAATTTGACCTTGTACAATTCTACTGGTGCCGGGAAACACGACTACATCCTTTTGAAGGAAGATTCGGTGGCTTGGGAGTTGGGATATTTGTTTATTTTCGGCGAGAAAAGGAGCAAATTCATCTTCTGGTTCTACGGTTTGGACAAGTTCTTTAACAGGATTGTTGGTTGGTCGAGGGCTTGGTAAAATCGGGGTGGGAGAGCAGGTATTTGGTTCCACTATGGTTTTCGGTAAAGGATCGGTTTGGTGACCAGGATTGGAAGCGTCTGGGCTACTCACAGGAGGAAAATAGACCATTTGATCTTTGCCGTCTATAACTAGGCCATGCTTGCAGATAAAGTCTATGCCAAGCACAAGGTCATAGTTGATTTGTGAGCTAACAACGAATTGGTGGGCATATTGGCGGCCTAAAATGGAGATTTCAGTTTCTTAAACTCCGCCAGTTTTGAGTTCGTCATTGCTGATCGAGAATAATCTAACATCGGCTGAAATGGTCTGAAGGGAATGACCGGACTGTTGAAGGGCTAAAAAGACGTTCTCGTTCAATAGGGAAAGTCCTGCTCCGCTGTCGACGAGAGCGGTAAGCAACAAATTACCTACGACTACTGGTACTACTGGGGTTTTGTAGCCAGTGGAAATTTCTGCGATGATATCATTGTAAATTGGGGTTGGTCAACTGATTGGGGTTTGAAGTTTGGGTCAGTAGTACTGGTCGGGGTGTTTCCATTTAACGTTTGAGGATACTTTTTCCTTTCCCACCGACCCTCTCTGGTGGTTCGTCCTAGTTTTTTGGCCTGTTTCCAAATAGGATCTCTTCCATAGCGCGTTGTTGATCAATTGTGGGGAGGGGGTATGGAGGCTGGAAACCCCATTTGTGGGCTAACTGCTGGGCTAATTTTGGGCAGTATTTGACAATATGGCCTTCTTCTCTGCAAAAATGACAGATCGGTTGGTCTTCTTGTGTTCGGCGGCTTTGATGATCAGGGTTATAGGAGTTAGAGTTCCGGTTGGTCGTAGGTTTATAAGGATAGGGTTGTGCGTTATAGCGAGCACCCTCGAACTGCATTGGTTGACGTCGATCTGCAAAAGGGGGACGGGGAACGTTCATCTGCATCAAGGGTTGTATGGGTGTTCCTCTATTATTTCCGGGCGGTTTTGAGTAGGTGGGCTGTGGGTTGGAAGGGTAGTTGTTCGACGGGATTGGATCTCGATATCGTACATCCGAACTGTTGTGGGGGAGATTTACAGCAGCGGCGTGGGTTGGGGTTTGCTGTTGAGCTTTTACTAGTTGTTCTATTTGTAAAGTAAGTTGGGCTAGTTTGGCTTCTAATCCATGATAGTCTGCGCTAGTACTGGCGAGTGCAGCTTCTTCCACTCGAGCCGCCTGAACGAGTTCATCAAATGTCGCCTCGTTTCCGACGGTCCTAAGCACTGCCCTGCGGAGATCTGCGGTAATTCCTTTTAGGAACGTTTGCGCCCTCATTCCGTCTAATGCGGCTTGTGCACCGTCATAATTTGCAGTGGACTGGGCATACAGGTGGGGGAACAATTCGACGGATTCTACAAGAAGTCTCTGAGCAAAGTCGGCAATAGTCTCATTGGGCTGTTGGGTGGGTGGTGGTCTATAGGCTTCTTCATGTAACTTTCCGAAACGCTTCAAAAAAGCCTCTTTGAACTTTGGAAATTCAGTTTGTACTTCCAGGGTTAGGAGTTCATAGTACTCTAGCGCTATTCCGTCGAGTCGGGTTGGTATGGCCCGCAATATTCTTTCTTCGTCCCCCGCGTAGGCGACGAGGAGGATCGACAATTTTTTTAGCCAGTTCTTTATTCTAGAATCGCCGGTATATATAGGAAGTTGGTTCAAAATGGTTTGCACGGACTCATTGGTGGGAGTTGTTGGTCTAGTCGTGGGTTGGGTTGAAATAGTTGGGTCGCTTATCGGTTGTCCCAGGAAGGTCATCGAGCGTGGACGTGTAGCAGGAGTGGTCGTATTCATGGTTGTGGTCGTAGAGGTCGTAGTGGTCGTGGTGTTCTGGAGCGAGGTGGTGGGTGGTTAGAGAAAAATAGGATTAATAGGGGGTGTTACAGTACCTGTTCCACCTACGGGTGGTGGAGGAGTTGGCGTCATCTTAGGCACAATGGATTCGTACAAAACTAAACTTTTTTAAACTTCGGTGGAACTGTGGCACGTTGGGCTATTTGAATAATTTGAACGATTTTGAACTAGGTGTGACACTTGCACTAATTGGAAACTTATTTGAACTGCCGGTATTTTAACGCGAATCCCACTTCTGACACCAAATTGTAGGAAACTGTTTTGGGCGATTAAATTGTTTTGAGCGGTTGGGCGGAAGGCTGTGAGTTCTTTTTTCGCTCAACGGTAAAATCCCGTACAACTTTATTCAATATTTTCGTCGGTACAAGTCGTGTCACTAAGTCAATAATTCACTAGGTCGTCCATATGTCACAAACGTTTTAACAAGATTGAAAACTATAACTTATACTAACTGGGCAGAGAGAAAAAGGGAGCGTAACAGATAGCGAGAGACTGAGAGCGACTGAGCCCCCCCCCCTCTCTAGCGGGGGAGAACAAGCGTTTATATACATGTTTGGCGTGGAATCTGCTGAATGGGCTAAATTATAAACAGAGGGAATGTTCGGGCAAAAAAAAACAGATGGACCGGATGCGTGAGAAGGAAATTAGCTAGTGATCTGACGCTCGGCATCCTGGATATGAGCTGAGAATTATAAGTCGGCGAAATATTGTCAAAATGTGGTCAGCGAAATGTGGTCTTGCTTAGTCATCGGAATTAAGTTTAAAATGATCGTTCTCCACACTTTTTTTTAGATTCCATTGGATTTGTAAATAATAAATTCTGCGATTTCCAAGGAACAGTGACAAAACTTACTTGAAATAATGTGACATACCTTGTTAATTTGATACATCCAAATCGTAGGATTTGGGCTTGGCTTCCAGCAGATTTACCCAAACGTTTTATGGTAACTTATACTTATTGTCACTTATTATCAAGTAACTTATTATCAGCCTTTTGGCATAGATACCATGCCAGTCGACCATCAAACAAATCTGCTGGCCTGAAAACCGATTTTCCATCAGTCAATCGCTTGGTAAACTTGCTAAGTATTATTTAACAAATTTTACAATATAAAATAAGGCGAGCTTCTAGTGACTACAAGGTTAGTACCTTCTACTCAATACCTTGGTTAATACCTCTAGCAGCTCGTATATTAGAACTTTGAAATTGCTCTATAGCCATTCCTTCAAGAACAAAACCAAGCAGCCTTTGGAATCCCTGGCTACTGTTGATGCAATCCAAGAAGAAGCAGACGCTAGAGAGAAAGCCTTAGGTACTCATTTTCTAGTTTTCAACTGCTTATCCTCAACCCTTACCTCGCACCCTGTAAACCATAAGCTTTTATAATCCAACATTGCATGCCAGACCTCACTTTAGCCACTCCTTTGCTTGCAGCTGGCGTGAATATCGGCCTCTTAGCCTTCCCACGCCTCACGATAAGTTCCAAAGGTGCTTAAAACATTAAATAGGCAAAAAGTTCAACCTTCTCTTTTGGCGCATCTAGGGAAAGAAGACCCTGCTCAAGGTAGCCACGCCTCTTCCAGTTCGGACGGTGCAGGTTCCACTGGTTCCTCAGAAGTAAGTCATCATTCATTAGGAAAAGCTTTCAAGCTCCTTTTTAATTCTCATTTTTTACAGAGTGGTGACGCTGTAACCAAGTTTTTGGACCCATCCGTTGAAAGTGTGCTGCTGATGCGACAGCGAGTCATTTAGTTCGCCGTAAAGGCGAGAATCTGCAAGTCTTTGTCGAACGTTTACTTGATTCATTAAAAAACTTCTGGGACCAATGCATGGTTGTTCCATATGCTCATAGTTTGTTTGGACCCATGAAATACGAGGAGTGGAGTGAAAATTGGATTGACTTGCATGATATGGAAGTGGTCAAATTCCAGAGTCCTTGCGCGGCTCATAAGGAAATCTTTCACCCTCCACCCTTGTTACCGAACTACAGGGCCAATTACATGACAAGTAATCCGTCGTTTTTATCAACTTATTATTAATTTGGAATCTCTAAGGTTCACTACCAGTACATAAAGAAATGGCTTGAGTTAAACCTTTTGCTAAATTCCCCTTTTTACATGTAGTTGGTAATCAGTTTATTTCGTAGTTGGCTAATCGTTAGTTAATTGAGTTATTTAAAAATTAGTTCTCTACAATGAATTTTTTGAAATTTAATTTGAAATTAAAAATTAAATCCTCCCGTTCCCATCAATTTTAGAGAGCGCAGTTAAATTTAACAGTTAATTATCATTATTGAATATGTGTGTTAGAAAAAGGGAAATATTTCAAAACAAACTAGTTCTCTTTGAACCGTTAATGCCCAAAACCTCTCATAATGGCGCTCGGGTCGTATTGCGCAAGTGGAACGCAGCTGTGGGTAGGTGGCATCCCCTAAGGAAGCCTCTCCTGGTGGCGTTTAGCGTGTTTTGTCAGAATAAGTGGCTTAAGAAGTGGTACTTTTATGAAGGTTTAGAGGTAAGAAACAAGTTGGATATATTCCCTATCACTTAGACTTAATTTGTATACCTAATTTAACCTCTACGTGTGCCAATTAAGCCAGTTCTTATCATTTCTAATAAGGATAACAGGCTATCAGTTGCCCCACAGTGCAACACGCGGTAGGTGAACTATTCGGCTTTGTTCCAACGTTTAGACAACGCTCTGACTTTCCTAAACAGACGTTTGTTTTCACTGGCCAGTTTGAAAACTTTCCACAGTTTTATTTTTACTTTTTCTTGGTAAATTGGTTTTGTTTGTCACTTAGTACTGTAGAATTTAATGCTATTTAAATATTATGTGTACAATGCATGCAAGCTTTAATTTGATAATAAGTTATTCATCATTGTTTTCATAGACAGTTTTTGTTTCTCTTGATAAAATAGGTTCCGCCCATAGAAGCAAATTTTGTTCTGTGAACCGCATCCATTTGCAACCATGGGGTTCTTCTCTGGTTTGTGCTTTTGTTGAGTTTGTCTGGATTCTTCAAAGGTTTTTGTTTAAGTATCTAAAAGCAATTTATTTCCGTATAACTAGCCGATCACAGTCATTTTAGGAGCGACGACAACGTTTTTCTTCGAAATCTGGGTTACTCCTTAATGGTCTGGCGTGCCACGGGAATTCCAAAAGTTAACATTTTCAAATGAAAACAAAAAGCAAAATATTTGACATCAATCATTGTATCTACTAGTCTTTCTAATTATGTGATATGGAAAACAAGGTGTTTCAGCTGCTGCTAAAACATTCGAGTTATTATTTTCATCGAAACATTTGACGTCGAAGTCGGCTATGACTAAGTGGTGTAGTAAGAGTGAAACAGGATTTTTGAGGTAATTGATGTCTTCTGACTTAATTTCCGTTTCAAATTAAATGGCATCTAAGGCCTCGGCTATTCATGGCTACTTGTTCTCTTAGGCACAGACGTCGAAAGGAGCTTGGCAAATATCCTTCCATGATTTGGAGTTTGATCTCTTGATCGGCGTTTCTGAAGCTACATCTCGCTGCTTGTTGGCGAAGTCTTGGAGTGAATGCGTCCGTCGTCTCCCCATTTTTTTGCTCCATCATTCGGAACCGGAATATTCCTAGCTCGAGATTTTATTTGGGCTGGAAGTACGCCTGTGCGGTCGGTTTTACCTTAGTTATATGTTTCTTTACTTTCTGTTGACGATATTGTCTCCAGGATGTCGCGCACTTCTGAACTCGCGTAGTGCACCGTTAAAGATAAGCGTCGTTTATCAGTCGCTTGTTGCTTTACTTGGGTGTCATCTTCTTGGATTAGGATGACCAGCGCTAGCAAAAAAGTTTTCGTATTGAGCTATGGATAGTTGTGATTAGCAGAACGAGTCTGTATTAGGTAACCGTTGAAACCGTATCGCGTAAATCCAATGTCAACAAAGATCAGTAGCCCCATCTCGTGGGTACCTAGTCGTGTACTACAGTTATGGTTTTTGAACGTTTGTAAGGAAAGCCAGTGTCATTCCTTGCTCAATTGGTACTTTTCGGTTTTAATTTGAACATTTTCGACATTGTGTAATGTTAAGGGCTTCAGTTGGGAGAGGTAACGGAATGACATCTGGGAGTTTTTTTTAAATTAATTTTTAGTTGCTGATTAAACTCAAAAAGGGTACGATATGTGGGGTTATTGTGGGATTTGACAGAAACGGTTTCTCCCCAAAATTCTTAGGAGATGAAGAGGTCTTTTAAGGGTTCTCAATTGTTTCCCATCGACTTTTCCACTTTTCATTATTGCTTCCTTGATCTATTTCATTGCTTCTAATTGTCTTGTACGTGTATACCTGTCCAGGGTGTCGACGTGACGCATTTTGCTCTCTCAGGAGGTGTTGACTTCTGTCTTGGCTGCTTCGATGGAAAATGTCACAATAACCTATTTCCAGGAGCAGCCCAATAGGAGGCAATACTGTCTCGACTTCCGGGTATACAGTTGTTGTAAGATACCTGTTGTGGTTAACAACCTCTCTTGATGTGTGTAGTAACGGACATGTAGTCTCCAATCTAAGACGTTGCACCATATAGGGAAACCACAGCGCAGTTTGCGATGACCGTTGCCAAAAAAGCGTGTGGAATAGTTGATCGACTTCGAGACTTTCCATTGTTTCTGGAATCCTTTCTGCAGTGTAATTGCTCTGCGACGTGGGCTAATAGCAGCATAGAGTCATGTGTCGTGCCAAGGTACCTCAAGGTACCTCATTCGGCTGGACTGTTTTGTTGGGATGTTATAAACCAAAACTGTTAAAGTAGAAACACTAGCCGGTCGGTTGTTGTTTCTAAGTAAATGCTTTATTCACTGAGCCAAACAATCCTCACTTCTCAACACTCAACCTTCTTCTCGCTCTCTGGTTCTTTTTCACGCCCCGCCCCTTAACGGGGGTGAGCGGCAACACAACCCGTCAAATTCAAATTTAAATTTTTCCATTCCATCGCCATAACACTGCTGTTGGCGGAGTCTTGGATTGAACGCATCCGTCGTCTCCCCATCGTTTTGCTCCATCTTTCGGAAGCGGAATATCCCTAGCTCGAGATTTTATTTGGGCTGGAAGTATGCCTGTGCGAGCTATTTTACCTTAGTTATATGTATCTTTACTTTCTGTTGACGATATCGTCGCGCACTTCTTGACTCGCGTAGTGCAACGTTAAAGCTAAGCATCGTTTATCAGTCGCTTGCTGCTTTACTTGGGTGTCATCTTCTTGGATTAGGATGTCCAGCGCTACCAAAAATTTTTCGTATTGAGTTATGGATAGTTGTGATTAACTGAACGAGTCTGTATTAGGTAACCGTTGGAACCGTATCGCGTAAATCCAATGTCAACAATGACCCGTAATCCCATCTCGTGCGTACCTAGTCGTGTACTACATTTATGGTTTTTGAACGTTTGTAAGAAGGCCAGTGTCATTCCTTGCTCAAGGGTATTTTTCGGTTTTAATTTGGTTACGGTATGTGGGGTTATTGTGGGATTTGACGGAAACGGTTTCTCCCCAAAATTCTTAAGAAATGTAGAGGTCTTTTAAGGGGTTCTCAATTGTTTCCCATCGACTTTTCTACTTTTCATTATTCTTCCTTTATCCATTTCTTTGCTTCTAATTGGCTTGTACGTGTATACCTTTCCAGGCGGTCGACATGAGGCATTTTGCTCTCTCAGGAGTTGTTGACTTCTGTCTTGGCTGCTCCGGTGGAAAATGTCACAATAACCTATTTCCAGGAGCAGCCCAATAGGAGGTAATCCTGTCTCGACTTGCGGGGCTACAGTTGTTGTAAGATACCTGTTGTGGTTAACAATCCCTCTTGATGTGTGTAGTAAAGGACATGTAATCTCGCATCTAAGACGTTGCACCATATAGGGAAACCACAGCGCAGTTTGCGATGACCGTTGCCAAAAAAAAAAAAAGTGTGGAACAGTTGATCGACTTCGAGACCGTCGATTGTTTTTGGAAGTAAGTTGATAGTAAGTTTTTTTTTTTTTTTTTTTTTTTATAAATAATACCAGTGTAGGCCGTAGCCTGTTACTGGGTCTTTTATTGAGAACAGATGTGTTATTACAGCGTTAGGGGGGTAGATCGTATAGTTCATGGGAAATGCTAGTGCATTTCCCGGGGAGGGGGGGGGGGAAATGAGGGAAGTTAGTTGGGTACCTTGCTGATGTTTAGTTTATTAATCATGCATTCAATCATACTATTTGCATATTTTTATGGCTACTTCCATAAAGCTGACTAATGCAGGAAAAGCTTTAGGGCTGGTAATTATAACTTGGGCGTTGAAATGGATTTGTGCGAGGCGTAAGTGACGAAGTAGTTGAGCCCGTTCTTTATTGAGGCGGCGACAGTGGAAGAGCAAATGTGGAATAATTTGTTTCGATTGCTCTTGGCAGGGGCATCTATCTGAATCCGATTTTCGGATTCGCCTAAGGTAGCTTTTCGTGGGGAAGTGTGTGGTTCGAAGTTGTACTATCTTGGAGATGATGCACCTTGGGAGGGGTATTTGGACGATTCCTCGGTGGTTGGGTTCTGGTACTAGGTCTCGGAGGGGACCATTGTTGGGTGTTCCAGCGTAGTTTCCATTTCCTCATTACTTCATTGTCAATCCATTCACGTGCTACCTTAAGGGAATCC
Source organism: Lepidurus packardi (assembly GCA_023053545.1). Taxonomy (NCBI): domain Eukaryota; kingdom Metazoa; phylum Arthropoda; class Branchiopoda; order Notostraca; family Triopsidae; genus Lepidurus; species Lepidurus packardi. The sequence goes on from JAKZAN010000003.1 coordinate 530,766, forward strand.
GGGGGCGAAATCCAGAATGATTCCACAAGTGCTCTTGCCCTTTCGGTGTTTAACGTATATCTTTTGTGGTTGAGAGTTATCGGTGGGACGGGCCACTTGTTCCAGGATCTTGAGGCGAAGTGTTTTAAATTCACGTTCTCGAGGTATAGATCGAGAGGCAGTAATCCGGTTTCCACCTCCAGTGCTGCGGAAGGAGTCGAAGGTACGGCGCCTGTAATGGTGAGTAGGCCTTTTCTGTATATTTGGGTGAGGGGCTTAAGCATGGAAGTGGAAACATTACTCCATGCAGGGTATGCGTACCGTATCTTCGCGAGGGCTGTGGCTTGGAATAGGGAGCGAAGTTGTTTGCAGGACACTGCCTTAGAAATCCTTCCAAGTTTGGCGATCCTTCGTATAATGGTTTCACATTGCGCAGCCAGATAATTGATATGATGATTCCATTTTAAACGATTATCGTAGAGGATACTCAAGTATCTCACGGATTCTTTTGGGTAGATTGTGGTATCTTCCCAAATCAGCGCCGTGCGTTCTTCGTTGTGTTTCCACGAGAAGTGGATTAGCTCCGTTTTATTGCGGGCAAATTCTAATTTGAACTTTTTGCTCCATTTCACTAGGGTGCCTAAGTTGTTCGAGAGCAACTTTATGTTTTTCTCACTTGATGAGCCGGACGTAAAGAGGAGGAGATCATCCATGAATGCTTGGACATTAAGGCGTTTCCTTTTAATGACATGTAGGGCACTGTTTATGTAGGAGAGGAAAAGAAGAGGTGAGAGGGGAGATCCCTGAGGAACGCCTTTTGTGGTGCGAAAAATATCGCTTTGGTTATTCTCAGCGACTACGAAGATCTTTCGGTCCGTTACAAAACTGTCTATCCAAGCCAATAACATGATGGGGACTTTCCGCTTGTGTAGTTCAATGCTGAGCATACTGTGGTTTACGTTGTCGAACGCTCCGGAGATGTCAAGGAGCAGGGCTGTTGCCACCTTTCCATTGTCGTAGCTCTGAAGAATGGAGTCGCTAAGGGTTGTGAGAGCATCGGTTGTTGATCTGCCCTGTCTACAACCCCATTGCCTGTCCGACAGCACTTCGTTGTCATCAAGGTAAAACTTGAGTCGAGTAGCAATGGCCTTTTCTAGCATCTTTCCAAGTACGGGGAGTAGGGAGATGGGACGGAAACTTTTAATCGTCTCATAATTTTCTTTACCGGGTTTGGGGAGCGGGACAACTTTTGCTGTTTTCCAAGCTTTGGGGTGATAGCCGTGAGAAAGAGAGGCGTTAAATATACCCACCACATAAGGGCCTATTACTTGCCATGTTTTTTTTAGCACGAGAGCTTGTATGTGGTCCGCACCAGCTGCCTTGTTGGGAGGTAGACCGTCGAGGATAGTAGTGATCTCTTCCGTGGAGAAAGGTTCCTCGTAAGGAGACAGACTTGCTCTGTTGGTAGTGCGGCGGAAACGAGATGAGTGATGGATATCATGGGATGAATCTACAGGTTTGCCATTCAACAAGTGTTTTGCTACATAGTTGAGCTTTGATGTAGGGTCGGGGAAGGGTTTACCATCGTCTTGACAGAGATGCTGTAGCCGGTTGTTGTTATGCGAACGTAGGTGACGGTCGAAGTTCCACAGAATTCTGTTACTCGGATCATCCATTTGTGCGGCCCAATATCGTTCTTTCAGCTCACGAGTTTTCGCCCGATAGATATTTCGCTTCCTTTTCCATTCATCTTCCATCTGTAAGCATCTTATGGCACGATAACGTCGAAGAGCGGCTGCGGATTCTTTTCGAAGGTGAAATAGTTCGCTATTCCACCAGGGATTTTTCCGTTTGTCGTCTGATCTCGTTGGTATGTGCTTAATCATAGCCTGGCGGATGATAGTAGTGAGCGAGTTGACTGCTACATCAATTTCCTGTGGGTTTTGCGGATTTGATATCATTGAGTGCATCTTAATTAAGCTAGACGACAGGTGGGAATAAAGGTCTTTCCAATTTGCTTTTGCGTATGACCAAGAGGTTTTCGGTGCGCGGGTTATAAGATTTTTGAAAGACAGGACTATTGCCTTATGATCGGATTCATTATAGTAAGAATCTTCGTTAAGAATGGACCAGTTAACTTGCGTGCGTAAGGCTGGTGATATCCACGTTAAGTCTATAGTGGATTTGTGACCCCGTTCGTTATGAAACGTGGGTGTGTTCCACTTGTTTAGCAAGACCAAGTCTCGTTCAGATGCAAAGTCGTACAATTGTGGTCCAGCGGTGTCGGGAGTCCTATCTTCCCATAGCCAGTGATGGGCGTTGAAATCACCAGTGATTACAGTACGATCCATGTGTCCATGCTTTTTCTGTATGTCAGAGAGAAATGATGTGGTTTCGGTGGTGTGTCTTCTGTATAATGCGATTACCAGTATGCGGAGGGAGCCTGTGATGGAGAGCTTGAGAGCCACATACAACTGAGATATCTCCAAAACGTAGAAAGGACTGTTCGTCTTCCGAAGGAGAAGCACACCTTCGTATTTGAGTGCGGGGCTAATTAGTTCAAAGCCCCCCATCCTTGGGTATGGCAAATTTTTCGGAGGTTCCATGACTGCTATTGTGTCAATATTCTTGATTGAGGCCTCCCATATGAGTTCCGTAAGTTGATTGAATTCTTTCTTACATTTTGTACCAGAAAGCTCCGTCATTCTGTCCGTCTTTTGGGGGTCTTTGAGTTGCGGTTAACTGTTTTCCATTCGTCTGCTCTCCGCTGGTCGGTGGGATTGACTGCTGGTTTTTCAGCCTCTTTCTTTCTAATGGGGCATGATTGGTCAAACGCGAAGTGGTCCCCTTTACAGTTGACGCACTTGCATTTGTTCCCAGTGCTGGTCCGGGTGTCGTGTTCTTCTCCGCATTTTGCGCAACTAGGTTGTTTACTGCGACAGTTTGCAGACATGTGGCCTGTAAGCTTGTCATCTATAACATTGAAGGACGTTCGAGCGCCTGATTTCTTCCACTTGGATGATTCTGTTGTAAGCCAATAGAACCCCATCCTCTTTGATCTTCTGATTCTCTTCCGCCGTGGAGCACGTATACATGATGGATCCAAAGGCTTTGGTGCTGGTTGGATTAAGCCACTTGGCCTTGTCTGCGAAGAACTTTATTTCCATGTCCGAATACATGTCTGAAAGAGGCGCACAGATTTGTTCTAAAGATTCATCTTTGGGAAGTTGATGGAAGATTAGACGAAGGTCGGGTTGTCTGGTGACCGCTTTGACTGGGCCCATGCATTTCAGGGATGCAGCGTTGAGGATCGGTTCTGCCTTAGCTTTTTCTTCCTTGCTTTTGAAGGTCAGGATTAGTCTATTCGATTTCGTTTTCCTCGCGAAAATCGGCCTCGGGGCGTTGGGGCAAGTTTGTCGGAGGTCTCGTTCAATGGTTTGTAGCAGCTCCTTATTAGGGAGGGACATACCCCTTTTCTCCAAGTCCAATTGCTCCAGAACCATAGTTTCATCATGAACTGTTGACGGCAGATTTTTTGTTGGGTTGCTGGTGGAGGTTGCGGGGGTTTCATCTCGAGGTTTGCTTAGCGTCTTCGACATTCTAACCGCTTGGGACCACGATTTGTGCTGATCTACTCCCCCAGATGGAGCCATGTGTGACTTCACCTCTTCCCTGAGTTTCCGAACCTCGTTGGCGAGTGAAGTGATCAGCTCTCGCAAGGAAGTCTTTTCTTCGCTTTCTTGCTTTAGTTGGGTTTCAAGGGACGTGATTTGGAGCACCATTTGATCTTGGGTTCTCTTCATTGCAAGGAGTATGGTAGACGCATGGTCAGGGCGAAGTTGAGGCTCTTCCAGAGAATTTGCACGTTTTCTAATAGGCATCTCTTTTGGGTCGTTCGAGAGGGAGGCAGATCTTTTGGTTTGAGCATGGGCAAGAGAACTTCTCATGTTACGGCAAGGTTTGCAGTTTTTCGCCGCAGGTACATCTCTTTCAAAAAGAATGGCACAGGTTGCACAAATAGATTTGGTTGGTCTGGGTACGGGCGAGTTCACTGTTGACCTCGGATTCTGTGGGACCTTGGCCTCCCTCGCAGCTGGGCGAGTTCATCGGCGAACATGACGCAATAGAGTCCATGAACGGCCCCCCGAATGTTGATTTTTTTTTTCTCCCCTTGTGAAAAACGGTGTGAAAAACGGGTTCAAACTAAACGAAAGCTTAACGAACGGATAACTGAGGATTTGCTCAAAACTGGGTGCAAATACGGTAACAAACTTGCACGAAAAACTTCCCAAAATAGGTTCGGAAACGAGAGCACAGAAACTAACGTCCACCTTCGTGCACAGTTCTATATTTTGTTTTCCTAAACGTGCTGGAGTTTGGAGTATTTGTTGGAGTATTTACTCGAATCAGAACCGTGCGATGGGTCTTCAAAGCAGGCGGTAGATCCTTTAGGTAAAGTATAACGTTCAAGATTTTCGTTAAGAGTCCGAGTCGAATGAGTTTCAAGCTTGTTGGGTTTAGATTGTCAGGACCCGGGGCGGTGTTTTAGGGCAGCATGTTAGCTTTGATCTCCGGTGGTATTATTGGGCGCCAAATGTCGCCAAGCGCACTTTCTTTATTGGTTTTGATCTCTTTATTGTCCTTTGGCGAGGGACGGGAGAAGAGCTCAGTCTAATATTCCGCGGTGTTCTCGGGTAAGTTTGCTAATTCCTTTCTGGTGTTTCCATTCAGGATTGCTTTTACGCAGGCAGAGCGATTTGAGGAGGAGTTGTCTCCTTTTCTGGACGCCCTCAGTTGTTCTATTTACTATCGTTGCTAGGTCTTCGTTGGTGGGCCTTACTCCTCTCATGATTTTTTCTACTTCCCACCTAGTTAGGGTGCATTCGTCTTCGGACGTCCATAATTTCCCCTTTTGCTTTCCAGATCGATGTTCTGATGCAGTTTGTGCATTATATACAGTTGGAGGCGCTGGCGTTTATGTTGGCCTAGACCTATCTTCGTTTTAAACGTTAAAGCGTAAAAGGGACATTGGAGTTCGATCTGGGTATTCTCATTATCTGTTTGAGGTACCTCGGTTGTTGCCGGTTGTTGGTATTCTGTGTCAGCCGTTTCCTTCTCTATCGCTTGTGGGTTTTGGTCGGAGGGTTTTTCATTTGCATGTTTGAGTAGTAAGTGACTTTTTAAACCTGACTTTGTTTTGTTTGGTCTGTTACAGACCTGGCAGTGGATATCTGTTTTGTCCTGTATTGCTCCATGCCCTCCTTTTGGTGTTACGGATGGTCTTTTTGCGTTGCGCTTGTGCTTTTTTATAGTTTTCGAAGTTAGTTTTGAAGGATTTCTGTTGAATTCTCTGTAACATTTTCTCATTATGTCCATTTGCCTACTGCACTCCTCGTTCCACCACATTTTCTTGTTTTTCCGGTTGTCTTTCTTTGGTCCTCCTTGAGCGGTATGTGTCTTTTGTTTACTTCTATGAGCTTTTCTACATATGTAGGGGAAACATCAAGACTTTCACCACGTAGCAAGAGGGAGAGATAACCAGCTACGTGGTATTGAAAGATGAAAAATTATCGAGAGACATTTCCATATTTGGAAAGGAGTATGGGATGTTTGGTTTCGCGTGGTAATAGAGTGTTCTGAATTCGACCTTGACAACGAATGAGACCTTCGTCGTCTTGAGACCGAGTTATTTGATAGTGAAGGGGTATGTGCTATTAGGGTTAGAAGACGTGAGAGTTTTCAAGACATCTGGATAACAGTGTGCTTGTTCGGGACGCAAGGCACGGATCTGACTATGTCGTAATTCAGATACGGTTAACGGGCCTATTTGCCTTTTGTTCGTTCGAATATTCTGAACGAAGCGATTTATCCAAGCGAGTACTCAGAGGAGACGATTCCAGTTGTTGTAGCGCTGGAGTAGTGAGTTTTTGGGTTTGTTTGGTGGGGAAGGGGAAGGTACTTCAGTAGGGAGTACGAGGGGGTTTACAGTAGGGATATTTTTTACACCTCGGAGCAAGTGGAGTGGGCCTTTGGTCCAAAGCGGGGACTCTTGAAGCTGTTTTATGCTGATGCCGCGAGTCAGCAGGTCTGCCGGATTCTTTTGGGATGTGCAATAATGAAGAGAAACCTACAATGTTTTGACCGTGGCAATGATTTCAGACGCTCTGGACTCGTCTAGGCGGCTTTGTCCCTTGTATCCAATGGAGGGCGATTTGTGAATCTGACCATAGATGGAATTTATGTTCCATTCTTGAGCTAGCCAACAAGATTAAATCGTCCACATAGGCGATACAATTCACTTTTTGGTCATCGGAGATATAGTAGCCGTTATTTTCAGGTAGTTTCCTGACAATGCTGTCGATAACGAGGCTAAAAAGGAACGGAGAGAGTGGATGGCCTTGCTTAATACCTCGGTTAATACGGATGGTCTGAGGGAGGATATTAAACCCGTAAGAAAATGTTAGTTGAGCAATCTTGATAGGAATTTTTAATATAGTTTTAAAATCCCGTAGGAGCACGAACCTCGGCCAAGGACCTGAAAATCGAGTGATGGGATACTCGATCAAAGGCCTTGCGAACATCAACTGTGGCTAAATTAATTGATTTGATGTTCTTTCTTGCATCTCTAAGGAGAAAAATATCCTCAGCACAACGTCTATTAGATGGAAAGGTTTTTGGCGCTTGTTAATTGGGATGTTCGTGACAAGCCTTGATGAAAGGATTTTATTTAGATGCCGGACGACCACAGTTATTAATTGGGTAGTTGCTTTAGCGTACGTTCGAGGTTGCAACTATGGCTTGTTTGGCACGGATAAGGTTTAGACAAGAACCACCATCTACATTTCAAAATATGACGCTACATAGTGAAAAAACAAGAATATATATGAGGCCATCGTGTTTATGTACAAGACAAGGTAGGTTTTAGTTTCACTTATAACTTTTCTCTTTCGGGTGACATGGTATGGGCAAGGAGTATGTGATTTCAAATTTGTAACTTTCTTTTCTTACGTTGTAATTTAAAAATCCCGTAGGAGCGTGAACTTCGACCAACGACCTAAAAATCGAGTTTTGGGACACTCGATCAAAGGCTTTACGAACATCGAATGTGGCTAGATTCATTGATTTCTTTCTTGCATCTTTAAGGATAAAATCGAGGAGAAAAATATTCTCGACGCGACCATCTATTGGAAGGAAGGCTTTCTGGCGCTTGTTAATTGGAATGTTTGCGACAAGACATGATGAAAGGATTTTATTTAGATGCCGGACGACCACAGAGGAAATCGTAATGGGTCTAAAGTCCTCGGACTAACAGGTGAGTCCACTTTAGGTATAAGGACAGTTCTATGTCGCTTGAGGCTTGGGGGGGGGATCTTCAATGAAGATGACGAGGTTCAGGATTTTATTTAAAATCCGAGCCGGAAGGGCCTTTAATGTTTTGATAGTAAAAGCCATCAGGACCAGGGGCCGACTGGCTCTCAGCATACTGGTTCCTCATTTCAAAGAATGAGATACACCTCCAGATTGCAGTGGGGACTTTATCTGTAGTGGATTCGGGGGGCTCACTATCAATCGGCGATTGCATATCAACTCAAAATTCTCGGCCCAGTAAGGTTCGAAACCCAGAACTTCTTTATGTATGCGAGTATTGCCATCAAGTATTGAGTTAATGTAAGCAGAGCGGTGTTTCTTATATAGATTCTGAACTCGGGCATACTCACGATCACACAGTTTACGGCGATTCTCCGGTACATCAGGCTCTATAGTTTGAACTTTGGAGGCCCGCGGAGGATGTTCCCGACAAGCACAGAGATGAGATAAGTATCAAAACGATCAGTCACGGGAAGGCCGTTCTGTGCGTCTATAATAATACCGTCCAGTACGTTCTCGCTATACTGTATCTTCTTTGGTTTAGGTAAGGCAAGTAAAAAATCAAGCCATGCACTAATGTCTTTTGCGGGTATTTTAGACGGAGGCGTAACGGATGAAATCATTAATGGTTGGTTTTAAATTTGATTTCTGATAGTGATGACTAGATTTTTGTAGCTATCAGGGCGTCGTTGGCCTTTAATAGACTCGACAGTCCTTTCCGGAAAGAACTCAGCTAATTCCATGTTAATAAACTTGATATTTCCCAACGAAAGCTCCACTTCTTTATTAGCTAGTAAATACGTTTCATCTTCATTCCAATGGGCTTTAATTAGTATGGGTTGGTTTTCACATTTTTGATTATTATAAGCTTCTGTGTGGATTTTGCTGGAATGGAGAGATAATTCGACATTTTTCTTAAAACTTTTCTCACAAATCGAAGAAATGTGACTTGAGTCACCACTATTGGTTGAGTTCACGGATCCATCATCGGACCCGGTCCTCACGCGCAGTCTGCCACCTTCGGCCATCCAAAGGCATGTAATCTAGCTCCGAAGATAATTAGGTGTCGTTTAGAAAAGGCTTCCTGCAGCTGCGATTTGCCGGTCTTATGGCAGGGAAATAAATTTCCCGTGATCAATTCCTATTAGTATAACCCAGGGTAGCGCCACGAGGAGGCGGGAATCGATCAATTGCTACCCCAAAAGAGAGTTAAGGGAGTTAAGAGAGTCATAGTTACTCCCGCGGTTCGTTGAATTTCTTCACTTTGACGTTCAGAGCACTGGGAAGAAATCACATTGCGTCACCACCCTCTTACGACCATCGCAATGTTTGTTTTAATTAGACGGTCGGATTCCCCTGGATCGTGCCAGTTCTGAGTTGGTCGTTCATTGGCAGCCGAGAGAGAGGCACCCCTTTACAGGGGTGTACTGAGTTCATCCCACAGCGCCAGTTCTGCTTACCAAAACTGGCCCACTAGGCGCTCGGATTCGACTGCCACGGCTTCGCTTAGGCTAAGCCGGGCTTCTCACCCATTGAAAGTTTGAGAATATGTTGAGGTCGTTTCCACCCCAAGGCCTCTAATCATTCACTTTACCGGATGAAATTCCGTGTCTTGTTGCGAACACCAGCTATCCTGAGGGAAACTTCGGGGGGGAACCAGCTACTAGATGGTTCGATTAGTCTTTCGCCCCTATACTCAACTCCGACGATCGATTTGCACGTCAGGATCGCTGCGGACGTCCACCAGGGTTTCCCCTGGCTTCGTCCTGGCCAGGCATAGGTCACCATCTTTCGGGTCCCTACGTGTACCCTCTAGGTTCGTCTCACTGGCAACGCAGTATAAACTCCCCGGGGATGCGCCCGCGCTACAGAAGCAAAACTTGATCTCCCTCAGCTCGGAAACCGAGCCTTTACTTTAATTTCGCCTTAGAATTTGGTACAACTCGAAGACCCGCGCACATGTTAGACTCCTTGGTCCGTGTTTCAAGACGGACCAAGGAGTCTAATTTCCGTTTCAAATTAAATGCCATCTAAGGACTCGGCTATTCATGGCTACTTGTTCTCTTAGGCGCACACGTCGAAAGGAGCTTGGCAAATATCCTTCCATGATTTGTAGTTTGATCTCTTTATCGGCGTTGCTGAAGCTACAGCTCGCTGCTTGTTGGCGGAGCCTTGGAGTGAACGCGTCCGTCGTCTCTCCATCGTTTTGCCCATCTTCCGGAAGCGGAATATCCCTAGATCGAGATTTTATTTTGGCTGGAAGTGCGCCTGTGCGAGCGGTTTTACCTTAGTTATATGTTTGTTGACTTTCTGTTGACGATATTGTCTCCAGGATGTCGCGCACTTCTGGACTCGCGTAGTGCACCGTTAAAGATAAGCGTTGTGTTATCAGGCGCTTGCTGCTTTACTTGGGTGTCATCTTCTTGGATTAGGATGTCCAGCGCTACCAACAATTTTTTCTTGTTGAGTTATGGATAGTTGTGATTAACTGAACGAGTCTGTATTAACTAACCGTTGGAACCGTATCGCGGAAATTCAGTGTCAGCAATGACCCGTAACCCCATCTCGTGGGTACCTAGTTTGTACTACATTTATGACTTGTAAGAAGGCCAGTGTCATTCCTTGCTAAAGGGTACTTTTCGGTTTTAATTTGACATTTTCGACATTGTGTAATGTTAAGGGCTTTAGCTGGGAGAGGTAACGGAATTCAACATTCCGTTAGTGGGAATAGCGCTCCGGATGCTGTTATGTACACCGGGGTCAAATTGTTCGGCAGGACGGTCGTTTTCAGCATTAAACAGAGTAAAGAATTATTTAAGATCTACCACAGAAGAGAACAGACTTAATTCACTATATGTGCTGTACATAGAGTCAGAAATATTGTCGTCTGTGGACTATAGTGAAGTCATCCGTTCCTTTGTAAAGAAGAAAGTTCGTCGCGCGGCAATGTAATCTTGTAATTATATATTTATGTAATTATGTAAATGTTACAAATTATAATGTGAAAAAGTATAGTTGGTACTTGCTTATTTCATTTTTAAGTCTGATTGCCTACTTTCTAAAGTCAAGGTGCGTTGAATAAATAAAAAATAAAAGTAAAGTCAATTTTTTTGCTACGTGCCAAAATGGGGCCCCGACTCAGTTAACTGCCTGGGGGGCCTTGGGTCGCTAAATCCGGCACTGGATGTTGTTAAGTAATACCGCAAGAGATCCCATAGGTAGCGAATGTGAACAAAAACAACATTAGTATACAATTTAAAAAAAAGAATTGTGAAACTTACTCCGCCTCTTCAACACCACACATGAAATACTGGACCACGCCCACCAAAACCCAGAGAAGTTCCGTTGCTACCGTTTAAGACCTAACACACTGAGAAGGAGCGAGCCTGCTCGTGGTATTTCCCAATATTAGCACAACGAAGCTCTACCTCAAGCCTATTGACAATAACAAGGCAGAATTAATACAAAAAGATGGAGTTCATTCAAATTAAAAAACGGACCTTGTGTTATGAACACCATAGATGAATCTGGTGAAACGGCTAACTGCGGTTCACAAGAATCCTCGTCTTCTTCTAAAGTGGACTGAGTTTAGCCTCACAAAGGCTTCAAATGAAGCTAATCTTGGGTAGTAACGCAGTGAATCCAGTTGGAAGCCTTTTACTTCGTATTAGCTTAGAATTCTAGAACAAAAGAGACAAGCATCAGTAATATGTCAAAAGTATTATGAGAAAAACACAAATGAAAATGTCTGAAAGAAAGGGCTCAAGTTCCAGACGACTGCGACGTTGACCAAGTCGACTTATTCACTCTTCCTTTTCCCTTCGATACATTGGACGAGTTCGACAACCCACAAAATTGTTCTTTCCTCCTTTCACCCTCTTTCGGCGGGCTACGTGGCGAAGATCCTGCAAAACAAACATTGAAGGGGGGAAAAGAGTTAGTCGGAACACATACACAGGAGTCAAAGGCTAAATCCTAAAATTGACGTTTTAGGATTTACCCATTTTTTAGAACCCAAATGGCTTTCTGAACCTTTCCAAAAGCTTTCCTGTTGGCATAAATTGAAACCATGAATTCAACATTTTGCCTTTTAGTGCTCCTTAAAAAGAATGTCTACAGAGACTCAAGTGAGAACATTTCCACAAAATAAAAGTTTGAGAATTTAACACCAATTTGGGGAAAACGAAAAGGTTACCTCGACTTCGTCTTGAAAACACCGCGAAATTGAACAAAGTTCGCCAAGGGACCAGATCACAGGGGTTAGCATCGTCCAACACAACGCGCTACTCTTTCCAAACCCGATTAGGGAAAATTAGCACCGAAAAGGCCATAAACTTCATGTAAGACCGTCAGAGTCCCACGTCCACTCCGAAGGAAAAACGAAAATAAACGAGAAAAGCATCAATAGAATTGCAATGAACACGACAGAATTGCAATGAACACGACACGTTCTCTTCCGGGCGCTTTCTCAGAAATGGGCAAGAAATGGCCCTCACAGGGATTAAAACTAACTCGGAATATAATGACCCTCACTGGGATTATAACTAAACTAATGCGGCAAGTTTGACCGAAATAAAATACTTCTGACAAAGAACTGTTTCATTCTTCCAAACCCAAAGGCTAGCATTAGCTTGGCTAGCATTAGCGAAGCTTTTTCTGCACAAACTCAAGAAACTACCCATTTTTTTTTAAAGTTTGAATTGCCCAACAAAGACGAACACAAAGACTAGTTACACAGGTTTGAACAGGTCGTGGATATTATTAACGTCCGAACTACCTGCCAAAGACCGCCACTGCTGTCTAAGGCTAGCCACCATCACAATGAAACCCCCCCAACGATGTTTTCATCATGAATTGCCCGCCAAAGACCGCCCTTGCTGTCTAAGGTTAGCCACCGCCATAGTGAAAACCTCCAACGATGTTTTCAGTATGCACTTCACCACATTGACCTAAACCTTAAAATTAAGGAAACAGTTAAAGTAATTAAAACTCAAGTCAGTTCAGTCAGTCAAGTCAGTTGAAAACTCAGTCAATTGAAATCCTGAAGTACTGAAATACTTCCTCTCCCCCTTCATTTCGCCACCGAAAACTAGAAGAAAACAGAAAAATATCAGCATGCCTGAAATCAATTCATAAAGAAAATGTTTAAAACTTACAAATAAGTGTGAACACATCCGCAGAGGAAGGCTCCCAAAACGAGTGAAAGCAGAAAACTTATGAAAACGATAAAACTTGTCCTGATTCGCGTTTGTAGACTTCCGGTGACAAAAAAAACCCACAAGTTGCAGAAAACGTGTGAAAAGGAGAAAGACTTTGGAGGAGGAGAAAACTTGCCGAATTTTGTGTTTGTAGACTCCCGATACACAAGTAAAAATCAACAACACACGTTTGAGACGTTCGTCAAGTCGACCTCACTTTTGCATTTTCGGTATAAGGTAGGGATGAAGTAGAGAGCTCAATTGACACATTTTTTTTACTGGCAAAGGCCTGACAAGCCTTTTGCCAAACACCACACTTAACACTTTAAAGGCGCACTTGAATTGACTTCAGGTTTTCGAAGATCCACTTGGTAATGTTTTCGAAGATAACGCTTAATCCGATTGTTAATGTTCAACATGCTTGTTGATGTTTAACTATAAACTCACTACTAGCTTCGGGTTCGTCAATCCATGGTAGCGAATCAGAGAACGGCGTGCCAAACCGAAACTTGTGGCGAATTCTACTACGACGTGGGTCGAGGGCCAGAACCGAGACACTTCTTATGTCTTCGCTTCCTTCTAATGGACGGCATTTAACAACATAAAGGCACAGTGTCATTAAGTTGTTGTTAAGTAATAATGCAGGAGATCCAATGGATAGCCTATTTGAATAAAACAACAACACTAGTATAGAGAATAAAAAAATAAGATTTAAAAACTTACTCCGCCTCTTCATCACCACACCCGAATATAACGCCCCTTTCCTGCTGGTCCGAAACAGGCCCCACAATGCACCCGAATCACGCCTTCCAAAACCCAGAGAAGCTCCGTTGCTACCGTTAAAGACTTAACACACTGAAAATGTGAGATTACACGGAGTTTAGCCTCACAAAGGCTTACATTCAAGATAATCTTGGTAGTAACGCAGGGAATCCGGTTTAGAAGCCTTTTTGAATTACAAATAAAACTATTAATATTCAATAAATAAAAAATGAGAGAAAAACTTACTTTGAAAAACTTACTTACGAAAAGGTTACCTCGACTTCGTCTTGAAAACACCGAAAACATCTTGAAAACACCGCGGAATTGAAGAAAGTTCGCCACGGGACCAGATCCCAGGGATTACGCATGGTCCAACACAAAGCGCTACTCTTTCCAAACACGATTAGGGAAAATTAGCACCGAAAAGGCCATAAACTTCATGTAAGACCGTCAGAGGATCAAATCCATCAAGAAGTCTCACGTCCACTCGGAAGGAAAACGAAAATAAACGAGAAAAGCATCTGCAAAGCAAAGCAATTGCAATGAACACGACGTTTTCTTCCGGGCGTTTTTCTTCAAAAATGGGCAAGAAATGACCCTCACTGGGATGAAAACTAACTCAAAAGTAACTCAATGCGACAAGCTTGACCGAAATAGAACACTTCTGGCCAAGAACTGTTTCATTCTTCCCAACCCAAAGGCTTCGCGTGGCTAGCATTAGCGAAGCTTTCTCTGCACAAACTCAAGAAACTACCAAAATTAGAAAAAAAAAATTTAACTGCCCAACGCAGACGAACGCAGAGAGTAATACACGAAATGTACTTCCCTTTTTGAAAAGACTCAAATGTATCCATTTTGGCCGGCTGGAGACATAGCAAGTGTGGGATAGACGGAGATTTTGTCCAAAGTCAACCAGGTGCAGGTTCTGCTCCCCTTTTGCTTAGCTTTCCTACGACCAATAACCTTCCGAGACTTCGCCCTCTCTTTTCTCGCGGTCTCGTGAACGTCCTAGGACAAAAGAGCAAGAATAAAAACTACAAAATAAGAATAAAAACTGTAAACCTGAGCTATTTTAAATACTTTCAAAGCAATCTATCTTCTATGGCCATGTTAACCAACATATTCAAATATAAAATGGACTCTTCGATTAGGGAAAGAAACCAGAAAGCCACTTTAGAAAAAATTCAAACAAGTTCTTACCTCGACTGAGCGAACGTGGATCCCACCCCCCCCCCCCCCCCCCCCCCACCCCCCCCCCCCCCCCCCCCCCCCCCCCCCACCCCCCCCCCCCCCCCCCCCCCCCCCCCCCCCCCCGCAAAAAAAAAAAAAAAAAGAAAAAGCAACAATCTTGGAAACACGGCAAAATCCCAGCCGGAACGCTAAAGGGTGGTTCACACTACCGATCAAAATCAAAAATCACCAGTCAAAATCAAGAAAAGCAGGGACTAGGGGCGTGGTTTGGTCTGATTTGGTCTGACTTGTGCCATTCAAATAAGGTTGAATTTGGGTCCTTTGATTGTTGTGATTTGTGTGACTTACCACATTGCCAAGCAAAATTGTATGAAAAACATGCAGGAAACTTTGGTTTTTGAGCAGCTAAATAATAAATAAAACTGTAAAAAGCCATCCAGATTTACTGAATTAATATTATAAAGTTTATGTTGCAGCCAAAACAACTTGCGCTCAACGGCAACGCCACGTTTTCGGGATAAAAAAAGCGGGAAAAGCAAGATTAGGTTTTCATTTCCTATATTTTCTTTTCGTAGTACAGAACTCGGAAAACGAATGAACAAACTGATTTTGCAGAGTGCAGTGGCAGCCTTTGCTTTATTGCTGGCAGCTCAAGTTCATGGAGATACCGTTGTATCTGGGAAAGTAACTGAACGTGAACTTGAATGGCAAAGACGGAAAAAACAGAGAGTTTTGTGAGGGCGTCCATTCCTTCTGGACCGGCACATTTTTGGGAACTTCACCACCGTGTTTGCGAAGTTAGTGGCCATCGACGAGAAATACTTTTTCGACTATGTGCGGATGACTAAAACTTACTACTTCGAGCTATTAGAACTCGTCAAGAACGACATCAAAAAGAGGACAACAAAGCTTAGAAAACCTCTATCCCCATAAGAAAGACTAGTAGTAACGCTACGTTTTCTATCCACCGGTGCAAGTCAAAGGTCACTGTCTTACCAATTTCGCTTAGGTATGTTGTATTGACTATTAAAAATCTAAATTAATCACTTCCGATTAGGCCGATCCACGGTTTCCGAAATACTCTCGCAAACGTGTCTTGTAATTTGGAAAAGAGTGGGAGCAAAATTCATTCCCAAACCAACCCAGCAGATGTACGCTGCCTCAATGCACAAGTTCTGGGAGTTATGGAATTTCCCCAATTGCTTTGGGTCTATTGACGGGAAGCATGTTCGCATTATGTGCCTACCCAAGTCAGGATCCGATTATTTCAACTATAAGAAATATTATAGTCTGGTCCTTCTTGGTGTATGCGATGCGGAATATCGTTTCCTGATGGTTGATGTTAGTGCACCTGGTCGCCTCGGCGACAGCAGCGTTTTACCGAACTCTACCTTTGGAAGGCAGTTCCTTTCTGGTACGCTTGATCTTCCAGAACAAAGAAATCTTTCCGGTACCGCAATTGAAGTTCCTCCAATGCTCATTGGAGATGACGCATTCCCACTAAAGCCGAATCTAATGAAGCCCTATGGTGGTAACCTAACCTTGGAACAACGGATCTTCAATTACAGGTTAGGTTCTGAATAGTAATACTTGTACAATAATTCAATTGAGCTTTCATTAAATTAGGCTTTCACGTGCGAGGAGAATTATTGAAAATACCTTTGGTATACTTGTCGCACGTTGGCGTGTCCTAAAAACAAAGATCAACTGTTCATTGAATAATACAAGGAATGTGATTCTGGCTTGCTGCTCCCTGCATATTTTTTTGCAGCTTGATAGGACAACCAGAGCTTACTGTCCCCCATCGTTCGTGGACGGAGAAAACCCTGAAACGCACGAAATAATCCCGGGTGATTGGCGAGCTGCAGCTGCCGAAGAAAGTCTGGATAATATGGCGACGAACATGTCCAACCGGTACCAGAAAAAAGCTGGTGAAATCAGAGATGAGCTGAAAAATTTCTTCCGCAGTGAAGCAGGCGCTGTCCCATGGCAGCTTCGTATTGTCACACAGACCGCGTACAAGTAGTGCATACTTGTCACTACTCGTACGAAGGAGGAGAATACAATCAAGAATATATGATAGAAAAATTCGATTCTACATTTTCGTTTCGACATGTCCGACATATCGAAAGAATTTAATGTACAACAAGATGTTTTCTTTAAAAAGTTGTAATTCGCTATTCACAAAATTTTATGCCTTCTGTACTGTAAGTTGGCCAATTTTGGCCAAGAAAGCAATCTCGCTCATCTTCAACATAGACATTGCCCTGGTTGGAACATCTAATCGCTCCAGTTTTTTCGCATTGTGCTGACCAAATGTTTCTGAATCGGACAGAGTTCGTGCAAAACAGATGCCACGGAGGCTGATAGGGCACACGCCGTTTCAGTTAGTTTCTTCGAGTTGTTTTCTGACGAAGAAACAAACCGATCTAGGGTGGAAGCTGATGTAAGTTTGGCTGTTTTGCCTAAAAATGAATAATTAAAGTTTTAGATTCAGGCAATGAACTGAGACTTACGGGAACCCGGTTGACTAGCAGATTCAACGTCAGCCAATGATGTAGTGGGTGTACTAATCCGACTAGCAGCTATGAATAAAAAATTTTTTTGACATACAACAAATGAGGTTTATGACTTACAAGACAACTCCTGATGGTCTTCCGATGAAATAGAGCACAACGAAACCGGATTTTGGCAAAACGGAACAGGAGTAAGGCAGAACGGAACAGTAGTTGTACATTGCTCTGAACGACTTTCTTCGATGTAACATAGTTCCTCCTCAAAGTTGGAAGTGGTCCTATAAAGATTAGTTCGTAAAATGGCCAGCTACGTCCATTATACGTACTGCATGGATGGATAGTCGTCTACGAATGATAGAGGTTCCAAAAATATCCAAGGTTTCTTTTTTGTACCAGCACTCCCAGTTGGGATATTTTTAACAGCGCTTAACTCGCATATAATTGTTCCGCAAAACCTCCCACGCGGACTTGCAAGCAGGCGCTGCAATTGAACGTTTAATATAAGGAATTTGGAGGATATTATAATATGCTTACCTGGAAAACCAACTTCATCGCTGACTTTTTCCCAGCAATTTTTTTTAACAGAAGCATCTTTGAACTCTGTACACGAAAGCCTATAAATAGCGGGATAATTCCGGACACTTTCAATTAAGCGAAATTTGTCCGAGTCTTGCATTTTGGTTTCTTCTTGCTTTTCCCGCTTTTTTTATCCCGAAAACGTGGCGTTGCCGTTGAGCGCAAGTTGTTTTGGCTGCAACATAAAACTTTATAATATTAATTCAGTAAATCTGGATGGCTTTTTACAGTTTTATTTATTATTTAGCTGCTCAAAAACCAAAGATTTCTGCATTTTTTTCATACAACTTTCCTTGGCTATGTGGTAAGTCACACAAATCACAACAATCAAAGGACCCAAATTCAATCTTATTTGAATGGCACAAGTCAGACCAAATCAGACCAAACCACGCCCCCAGTCAGTGCTTTTCTTGATTTTGACTGGTGATTTTTGATTTTGATCGGTAGTGTGAACCACCCTTTAGTGATAAGAGTCCTGCGTTGTGTTTGATTGTTTTACTACAGGATGGCTACCAGTTTAGGAGAAAATAAGAAACGCAACACAGAAATTACTATTAAAGTATTCTTTATTGTTCAAATCAACTTGTGCTTCACTGGGTTAACACGTGAGAAAGAAAGAAAGATCAGGAGTCTCAAAGTATTAGAATTTAGGTTGTACTCGTAACTGTGTCTGAGTTGAGACTGATTTGTCTGTATTAAGTAATGTCCGAGAACAGTTCGGTTTTCTACTTAGTTTACAGAGAATGGGCAGAAGGTTTAAAGAGACTCGCCTAAAAGGGGGTGAGTATGTATTACAGCTGGACAGTTATTTAGATAGATTTTTCCCTCAGTTTGTGGGAAACAGACTGAGGCCCGTTCGCTAGTAGTAATACGAGAGGTGGGGTAACACAAATGTCAATGGGAAGGAAACCAGGCCTACGGATTGCAAGTGAAACGTCTTGAAGTTACGAGGTAACTTGCTAAGGAAATTAGGCTAGGGTTAAAAGACACATAACAGCTTTAGGTATAGAGTGGCCAGTACAACTTTTGAAACAGATCTATGAATTAGGAGTTCAGATCGTCATGACAATGGTGGACGTAGACCACTGCGCCGAGTAAGTTTCCTTCTTTATGTCAAGCAAAACGTAGGACGATTTTCTTAACCGAGTTTAGCCAATACAGTTTAATTTTTCCAGGCAGAGTTCGTTATAGATTTTCCCATGTCATTGAAAATTTTACAAAACCAACAAGGTCCTGGTCACGATTAAGGAATTGAAAGAACGGACAACTATGAAAGCTACCGGGGAAATTCCATAACCGCCTAGTCTTAGAACTTCTAGACCAGCTCCTAGAAAGGTACTTTTGTTTGTAGATTCCACAAACGCTAGAGCTAGAGCACTGCCCTGGCTCTAAAAGGTACGGCAAGTATTGACCACTTTCTGCATGGAATGGGCGGGGTTTCCGTTACCGAATGAACTAGAAACTAACAAGATTAGATTTAGCTAGTGCCTCAACACTTGGAGCGCAAGTGGCAAGTTCGCCCTGGGAAAAACAATACATACAGGTATATTATTCAAAAACCCATTAACGCATTGTGAAAAGGCGGCTCCTGATGACGAATTCGGTTCAATGACCTCTAAATAACCTTCAATGCCTCAACAGCCTTTCCTGGCTCCAGATAACTTTCAATGACTTCCAAGTAACCTTCAAATGACCTCTAAGTAACCTTCAATGACCTCAACAGCCTTATTTTTGGGCTTCGTGTAACCTTCAAATGAACGTCATTTGAAACGTGTGCAACGCAATAGATCCTTGCCCTAAACGTCGCATGTTTTCACGTCGGCGTGTTTCTTGGTTGGCTGAGATTGAAAACGCTTAGGCGTGAGCACTGCTCTGCTACTGGCCATCCGTCGTTCACTTTTTACTACGACAAATCGTTTGTTTACAAGGCAAGCGCGCGTGGAACGAGTACATCTAGTAAATTCAAAGTCATTCCAGTAACGTTAGTGCGTCCAATGGATTCCAAAGCAAAAAACTATACCAAATCAACACTAAATCCGTCATAAGAACACTAAACGATAGCCCTAAACGTCATGTGTATTCTCGGCCAGAGTTTTTCTTTGGTTTACTACAAATTGACATTTTTAAGATTCCAGTCGATTTGTAAATAACAAATTATGCGATTTCCAAGGAACAGTGACAAAACTTGCTTGAAATAATGTGACATACCTGGTTAATTTGATACATCCAAATCGTAGGATTTGGGCTTGACTTCCAGCAGATTTACCCAAAAGTTTTATGGTAACTTATACTTATTGTCACTTATGATCAGCCTTTTGGCATAGATACCATGCCAGTCGACCATCAAACAAATCTGCTGGCCGGAAATCCGATTTCCATCAGCCATTCTACAATGGCTTGGTAAACTTGCTAAGTATTATTTAACAAATTTTACAATATAAAATAAGGCGAGCTTGTAGTGTCATCAAGGTTAGTACCTTCTAGTCAATACCTCTAGCAGCTCGTATATTAGAGCTTTGAAATTCCTCTATAGCCATTCCTTTAAGAACAAACCCAAGCAGCATTTGGAACCCCTGACTACTGTTGATGCAATTCAAGAAGAAGCAGACGCTAGAGACAAAGCCTTAGGTACTCATTTTCTAGTTTTCAACTGCTTATCCTCAACCCTTACCTCGCACCCTGTAAACCATAAGCTTTTATAATCCAACATTGCATGCCAGACCTCACTTTAGCCACTCCTTTGCTTGCAGCTGGCGTAAATATCGGCCTTTTAGCCTTCCCACGCCTCACGATCAGTTCCAAAGGTGCTTAAAACATTAAATAGGCAAAAAGTTCAACCTTCTCTTTTGGCGCATCTAGGGAAAGAAGACCCTGCTCAAGGTAGCCACGCCTCTTCCAGTTCGGACGGTGCAGGTTCCACTGGTTCCTCAGAAGTAAGTCATCATTCATTAGGAAAAGCTTTCAAGCTCCTTTTTAATTCTCATTTTTTACAGAGTGGTGACGCTGTAACCAAGTTTTTGGACCCATCCGTTGAAAGTGTGCTGCTGATGCCATTACCATTTGTAATAAAGATAACAGGCTATCGGTTGCCCCACAGTGCAACACGCGGTTTGTGAACTATTCGGCTTTGTTCCAACGTTTAGACAACGCTCTGACTTTCCTAAAAAGACGTTTGTTTTTCACTTGTGTGGCGTGAGGCCCAGGGGATAGCCCGTAGCCATCCTTCCTCTGCGTACTTTCTTTTGTACTCTTTTCTCTTTCTCCTCTTTTCCCGTTTTTGTGCTGTTTGTTTGGCTGTTTTTTTTGTTTGGCGAGTGGTGCTTGTTTTGGCAGTCGGTCTTTGGTACGAACTCGAGAATAAACGGTGACTTTACTCTCTCCAAACAAAGGAGTTTAGTAGATTAATTCGGCTACTTGCTACACATTTGGTGGCGGCGGAGGGATCTGCGTTGCTGTCTATTGCAAGCAGGCTGCATTTTTCGTGGAAAATTAGGCTGGTTGGTGAGTGGCTGCGATCTTTTAGGAGTGATAGGAGTCCTGGGTGTGGTCGCTGCACGGTCTTTTGAAAACGCGTACGAGGCGGGCCGCGGAGCGCCTTAAATTGCCTTGGTTACAGAGACGCAGTTGACTTCAACCTGCCTATTACATCCGCGACGACCTTTGATTCCCCTTATTTTAAGCCAAAACCACCAGTCCTAAAAATCACCCGGTTCTTTCTGCCGGTTTTGATATTCCCTCGAACGGATTATCAACGTCGGCCCTGGTGCCTCACATGTATGGGGTAGATCTGGGTGACGCATCGAGTGACAGTTCCTGTCAAAGTGACGGTGACCTAGACCCAACCAAAAGACGGGTTTCGGGAACCCTACTGAGGAGCGGCAGGTTGCTTCCTCGTACCCCCTCGACACTGCTTTGCCTTTCGTCCGACTCTTCCACGATGGCGAAGTCAGAAGAGTCAGGAGAGACGTCGCGGGCGATGGTGGCCATGATGGCTCAATTCCAGCAGTTCTTAGCCCAGCAGCAGACGCAACAGCACGCACCTGCGCTTGCCCTCCCGGCATACAAGGGGGACAGCGATGTAGCAGGTTGGCTGCGCGATTTCGAACAGTTGGCCGGGCTTCAGGGATGGGACCCATCGACAAGGCTGCGGTTCGCGATATCGAAACTGAGCGGCGTTACCCGTACGTGGCACGACGTTGAAGGTAGCGGGCTGAAGGATTGGGCAAAGTGGTGCCAGCGGCTCAAAGCTGTTTTTGGTCGAATCCTCACTAGAGGGAGTGGCTTCGCCAAGTACAGGAGAGGGTGCAGCAGCCTGGCGAACCTGTAATCCAGTACGTCCTGGAGAAGGCGGAGTTGTGCCGGCGATGCCCGCATGGTATTGTCGAGGCGGACATAATCCCTTACCTCATCCGGGGTCTTGTTTGTAGGCAATACGTCCCCGCACTGCTAGTGAACCCTCCAACGACTGTCGGGACGTTCATAGACGTGATCCAGCGGTTAGCGAGCGTAATGGCCTCACCCGAGGCTGAGGCGTTAGCAGGACACCTGTCGGTTACGTCCACTACCTCCTTGCCACCCACTTTTCTTCCTCCTGTCTCCACGAGGTCAGTGTTGGCGCTGGAATCGAGCTCTCCGCAGATTCCAGACCCCGTTAAGGAATTAACGGAAGCCATGACTCAGCTTTCAAATCAGCTGAGGCGCAATACTCCTCGTGAGGGCAGGGATCGCAGCACCGGCGATACTACGGAGACGAGGGAGGGAACAACGGGTCCCCGAAGACCACGGGAACAAATCCAATGCTATGGGTGTAAGGCGTTGGGCCACTTACGGCGGGACTGTCCAGCAAATGTCCCCAAGCCGTCGGGAAACGGGAGGGCCGCCCCGTAGGGGCAAGGGCGGCGTTAATCACCCAAGTCCCCGATGGAGTGATGGAGATGCCCACTCAGCGAGCCAGGATCGCGGACGTGGGGTGGGTAGAAGCGCTGGTCGACTGCGGAGCTCGCGTCAGCCAGATTAGGGAGAGAGATCTGGGTCCGCTGGTTAATTCGGTTCGGTCGACGGACTGCGCCAGCTATCAGTGCGCGGATGGACGGTTGACAGGCACTCTTGGCTCCATTCCTCTGACCGTGGAGGTACTCGGACAGGTAGTGAAGTTGCCACGCGTCATGGTCGTGGAGAACGCGCCGTTTGCGCTAATTCTTGGTGGCGACTGGTTCAGGGCAACCGAGGCGAC
The DNA here is from genome assembly GCA_023053545.1 of Lepidurus packardi. Classification (NCBI taxonomy): domain Eukaryota; kingdom Metazoa; phylum Arthropoda; class Branchiopoda; order Notostraca; family Triopsidae; genus Lepidurus; species Lepidurus packardi. The sequence goes on from JAKZAN010000003.1 coordinate 553,589, forward strand.
TGTTCGTATGAGGAATGGCAGCTACGAGGTCGAGATAGGAAAGTCCGTGATCTCACACTCTGACTCTGGAATCGTTATGGACCCACTCGAGCATGACAACGATATTAGGGCGATTGAGACCTGTGAAGTCGTCAGCAAGGCATCTGAAGCGTTTTCGGGGCAGGAGGCTGACGTACCTGCAGGTGCCCTTCGGTTTGTGCAAGCCACGGTGGCGATCGACGATAAAGTTTTACGGATGGAGCCGAAGCTGAACTCCGAGCCTGGGTGCGAGTGGGCTACTCCAAGCTGTCTGCTGACAGTGGAGAGAGGAGTGGTACACGTTCCGGTGTTGAATTTTGGGGACCAGTCTGTTCGACTATCGAAGGGAAAAGCGTTGGGGCGTTGGGATTTGGTTGATGATCCTCCGCCGGAGCCAACGGGTCCTCTCCTCCCGCTACGCGTAACGTTATGTGTGTTGCATCTTCGCCAATGGTCGGCCGCGACAATGGGCTGAATTTACAACTGGGGGAAGAACTCCTTCCCGAAGAACGCAGCAGGTTGGCCAAGATGCTCCAAGATTATGGAGACTGTTTCGCAAGGTCCAAGACGGACCTAGGGTTATGCAGCTTGATGCCTCATACCATCGATTCCCGGGTGTTCGTTCCCAATTTCGGTCCACCCAAGGCGAGTACCTTTCCGGGAACGGGAGCTTATTCGCGAGCAAGTGAACGAGATGTTGAAGATTTTGTTTTGCGGATTACGTCGGCTGAGATTCTTTATTACTTATGTTGTGATTGTATCACTGGGTGATGGGTGTTAAGTTCTTACGGATAGTCAAGCGAGCAACTGTTTGGTTAGGCCGCGCCGGGGACGTCGCGTGGGGGGTAGGTGGCCGAGTGTGGCGTGAGGCCCAGGGGATAGCCCGTAGCCATCCTTCCTCTGCGTACTTTCTTTTGTACTCTTTTCTCTTTCTCCTCTTTTCCCGTTTTTGTGCTGTTTGTTTGGCTGGTTTTTTTGTTTGGCGAGTGGTGCTTGTTTTGGCAGTCGGTCTTTGGTACGAACTCGAGAATAAACGGTGACTTTACTCTCTCCAAACAAAGGAGTTTAGTAGATTAATTCGGCTACTTGCTACACTTGCCAGTTTGAAAACTTTCCACCGTTTTATTTTTACTTTTTCTTGCTAAATTGGTTTTATTTCATTTATGTCATTTAATGCTATTGAATTTAATGCTATTTAAATATTATGTGTACAATGCATGCAAGCTTTAATTTGATAATAACTTATTCTTTTTTTTTATTGATTTAACCCGCGTAGGCTGACGCCTGTTGCGGTGACCGGTCGAATTTGTACATCAACGCAGTACACAATAAACACTATAGTCAAAATACCAAATGCACTGAAGGGAGTATGTACAGGGTACATTTGGGGGGGAGGGGGATAATGAGGGGTTGGTGGCTATTTACATATGCTTTGCCGCTTCCATAAATTTAATGATAGATGGGAATAGCTTTGGGTTCGACAAAATTTCTTGAGGGTTGAAGTGCACTTTGTGCCTGCTTAAATCCCTGAGCAGCATGGCTCTTTCCCTGTTCAAATTGCGACAATGGAATAACAAGTATGAGAGATTTTGGAAAGAACGATCTTGGCAAGAACACCTGGCCGATGTCCCTTTACCAATGCGTAGTTGGTAGGACTTCGTCGGGAAATGAGTTGTTCGTATCTGGATCAGCTTACTGATGATCCGACGATGGAGTTTTACGTCCACGATACTGCGGCTACAGGGTCCAACGTTGAGATCCTTTAGGGGGCTCTCTACGCCTTCCCATCGTCTTAACCACTTTTTCATCGTCGCTTCTTTGATCCAGTGGAGGGCTTCGGCTTGGCTTTCGGGTCTATTGGCCCATGTAATGGACAGGAGCTGATGTGCTCTCTCTGGCCACGAAGTATATGACTTGTGCTTTGGTTGGATTGGTGTGGTAGGCCAAATTCCAACTTCTGGAACCAAAATGTCGTAGCAACACGTATTCCAGGAGAAGGTCCAAGGGTAGTAAGCCTGTCTCAACTTCAAGAGCAGTAGTTGGAGTTGTCCTTAAGGTGCCAGTTACTGTTAGCAGACCTTGTCTGTATGCTTCCTTCAGGGGTCGAAGACAGGCGCTCGAAGCGTTGCACCAGGCCGGGTAACCATATCGCATTTTTGACCCGACCGTGGCTTGGAAAAGCGTTCGAAGTTGGGAGCAGTAGATCGACTTTGAGACTTGTGACAGTTTCCTAATTCTTTGCGTGATTAGGAAGCTTTGGGTCGCCACATGCGCTACGTGTGCTTTCCATGACAACTTCGAATCATACGTCAACCCGAGGTACCGAACGGTCTCTTTCGGTTGGATTACCAATGTACCCCAGACTAGGGGGGCAACTTCCGGAGTTCGTTTACGCGAAAAGTGGATTAGCTCCGTTTTTTCCTTGGAGAACTCCAACCGTAGTCATTTCCCACACTTTACAAGGGCAGACAGGTTCTTAGCGAGAAACTCCACATTCTTTTCGTTTGATGATCCTGAGGTGTCAAGGAGCAGATCATCGGCAAAAAGCTTGGATCCAATGCGCTTTCGCTTTATGACGCTAAGCGAGCCGTCGATATAGGTGAGGGAAAGGACTGGGGATAGAGGGGACCCTTGAGGGACTCCTTTCCGGATGTGATATGTGTCACTCCTGTCGGACCCATGTGCCACAAACGCTAGTCGATCTTGGAGAAAACTTCTGGTCCATTCTAACAGTTTTGATGGGATTTTTAATTTACGTAGTACTTTCACCAGTTTGACGTGATCGACGTTATCGAACGCCCCTTTGATATCCAAAAGTAGAGCTGTGGGGACTTTACGTTTGTCGAAGCTTTCGAGTACTGCGTTGCTGAGGGATAACAGCGCATCCGTCGTGGATCTCCCTGGTCTAAAACCCCATTGCAAGTCGGATAGGATATGGTGTTCTTCTATATAAGCTTGAATCTTCTGGCGACAGCTTTCTCCAGCAGTTTGCCCAGGATGGGGAGCAGCGCAATTGGGCGGAAGCTCTTTATTGAATGGTGGTCCGGTTTTCCGGGTTTTGGAAGAGGGAGAACTTTTGGCGTTTTCCATGACTTTGGAAAATACCCGAGGGAGAGAGATGCGTTGAAGCTGTTCAGTACCGGTCTATCAATGACCCACCATACTGCTTTGAGGACAGTTGATTGGATGTCGTCGACACAGGCTGCTTTGTTAGGCCGTAATTCTCGGAGTAAAGTAGAGATTTCTTCCATTGAGAATTCTGGCTTCAACGAACTGAGCGTGTTTGTTCGTCTAGACGAATGACTAGAAGTCTTCATGGGAGCTGGCCTCTGTGGATCTCTGGTTGATACACCTTCTAGCAATTTCTCTGCTTTGTAGTTTAGCTTCAGTCTTCCATCTGGAAAAACACCACCATCTTCTTGACGAAGGAGATCCAGTCTGTTGCTGCTGGTTTCTTGTCTGAGATTGCGATCCAAATTCCAAACTATTCTGTTATCGGGCGTGTCCATCTTCTTCGACCAGTACTCATCACGGCGCCGTCTTGTTACTGATCGGTACTGGTTCCTAGCACTCTTCCAGACTTCTTCCAGTCTCCGTCCTCCAAATTGGCGGTAACTCCGGAGTGCTTTGGCCGCTTGTTTACGAAGGTCATTCAGCTCTATGTTCCACCATGGGTTTGCTCTGGCTTTTCCGCAATTTCTGGGTATGTGGGTTACCATTGCTCGTTGAATGGCGGAAGTCAACTTCTCTGTGGCAGCATCGATGGCTTCTGCGCCAAATAGGTCTGCAAACATATGGTGAGACTCAGTTAGTTCCGTTGCGATGTCTTTCCGAAGTTTATCCCAGTTTGCTTTACTGTAGCACCACTTCAGCGTAGGGGCACCGCGGCTAATTCCCACAAAGGACAGCAGGATAGCTTCATGATCGGATTCATTGTAGAAGTTTTCGTCGTCAAGGAGGCTCCACTGCACTTGAGTTGGTAACTGGGCTGACGTCCACGTGAGGTCAATTGTGGAGGAATGCCCTCTTTCGTTCCTGAAGGTGGGAAGGTTCCAGTTGTTTAGTAGCTGTAGGTTGTTATCCGTCACCCAGTCGTATAGTTGACATCCCCCCAAGTCTGTAGTTTTTGCTTCCCACAACCAGTGGTGGGCATTGAAATCTCCCGTTATTAAATAACTGGAGCCAATTCGCTGACTTCTTCTTAAGACTTCCTCCAGGACTGTTGCCATGTCGGCAGTGTGGCGTCGGTAGATTACTACGATAGCTATCGGCGCACCGCTTGGGGGAGTAAGTTTCAATACTGCGTAAAGTTCAGTGATCTCCATAATTTGTACTGGGCTGCCCGCTTTGTGTAGAAGTACTATTCCTTTGTACTCCCGAACCAGTCTTGAAACGTCGAATCCCAGAATCTTCGCAGCCTGGAAGTTTTAAGGTGGTTCAAGAATGGCAATTGTGTCGATATTTTGTGCCTCCGCTATGCGAGCCGTTTCTTGTACTTGATAAAAACTTTTCCTGACGTTATGGATTAGCAGCCCCGTGCCCACGATCATTTCTTCTTAACCAGTTCTTTGGTTCGTTCTGCCTTCTTCGTCTCATCTTTCCGGACCGGGCAGGTGTTGTCAAAGGCGCAGTGATCGCCTTTACATTTCGCACATTTCTTCGCATTGTTTACTGCATGATCTTGAATCGTGCTTTTCCGCACACTTTGCGCAGGTCGGTGTTGTCGAGCGGCAAGTGGCAGCCAAGTGGCCGTATGCTTGGCAGTTGAAACATTGCAGAACTGTGGGAAACCGTTTGTCTTCTACTTGCGCTAACCGGTTGAAGGCGTAAAGCGAGCCCACTCTCAGCAACGTGGATTTGTCTTCAGGGGAACGGCAGGTGAGGAGGAGGGAGCCATAAGCTTTCTCGCTGTTGGGGTTCAACCAGGAAACTTGGTTCTCGTCAAAGACAACTCCCAAGTCGGAATTTCTTTCAGAGAGGTGTTCGCAGATTTCTTGATAGGTTTGGTCTCTGGGCAGCTGGTGGATAACTACCTTCAGATTGGGTTGATGCATGACGGTTTTCACCGCCCCCAAGGATTCTAGCTGGGCGGACTTCAAAAAGGTTCAGGCTTCTCCCTTTCTTCTCTGTTCTTGTACGTGAGCGCAAGGTTTCCATTCTTCGCCTTCCAGGCCAAGACCGGCTTCGGAGCATTCGGGCAGATTTTGTTGAGATCCTTGTCCACTGCTAGCAGAAGATCTTTCTTTGGAACCGTCATTCTGTGCTTTTCCGAGTCCTGCTGTTGAATAAACAGCGTTTCCGATTGACCGTTAGCTGTTGGGTTTTGCGGAGAGAGGCTTGCTGGAACCGGAATGTTGCTTACTGATGCTGCGCGGCTTCTGAGCGCCTGGGAGAAAGACAGTACATTCGCTGGCTGGGGTTTGCTATGGGGGTCTTGTCTGAGGGATGAAATTTCCTCCGACAAGGCTTTCACCTGCCGCATCAGCTGTACGTTGGATTCCTTGATTTGCCGGTGGAACTTATCGTTTGGTTCCTTCAGTTCAGATTCTTTTCTTCTACTTTCTTCTGTGGTGGTCTGCATCAAGGAAGGTTTCCCGCGTTCTTCTTCCAGGTCTTTACGAAGACCAATAACTTCCGCTTTGAGCGCCATGATTTCCTGATTCAGATGATCATTGCTGTCTTTCAGCGACCTAAGCGTGGTTACGATGAAGTCCATAGTAGACATTTGTGTGGGGTCGTCGATTGAAAGGGACCATTTACGGAACGCAAGGTCATCTGAAGGGGAAAGCATATGGCGTTTCTGTGCTTGGGCTGGGTTCATTTTTCTTTCCCGACACGATTTGCAGTTTTTAGCCGCAGGCTTGTCTTTTTGGAAAAGGTCACCGCAGGTTTGACATTTCACTTGGGGTTGTGGTGTGACGGTTGGGATGGGCGAGTCTATTTCAATTTCTTCAAGAGCACGGGACGGGCCGGCTTGAGAAAAGCTTGAGAACAAGTCAAAAGCAAGAGCGCGCTTCAAAACACGTCCAAACTTCCCGCCAGCAAAATGGCTCCCCGATAAGTTATTCAATGATGAATAAGTTATTCAAACAAGTTATTAAGTTATTAAAACAATGATGAATAAGTTATTCATCATTGTTTCCATAAACAGTTTTTGTTTCTTTTGATAAAATAGGTTCCGCCCAGAGAAGCAAACTTTGTTCTGTGAACCACAGCCATTTGCAGCCATGCTGTTTTTCTCTGGTTTGTGCTTTTGTTGAGTTTGTCTGGATTCTTCAAAGGTTTTTGTTTATATCTAAAAGCAATTTATTTCCGTATAACTAGCCGATCACACAGTCATTTTAGGAACGACGACAACGTTTTTCTTCGAAATCTGGGTTACTCCTTCTTGGTCTGACGTGCCACGGGAATTCCAAAAGGTAAAATTTTCAAATGAAAACAAAAAGCAAAATATTCGACATCAATCCTTGTATCTTCTAGTCTTTATGTGAAAAGTATCTACATTCCTTTGTATCTACTAGGAATTATGTGATCCGGAAGACAAGTTGTTTCAACTGCTGCTAAAACATTCGAGTTATTCTTTTCATCGAAACATTTGACGTCGAAGTCGGCTATGACTAAGTGGTGTAGTAAGAGTGAAACAGGATTTTTGAGGTAATTGATGTCTTCTGACTTAATTTCCGTTTCAAATTAAATGCCATCTAAGGCTTCGGCTATTTACTACTAATTGTTCTCTTAGGCACACACGTCGAAAAGAGCTTGGCAAATATCCTTCCATGATTTGGAGTTTGATCTCTTGATCGGCGTTGCTGAAGCTACATCTCGCTGTTTGTTGGCGGAGTCTTGGAGTGAACGCGTCCGTCATCTCCCCATCGTTTTGCTCCATCTTTCGGAAGCGGAATATCCCTAGCTCGAGATTTTATTTGGGCTGGAAGTACGCCTGTATGAGCGGTTTTACCTTAGTTATATGTATTTTTACTTTCTTTTAACGATATTGTCGCGCACTTCTGGACTCGCGTAGTGCACCGCTAAAGCTAAGCGTCGTTATCAGTCGCTTGCTGCTTTACTTGGGTGTCATCTTCTTGGATTAGGATGTCCAGCGCTGCCAAAAATTTTTCGTATTGAGCTATGGATAGTTGTGATTAACTGAATGAGTCTTTATTAGGTAACTGTTACAAATGTGCCTGTTTTTAACAACGAACACAACACATGTAAAGGAAAGGGTCCTTTATTCAAACAAAAGCCACGTACAACTTATTTTCTTGTTTAGATCTGTCTTTCTTCACGTCTGTTCTCCGACTGTCCTGTCCAAGGGAAAAAAAGGTGAAAGGCTAAAGCATAGTGCCAAGTGAATTCGTAGAAAAAACGTCGAAGGCGTAAGCAAACGTCAAATCCCTAAAAAGGGTTAATAGTCAGCGGTCGAGATCGCAATGTCCCACGGGATAAGTCAGCGTTGGCAAAACCTTCCGGATACTTTCATCCGGAACATATCCGGCTCTGTTTACGCAAGTTAACACTCAAACCTTTGCCTCGGAAACCTCTAACAAACAGAGTTTAACGGCCGGTCGGACATATTCGCCGTTCTTGGTTTTGATCAAAGCTGTCCGAACGATGCCGTCGGGTCCAGGGTAGACGTCGATAATACAGGCGAGAGGCCAGAGGCCTCTCGGAGTATTTTCCTCGATTAAAAGAACCACGGCATCAGGTTGAAGATTTCGATTAGGTCTTAACCATTTCCGGCGCTCAATGACCGACGGAATGTATTCGCGTAGCCATCTTGCCCAAAACTTCTCGGTAATCGCCTGAGCAGTCCTCCAGCGTTTACGCGGGTTTAGATCTCTTTCGGTCCCAACGTCAATCGGAAAATTCGGGTTTGCTCGGCCTAGGAAGAAGTGATTCGGGGTTAGTGGCTCGGGTCCTCCGGATTAACACTAATATGTGTCAGCGGTCTCCCGTTTAGTAAAGCTTCTACTTCAACCATAACAGTGGCAAGGACTTCATCGGTAACAGATTGATTTCGCAGGGTGTGTCTAAGGGCGACTTTAGCTGATTTCACGAGGCTTTCCCACACCCCGCCGAAATGGCGCGATGCAGGAGGGGAGAAATGTCACGTGACTTCTCGTCGAGCTAATTCATCGTTGATTCGGTTTTCATTCCATGTTTTCAAACATTGCCGTATTTCCCTTTCCCCGTAGCTTAAATTGGTCCCGTTGTCACTGTAGACATGCGACGGTGTTCCGCGGCGGCCAACGAATCGCCGGAAAGCCATTAGGTAGGAGTCTGTGTCCAATATGTGTGCCACTTCCAAGTGAACCGCACGCGTGACTAAACAAGTGGAAAGACAAGCTTACTGTTTGTAGATTCTCCGGTGGATTACTACCATAAATGGACCAAAAAAATTCACGCCGACGTTCGAGAAGGGGGGCTGAAAGCCTCAAGGCGTCAAAGGGAGATTTGGTTTTTCTCGGTAACATTTGCAGGCAAAACAGTCGTTTACAACTCGGTTGACGGACGATCGGCCACTTGTAACCCAATATTGGAGGCGCAACTCAGCAAGAGTACGCTCAGCGGACCCATGTGATAGTCGTTCATGAGTGTTTCGAATGATCAGCGTGGTCAAAGGACTATCGGGACTAAGTAAAATTGGGTGCTTCGCATCTGAAGGAATATCCGCAAGCTGGATTCTTCCGCCCACTCGTAGGAGGCCTTTCTCATCCAGAAAAGGCGTTAGCTTCAAGAGCTTCGAGGTACGCGGTAACGGACGATTGGCACGCAGGGTTGCAAACTCGGACAGGAAACAACGCTCCTGTTCTATTTTGATGAATTCCAGAAGTGCGTTACCAATTTCAGGAACAGTGAGCTATCCGCGCTGAGCTGGATATTTGGAAGGACGCGTGTTCTTTATGAAACGAAGAATCCACGCCAGAATTCTTTTTATGCGGTGCAAGTTCGACGTGCTCAGCAACGGATCGAGCGGCCTTTCTTCTAGTAACGTGACGCTCGCAACCAAGGGTGGCAAAGTTTCTAGATCGGTTTCGTCATCTTTGTCTTCCACGAGCTCTGCGGGCCATTGGGAGGACGGCTGCTTCAGAAAGGCCGGCCCGTTAAACCATCGATTTGGCAGGATCATTGACGCTGCGTCTAGGCCTCTGGAACAATCTGTTGTAAATATTTGATCGAAAACACTCTTTCTGTGAAACGATAACACAACTGTATTGTTGGAAGTATTGAGGAAGACTGCCCAGGTTACAACGGAAGGTAGAAACTGAAAAAACAGAAAAGGAAACAAAGGGGAAAGCTGACAGAAACAAAAGAGAACAAGGAAGTGTTGTGTCCAAATTTCGGACTCAACACAACACCCCCCCTCGAAATTTGGGTCACTTCACTTGCTCACATGTTTTCTTCGTGAACTTGACTCACGTCTCCAAGCCCCATTTCCTCAATGCAAAAGTTGTGCTTCGGGGCCGGCAGTGCTTTGGTTAGGGCATCGGCTATAATTTTTTCTGTCCTGCAGTGCACGGGCAAAATCTCGTTTCTCTCAAAAACTTCGCGGATAAAATGATGGCGCACGTCGATATGTTTGGTGCGTGCATGAAAAACGGGGTTTTTCACAAGTTCCCTCGCCCCACGATTATCATTATGCAAGGGGACCGGTCCCTGGGGTGTATCCAACTCAGCCAGAAAATTCCGCAAATAAATGGCTTCTTTCGACGCTTCTGATAGAGCCATGTATTCCGCTTCCGTCGACGATAATGCTACAGTTCTCTGTTTCCGAGCCTCCCAACTTATGGCAGCACCGGCCAATTTAAACACGTAACCCGTGTATGATCTCCTGTTATCAGGACAATTGGCCCAATCTGCATCTACAAACCCCTGGAGTCCATCTTCGTCTCGTCCGTCATATGTCAATCCAAAGTTTTGGGTTCCTTTCAAATACCGCAACACCCTTTTTGCTGCACGCCAGTGCTCTTCTCCATAACAGGTGTTGAACTGGCTCAACGCACTTACCGCATATGATATGTCCGGTCTAGTTGAGACGGCGAGGTACATTAGGCAACCAATCAGGTTCTGGTAAGGGTACTCCATTTTCACCCCTTTTTCTTGCTGTGGCTTTCTCAAAACTTCGCTAGGGTTCATGGGTGTACTGACCGGGTTGCAATCGGACATTTCAAAACGTTGCAACAACGACTCAACGTACTTCTGCTGCTTTATGGTAATGGTTCTCCTTTTAACGTCTTGCTCGAACTCTATCCCCAAGCAGTAATGGATCTTACCCAGATTTGTCATTTGGAAACTGTTGCTAAGATTCAACTTGATCTTCTGCATCTCGTCCGAGTCATTAGTTGCAATAAGTATGTCGTCTACATAAATTGCTACTACCTGGATGGTTTCGTTGATTTCACGAGGCTTTCCCACACCCCGCCGAAATGGGGCGATGCAGGAGGGGAGAAATGCCACGTGACTTCTCGTCGAGCTAATTCGTCGTTGATTCGGTTTTCATTCCATGTTTTCAAACATTGCCGTATTTCCCTTTCCCCGTAGCTTAAATTGGTCTCGTTGTCACTGTAGACATGCGACGGTGTTCCGCGGTGGCCAACGAATCGCCGGAAAGCCATTAGGAAGGAGTCTGTGTCCAATATGTGTGCCACTTCCAAGTGGACCGCACGCGTGACTAAACAAGTGAAAAGACAAGCTTACTGTTTGTAGATTCTCCGGTGGATTACTACCATAAATGGACCAAAAAAATCCACGCCGACGTTCGAGAAGGGGGGCTGAAAGCCTCAAGGCGTCAAAGGGAAATTTGGTTTTTCTCGGTAACATTTGCAGGCAAAACAGTCGTTTACAACTCGGTTGACGGACGATCGGCCACTTGTAACCCAATATTGGAGGCGCAACTCAGCAAGAGTACGCTCAGCGGACCCATGTGATAGTCGTTCATGAGTGTTTCGAATGATCAGCGTGGTCAAAGGACTATCGGGACTAAGTAAAATTGGGTGCTTCGCATCTGAAGGAATATCCGCAAGCTGGATTCTTCCGCCCACTCGTAGGAGGCCTTTCTCATCCAGAAAAGGCGTTAGCTTCAAGAGCTTCGAGGTACGCGGTAACGGACGATTGGCACGCAGGGTTGCAAACTCGGACAGGAAACAACGCTCCTGTTCTATTTTGATGAATTCCAGAAGTGCGTTACCAATTTCAGGAACAGTGAGCTATCCGCGCTGAGCTGGATATTTGGAAGGACGCGTGTTCTTTATGAAACGAAGAATCCACGCCAGAATTCTTTTTATGCGGTGCAAGTTCGACGTGCTCAGCAACGGATCGAGCGGCCTTTCTTCTAGTAACGTGACGCTCGCAACCAAGGGTGGCAAAGTTTCTAGATCGGTTTCGTCATCTTTGTCTTCCACGAGCTCTGCGGGCCATTGGGAGGACGGCTGCTTCAGAAAGGCCGGCCCGTTAAACCATCGATTTGGCAGGATCATTGACGCTGCGTCTAGGCCTCTGGAACAATCGTCAGCCGGGTTTAGTTTTCCGGGCACGTGCTTCCATTGACAGGTTTCGGTTAGATCTCCTATTTCCGCAATCCTGTTGGCGACAAACGCTTTAAATCTGTAAGTTTTTGATCTAATCCATTTCAAAACGGTAGACGAATCCGTCCAAAGGATAGTCTGGCCAATCTTGAGTCGGAGTTCGACGGAAATCGTGTGTGCAATTCTCGCTGCCAACAAGGCTCCCTGGAGTTCTAGACGGGGAATATTCAATTGCCTTAAGTGAGCCACGCGTGATCTTGCCGTGATGAAGTTGACCACTATGCCTGTTCTATCGGACACACGCAGGTAAGCAACAGCCCCGAAGCCGAGTTCCGACGCGTCCGCAAATACGTGGAGTTGGATGGAAGAAGGCTCGGCGAAAGGTTGCAGACATCTCGTAATTGCTACGGCTTCAAGTTTTTGTTGATTGGATAGCCAGGTGTTTCAACGCTGTGCAACGCTATCAGGAATCTCGTCATCCCATTGTATCCCTAACCTCCACAGCTCTTGCAACAGAGCCTTAGCAGTTAAAGTCACTGGAATGAGGAACCCGATCGGATCGAAAACGCTGGCAATAATTCTGAGTAATTCTCTCTTGGTCGGTCTCACTGGTTTCTGCTTCACGCGAAAAGCGAATTCATCAGTTTCAGCGTCCCACCAGACACCTAAGGTTCGTTCGACGGGAAGGTGATCCAAATTCATTTGGGGATCCACTCGATCTTCGGCAAGGGAGAGAAGCCAGTACGGTGCGTGACGAAGATTTCCACTTAGTTAATGGAATCAGCCGCGAATAAGTACTTCCTTCAATTGACGGCAGATACGAACAGCTTCTTGCTCAGAAGGCATGGAGTCCAGGTAATCGTCGACATAGAAGTTTCTTTCAACTCGCGGTGGAATGTCGGGGTAAGTATTCGCTTGGTCCTGGGCAGTCTTCCGCAACACGTAGTTGCATACAGTCGGCGAGGACTTGGCTCTGAAGTTTTGAACCGTCATCTCGTAGGTCTGCGGAGGAATGCTGCTGCCAGGAGGTCTCCAGAAAAAACGGAGAGCGGGTCGGTCGCGTGAGATAACTCTTACTTGGTGGAACATGGACTTGATGTCCTCGGAGACAGCCACCGGGTACTCTCTAAAACGTAAGAGAACACCCAATACGTTGTTTAACAAGTCGGGTCCAGCTAACAGAACATGGTTAAGGGATACACCACCCGTCTCAGCAGCCGCGTCGAAAACCACCCTGACCTTCCCCGGTTTCATGGGGTTGGTCACGGCGTGGTGTGGGAGATACCAAGTGCGTGGGGATGGTATGCCTAACTCCGTTGGCTGGACTTTGCGTGCGTGACCGTCTGCCAAATAGCCCGTCACTGTCTTCGCGTACGACGTCGCCAGCTCTGGGTGGAGTTTAAGTTTCCGTTCCAACGCGAAGAATCGGCGTAAAGTCGCATTTCGATTATCGGGCAGACTCATGGTAAGGGAGGACAACAGCAATCCGGCCTTGTATCGGTCGTCAACGAGACGCACAGTGTCTTCCAACGTCTTTAGCGCCTTTGCATCGTCTTCGGATAAGAACTTCCGCGTTGGGGGCTGGACACCGAGCGATTCTGTCGTCCAGAAGTTTTTTACGCTTTCGTCCAGGTCAGTAAGCGACACCTTCATAACTTGTCTCAAGTTGGTTTCCGTAGGGTCGCTGCGGTCGACTGGTTCCCTTACGCACCAACCAAAGGGGGTAAGTACGGCACGAGACCCTCTTACTCCAGGAGGCGGTTTATTAATGTTGTCGTAGTCATGGGCTTCGGGTATGTCTTCGCCAATTAGGACGGTCACTTCTCCAGGTTCTGCTTCGTCTAAAGGAACGTTTCTCAGATGTGGCCACGTTTCGCGTTAATATGGTAAGTTCCGAGTGCGACATGAAGCTACCAAATTCGTGACCGCTGTGGGTTCTTCGGCTTCGAACACATGTTTGCCATCGATTGACGCGATGTGAAAGTTGTCTGTTCGGGTCAGCGTCCTTGGTTCGCGACCTTTGTAGGTACTGAATGTACGGAATGGACTGTAACTTGTGTAAGGGATGAAATGCTGGCCGGTGGTTTCTTAGCGTTGGATATAATTGGAGGTTTATTGAAAATCAAATAATGCTTAACAACAGAAGGATAACAAAAAGGTGGTCACACTTGGATGCAGAGTTACACTTATCAGGTCTACCTATCAACTGTCGTTCCTCGGAAGACCCTTCCAGCTCTTCAAAGCTATTTTCCTTTACATGGGGAAAGCTGAGTACAGCTTGTACACAAGCTCTGGCGACCATCTGTGGGTGCTCATACTTACGGTGTAACTTCTCTAGGACCTTTCGATACAGTGACGGATTGTTCAAAACGCCCGCGATACCCTTTCGGACATTCTGTGCTAGTAATTCACGGAGAATTGTCAGGCGTTGATCGTCGCTTTCGATTACGTGGTGTACCAGTGATCTGAAGGCAGCTATGAACATTGGCCAATCCTTTGGGTTCCCATAGAAGTGCTTCATTTGGACCTTATGGATTTGGGAAGCACTCCGCCCATAAGGTGACGCAGTAAGGGGGGCGTCAGGAGAATATATCCACGCTTCGTTTACTGTTGCCAATGGTGGAGCAATCTGGTAGCTAGTAGAAGCCGAAGGTACGCTGGGAGGTGCGAATGAAATAACAGGTGATTGTGGATTCGAAACCAGTGGCCCTGTACATGCACTAAATGTGTTAGGGATCGGTGGGGGAACTGACATATTTGGCGGTACCGGAGGGACGGACGTATTCTGCTGTATCTGCACCACGGGTGTGGGATCGTTCGGGGAGTTTAGGATCCGTTCTTCGGTGCGTTGTTTCTCGAGTAGGTCTTCCAGTGCCCTCCGCTTTCGCCGGTTTAGCAACTCCTGACGTTCGTCCTCCAGTTTCCGTAAGCGTCTCTCATCATCTGCTTCCTCTCGCGCGTTTCGTTGCAGTTGCTGGAGCTGTAACTCTGTTATCTGCTGCTCTTGACGCACAAGTTGTAGCCGTGAAGCAGTTGACGCTTGAGAGTTAGCTCTAGAAGTTCTGGAATGCGTAGAGGACACACTGGATGTCAACGTTGATGAAGAGCTGCCGGCACGTGACATAAGGTAATCATCGATAGCCTTATAGCAGGAGTCGACGGCAGCTTCCACGTCTGCGATCCACTGGGAGTGATCACGTGAAACCGTTCCATTTCAAGCTTCCGCCTGCGTAAGTTGTTCGTTTAATTCAGTGCAATCCTCCAAATGTTCCATAAGTTGCGCTCGTTGGCCCTTCACCAAAGAGCTAGATGGCCTCGCGGGAATGGATTTCTTAATCTTGTTAATCAATTTCGTTGTTTGGGCTTTAGCTTGCGTTCGAAGGACCTTGAGCAAGGTCGGGTCTTCGGTGACATGGTCGTTGACGTTTTCGTTGTCGGCAGGATCCTCTTCTGCAGGTTCCCATGAAGATCTGGGTCGGTGAAGGTCTCCCACATTCCTCACATTCACTCGCAAGTCATCTGCAGGAATTAGTTGATCTTCAACCGGTCTTCTCTCGGTGGGAATAACACTCACTGACTCTTTCCGAGTTTTGTTGGCCATTATAGTCGAGGCTTCCGGGTTTCGGCACCAAAATGTTACAAATGTGCCTGTTTTAAACAACGAACACAACACAAACGTAAAGGAAAGTTTTTTTTTTTTCTTAATTAACCCAACTTAGGCTCATGCCTATTGTCGGTTTCATTTAGTCAGGTACAATTAAAGGTATCACCTTCACTAATCAAACTTAACAACAATTAGGGAGGTAGGGAGTAAAAGGGTAGGGAGGAAAGAAGGAGAGTATAAAAGTATGGGCTGGAGAAACAGGGGAGGGAGGTAAGGTAAGTTAGAAATAATGTACAGTCACAGAAACAGTTTGGGGTTCATGAGTTTTGCGTATGGGGATTTCAGCACTTGACCTTCATTATATTGAGATTGCTGACCGAAAGAATAAGGCTATGGCGTTGATGAGTTTTGGTTCTGCTAGAATATTTTGGGCGTTGAAATGCATTTTTAAGGAGCAAAGTTTTCTAAGGAGCACAGCTCTTTCTTTATTCAGTGTTCTGCAGTTGAAAAGGAGATGAGGGAGGTCTTGTCTTTACTGATCTTGACAAGGGCACACATCTGAGTCGCACCTTCCGATACGCTTAAGATAGGCTTTGGTAGGGAAGTGAGTGGTTCGCACTTTTATTATTGTAGCGATTATGCTTCTGTGTATTTTTGTGTGGATAATTCCATGAAGTGAGGGTCCTGCCTCCAAGTTATTCAGGGGACTCTTTGCTGATTCCTATCTGGCCCGCCATGTTGCGATAATCGAATTGTCAATTTCCGCCAATGCTTCCCTTAAGGTGGAAGGTGGGGTCTTCCAGAATTCTATTGCCATCCATCTTGCTCGTTGTTCGCACTATGCATACATTTTATGGCTCTGGCTTTCTGTGCAGATCGGCCAATTCTGCCAGTATTTAGACGCATAGCGCCTTAGAAGTGTTGTCTTTAGCTTGAGGTGGAAGGGTATAGTGCCGGTTTCGACCTCTAACGATGGTTGGAGTTGTAGGCAATGCCCCAGAAACTAGTAGCATACACCTATGATAAATCTGGGCGAGTGGTCGCAGTCTTGAATCCGAAGCATTGCACCAAGCAGGGTATCCGTAGGCCAGCTTAGTCATCACGGTCACATGACACAGATACGAATCTGTAAGCATGTTACGGATTTGGAAAGCTTTGACAACTGGTAGTATGTGACATACTCCAATCCATTGGAGTATGTGGCTCGACTGTGCTGCCAGCGCAGTAATGTGGCTTTGCAATGTTAGTTTGTAGTCGTAGGTTAGGCCGAGATATCTCACCTCCTCCTTCGGATGAACCGTGGTTGTCCCCCATAGGAGTGGTGCATTCTCAATAGATCTTCTCCTTGAGAAATGTATGAGTTCGGTTTTCTCTTTAGAAAATTGTAATCCCAAATTTTTCCCCCACTTTTCAAGTGCATGAAGGTTATTTGCAAGTAGTTTTACGTTGTATTCGCTGGATGATCCTGAAGTGTCCAAAAGCAAATCGTCTGCAAAGGCTTGGACCCCAATTCTTTTCCGATTTATAACACTGAGTGATCTGTTAATGTATGCCAGAAAAAGAATGGGGGATAAAGGGTAGCCTTGTGGCACTCCCTTCTGGATAGCAAAAAGTTGGCTTTTTTCCGTCCCGTGGGTCACGAATGCTCGACGGTCTTGTAGGAAGCTCTTTGTCCATTTGATAATCTTTGCAGGCGCTTTCAGTTTTTTCAATTCCATCTCCAGCTTTTGATGAACCACATTGTCAAACGCGCCTTTAATGTCAAGTAGGAGGGCAGTATGTACTTTCCCTCTATCAAAGCTGTTGAGCACAGAGTTGCTAAGTTTCGCTAGGGCGTCGGTAGTGCTCCTCCCTGCTCTGAATCCCCATTGTGCTTGGGATAGTTTGTTAGCATCTTCTAGGTAGGCCTGCAGTCTAAGCGCGATAGCTTTTTCCAGCACCTTGCCAAGCACAGGTAGTAGGTCTATTGGCCGGAAACATTAACAGAGCTGTAGTCCTTCTTGCCGGGTTTTGGTAGTGGTTGGACTTTTCCCGTCTTCCAGTGGGGAAGTAACTCAGGGAAAACGAAGCATTATACAACTTAACGACCGTCGGAGCAATAGTTTTCCATATTGACTTCAGTACGATGGCCTGAATGTCATCATTCCCTGCTGCTTTGTTCTTCGGGATATCGTCTAAGATGTGGGTAATTTCTTGCTCTGTGAACTCCTCGACGTACTTGCATCCATTCGGTCTTGAGGGATAAAGCTTCGTCTTAGTTTGCAGGATGTTTGGATATGAGGAATCTGGGAGTGCCACTCCTCCGATCAGAATGTTCGGCGATGTAGTTAAGCCTTCGATTTGGGTCGTCGAATGGCGTCTTACTGTTTCAGCTGTTCAAGATTAAGTCTGTTGCTGTCGGAACGTAGAGCCCGGTCCAGATTCCATATAATCCTATTATCCGCGGTACTCATCTTCCGTGCCTAAAACGTGTCGCGAAATTTCCTGGTTTGCGATCGGTAGTAGTTCCTTGTGGTTTTCCACTCGGATTCTCGCCTTGGTCCCCCCATGGTTCGGTACGCGCGTAATGCCCTCGCCGTTTGTTTACGAAGTTCCGTGAGTTCTCTGTTAAACCAGGGGTTTGCCCGATAAGATCTGTTGCGTTTTGGGATATTCTCTATCATGGCCTCTTGTATTATTGTTGTCAGTTTTCTGGATGCTCTTTCCATGTTCTCTGTGTCGGTAAGCCCTAAGAACAAACTTTCGGCCTTTATTAATTCCCTTGCCGTGTGTGAGCGAACATTGTCCCAGTTTGCTTTGTTGTAGCACCAGGCTGCGTTCGTTTTACTAGACCTTTGGAGGATGAGATCGAGCGGAGGAAGGCCCACTTCTACCTCTAAAGCTGCTGATGGGGTCGTAGAAAGTGCACCTGTTATGCTTAATAACCCTCTTCTGTACAATTGGTTAAGGGGACGTAGTGCGGAGTTGGAGATATTACACCATGCTGGGTAGCCATATCTAATTTTGTATAGGATCATTGCTTGTAGTAGGTCTCGGAGTTGTTTACAAGTGACCGCTTTCGAAAATTTGCACATTATGATCTCGCGTTGGAGGATTTGATTGCCTTGAGCTGCTAAAAGACTTGCATGGTAATTCCATTGTAGGCGGTTGTCACATTTAAGGCCATGATATCTCACCGTTTGCTTCGGAATAAAAGTGCTATCACCCCATGAGAGAGGAGCCTCTTCCACTGAACGTTTTCTGGAGAAATGTATTAACTCCGTTTTTTCTTTTGAGAATTGCATGTGGAATTTCTTGCCCCATTTCTCTAGGGTTGAAAGATTATTTGAGAGGAGTTTTACGTTAGATTCGCTTGAGGGTCCAGAGACATGCAGGATCAGATCGTCCGCGAAGGCCTGGTTCTGTATTCGTTTCTTTTTGATGGCGTTCAGTGCTCCATTGATGTAAAAAATGAAAAGCGAAGGCGATAAAGGGGACCCTTGCGGGAAGCCATTAGGGACAGTGTATAAGCTACTCACGCCTGCTTCACATTCAACGAAAGCCTTACGAGAATGCAGGAAGCTTTCGACCCATTTGGTTAATTGTTGAGGTAGCTTCTTTCTACGTAGCTCGGTTGTCAGCTTCAAATGACACACGTTGTCGAAGGAACTTGAAATGTCTAATAGTAGAGCCGAGTGGACTTTGTTTTTGTCAAAGGAAGTCAGCACCGCATTACATAGTTTAACAAGCGCATCCGTTGTGGATCTTTCTTGACGAAAGCCCCACTGACTATCCGAGAGCATTTGGTTGTCTTCGAAATGAGTTCGTAGACGTAACGCCACTGCTTTTTTCCATTACTTTCCCCATGACAGGTAAGAGCGATATAGGTCTGAAGCTTTTGACCGTTGCGTAATCCGTCTTGCCCGGTTTGGGTAACGGGAGGACTTTACCCTTCTTCCACATGGATGGGTAATGGCCCAAGGAGTATGATGCCTTATATGTACGGGTAACTTTTTCGCCGATAACCATCCACAGTTCTTTCAGAACTCTGGCTTGAATACCGTCCATTCCAGCCGCTTTATTGGGTTGGAGGCTATTTACTATAGAGGAGATTTTTCCCATGTCGAACGCTTGTGTTAAGGGGGTATCTGGGGGCCTTCTCCTGTTGTTACTCCGAAGTGAAGCAGGAGGTGTTTGTAGCTTTTCGTGCGGTACCCCACCCAGCAGTTTGCTCGCTATGAAGTTAAGTGTAGCTAGCGTCCGGGAAGGGTGACCCATCCTCTTATCTTAGATGATCCAACTTGTTTCTTTGTTGCGGACGCATAGCACGCTCTAGGTTCCATATGGTTCTGCTGTTCGGGGTAGCGAATTGATTTTCCCAGTACTGGTCCCTACATTTTCTAGTTTTTGAACGATACAAATTTCTCATGGACCTCCAAGCTCTTTCCCTTTCGTCGCCACCGTATCTCCTAAAGTAGTGCAGAGCTTTCGCTGCTTGTTTCCTAAGGGCTTGTAAGCTACCATTCCACCATGGGTTCTTCAGGCTCGAAATTGTACAATTTCGAGCCTGCTGTGCCGGGGGATTTATCTTCTCAGAGCCAGTGGTGTGCGTTGAAGTCGCCAGTGATAATAACGTTGGATCCTAAGTTTCTTGTTTTTTCCCATAACTCCTCAAGTAGTGCTTCCGTGGATTCTGTGTGTCGGCGGTAAACGGCTATTATAATTATAGGTGTGATGAGGGGGAATTTACTTTTATGACCGTGAACAGGCTAGTCATATATAGAATAGTGCATGCGCTGTTTGAGTTACGTAGAACAACAATTCCCTCATAGCTCAAACTTGGTTTCTTAATGTCAAAACCCATAATTGAGCTGCTCAAGAGGCGCTGTGGAGGTTCCAGTATTATCACAGTGTCAACTCGGTGCATGTGTGCTTCTCGCTTCTCTGTCAACTCGGTGCATGTGTGCTAAGAAATTACCACAACCTCTTCCACAAAGAACCTACATTTCAATGGATTCAACTTAATTCCACTACTTGCCAACCTACTCAGTACCGCACGCACGTCTTCTACATGCTGCTCGAATGTTCCGCTAAAAACAAGAACATCGTCCAAACAAACGAGAGCAAAACGCCAATTGACATAATGTAAAACTTGATTCATCATCCTCTGAAACGTACCCGGTGCATTACAAAAACCAAATGGTAGCACCTTGAACTGAAACAAGTCTTCTCCAGTAGTAAAAGCTGTTACTTCTTTTGATCCATCTTCCATAGGGACTTGCCAATAACCGCTTTTCTGGTCTAAGCTTGTAAACCAACGAGCTGACCCTACTGTCCTGATTAAATCATCTACCCTTGGCAACGGGTGACTGTCTTTCTTGGTTACTTCATTGGCCTTCCTAAAATCCACGCAAAACCGATAAGCCCCGTCTTTCTTTTTCACTAACACAATTAAACTTGCCCACGGTGAATTACTAGGCTCAATAATGTCGTTTTCTAACTCTCTTGAACCTGGGTTTGGACAACTTCTTTTAAATGAATGGGAAGCCTGTAGGGATTTTGCTTAATCGGACTACCCCTAGTTTCTATTTTATGGCTTACGTTTTTCACCTTACCAACTTGACCTTCACCAGCAAAAACCTCTTTGAACTCACTGAAAAGGGATTTAACAGCCTTTATTTCTTCATATTTTAAATGAGATAGCTCTGGTATCCACTCGTTACCTACTTTCTTTCTTTCCGTTGGGGGAAGTACTTCATCTGTTAATAGCGCTATCGACACTTCTACCAAAGCTTCACCCTCTTCTAACCTTACAGGTTGATCAACAACATTACACACTAACACGGGTACGCAACCAGATGTTTCTGATACGCAGGCCCTAGCTACAAATACCCCTTTTTGTTGTAGTAAAGGACTAGGCTCTACAAGCATCGCTTCACCGCTGACCAACCTACGATTCGTAAAGGATCGCTTAATCGTAGCGATTACAAAAGTTTCCTGATTGGCTTCAATAATGGTAGCTGTTCCTACTTCTACAACTCCACTAAACTTACAATCTCGTACAAGCTTACCATTCAACTTTAGCGTGCTTTTATCGAAATCTAAAATGGCTGAACATTGTTTAAGAAAGTCCGTCCCTAGGATTACTTCGTCTGTACAATCAACCACTAATGCGTCTAATACAGTTCTATCTGCTTTTTCCCATTCAAGTTCAACCCTGCTTTCTCCTATTGTACTTAGTTCTAGACCTCGATTCGCAGTAGCTACCCTACGACTAGTAGGTTCGACTTGTAACTCAGGTAGCCTATCTGCAACCATCGTACTTACTAAAGAACAATGACTACCCGTATCAATTACTGCAGAACAAGTTAATCCATTGACCGACACTTTTAGCATAGGGCACGACTCAACAACAACTCGCCTAGCTAATGGCTGTGAAGGCTTTTCTGGACAATCCTTGCCTATATGTCCTACCTTCTGACAATTTCGACATTTTGTGCGACATTCAGACGAAATATGCCCCTTTAACGTGCAATTACCACAGACTAAAGTGCAATCCTTTCTAAGGTGACCCGTCTTTTTACATCCAAAGCATTTACCTCTGTGGTTACTACTCCGGGATTCGGGTTGTACCTTGCTGGACCGTTGGTTGGATTCTTTACCACTAACATTAATTTGACGACTCGGGATGGGTTTTGGCTGCACCGACTGCCGAACGACTTCTCGGGATATTCGGATGAAGTTTAGTTTTTCAACGAGACCAGGTAACGTCTTGATTTGTGCATCGTAGAATAGGGACTGCCAGTTGACAGGTAGGCCTCTGACGGATTGCTCCATAACAAATCGTTCTACTGTAGCGTCGTCTGTAATCTCTGGATTGGCTGCCTTGAAGAGACGCTTCAAGTCGCTACCATAAGCATGAGCTGATTCCGTTTTCGACAGCTTTCGATTGTAGAATTCTGTAAGATGCAGTCTCCTGGACTCCGCCGGCTGGAAAACTTCTTGCAGCGATGCCACTAGTTCGGAATATGATGTTGGCTAAACAGCTAAGTTGTCGAGAGCTCCTTCCGCATCGCCGACTATCAACGCGGTAAAATCCGAAAGCAGGCGGCATCGGACCACGAATTGGCAGTAGCTACTCGTCGAAATCTCGTCATGAACTTGCCAAAATCTGTTGTCCCGTCGAATTCGGTTGCGGTCACGATGGATTTTGTACGAAGGTGTAAGCAAACGTCAAATCTCTAAAAAAAGGTTAATAGTCAGCGGTCGAGGTCGCAATGTCCCACGGGATAAGTCAGCGTTGGCAAAATCTTCCGGATACTTGCATCCGGAACAGTAACCGTTAAAAACGTATCCCGCAAATCCAATGTCAACAATGACCAGTGGCCCCATCTCATGGGTACCTAGTCGTGTACTACATTCATGCTTTTTGAACGTCTGTAAGGAAGGCCAGTGTCATTCCTTGCTCAAGGGTACTTTTCGGTTTTTAATTTGAACATTTTCGACATTGTGTAATGTTAAGGGCTTCAGTTGGGAGAGGTAACAGAATTTATAATGACATCTAGAAGTTTTTTTAAATTAATTTTTTGTTGCTGATTAAATTTAAAAAGGGTACGGTATGTGGGGTTATTGTGAGATTTGACAGAAACAGTTTCTTCCCAAAATTCTTACGAGGTGTAGAGGTCTTTTAAGGGGTTCTCAATTGTTTCCCATCGACTTTTCCACTTTTCATTATTGCTTCCTTGATCCATTTCATTGCTTCGAATTGGCTTGTACCTGTCCAGGGAGTCGATACGAGGCTATTTGCTCTATCAGGAGGTGTTGATTTCTGTCTTGGCTGCTTCGATGGAAAATGTCACAATAACCTATTTCCAGGAGCAGCCCATTAGGAGGTAATCCTGTCTCGACTTGCGGGGCTACAGTTGTTGTAAGATACCTGTTGTGGTTAACAACCCCTATTGATGTGTGTAGTAAAGGACATGTAGCCTCGAATCTAAGACGTTGCACCATATAGGGAAAGCACAGCGCAGTTTGCGATGACCGTTACCAAAAAAGGCGTGTGGAACAGTTGATCGACTTTGAGACTTGCGCTAGTTTTTGGAATCCTTTTTGCAGTGTAATTGCTCTGCTGCGACGTGGGCTAATAGCAGAATAGGGTTATGTGTCGTGCCATGGTATCTTACTACCTCTTTCGGCTGGACCACTAAGGCTCCCCAGGCAACAGATTCTTATTCACGCGTTCGTCTTCTCGAGAAGTGGATTAGTTCGGTCTTCTCTTTCACCAATTCAAGTCAGTCGTTTTGTCCACTTTTCGAGGGCTGACAGGTTGTGGGTTGAGTCTAATATTTCCCTCACTGGGTGAGCCTGAGATAAGAAGCATTTTTTTAATTGTCTATGAAATGTTGAGTTCTTTTACGCTTACCTTTGATGACGCTCAGTGGCCCGTTAATATAGGCCAATAAGAGAATCGGAGAGATTGGGATACCTTATGATACACCTTTCTGGATTGATTATATTTCGTTTCATTTTTTTCCGACCCACATGCCATTAATGCTTTGTTGTTTTTCAACAAGCGCTTGATCCCGCCTGCTAGTTTAAAAGGAACTTATATTTTCCGAAGCTCCATCACCAGCCTATCATGATCCTTACTGTCAAAGGCGCCTTTGATTTCCAGCAGTAGGGCTGTATGACTTTATGTCGATAGAAACTTTCAAGAACCGCATTGCTAGGTGTTTCAAGAGCGCCTGTTATAGAACTTCCTGTCTGAAACATAATTCCCAAGTCAAGTTTCCTTAGTCCTTAACTTGTTTTAAATTTTGGCTCGTCGAGGCAAATATACCCGCGGGCATTGCAGAAATTTCGTAGGAGTTTTGAGACCCGATCGTGCCGGTGGATTCGGGTCTCGTGTGATCTTGGACAAATCTTTGCCCAGCCTCGCGTTGGGATCTCCTGCTTCAAAATGAACCCAAGGCCATGCAGTCTTGATGCATCAACGTGTAGGGCTGTGGGTCTTGAAGGGTCGTAGAAGGCGAGCTCTTCGACTTCAGCCAACTGCTCTTTTGCCCTGTTGAATGCTTCTTCATGCGTTGTGGTCCATTCGAAGATGCGATCTTTCTTGAGGAGTGGCGCAAGGGGGATTAAGGCTTCGGCTAACTTCTTTGAAAAGTTACCTATTTGCTGGCATAGCTCGTTGAAGGCCCTGACGTCCGTGATGTTTTTCGGCGTTGGAAACTCCTTTATGGCCTTCATTAACTCGGGATCGGGTTTGAATCCGCTGCTGTTGAGGATGAAGCAACCAAACTTCGCTGTCGATTGAGCGAACTGGATTTGTTTGACGTTCAAAGCGATGTTGTTATCCGCTGCCTTCTGGAACAGCTTCCGAACCATTTCCAGGTGAGTAACGTAGTCCACTGAAAAGACTACGATGTCTTCTACCACACATCTGCTTGAGGGTAGGCTGTCGAAAACTTCCGACACGCGACGTCCATAGTCGTCCCCTGCATGTCTTATACCGAATGGCAGTCTCAGATACTGATACCTACCAAACGGAGTAGAAAACGTTGTTAAAGCTGTCGACTCTTCATCCAGCTTCACTTGGTGGTATCCCTTCAGGGCGTCCACGACGGTAAAAAACTTCATCCCCGGTGGAATGGTCCGTACGGCCTGGAATGGTGTTGGGGACTCGAACTTCGGGAGAACTATACATTTGTTGAGTTCCCGGAAGTCAACGCATAGACGTATACCTCCGTCCTTCTTCGGCACAAGGACGATATGGTGTACCCATGCCGTTGGTTGCGACACCTTCCGAACTATCTCTTGTTTCTCGAGGGATTCCAGCTCTTCCTTGACTTTCGGCATTAAGGGTTCAGATACAGGGCGCGACCCTTTCAAGGTTACTGGTGCTGCACCTTCCTTTAATTGGAAGTGGCATGGTGGACCAGACATAGTTCTGCAAACTCCATCGAAAACTTGTGGGAACTCGTCCATGAGTTTTTGAAGATCCCTTGGCTTGCTGGATTCGACCGCTCCGTTGTCAGCTCTGCTCTCTGCTATCAAGTTCGGGAAGAGTGCGTTGTCGTCCATACTGCGCACCGGAGTCCCGGCTGGTTCCGTCGTTGAGGTTCTGGCAGAAGCTTCGGTAATTCGGATGTGTGGATACTCCTCCGGCAACATTTGCAGAGCTTTTTGGGTATCTCCAGATAGGACGGGTTGTTTTAAGTTTTTTAAAACGTGAACGGTTGTCTTTGTTGGACGAGACTGCCCGTCTCCCGCGATCCAATCGAAAGTCGCCCGGAATGTGCCTGCGCTGGTAATCTTCTCGCCTACAGCTGTGTACGCTGGTTCATCTTGCGGCGATAATACCACGCCTTTCAGCAGGTCTTTGTACATCTGCTCAGGGATTGCATCAATGTCAGCTCCTGTGTCAGGTAGCACCAGGATTTCTACGATCTTCCTGGTATTCGTTGTCCGTATGACCTTGACCGTGACCATTTTGCTTGTTGCCGTTGAACTGGGACTCTGCTTCGCGGAACTGATGTATACGGCTTGTATGGCTGCATTATCCTTGTCGTCCTTGCTTCTACATACTTCCTTGAAATGCCCCGTTTTTCCGCACTTTCTGCAATCTGTGCGTGCATGTTTCTTTTTGGCTCCACAGTACGAGCATTTTGCCTTTCCAGAAGGGCTGTTTGAAGGCTTCGGCGGCTTGTCCGTCTTCGAAACGCCACAGATTGAAGCTCCGTTTTCACCTTTCATCTTCTGGTTTTGGAGTGCAGCGGCTTCGCATGAATTCAGCGTTGCCACGGCTTCGTCGAGGAGAAGGGTTAGTCCCTTCTCAAGCAGCTTTCGTCTTGTTTCGTTCTCTGCCACGCCGTATACCACTTGGCCTAAGATACTTGTCGATTCGTATGAGCCGCAGCAGTCCTTTGAGAACTCGCATTTTCTTGACAAATCTCGAAGTTCGCATAACCAGTTGTCTACACGTTCTTCCGCCCTTTGTTTGCGTGACGCAAACTCGTGACGCCAAAATGGTGGTTTCTCCCTGCGTTACACCGCTCCTCCAATCTGGCGATGATGGCGGTGTGACTCTTGAGTTCTTGGGAGGTAAGTCCTGCTGTTAAAACGATTTGCAGCGTGGATTTGGACAAACATGACAAGAGAGTATTTGTTTTGTATGCTGGCCTGTCTTCCTCCTTCAGAACTGAGTCAATTGTTGATAATGCGAGAAAAACTTCCCACTGTGTCTTCCACACTTCGAAACAGTCTTTAAATTCTTCTAAATCGAGTGGGGGTG
The DNA here is from genome assembly GCA_023053545.1 of Lepidurus packardi. NCBI lineage: Eukaryota > Metazoa > Arthropoda > Branchiopoda > Notostraca > Triopsidae > Lepidurus > Lepidurus packardi. The sequence continues at coordinate 580,008 of JAKZAN010000003.1, forward strand.
GCGTGCCATAGGGCTTAAATGGTTTGGCTGCCATTTTGGTAGTGACTGGTTGTCCACGTTTTAGCACTTTTACGCACTTTCTGTCTATTTGCGTACAAATCACGTAAGCACACTAACTGAAGTTTGTAGATAATTGTTCTTTACACCGACTGCGCCATGGTATGACTTCTAGTCTTAAATTTGGTACTAAGATTTGGTGTATTGGATGTGTGGCTCACAAGCTAACGATGGTCCCCGTGTTGACGCTCAACTCTTACTACCTCTCTCTCACCTTTCCTAACTGACCTCTCACTAGGCAAAGCTGCCCTCAAGGTTACATACCAATAGAGGGCATGCAGATGACCTCATACCACCCGCCGCTCGCTCTAATGCTACCAAACAAATGTTCTAAGTTGTCCTGGTTGAAGTTTCTTAAGCGGAGATTGTCAATCACATTGTTTTTATATAAATGCCTAACTAAAGCCTTGACAGCATTCACCGATAACAGCCAGCCATTTACACATTTAATACGCTTCGTGACATTCTTACCAGCCTTAGAAATAGCTTTAATGGAACGCAGAAAGTTTGAAAGCTTCTGAAGTGTTATCCAGTGAGGGCTACTAAAAACAGTGGGGTGAAAATTGGACGTCGCAAAGCTTTGCGATAAACAGATGACAAACCATTAAAAAATATCAAACAAACTGTCGAAATTTAAGAGGAACTCTGCGGTTTGAAGAGCTTGAACCGGTAGCTTGTTAAACCGAACTAAAGTTCGGATTCCTGCGGCAACAGTATGACTGCAAACCTGTGAAGCTAGTTTAACTTTCGTCTTCAGAAAACTAGTTGTGTTAATATGCTGTAGACTTAACTTCCTAGCTAAACGGTATTTTTGTTTACGATCTGGTTGGTTTCACGGGCGCGCCTATCACTCTTGCTCACTTGACAAAAGCCTCCGTTCTCAACGACCACTCTTTCTCTTCTCTTTCTCTTGGACTCACCTCTCCCGAACTCAACTCACTTTTCCACGTCGGTGGTTGAAATCGTACCAACAAGGTAATACGAAACAAAATAAGGGAAAACTGGTGCACGTTTACCCCAAGCCTAGCGCTTACTAGTGCACATGTACCGTGGTACATAACAGATCTATTTAAAAAAATCTACGTAAGTGACCCCACTTTGCTACCTTAATTTTGGCCGAACCGAATACCATGTAATTCTTAATGAGGTTGTTTCTGATACTTTTTAACAATTCGGGTGCGTCGAAAAGAAAAAAGACATTTTTAGAATTGTGTAAGAAAAAGGGCTTAAGAAAGGATAATCCCATGTTCCTAACAGCTTTCTGGTTGCTGGGACCCTGGTCACAAACTGTCGCTATAAGCTCACACTTTGCTTCAGCTAGCTTGTCTATACATTCTTTAACTAACTTAGCTAGAAGAGAAGCAGCACAGCTTCCGTTTACAAAAAAGTATCCAACGGGTAGTTTCCAGTGTCCATCAATTGACTTGATCATAAAAACAAAAACGGAGTTCGCTACTTTAGCATCATTTCCTGTCTGACAATATTCGTAACCTATAACTGAATCAGAGCCTATCTCGTAATCAAGAGATGTCTTTAATGACATCTCATCAAAGGACAAAACAGACATGCGTTCAGAACGGGTAAAAGAATTCATTTTAACCTTTAAAAGCTTAAAAATAATTTCGTTAAAACCTGGCCTTATCTTAACTCGAGACATACTTTCTTAACAGTGAAGTTAAGGGAAAAAAACAAACATGTTACTCCACTGGTTATAAGCTCTTCGACTAATACCTAGGCTAGACGGGACGATTTAATGATAATCAACTCCGACTACCTGAGTTAAACATGTTTATGTGAGTCGTCTAGAAACAACAACATTAACGCTAATGATAATCAACTGTTAATGAAGGTTCTGATTTAATGAAGTTGGCACAAGTTCATTAACTATGACCAACATTAGCTAATGCCTAATTAAAGCCCCGTCTAGACAACTTACCTGATTAAGTTAGGACTAGGATGACAAAATAGCATTTCTTAGCTTCATAAAACGTTTTTCTCATATAAATATAAAAAAGAACCAATACGAATAAAAACCGGAATCAGTCTCTTTTCTATTGTAGGCCTTAACTGATCGCTAATGCACGCAAATAATGTTGTGAAAAAAAATAATCGGCCATACGTAAAAACGTCATTTTTTGTCGTTCGAATGGACTTTCTGTCGATAATGTGTTTAATTATGTGAAGGTTAACACTAATAAAGCATTGGAAAGATTCGAGCTTGGTAAAACACATTTCTTCGTTTCGGAAAAGTCTACTTTCCGAAAACGAACAACACAGATCTGAAAGAAAGGATCCCCTTTCACTTCCATATTTTTTCTCCTTAAAATATAGTAAAAGTGCTACTCGGACTCGGATACAAGGGATCCCTCTCGACACTTATTGCCTGCATATGAAAGCGTCGAAAGTACTACATATAGCATGGTGTTTAGCCTATAGCTCACAGTAGTCGAGCACCATGGCTTCTCAAGATTCTTTAAAAGAAAGAAAACGCTCATCCAATTGGGTTGATTCTGAGTTGTCAGCTTTGTTAAACATTTGGCAAGAGAGTTACGAGGGTCTGCGCCGTGCAAAACGCAATAAGCCTATTTTTGAGTCCATGAGACGGTCTTTGGAAGGTGTTGGTGTCGTCCGTACGGTGGATGAGATATCAGTGAAGTTGAACAATCTGACACAAACGTACAGGTAATCGTATTTTCTTCCATTGTGAACGAACCGTGCACTAATTTGAACTTTCTTTTGTCATTCGCCAGAAAGAACAAAGTAAAATGTACCTCTACAGGTTCTTCTCCAAGCTCATGGAAGTGGTACGATGCCGTTAACAGCATTATTGGCCGAAGTCCAAGTAACGACGTTTCAAGGGTAGAGGACTCGATTGTTCATGGTCCGGAAGAGTCTACCACACAGTCCTCACAGTCTACCCTGCCTAGTTTGCAAGTATCCGTTTCCGATTCGGATATAGAAATTGATGTTGAAGAGAGCGTCTTAGTCCGCAGAGATGAGGAACACGAACGACTATTGGAGTCTGCCATTGGTGGGTGTCGACGCCGTGACAGAGGTAAAGCTGTGGAGCCTGGACCTTCTAGAACCTCAATCCAAAGAAGAAAGCAACGTGCTTCGACCCAGACCTCTGTTGCCAGGTGCCTTTCTTCCGCTGAGAAGCTAATTGAAAACAGCGATAAAACAGCTTCTGATAAGTTGACCAGGCAATTCTAAGCTTAGTTCAGAATATTGAAAAAAAAATGGAAGATTTGGCTTTGAAACGTAAAATTGTAGCGTCTATAGACAATACTCGCCCTGACCACGTTTATTCCTCTCTCCCTTTTCCTTCAAGTTATTCTGTTATTGGTTCTCAATTGCAAAGTATGCCATATCCCTTTCCTTACAATTTACGGCAAAGTGATTCAAATGTAGTACCACCACCACCATCCCCAGGTTCTTAAGGGTTTCTTGGTTCTTCTTGGATTTTATAGGTGAATTGGGTTGTCATTAAAAAATTCCACCATTGCGGAACGAACTTGCTCTGCTCTTATTGTTGCTTCGTTACGAAAGGTATTGGGCCTTGTTTGCTCGCTAAACTCAGCATCGCAATCTTCTGCGGGCACGCCAAATTTTTCGCACATATTGTGAAGGATACAACAATCTTTGGTAATGAGGTTAATTTTACTAATAGGAAACTCCATTCGTTTATAAGTAATTCGCCAGCGCATCTTTAGTCTTCCAAAAGCATTTTCAATTACCCGTCGAGCGCGAGACAACCGAAAATTAAAATGTTTTTGCTCCTCGGATAACCTGGTTGTATCAGGATATGGCTTCATTAGCGTTGGCAACAGTTGGAAAGCTCCGTCTCCTAAAATGTGAGTTGGTACTCGTACATCGCTAACATGCATGGAAGAATTCAAACGCTCAAGGGCCAACACCTTCTCGTAGAAACGTGAATTTTTGAAAATGTAGCTGTCGTTGTTCCGCCCTGGAGACCCAACGTTTATATAGGAAAACCTATATTTCGCGTCGCACATTGGAATAGAATTACGCTATAGAAGCCTTTATAATTGTAGTAATCAACAGCTTCTTCCTTAGGAGGACAAATCGGGATATGGCAGCCATCGATTGCACCAATTGCAGGTGGGTAATTCCACATCGCTGAGAAATCATTGGCTAAAATGTCATATTCCCTTTCGCTCTCGGGTAATTTGATAAATTCGGGCATGAACACGTCGACGACAGCGTGACAAAATTCGTAAAGTATGTAGGGTAAAGTACTTCTTCCAATTCCGAAAATATGTCCGACAACGCGTAATTCTGCTGCTGATGCAAGCGAAAAAACAGCAACAGCTACTCTCTTTATAACCGGAATAGGTCTTCTCATAATCGTTGGTTTTTTTTCAGTACAGGGCGTAGCCGGTCGCAAAGGTACGTAAATAAGGCTCTTGAGGTACGGAAATTTTGTCGGAATGTAACTTCTGACATTGTTGGCACAATCTTGAGCCACCACTCTCCAGAAGAAACGAGCGATTGTGGCCTAGGTACTAGGAAAGATGGTTATAACAAACTATTTTTCTGAATGTACTACTTATCTCTTTACCTTTACAAATCAGGAGACTGCTTATTAATGAAAGTATAGCTTTTAATTGCTTGTCTCTCCTATTTCTCGCTAATCTTTTGCGCAAGATAAGCAGCTGGACTAGAATTAAAGTTTCTCCAAGAAAACTTGGAAAAACAACTTCACTTAAAGGTGTAAGCGGAAACACGTCCATCGTTTACCGTTCAAAATACTTTCTGATAGGAAAGCGACATGAAAAATACTTTTTGACAGAAAAGTGTTTATGTGAAGGTAAAATATGTGAAGGTGTAGCCTTAAGCATAGGATTACACTCAATGAAAGTGACCTTTCAGTTTGTCGTCTGGACACTCAACACATTCCCCGTTCTGGGACGACTTGATCAACATTAAAAGTTAATGATAATTAGCGTCCCGTCTAGCCTAGGTATAACTAAATAAAAGTCAATTGCGTCTGCTACCTCCGTTACTAAATAGCGGCGCCTCCTACAACCGTTTAATGCGTTACGAACAGTACACGCAACGAGATTACAAGCTGGTGCAGTCAAATAAGTTGACAAAAAAGCAAGGATAGTAACAATGGATGAAGGGGCAGAGATCTTCTGTTCTAATTCTACATTTTTCTCCACCTCGTTTGCTAACTTGGTTTTAGGGGCTCTGAATTTCCTTTGCTCGTATTTTAATTGTGCTTAAATAATCTTGAAGCAGAACGGGTTTTCTTTAACTGTACTCTTAACATTGATACTAATTTTTCGGCATGCGCAAGTTTTTTGGAAACAGCAGCACAATCGGCACGCAAACAAGATGCCTGGGGTAAGGTTGGGATTTTGGAAGTAGAAAAGTTACCACATTCAAATTCACTATTCAATTCCAAACCATCTAAAGAGGCATGAAAACCGTCAAGATCAATAGTATCGGGGTGAATGTCCCGAAAACTAATAATTTCTGATGAAGCTGGGGAAGCAGGCATTTCTTTAGAGGGTATCTTTTGCGCATAGTTGTGATCACTAGAAATGGATGTAAAATCACCACAGGGTTCGCAAACAGGAATAAATGGATGTTGCGAGCAAAGAGATGGCGTACAACTACGAAAATGATCTGAGCAGATTCGTAAATGCTTTTTTTGGAAAAACTGCGCACTCTTTAGAAAGAGCCTCTAACCATAATTCCGAACAACTATCCTTCGGAATACAAAAAAAACTCCATCCTGCTACTTTTCTATAGGATGCGTTCTTGCAAGAAGGAACACAACAAATTACTCTAGGCATGTTTAAGTAAACTAGCTTAACCACTATTGGACACTAAATCTCGCTTTGCTAAACACTCACTTATATTACACTTATGTTACACTTATATTACACTGCTGGATTAATGTACATTTTTGAATGACTTAATGAAAATTGTTTACTGTACTTCGTCTTGAAAAAGACAAACTACATAGTCGTGTTAAGAAAACGGTGAAAATTTTCTTTAAAATTAATTGAAAGTGAGCTATGTGAAATTTGTAACAAACTCCATGGAAGCGCAATAACAATTGGTAGGAGTTGGTGGGACGACGCTATTTATATGACATTCAAAAACACGGAAGTAGGAAGTACTTGCATTTCTTTAGGGGTTAGCAAGCAATGTGAACTTGAAAGGGATTAGTGTAAGACTTATTACCCAAAAATAGCATAGGCATTTTTCCAAAAACACTTTCAAATGCGCGCGTTACCAGTAGGACCCTACGTCAGCCCCAAACTCCCTAGAGTGCCCGAGAGAAAGTTCACCGGTCTCCCGTTTTGTGAATGTTTAGTTCTCTTCTCGAACCCTTTTTCTAGTAGATTAGGAATGCCTACATGGGGGTACATGGGCACAGTCTGGGAATCCATCCCCCATATAAGCCTTCGTACCCTCACATCCTCTTGGGACCGAGAGATTTGTCAGAAAACCTTAACATTGGAAGGATACCCCTGTTAGCATACTGTGTAAACCTCTATACTGTGGAATTTATGTTCCATTCTTGAGCTAGCCAACAAGATTAAATCGTCCACATAGGCGATACAATTCACTTTTAGGTCATCGGAGATATGGTAGCCATTATTTTCAGGTAATTTGCTGACAATGCTGTCGATAACAAGGCTAAGAAGGAAGGGAGAGAGTGGATGGCCTTGCTTAATACCTCGGTTAATACGAATGGTCTGGGGGAGGATTACCCCCGTAAGTAAGGTTAGTTGAGCAATCTTGATAGGACTTTTTTTCTACCCAACCCTAAGGAAGCATAACCGGGATAAGAACTGTTCAGTTGCTGTTGCCTAGTTATACGATCCCTTGGTCAGAATAAATGCCTTCTGTCTCTGGTGAATGGGAACTGCATACATCAAACGAGCTGATAAAATCTTATTAAGATGGCGCACAACAACGGAAGAGATCGTGATTGGTTTAAGGTCACCAGAAGATGAGGGTTTATCGATTTGTGGGATAAGAACCGTTCTGTGGATTTTAAACACAGGAGGAAAATCCTTCACGAAAGCAAGTAGATTTAAAATCTTATTAAGGACTCCTTAATAAGATTTTAAATGTACTTGCTTTCGTGAACCATTGTGAACCATGCCTCCTTAATAAGGAGGCATGGTCACGATGGAGGACAATGCAGGAGCAATAAAAAGCAATGCGAATTGGCGTCGTGGAAGAATCTTTGATAACGGGGTGATGGGGGATATAATGAGCTTTGTCTGTAACACAGAGATTCTCGTTAATACGCTCGATGAAACCCTTGCCTTCATATTCTGAGATAATTTGACCGTAACGTTGAAGAAGTTCTGGAGTTTTCCGCAAACGTCTTAGAAGGGATTCGAGTCGAGCTTCAGCAATGTAAAGATTAGTCGGAAGAGATGGATGATTTGAACGCCAGGGAAGTTTTGCTTCATATTTCCAATCTCGGTAATTGATTGAGGTGGTCTGGTACTCATCTAGTGCAGATTTGGGAGAGGTGTCAGACAAACCGGAGCTGTCCAATTTCCAGAGCGATTCCAGGTCGAAGAGTATGTTTGAGTGACTGCTGGTACAGGAAATGTTTAGCACGTAACTACTTGTAGGAACATTGGAAGATGATACAGGATCGGAAAGAAGGTATCCCAATTTAGAATTCACAGCTGTAGGGCCAGTTCCTCGGATAACTTCATCGCCAACGAAGGACCAAAAGTAATCCGCGCCGATGAGAATACCGATGCGAAGCAAGGATGATTCAAGGTTTGGGTGAGCCAAGTGTAGAGTTTGCAAGTGAGTAAAGGATTTCAAAGGGGCATCAAAGACAAATCGAAGAGGAGTAGAGATAGAAGGTACTAGAAGGGTTTTGATTGGGATATCTTCGCCATGGAGGGTGAAGATTTTCAAGGCAGAGGGAGAGTGGAGGTATGAGTTGTTTGGGCACCGAAGGGGTTAATGTTGGTTGTGAGACTCGCAGAAGTCTTTAATCCTAGCTCTTTCGCTAACTGAAGTGTAGCAAAGGAACTTTGTGATCCTTCGTCGAAGAGGATGTTCGCTCGAAAGGATTTGTTCTTGTGGACGATTCTTGCTTGCGCCATCTTCAGAAGTACGGTTGTAGATTCGGCAACATTAGCAACGAATACAGCAGTTGAGTCAGGGGCTTTAGGAGCAGCAGAACCGGAAGTAGTGCTTTTCTCGAGATGAAGGCTCGTATGATGCCTTTTTCCACAGCGGTGGCACGAAAACATTCGGATACTTTGGAGTGACCATTTGACGCTAAGCAGTTGAAACAAAGGTGCTTTTCTTTGGCTATTTTCAAACGAATATCAGCAGTTGGGTATTTAGAACAAGAACTCGGAAGGTGAGAACCGGTACAGAAAGTACCTTCTTTTCCCTGGTCCCGACGGAGAGTACTGCGGCGGATGATTTAGTATTACTCGAAGATTTGTGAGGTTTCTTAACAACATTCGGGGAAATAGAGTTAGATCCGGTTTCTAGCAAAACAATTTCATGCTTTAAGTGGTAGCGGAATTGTTCAAGGTTCCATTCATTGGATCCAAAGGACCGAGCGATATTGTTCAGTGTCAAAGTCGGAAGCTTTTCTTCAAGGGTACATACGAGGAATTCGCCAAATTTTTCTGCTTTCATCCCTAGTGTTTCGAGAGCGCGGAGCGTAATTTCGATACTTTGGAGGAAAGTACAAAGGCTAGATACGGAATTATCAGGTTTCTTCATGGACGGGATTGATCGGATGTGAGCTTTCATGATTTTATGCGGTTTTTCATAACATTCTTTAAGGAGTTCGATCGCTTTAGTGTAGTTTCCGGAGGTAGGAGTGAGGCCTTCAATGACTTTTAGCGAAGCTCCTTTAAGTTGACCAATCAAGTAATTGAATTTGCACACGGGAGGTATGTTCGAATCGGCGTACACTTCGGCGGTGAACGAGTCCCAGAACGCAAACCACTGCAGGATATCATCCTCGAACGTTGGAAGGTTGATCTTTGGTAATGCAGCATAACCGTGAGATCGAGAAGGTGTAGGGCTTGAAGAACGAGAAGAGGTAAATGAATTCGTGGGAGATTTTTTTCTTCCCTTAGCTTTTAGTTGCCGTTTAAAGGTACTAAAGGAGTCGAACTGAGTCTTCAGGGCGTCTTCGAGGTCACAAAGTGGAATATTGTCTTCGATTTCTTGATAAAGGAGTTTCAAGTCTTGAAGGAATTCTTCGAGGGAGCTTAGGAGATCAGCAATGGCTTCTTGCTTCTCAGGGGCGTCTTCTTGCTCAAGGTTACTAATTGTTTCGAAGGTATTAACGATGCGTTGAGAGAGTAGAGAGGATTTGATCTTCACTCGATCAATGGACTTTTCTCTGCGGCTCATCCTGGTCACGGCATCAAATGCGGAGAATTGTGGAGAATAAGATGGTCCCTGCGTTGTGATTAGGGGCTATTTCTGAGGAATAGGATGGATGAGAGCACTTTTTAAGAGGAGTTTGGTAGACTTGTTGAGTGCTATCAGAATACTTTCTTGAAGACTACCCATTTACAAGGGATATGACTTTATATACACAAGTGAAAGGATACCGGATAGAAGAGTAAATTAACATTCAAGGAGAAATTAACTAAAATAAGTGGAATTAGCATATTTAAAGTGAAGGGTAGGACCAAAGGGAAAGGTCAGAAAAGAAGGAGAAGACTTTACAATATATACGAAGGAATCTTACACACTTTAAAATCTCTCCTCAAACACTTTGTCTCCAAATATTGGAGCTTCACCGCCTCAGTAATGGAAGGAATCAAAGCACTCAGTTTCTCTTCATCATTGACATAGACTCGAAGTCGATCAACTGCTCCGCACGCTGACTATCGATGGTTTTTTAATCCTTTCTGCAATATGGTTGCTCTGCTGCGACGAGGGCTATATGTTTGTTCATAACAGCTTAAGAGTCATATGTCATGGCATTATATTGTAGCGTTTCTTATGATTGACGCTAACGGATTTCACAAAAAAGGAGGAAAACTGGCCTGGGAAGAAGGTGTACACAGTTTTAATTTAATTTAGATAGGGTAGTTTATTTAAAGTGGGGATTTAGCTCCGGGATTTCTACAACAATCACAACGGCAACTTCGTCTTTCACACTCGCGCGCTTCTCCTCTCGCTCTCTCTCTGACTGCCACTCTTGGCCTTTCACAGGTGTTCTCCTTGCCATTCGCACGCCATCTGCCGCTACACCCGGCCTTCCTGACCACCACCACTCGTCCTCGAGTGGTTTGTTTGCATGTTTCTTCATTAAATAATTTTGCATACACAGGTAATTCAAATAATCACAGGCAATTTAGGAACTGGCAGATAAATAAAGCGCGTACAAAATCACGAAAAGGCAGGTAAATAAAGCACGTACAAAATCATAAGTATTCTCTAAAGGTTGGTAACATAATCAGTCAGTTTATCAGGAGGTCTAACAATTCGCCGTGGATAGCGACTCTTCGGAACTTCGTTTTCCATCATGCCTTCCAGGACTGTCAAAGGCTCTTCTTCTAACTTGTTCGCCGGCTCACCCTCTGAGCTCTCGCAATCTCTGTCATCGGCATCATCTTTCGGGCTTTCACTGTCACCGCTGTAATACCCTTCTCGGTAAGGTTTTAGTTGGGAAATGTGTGGCGGAAACACACGCCAGCGTTTCTTGGTATGCAAGCCGGAGGGGTCCACAACGCGATAGGTAATCTCTGTTAGTTGCCTGGCGATACGAAATGGACCGATGTATTTCGACATGAATTTTGAAGATTTCCCCGCGATCCGAATCTGTCGTCGCACCAAAACTAAATCGCCAATCTGGTAGTTTTGTGGCCTACATCGTCGCTTATCGTAATTTCGTTTTTGTCGTAACTTGCGCCGAACCGATTGTTTCTTATTATGCCATCTAGTGTGTTTCAGACGATCTATAAAGTCTTCGTACGACTCCGGAGCTTCCACGGGCCAGGGATACTCAACGTCTTCGGGCAAATTTGGCAACCGACCGTACACTACATTCAAATGGGCTATATCCCGTACTCTCCTGGCGTGCCGTGTTAATCGCGAATACTGCTTGCTGGAGTACTAAGTCCCACGTAATTTGCGTTCCATCTACATATGCGGCCAAAACTTCTTTTAAGGTACGATTCATTCGCTCACACAACCCGTTCGTTTGAGGATGGCATGCTGCAGCCATTGAATTGTTAATCCCCAACTGCTCTAAAGCATCTTCAAGTACTCGAGCCGTGAATCCTGTCCCACGGTCGCTGATTAACTTCATTGGAATTGAGTGTCGCCAGATAATGTGGTTCGCCAGGAATTCTTTTACAACGAGGTGTCCAAGAAAATGAATCTGCGCCATGGCAAAGTGACATTTCTTCTTCTTGAGGGTCAAACCAGACTCTCAGATGGCGTTTAACACTGCTCGCAGAAGTTTTTGGTGCTCTTCAAAGCTGCGTCCAAGTACCATAATGTCATCCAAATATACGAGGCAGTGCTCGCACTTAAGCCCTGCTAACACGCGATCCATCAAACGTTGAATGGTAGCCTGTGCGTTCGACAATCCAAACGGCATCTTTTTGAATTCAAACAGCCCATCTGGAGTGCTAAAGGCTGGCTGTCTTTTCACGACAAGACGATTCGATTGGAACCTGCCAATATCCACTGGCTAAATCTAAGGAGGTGAAAAACGTTGTTCCTCCAAGACGATCCAGCACGTCTTCGGTACGGGAAAGCGGATATACGTCGCGCTTAGTGATGGAATTGAGTCGACGGTAGTCAACACAGAAGCGTATTTCGCCCGTCTTCTTCCGGACCAGTACTACCGGGGACGCCCAGGACTAGCGGATGGGATGATGACGTCATTGGCCAGCATTTCTTCTACTTGCTCGGTGATAATTCGGCGCTAACCAGGGGACACTCGTCGTGGCGGTTGGTAAATAGGTTTACTGTCCCCAACATAAATGGTATGGGAGACAATGTTGTACCCGTAAGAGGCTTATTGGGACCATCGGAGCAGTCTTGGTACTCTCCCAGTAGAGTACTCAATCTTCACGCTCAGGATTGGACAAATCTTCCCCCATATTCCATTCTGTAGTGGACGCTTGATGCTCAGGTGTCGCTTTAGAAAGGGAACAACATAACCGGCTTCCGTTTGTCTCCAAAGGGTCACTTACGGCGTCTACGTATTGGGCGTTGACTAAACGCCGTTTTGGAGTACGGCGAAGCGTACGTTGACCAATGTTAATTATGGGGATCATCACGCTGTTTTCGTCAACACTTAGCAATGACGCTGGACTAATCCATTCTTTACCAGGCTTTCCACACAAAGTCGTCGGTGTACTGATAGTATCTGGGGCTATTCCTGGTACCTTTGATTCGACAAACACGAGTGTACCGGGGGCAATGTTGACAACCTCCGCGACGGTTGGTGTGCCATTGGTGTTGGGTTCTTCTCGGTCGGTTATGTCGATCTCGCTCATCTGCCATGCCACAGTTTCCCAATCGTCCGACTCCCTTCCCCTGACATCCACTGCTCCACCAGGCCCCAGTGCCGTCATCTCTGGACGGTGCCCGTCATCACCATTCAGTTTGGCCTCTGCTTGGCCAAATCCCCCACCGTGACCTTCATCCCACCGTTACCATCGGGACACAGAGAAACTTTGCTTTTGGCGATCCAGTCCATACCTAAAATTAACTGAAAAGGAGATGACTCCACCACTGGTACGCTGTCCAATTGTACTTCTGTGTTTTGAAACTTAACCCTAAGCGGCACCATCCCCAAGGGACGCACCAGACTTCCATCTACGCTACATAGGTTTACTCCATTGGTAGGTATCATGTCGTTTGCCAGAGATCTCGCCGCGTCCGTTCGAATGACGCTGACACACGCTCCAGTGTCTACGAGTGCGTCATATCCACCAATAGGATGAACAATCACCTGGACCAAGGGAAACAGTCCTTTCATCGTCGTCAAGCTTACTATTGGGTTTGCCGGACCTGGTCACGTGAAACTTCATCGATGGTCCTTGCTGACTGGGGAGGGTGTAAGGGTGGTGTTCCAGAGACCCCTTTCTCCCTTACTATTTTTAATCTACGTCAATGGTTGTTTCAGCACTATCAAACGCAAGAAAATTGACCTCGAGGGCTATGCGGATGATACTATCCTAACCATCTCCAGCAAATCTAGCGAACAAAATGTTAAGCTTTTATTCCGGAATATCAACGCGCTCAAAAAGTGGGGTATACGCCTGAACCTTAAATTTGCCAAAGAAAAAAATGAATTAACTCATTTTCACCGTAAAGATTCAGCAGAGGATGCTCCTCTGACTTGGGGACAAACTACCATCTAACCAAAAAAATCGGTTCGCTATCTGGGACTTTATTTTGATAAAAAGTTACGGTGGAACGAGCATGTATCCTACTTATTTAAACAATGCAGCTTTTCACTTCTAAGGTTAAACAAAATCAGCAACTGGAGCAAATCTGTAACAAGTAAACAATTGAAAACGGTCTTCCAAGCTACAATTATCGCCAAAATGCTGTATGGCTACCCAGCATGGTCCAATGTTTCCAAATCTCAGCTTCAACCACTTTGTCAACTTCTGAGGAAAGGCCTTTTAATAATCACGGGAGCTTTAAAAACCACCCCAACTGCCTCCTTAGAAGTGGAGACCGGTATTCCACCTATTGAACTTATTCTTTTGAAAAGTCACTTAAATTTCTACGCCACTAGAAATTGGATGATTTGGGCTGCTAAATCGATTACCTGAAAGAAAATAAGTTATACACCTTGTGCTGAAAGAGCTCGTCAGATAATAACCAAAATATGGCCAACGTCTCCCAAATCCCTGAAAGAATCTAAAGACCTCATATCTAAATTCATCCTTAACGCCTGGTGCGAGAAATGGGTAAAATGTCATTTTGCAATTAAGGACCTCAACGCTTTTCCCGATAAGAAACCTATAATTGACAACAATATTCCAAGGAGCATCTTAGCTCTGGTGATCAGAATTAGATCTACGCATTTTCCGTGTAAAACGTATTTTAAGAACATAAAAAAGTTGACAATGACATCGGTATCTGCCAATCCCAGTCCAGACAAAATGTCCCCCACCTTCTCTTACTTTGTACCAAACTAAATCACGAACGCGCCAAATTCCTTCGACAACTGTCTGTGTTAAAAGTGCATTTTAATCCGCGTATTCTCTTGTCTGATCCCAGAACCTTTTATGCCCTGTCAAAATTTGCACATGAAATGGAGAAGATAGTTAAGTTATGAAAGCACTTATCAATCTCCCTTTGTAACCCAATCCAAATTATCTTTACCCTTTGTATCCCATTACCCCCCCCCCCCCCCTATTTTAGAAGAGGTTACTACTCTTCATTCGTTCGTGCTCAGTTAAATTGTAAACGTAAACATTCACTGTGATGGTAAAATAGGGAACCATCAACACTTGCCGTGGTGGATAGGAAAGAATTGGGAGTACAAAACAAAATCAAGCAACAAATGGCGCAACTTTTTTTTTGGTCCGAACTGAATCCGCATATTGAACTCCAAACAAAACGAAGGGATTTGTGATCTCAGCACAGGGCAGCCACAACAAAAGAAGGAGACTAGGGAAATCCCATGATGCCAAACCATGAGCAACAACAACCTTTCGTATAGCAACCACCACTGTCAAACGGAGACGGTCCACGCCTCCGCCCTGCGAACGTGTTATGATATAGGTCCGTCAAGACAACGAGAAAGCCTTCACACCGTTGCATTTAGTGCCGCCATCCACCTTAGCACTCTTGGCTGCGGTAAGTGCAGTTCTCCTAATGTAAACATCGCTTGCCGGAACTTCGAGATTGGAATAATTACTGATCCTGCTCGAAACTGTTAAAAAATAAAAACAGGAACAATTGGGAGCTAGTTTTTCCACATCGGTTCTTTAGGTTTAGATCCTTGGGAAATTAATAGTTGGGCGAGAGCTATTCTTTCTCTTTTAGTACTGTAGCGTGATATGCTTATTTTATTTGACATATTTTTTGTTTGGTTTTCTTTATAGATCGAGAGCAAGTTCAAGATATCAGCACAGTCTATTCATTCGCTCTACAAGAAAAATCGCAAAGGGTAAGCAGTAATGAAAAGGATAGTCATGTACTTATTACTTGATTGATTTTATATCTTTTTTTGTTTGGAATTCACAGGATAATGGCCAAAATTGACGATGATATGCTCAAACATTATTGCAACGAAGATGTTTTCCAAATTGAAATTAGCACATCCCCTGAAGAAGGCTTGTACGATGTGACCCTGGTTGAACTCTTTGAAGTGTCGTGAATTAAAGAACATGGTATTGGTAGGCCACTTTGAATCTCGGTTATGCAAAAAACGTTACGCTCAACCTATATCACTTCTCTGATTATCTGCTCTTCAACCATTCCGGACAAGTGCAGGCGACTTCGAAAAAAATTACCCAGTGCCTTCCGTGATACTCCTGAAGCCACAAAACACTTGCAAAAAATTTACAGAGTCTTCTAGTTCTCTGTGTTCTATAACGGACGGCGGTGCCTTATCCCTTGAATTGCTCGTATCTGGTCTAACATAATACCTAAAACGATAAAAAAAAAATAAAAAAAACGTCACTCCCTATGATGTTGCCGTGGTGGATAGGAAAGAATTGGGAGTATAAAACAAAGTCAAGCAACAAATGGCGCAACTTTTTTTTGGGTCCGAACTGAATCCGCATATTGAACCCAAGACAAAACGAAGGGATTTGTGATCTCAGCACAGGGCAGCCACAACAAGAGAAGGAGACTGGGGTAATCCCATTGTTAATAACGGAATGTTCCTGTATTTAGTGTACAAAACCTGTAACACTCGTACACTTTTGATGTTCCTGTATTTAGTGTACATTACCTGTAACACTCGTACACTTTTGATTGGAATAATAATGGATCTAAATATCACTTGTTTAACTACGGCTCTGCTACCTTTCAACTCTCCCTCTTGCTTGCTCTCTCTCTACTCTCTGTACTCCACTACCTTTCTTTCCCTGCTTTCTCCCCCCTGACCTAGCCAGCTCTCACGTAGGTCAGATGCCAACAGGTAACCCCCTGGCATAACTTAACGTTCTCCTCCACTAGGGGGGACACTCATAAGTGACCATAACATCTACAAGCAAAACACAAAACAAAGCAAATTTCAAACACGAATCAGTCTTCGGAACCGCCTGTTAGGGCGTATTCGTCTGCCACGCGTGCTGATATATTCCCGCTCCAAAAATCTCCTTTCTTCGTCCTCCGCTTCCCCCACCTCAGCCGGGACTGCTACCTCCGAAACCCGCTCCAAGGCTCCTTCTACTTGCGCTTCTGGCTCTAATTCCTCCAGTTCTTCTGCTTCTGTTTCGTCTTCCTCCGTTTCGTCTTCTTCTGCTGGAACCACCGTCCCCACATCTGGCATAGGCTCCTCCACGTTGAACCGCTCGTCCTAGCCTGTCTCAACCCGTACTGTCTCATCACTTCTATCCTGTCCGGCTCCTTCCTTTAACACGAGCTTCTGAGTAACTCCACCTCGTATCCCTGGCGTACTTCGATAAATGACTCCATTCTGAACCGAATACTTCTCGACTTCACCCACGTAAAACGCCAACTCCTCCGAACACGGTACAAGAGTCTCCATCGCCTCTCGGTCCTGGGCTCCCAAATAACGCACGAACCATTGGAACTCTTTGGATTCTTGCGTCGCGACCTGGATGTCTCCTGGAAATGTCACCACATTCCTGCATTTTCTTGAAAGGGCATCGGCGTGTTGAATCTCCACACCCGGTCTATGTTGAATGGTAAAACTGTATTGCCCCAGCCATGCCACCCATCGGGCTAACCGCGGAGAACGCCCTCCCAATGTCTTCCAATATTTCAAGGCCTAGTGATCCGTCACCACATCGAACGGTCTCCCCAACAAATACTGCCTATACTTTTCCACTCCACTCAACAGCGCTAACAACTCCTGCTCCGTCGTAGTATAGTTGCGCTCAGCCGGCTTCCACAAACCCGAGGCGTATGAAACTGCATACTCTTGTCCATCGTCGTCTCGCTGCGTCAACACCGCTCCCCAGCCCCCCACCGATCCCTAACACATTTAGTGCATGTACAGGGACACTGGTTTCGAATCCACAACCAGCTGTTATTTCATTCGCACCTCCCAGCGTACCTTCGGCTTCTACTAGCTACCAGATCGCTCCACCATTGGCAACAGTAAACGAAGCGTGGATATATTCTCCTGACGCCCCCCTTACTGCGTCACCTTATGGGCGGAGTGCTGCCCAAATCCATAGGGTCCAAATGAAGTAGTATAGGTACCACCATTACTGCCGCCTCCATTACTGCCGCACCAATAGGAAGCCTCCATTTCCCCCAAGCCCCGCCCCTTTTACGGCTGCACCAATAGGATGCCTCCATTTCTCCCCTAGTCCCCTGCCCTGACGCCTGCGCAGTATGGTTTGACAACACCTAGTTTCTATCGTTTCCGCCACTTTCACGTTGGCGCTGTCCTCACAATTGAGCAGCTCTCGTGTCGACAACAGTGTCCTCCGCCAACAAACTTAATTACCATTAAAGTTAAAGACACTTTTTCGGACTCGACATTAAAGTTAATGACACTTTTTCAGGATTACCATTAAAGTTAAAGACACTTTTTCAGAATCAACATTAAAGTTAAGGACACTTTTTCGAGAATAGACATTAAAGTTAAAGACACTTTTCAAGATTCATCATTAAAGTTAAAGACACTTTTTCGGACACGACATTAAAGTTAAAGACACTTTTTCAGGATTACCATTAAAGTTAAAGACACTTTTTCAGATTCGACATTAAAGTTAATGACACTTTTTCGGAGATAGACATTTAAGTTAAAGACACTTTTTGTAAGTTTAACCTTTGAAATGTATTTTCTTTCAACAAATACAATTACAAATTCATTCAAAATAATGGCTGGTGGTTTCACTACACTGTAAGATTTTTTGGAGAGTGTGCCATCATGCTCATCAGGCTATCAACTGTTGCACACACACTGATAACACCAACTCACCCACTCTTGCGTTTGCACAGCCCCTCTGGCTAGGGTGCTTGTCAGCTCACACTCATGTGTTTGACACCCCCCTCAAGCTGCTGTGTTGGTCAATCCCCACTCTTCCATAGGCATGATTCCTCAGATGGGCGCGCTTGACAACCCCCACTCTGACATCTGTGCAACCCTTAGGCTGAACGGTTTCAAAATCCCCAATTCTCACAACCGCACACACACACTCATTCCAACCAGTGTTTGACAAACTCAAGGCTATCACCAGCACGTCTCCTGTTTATGAAACCAGTGGAACCAACACAGATCAACACGGTGGTTCAATAAACTCTGCTAGAGCATAAGAATGGCTGAAGACTTGGCTGTAGTCTATTTGAGATTAGTCGACAACATAAATGTCTCTAATAACATAGAGATACACCATCTGTATTGTTTGACATTGTCAGAAATACACTATTTGTATTGAAATTTGTTTGTATTATTCATCATCATCATACAAAGCTCGACAGGTTTGGTCAGTACACACAATTCGTAGGGGTTTCAATTGTAATCCATATCTTTGTTGAATTTGCTTTTCAACCCAGCGATCTTGTTGTAAAAGTCGAGTTTTACCGCTATTGCAACGAAAAGGAATTAGAATATTTTTCAAAGAATGATTTCGAGCTCGCTGTAAAGCCACATAAAGACACCATTGTCCACAAGCGCGCGATGTAGGATGTTGAAGGGTTAAAGGATGGTTTTGCCAGAGGTGCGAACCACACCATGTGGCAAAGTCCGGATGGTAGCTATGGATGCTTTGACCTAAACTATCGAAAAATTCAACGGGTTGCAGCGGGGTGACAATAGCCGGAACATAAATTAAAAGCCAATGAACACCTTCATGTTGATGAGGGTGAGTGTTGCAAATAACAAGTAAAGGTTTCCCAGAGTTGGACTTGAGACGAGTAAGATGGTCGCGAGGAATAACCCAAGTTTCAAAACCACGTTTTTGAATAACAGGGTCATGACGCAAGATATGATAAAGCTGGCTAGTATTCATAGCTAAATAAATCAAGACTTTTATCCCCTTCAAAGGTTTGGTGTGTATTGATGATTCAAAGGTTCACTGTCAACAAACATTTGAACCATGAAAACATAACTAATCAACTCATTCGACAAGAATTTGACGAGCACTATCAATTTGCAACAAAGAATCTGTTTCGCTAAAAACAATCATAGTTAAAGAATCGACTACTGCTTTAGAAAAGCGAACATCTATTTTCAAATTCCCCTCTTTCAACATTCCAAAACCTTCGGTGACGGGAATAATTTGAAAACCGTAAAGACGATAGTACTGTTGGTAAAGTTCACGTTCAAATGATAGTCCAACCTCTGAGTTCACTAGATTGTAACAATCTAAAAGCGAGTAATAACCCAACAGGTATTCATCAGAACCAACAGGAATACTTGGAAAAGGAACTTCTTCATTGTTGAGGGACACGCTTATGGTAGATACATTATGATGTTGAAACAGGTAAGGATTGCTGTGCCAATCACCCATGAAAGCTTTAGTAGGCAAGAAACCGATAACTATCCGTCGAGGAATGCGACGCAGGTAGGAATCTTCCACAGTTTTTTGCATGGTGCCAGCAGGTATGGTAAAAGAGCGAACGTCAGTTTTAAGAAAAGGATATTTGGCTACATTACCCCCCAACAACATTTTCTCCAATCCTAAGCGATATTCAGAATTGAGAGTATGAACTCGCAACACCATTTGAGCTTTTTCGATAACAACTTTGTAGGAATAAGTCTGTGTTGCAGGTAACGCATTGTGGCTAATCAAGAAACTATCAGCTTGTCGATGTAACCGTAAGACGCAGCTTACATCGGGCAGCAACAGTTTGGGACATTGGAATAAATCCACATTCAAGACGCCCATAAGTTCCACTAATTTAGATTTTTCTGTGAAAGTTTTACGCAAAAGAGACGAAGTACTGGTTTCTATAACGTCAGCATTTTCATCTTTGACGTAGAGAGCAGCAGTACCAATACTTCGGTGATATTCTTCACCATGGCGTAGCAAACAATTTAAAAAACTTTTGTAACCGTAATTTTGCCCTGAAGAAGTGACAAGCGTATCGTTGAGATACAGATCAACTTGACTAAAGAGCGAATGAAGCAGATTGTTGACTGGAAAAACAGAATCTGAATCTGTAATATTAACCCCGTCGCTGCGTACAATTTTAACTTGCGCGTAAAGCTGGGGACGTTCCAGATCCAAAAATTGGTTGGAGTGGGTGGAAAAATTAAATTCTATAGGAGCTACATTGTCTTTGGATGACGCGCGAGTTTGAACAATAAAATCTTTAGATTGACTAATACCAGCTTCAGTATGAGGAATACTCAACAAGTCTAGTTTGTCTGAAATGAAAGGTGTGCTACCCTCGCGGATGGTATCCATCTAACCGAATATATCGGCGGCTGTTTTTCGTTTAATTGAGCGCTTCTTGACACAAGGTTTTTTACGTTTGACTGCTGAAGATTTACGTTTACGTCCGCTACCTGTTTGATAAGGTGCCACAGCACCCGCTAATTTTCGACGAGGACGACGACGACGGCGACGAGGTGTTTTCACAACTGTGGTGCTAGACATACTGAGCTGTCGTTGAAGAGGAGTTTTGTTTAAGAATTGAATGAACCCTTGTCCAACTTGAGCTTTTGCATCGTTGGTGTTGCGTTGCAAAATTTCTTGACCCATTTGTTGTAAACTTTCCATACCTCGAGTTTTCATGGTGTCTGTCAATTTCTTACCCGATGAGACATCACGAGCCACGTTTCTAACTAGATGTCTGAGCGAGGGTGCTACTAATCCACGGAAAATTGGTATTATGTAGCGCGAGAAAAATCCATAACCACGTTGACGGTGGTTGCCTCGATAAAAAGTTTCACCTCCACCACCTCGCTGTTGTGGGTTTAACGCCTTCATATAACATTCAACCGATAAACATCCCTTAAAAGGCGCCATGAGAGCGAACTCGTCGTAGATGTAGTATAGCCGACACTGTCCCAGCTTGGAATAAAACAGGTAGACCAGTACCTGTCTTAATATAGATGTGAATTGTATCAATGTAACCTCGACTAAGGGGGATATAGTAATTGTGATTAAAACTGACTGAGACTAGGTCACCCTCTCTCATTTCGGTGGAAAGAGGGATGGTGCGTAAAAGAGGAGCGCTGGTATCCCCCACGAAACTCGATTGGATAATATCACAATAAACGTATAAATTGTGAGCACCACTTTTCAGATCTGGTGTTAGACTCGAATTACATTCCCCACGACCTTTGACCACCCGTAATTTGTCCTGATCCATGAACCCTAAGATAGCTTTAACCCGTGCCGGTAAAATAATTTCGCAAGCTTCCAAATCGGAACTCGGGGGTAGTTTCAAGCTCACTGTTTTCTTTTTGTCACGGTAAACAAATTCGACTCTCCGAGATTTATCCGATAGAGTCGGAAACATACGGTCAAGACCGCTGTTGAGATCGCTCACCAACCGATCTATAGAATCGTACACTTCCAAATTGTGTAAATTGATTTTAGTTAGCTCTTCCTTCGATGAAATTTCTACTACTTCTTTGGTTAAACCATCAGTCTGTTTTTTAGATTTGATTTCACTGTGTGCAATCATAAAATTCTCTTCTTCGCTTAAAGTATGCATACTGTTCACAAATAGAAATTCCACCAAAGCCACCTCATACTCATCTACAGGGACATGTATTGGTTCACACAATAGAGTTCGATAATTACTCATAGTATTATGAGGATAATGCGACATGGATGAGTTAGAAGGTAACGTGATATACTTTTCATTGTGGGTCATGGTGACTGTCGACTAGATCGCATGCGACCCGAATACAGATTGCTGGGAGGTTTTAAAGTCTTCCGTGTGCGGACAAAGTCTTGCCAGAAAGGTGTTAACTCTCGAGCGTTTACCCAAGTATTGAACTCGGTTGGCCAACCTTTCCATGTTATATAGTACTCGGTCTCACCCACCGAGTTGCGACGTTGTTTGAGCACTTTTTCGATGGGGTACAAAGCTTTAAAGTTAGGTGGCGCCACATGGGTTAATTCAATACCGTAAAATTGACCAATAATATCTTCATTTTGGAGATCAACTAAATTGTAAGTTACAGGTTGAGTAAGATTCACCGTTTCAATCTTGTATATCTCGTATGTGTTTTGAACAATATAGCCTTTATTAAAAAATGGTTTTGTATCGTTTTTAATCCGTACGTAATCACCCACACTGAAGGCGGGCTGACGAGTTTTAACAGCTGCACTGCGCATCTTATGAATATGTCGAGCTACCTCATCTTGGTTTTCCACGGTGACTTCCACAGGAGCCCGACCTATGGTTCGATGGTAACTCCGATTGTAGTTATCCACTAATTGTGGCAACACATCTATGAAACGTTCGGTATGATGTTGAGTCATGTAACGCGAGATTCGCTCTAGGAGGGTGCGATGGACTCGTTCCACAATCGGTGCTTTAGTTTCTTGAGTCCGAGTTAGATAAAATTTGACACCTACGTCTTTAAGATATTTTTGGAACGCGTGATTGAGAAATTCTGTACCCTGATCCGTGTTGAAATGTTTGGGTATTAATCTTGTGTTTGTAATATGTTGTTGTAAGGTTGCGAGTACAGTAGGTCCAGTCTTGTTGGGGATAGGATAGACCCAGAGATAACGACTATGAACATCAATAATAGTAAAAAGAAAGTTCATTCCATTATTCATTCGACTCCAGCGTTGTACATCGACCAAATCAGCCTGCCAAAGATCATGAAGCGTAGAAGTGATTACATATCGACGTGGAAAGCGACGAGGATTGTTCCGATGTAGAGTATAACTATTAAGATAGCTCAAAGCTTGACGGGCGGTGGCAAGGTTAATATTAGTGGCTTTCGGGTATTGCTGTTTGGCGTAACGCAACAAACGTTGTAAACCACCATAAGCACCCAAAGACGAAGGATCCGTATAGAGTTGATGCCAATCGTCTCGAGTAAGCCATGTCTTTTCTACCATTTCAAACTAAATTTTGCCACTGAGGACTTGATCCAGCTCGAGCGCGTTTATACGATCGGGTGACTCTAGGGCTGGGTGGAGTGATACCGCGCGAATGGAGCAGTTTCAAACGTTCAATCTCTTTTAGCCGTTTCTCTTTAACAATAAGCTGGGTGGGAAAATTAATATCAGCTAACGCGCGTGAAAAATCATCCATTCGAGGTAAAAAGCGACCCTTGTTGTGTGAAAAGAGATCTCTCATGTAATCTGACACATGGCTGTTTTCTATAGTTTCCCCATATAGTTTTAGAGTACTGTCAGGATTAACTGTAATTATGTGTGCATATTCAGGTTTTGTAAGATACTCGCTAGCTGTCAACGCTTTCTCACGATATTGGTCGTCCACTTTAACCATAAATTGGGTAACGCTGGGGGTCTCTTCAACACTTGACTGCAATGGACTGTCATACATGTCGGGTTTAGAAATGTTATTAATTGGTGTTTGAAAAGGTTGTGGTGAAAAGCTGCGAGTGGCGTTTACACGTGTGGGTGTTAAATCACTCTCAACACCCTCATGTTTTAAAGATGGAACCGTGGGAACAGGGGGTAAAGAAACATGTGTTGACGATGCAGCCCTCTCATGACCTGGGTGAGCAGCCTTGTAGCGTTGAAACGTTTTTTCAAACAGGTGCAACTTATTCTCAATGCTTAATTCAGGATTATTGAGAATATTCCGCATTTCCTCTTCCGCCCGATAAAATTCTGTTAGTTTGAAACTGGGGGGCGGTTTTATGGCAGACTGCGATTCCCGATGCAAAACTTGATCAATTTTGTTGGCTATGTCTAGCGGCACTAACCGCATGGGACGCGCTGCTTTGGCCATGGCGACGTAAAAAAGCTAAAGCGGGGTTAAGTACGTTTAAAATAAATCCTCCACCCTTCTGTACTATTCGTTTATGACGATAGCGGAAACTCTGTTTGGATTGAGCCAAATCTCGAAGAATAGACTTGAAACGACGTAGCTTTTGTTTCTCTTTTTCCTGAAGAGGGATAACACCCTTGACTAAATTCAAGATGATTTCGCAAATAACGTTAATAAGGGGTCGGTCAGCGTTCTGAAGGATAATTTGACGGAGTTTGGGCTGACAGCGACATAAAGTTTTCAAATAAGGTTTGTATTTCTTCACCTGTTTAAGACACATCCTCTCGTTGTCTGTTTACCTCCAAAGCCAGTGTGCGACTAAAGGTTTACCCACTCGAAGATCGCGCTTTAAAGGCTAAAATAAGACGCGTCATAATCGACAACCATTCAGCTAGAGTTTGAAGGGTTTGCGTGGCAACCTGTCGACAGCGAGTGCGCCATTTCTTCCCAAATCTTTTATCATGAACCATCTTGCAGCTTCAAAGGTTGAGTGACAACTAAACTAGACATGGGTTATAGACACAATTTAAACTTTATTCATCATCTTCATTACAATATCCGTAAGCGTGACTGGTAACAAGATCTGGGAGCCAGAAACGTTTATCATCAAGAGCAGACAATGACAATTTACGAGTTTGATAAGTATAAATTTGATGGTTGAATGAGCGGAGAGTGGTATTGGTAGTATATACCTCGCTGCGCTCACCATACAACACTTGACGGTAAAGGTCTAACGATAATTCACGACGGGTGGCTTCTCGGGTAGTGCCCTTGGCCTTTCGTTGTTCTTCACCCGTGTCAAAACGTATACAATAGAGTTTGGGTCGTAAAGCTACAATTTCCACAATACGGTTTTGTCCAGCCTCGTTCTTAAACATGCCTAGACGTTTATCGTTGTCAGCATAGTAATATGGACTGGATGGATGTTGGTTGGAGGTATCAAAGTGGGTGGTTAGACGATGACACATCTCTTCCCAGAATCCGGTAGGGCTTTCCACACTGTAGCAAAAACTGTCGGTATCGGTAAAAACCAAGCGGCAGCGCGAACCAAAATGTGGGCGAATAATGTTGTAGTGGAAATCGTACATATGCATTTTGGCTAATTCCAATATTGCAAAACCTACAAGAATTGGTTTGTTATAAAAAACGTCGGTTTTTCTCATCTGGATGAGTGCTAAATCATTCGAAATGCGTCGTGCATGGCTGAAGGCTGGACTGGCTGTTAAACTCACAAGAGTTTTCTCGTTGTTTATTACGTAGATGTTGACTCGGTTGTCTACGTTTTCTACAGTTTTACCTGAAATGTTAACCGAAGGTTAGTCAAAAGTATGAGTTTAAGTTAGAATGATTTTACCAAAGATGGAATTATTCATCAGTTTGAACGATTCACGATCAGCGTCATTGGTGGCGGCAGCTCGCAAAGCGGTGTTGCATTCGATGTAGGGCTGAAACAGCGTTGTCTGACGAAATCTGATACCACCATGCATTCGGGTCACTAACAATCCGTGACTTAAAGCCAGCTGCAACATTCTGTAATGAATCAGATATTTTTCTTTAGCGTTTAAGGTGACACATAGTTTTTCAACACGAGAGGGAAATGTTTTCCCATCCTTCAGATAATGCTCTTGGATTGCGGGGCTTAGCATATCCCATGTTATTTGTTCTTTGCGGGGGAGAAAGGGAAAATCGTCGTGTTCTTCGTGTAAATGGGCAGGATATTCCATGTCGACTAGTAGGGCATAACCATAGAGCGAATCTGGGGTTAACGAGAGGATTTCGTTCAAACTGGGGCATTCTTTGGTTGATAACCAGCAAATTCCATCGGTGGGTAAAGCTTGAACCATCGCCCATCCATACAAGTTGTTAGCATCGATATATTCGATGGAGCTATTAGGGCGTGTAGGATCATAATGCGGCAAGTCTGGTAAATTGGCTACAGCATGACGTTGGGACACCATGGTTAGCCCCCCTCGCACGTTTTGTTTAACCATACTATGCATGGTTACATCGGTCATAAGTTCCATCGTCACCCCCGTTGTGTACAAACAGGCGTTCCAGCTAAAATGCGAAATGCTGTAAAAATGGGCTACATCCAAACCCGAATGGTGATAGGTTGTTTGACGTAAGGTGGAAAAGCAGTCGGCTAGAATGCGGACATCGCACTCTAAATACAAGTTGTGATAGTCGCGTAATGTGCGACATTGGAAAGTATCCCAAACGTTTTGTGCATGAATGTAATCCTCATCTGAAACTGAGCAACCAGTTAGGGTGGAGAAAAAGGCCAGTTGGGATGGTAAATGTGGTAAATCGAGAGCTGTCAGACTAGTCATGAACTCGTAGGGAAATATCCCTTTGCGCGCTAAGAGTTTGAGTTTCTCTTGATTCCCCGCTACCGCAGCCGCACGGTTCAAACATTGAAAGGAGTGGAGCCCCTTTTTCAAGAGAACTTGAGCCCAACGTTCCAAACTAGTGTTCATAAATTGAAGACTGTCCAGAAAGCGAACGTTATCAACTTTAAAAGTCAAGAACTTTTCCATGGATTTGGGGATAATGTCAATGTCTTGCCCGTAATGCTCCAATGCTTGACAGATGAAGTGTCCATCGTAATTCCTAGAAACAACAGATTATTTGGATTCGGTTTATCGGTTTTCACAGATACTTACTGTAAATTGTGGAAGTAGACAGGTAATTCGTAGTTTTCCAATTTACAATGGAGATTACAACCTTGGTGAGCAATACCCCGGAAAGAACCGTCAAAATGATCATGATCTATCATACGCTCGGACAAATCTTGGGGTAAGGGTTTCTTGCAGTGTACGCATATAGTAGCTGTATGTCGGGCTCTTATTGCCATTGACACATCTTTTTCATTGAGGGGAAAATTTGTTGAGCGCACCACTTGTTCAAGATTTGCTGCTGTTTCTAAGATGTTTTGTAGGAAAATCTGACCTGCATTAGGGCCAACATAGCGCTGGTATGCCACTTCACTCCCCTGCAGGTCGAGCACCAAATAACAAAAAGATAGAGCTTCGTGACGATGAAGCTTTTGATTGACGGGAGAGTGTTCTTCATCAGTTGGATCATAAGAAACTAAAAGAGATTCAAAATCGGCAAAAGCTATGTAAGGGGCACGTTGTGCTGCATTAAAACATCGCATCTGAACAAAATCGTTCTTCCCAGGAGTGGGGAGTCGAACTGCTTTTTGTTTGTTTTCCAAACAGTACATTTTATGAGCATCTAGGGACCGGGAACTTTTAAACGCGTTTAGACATTTGAGACAATAATGATCCTTATGTAGTTGATCTTTACCCAACAAACGATTTGGTGAAAGAATAGGCCAGAAATGTCCTTGTCCCGGACCGGTGCATGTATACAAAAGATTAACCGGTTCTTGGCAGAGGGTGGTGTTGGGTTTGAAAAAGGTTTTCCCAGAAATACGAAAAGGATAAATATTTCGAGGGGTGGCAACAAGAGTTGGTGGGAGTTTAGAGCGTTTAGGATTTTCTGCTTCTTCATCACTCTCGTCAAAACATCCAAACGGTAAAGTATCAAAAGCTAAGATATTAATAGCGATTGAATGGGCTTCTTCAAAAGCAGTTATGTCTTGAATTTTAACAGGATAGGTTAGCACTTGTGGATTAATGGTCGGTAATCTGTCGGGATAACGGGCGAAGAGAGCGTCTAAGCTTTTAGCACTATGATGTTTTATAAAAAACTGAGAATTTTCGTCAGTTGCAGCATGTTGACGAGCTAGCACCGCTTTGACCGCGTAGACAAAACATTGATCACCGCAACGTTCGATATTAACAACAGCTTTGCGTTTAGCGATGTTGGTAGGTAACCGTATCTGGTGAGAGTCGTTACCACTACCCGCCATAGGAACAAACGTGGTCACTGAAGCTCGAAGCTCACTAATGTACTCCATCCGCCAACCAGAACCAGCTTGATTCTGACGATTGTGGATCACGTTGGCAATATGATCAAATGCATTTTGCATAACTTGATTTAAATCTGAAGTTGGGAGCACGATAACATACACACTGTGGAAAAAACGGGGGTAGCGTTCGCTGCGATTGATTTCAGGAGTGTTTATGATTTTACTCATAACGCTATGAACTACAAATTTGATTTTCACAGACAAACT
The DNA here is from genome assembly GCA_023053545.1 of Lepidurus packardi. NCBI lineage: Eukaryota > Metazoa > Arthropoda > Branchiopoda > Notostraca > Triopsidae > Lepidurus > Lepidurus packardi. Next base: position 608,275 of record JAKZAN010000003.1, read on the forward strand.
CTTTCGTAGTTGAGCTTTCAATAATCCGAGAATTTGTGAACTATACTCGCTCATCAATTGTTCGGCTGTTACAATCGGGTAACGCTCAGGTCCAACAATCAATCGATATTCCCGCAAATGTCCAGCTAGTGTACTATTCAATTCAAAAAATTCATTGTGGTTAGATTCAATCGATTGCGGTGGGGGTATATTGGGTGTGAGAGGTTCTGCAACACTTGTTGGAGGGGGTGGTGAAAGGGCGATCGTTGGCAGAGGGTTTAAAATTTGACGACGACGTTTCAAACGTCGTTGTCGACGCTTGATGCCGCGATTGAGAGTTCGAGTACGGATTGATGGGTGTGGAGCGGGGAATTCTTCGCCAGCACCTGCTTGTGACTCGTCATCATGATCAACATCAATACCTAATTCACGAATCAAATCGCCTAAGATTGGACTATATTCAGAATTCATTGTCAAACGCTGTCTCGAGGGCTACTGAGCACGATTTTCATGGCGTGTTAGTGCTTAAAGACTCGGAACTAGAAGAGGAGGAACTCATTTGTTAGTATGGAGGCGTTGTTTAGACATCCAGTGCGCATCCTCATTGCTGGTCCTTCACAATCGGGTAAAAGCGAGGTGGTAGCCCGGCTGCTTCGACAACTATCGTCAATGTTCACTCCCTGTCCTGAACGTATACGCTATTGTTATGGAGCGTGGCAACCGCTTTTTGCACAACTCCAGTCGGAGTTGGACAATATTACTTTTCAAGCCGGGTTTGACGAAAATGATATTAAAGAAACTTTACCGGCCAACAGTTTACTCATTCTGGATGATCTGATGGAAACTATAGATGGTAAATCAAAAGCATTGGAGAACATCTTTACCAAACATTCCCACCATGCCAATATCTCCGTCATCATGATTACACAAAACCCGTTTTATAGCAACCTTCGCACCATCTCTCTTAATTGCTCCCACATGTTTCTAATGAAAACTGCTCGAGATGTTACTCAAATTCGAGCTATTGGGCTCAAATGTTCCCTGGTAAACTGAGATATTTTATGGATGCGTACGAGCATGCCTGTGAAGAACCTTACTCTTATTTGATGCTCTCCTTCGATCCCAACACTCCTGACACTCATCGTCTTATGTCAGACGTTTTCAACGCGAAAGGCGAGCCTATTGTATACGAAAGAGTGCACCAACCTGTAAAAGTTTCACGAAAATAAAACATTTTGTTATAAACATGTTTTTCAGATGTTTGATGTAAAATGTGGTGATATCTTTCAAATATTAGTCTCGATTATTTTTCACAATTTTGTATTTACATTAATTCGTTCTATATCTCGGGTTAACCAATAAGTGAATTTGTAGGTTTGGAACAGCGTACAAAGAGTCGGGGTTGTTTTATGTTTAGGACAATAGGGTGGTTCAAAAGGGATAAAAATTTCGTTGACTGCAGGGCAATTGTATCCCACCAAGTTCTCAATAGGTTGTTGAAGTCCTTGTGAGAGAATTTCAAACGAAGGATCACCCCATGTTAAAACTCGATATTTTCGGATTGAGTGGGCTAAATGATTGAAGAAAACCCCCATCGTGTCAAAGGGCCAGTCTTGATCATGGTCATTTCCCCATGTGAAATGTCGATAGTAAAAATTGTTCTGTGATAATTTGGAATTAATAAAACATGAAGTTAACTCCACAGGGATGCTGTCAACTAATCTCAAATAGACTACAGCCAAGTCTTCAGCCATTCTTATGCTCTAGCAGAGTTTATTGAACCACCGTGTTGATCTGTGTTGGTTCCACTGGTTTCATAAACAGGAGACGTGCTGGTGATAGCCTTGAGTTTGTCAAACACTGGTTGGAATGAGTGTGTGTGTGCGGTTGTGAGAATTGGGGATTTTGAAACCGTTCAGCCTAAGGGTTGCACAGATGTCAGAGTGGGGGTTGTCATGCGCGCCCATCTGAGGAATCATGCCTATGGAAGAGTGGGGATTGACCAACACAGCAGCTTGAGGGGGGTGTCAAACACATGAGTGTGAGCTGACAAGCACCCTAGCCAGAGGGGCTGTGCAAACGCAAGAGTGGGTGAGTTGGTGTTATCAGTGTGTGTGCAACAGTTGATAGCCTGATGAGCATGATGGCACACTCTCCAAAAAATCTTACAGTGTAGTGAAACCACCAGCCATTATTTTGAATGAATTTGTAATTGTATTTGTTGAAAGAAAATACATTTCAAAGGTTAAACTTACAAAAAGTGTCTTTAACTTAAATGTCTATCTCCGAAAAAGTGTCATTAACTTTAATGTCGATTCTGAAAAAGTGTCTTTAACTTTAATGGTAATCCTGAAAAAGTGTCTTTAACTTTAATGTCGAGTCCGAAAAAGTGTCTTTAACTTTAATGATGAATCTTGAAAAGTGTCTTTAATGATGAATCTTGAAAAGTGTCTTTAACTTTAATGTCTATTCTCGAAAAAGTGTCCTTAACTTTAATGTTGATTCTGAAAAAGTGTCTTTAACTTTAATGGTAATCCTGAAAAAGTGTCATTAACTTTAATGTCGAGTCCGAAAAAGTGTCTTTAACTTTAATGTCGAATCTGAAAAAGTGTCTTTAACTTTAATGGTAATCCTGAAAAAGTGTCTTTAACTTTAATGTCGAGTCCGAAAAAGTGTCTTTAACTTTAATGGTAATTAAGTTTGTTGGCGGAGGACACTGTTGTCGACACGAGAGCTGCTCAATTGTGAGGACAGCGCCAACGTGAAAGTGGCGGAAACGCTAGAAACTAGGTGTTGTCAAACCATACTGCGCAGGCGTCAGGGCAGGGGACTAGGGGAGAAATGGAGGCATCCTATTGGTGCAGCCGTAAAAGGGGCGGGGCTTGGGGGAAATGGAGGCTTCCTATTGGTGCGGCAGTAATGGAGGCGGCAGTAATGGTGGTACCTATACTACTAAATGAAGCACTTCTATGGGAACCCAAAGGATTGGCCAATGTTCATAGCTGCCTTCAGATCACTGGTACACCACGTAATCGAAAGCGACAATCAACGCCTGGCAATTCTCCGTGAATTACTAGCACCGAATGTCTGAAAGGGTATCGCGGGCGTTTTGAACAATACGTCACTGTATCGAAAGGCCCTAGAGAAGTTACACCGTAAGTATGAGCACCCACACATGGTCGCCAGAGCTTGAGTACAAGCTGTACTCAGCTTTCCCCATGTAAAGGAAAATAGCTTTGAAGAGCTGGAAGGGTCTTCCGAGGAGCATCACAGCGCGGTAGTCACCCTTAGTTCCTGCCAGCATGATCACGAATTGATGTCCAGTACCCTAATTGAACAGCTCGTAGTTAAACTTCCAGCCACCCCGAGGAGCCGCTGGGGAGAAGAAATGGAGAGACTGCAGCCTCGATCTCCGAACTTACTGGACTTCGATCCTGGCTAGAAAAGAAAGTCACGTCAGAAAGGTTCGTCCGCCCATTGTCGAATTTGATGACACCGAAGAAGGATACCAAGAAGGACCCTGGGACGAAACCGAAGCATGACGCCTATAAACCGAACAAGCAGGATAAGACGTTAAAGTCCTTTAATGTCCTCGCCACCGGCCAAGAAGCTCAACCCGACTGTCAACAGGTTGAATCAGAATAAGACCGAAAGTTCCGTCCGAGACTCGAAGCATCGTAAAGTAACACTTCTGTGTGTCGTAGCGATTCAAGTCCGGGCCAACCACAAAACTGTGAACACGTTTGCTCTCCTAGATCCCGGGAGCGAGGTGACGTTAATTCGAGAAGACATGGCTCGCAAGCTCAGCCTCGACGGTCCTATGGAAGAAACTGAGTTCAGTACCTGTTGGTGCGAGCCAAGCCAAATAGTAGGCCGCTCAGCCACCCCTTGCTTTTTGGTTGACAGGACCGTTGGGAGATCCAAGATGTAGGGTTGGTCTCGGCAAGTATACTTGGAGAGCGAGAGTCGCAAGAGAGTGGTTGAGAGCGATAGACTTGGGATCAAGGATCCGAAATATATTTCAGTGAATTTCAGTAGTAACGACAGTTGATAGGTAGACCTGATAAGTGTAACTCTGCATCCAAGTGTGGCCACCTTTTTGTTATCCTTCTGTTGTTAAGCATTATTTGATTTTCAATAAACCTCCAATTATATCCAACGCTAAGAAACCACCGGCCAGCATTTCATCCCTTACACAAGTTACAGTCCATTCCGTACATTCAGTACCTACAAAGGTCGCGAACCAAGGACGCTGACCCGAACAGTCAACTTTCACATCGCGTCAATCGATGGCAAACATGTGTTCGAAGCCGAAGAACCCACAGCGGTCACGAATTTGGTAGCTTCATGTCGCACTCGGAACTTGCCATATTAACGCGAAACGTGGCCACATCTGAGAAACGTTCCTTTAGACGAAGCAGAACCTGGAGAAGTGACCGTCCTAATTGGCGAAGACATACCCGAAGCCCATGACTACGACAACATTAAGAAACCGCCTCCTGGAGTAAGAGGGTCTCGTGCCGTACTTACCCCCTTTGGTTGGTGCGTAAGGGAACCAGTCGACCGCAGCGACCCTACGGAAACCAACTTGAGACAAGTTATGAAGGTGTCGCTTACTGACCTGGACGAAAGCGTAAAAAACTTCTGTACGACAGAATCGCTCGGTGTCCAGCCCCCAACGCGGAAGCTCTTATCCGAAGACGATGCAAAGGCGCTAAAGACGTTGGAAGACACTGTGCGTCTCGTTGACGACCGATACAAGGCCGGATTGCTGTTGTCCTCCCTTACCATGAGTCTGCCCGATAATCGAAATGCGACTTTACGCCGATTCTTCGCGTTGGAACGGAAACTTAAACTCCACCCAGAGCTGGCGACGTCGTACGCGAAGACAGTGACGGGCTATTTGGCAGACGGTCACGCACGCAAAGTCCAGCCAACGGAGTTAGGCATACCATCCCCACGCACTTGGTATCTCCCACACCACGCCGTGACCAACCCCATGAAACCGGGGAAGGTCAGGGTGGTTTTCGACGCGGCTGCTGAGACGGGTGGTGTATCCCTTAACCATGTTCTGTTAGCTGGACCCGACTTGTTAAACAACGTATTGGGTGTTCTCTTACGTTTTAGAGAGTACCCGGTGGCTGTCTCCGAGGACATCAAGTCCATGTTCCACCAAGTAAGAGTTATCTCACGCGACCGACCCGCTCTCCGTTTTTTCTGGAGACCTCCTGGCAGCAGCATTCCTCCGCAGACCTACGAGATGACGGTTCAAAACTTCAGAGCCAAGTCCTCGCCGACTGTATGCAACTACGTGTTGCGGAAGACTGCCCAGGACCAAGCGAATACTTACCCCGACATTCCACCGCGAGTTGAAAGAAACTTCTATGTCGACGATTACCTGGACTCCATGCCTTCTGAGCAAGAAGCTGTTCGTATCTGCCGTCAATTGAAGGAAGTACTTATTCGCGGCGGATTCCATTAACTAAGTGGAAATCTTCGTCACGCACCGTACTGGCTTCTCTCCCTTGCCGAAGATCGAGTGGATCCCCAAATGAATTTGGATCACCTTCCCGTCGAACGAACCTTAGGTGTCTGGTGGGACGCTGAAACTGATGAATTCGCTTTTCGCGTGAAGCAGAAACCAGTGAGACCGACCAAGAGAGAATTACTCAGAATTATTGCCAGCGTTTTCGATCCGATCGGGTTCCTCATTCCAGTGACTTTAACTGCTAAGGCTCTGTTGCAAGAGCTGTGGAGGTTAGGGATACAATGGGATGACGAGATTCCTGATAGCGTTGCACAGCGTTGAAACACCTGGCTATCCAATCAACAAAAACTTGAAGCCGTAGCAATTACGAGATGTCTGCAACCTTTCGCCGAGCCTTCTTCCATCCAACTCCACGTATTTGCGGACGCGTCGGAACTCGGCTTCGGGGCTGTTGCTTACCTGCGTGTGTCCGATAGAACAGGCATAGTGGTCAACTTCATCACGGCAAGATCACGCGTGGCTCACTTAAGGCAATTGAATATTCCCCGTCTAGAACTCCAGGGAGCCTTGTTGGCAGCGAGAATTGCACACACGATTTCCGTCGAACTCCGACTCAAGATTGGCCAGACTATCCTTTGGACGGATTCGTCTACCGTTTTGAAATGGATTAGATCATCCCGTAAATGGTCCCTTTCAATCGACGACCCCACACAAATGTCTACTATGGACTTCATCGTAACCACGCTTAGGTCGCTGAAAGACAGCAATGATCATCTGAATCAGGAAATCATGGCGCTCAAAGCGGAAGTTATTGGTCTTCGTAAAGACCTGGAAGAAGAACGCGGGAAACCTTCCTTGATGCAGACCACCACAGAAGAAAGTAGAAGAAAAGAATCTGAACTGAAGGAACCAAACGATAAGTTCCACCGGCAAATCAAGGAATCCAACGTACAGCTGATGCGGCAGGTGAAAGCCTTGTCGGAGGAAATTTCATCCCTCAGACAAGACCCCCATAGCAAACCCCAGCCAGCGAATGTACTGTCTTTCTCCCAGGCGCTCAGAAGCCGCGCAGCATCAGTAAGCAACATTCCGGTTCCAGCAAGCCTCTCTCCGCAAAACCCAACAGCTAACGGTCAATCGGAAACGCTGTTTATTCAACAGCAGGACTCGGAAAAGCACAGAATGACGGTTCCAAAGAAAGATCTTCTGCTAGCAGTGGACAAGGATCTCAACAAAATCTGCCCGAATGCTCCGAAGCCGGTCTTGGCCTGGAAGGCGAAGAATGGAAACCTTGCGCTCACGTACAAGAACAGAGAAGAAAGGGAGAAGCCTGAACCTTTTTGAAGTCCGCCCAGCTAGAATCCTTGGGGGCGGTGAAAACCGTCATGCATCAACCCAATCTGAAGGTAGTTATCCACCAGCTGCCCAGAGACCAAACCTATCAAGAAATCTGCGAACACCTCTCTGAAAGAAATTCCGACTTGGGAGTTGTCTTTGACGAGAACCAAGTTTCCTGGTTGAACCCCAACAGCGAGAAAGCTTATGGCTCCCTCCTCCTCACCTGCCGTTCCCCTGAAGACAATTCCACGTTGCTGAGAGTGGGCTCGCTTTACGCCTTCAACCGGTTAGCGCAAGTAGAAGACAAACGGTTTCCCACAGTTCTGCAATGTTTCAACTGCCAAGCATACGGCCACTTGGCTGCCACTTGCCGCTCGACAACACCGACCTGCGCAAAGTGTGCGGAAAAGCACGATTCAAGATCATGCAGTAAACAATGCGAAGAAATGTGCGAAATGTAAAGGCGATCACTGCGCCTTTGTCAACACCTGCCCGGTCCGGAAAGATGAGACGAAGAAAGCAGAACGAACCAAAGAACTGGTTAAGAAGAAATGATCGTGGGCACGGGGCTGCTAATCCATAACGTCAGGAAAAGTTTTTATCAAGTACAAGAAACGGCTCGCATAGCGGAGGCACAAAATATCGACACAATTGCCATTCTTGAACCACCTTAAAACTTCCAGTCTGCGAAGATTCTGGGATTCGACGTTTCAAGACTGGTTCGGGAGTACAAAGGAATAGTACTTCTACACAAAGCGGGCAGCCCAGTACAAATTATGGAGATCACTGAACTTTACGCAGTATTGAAACTTACTCCCCCAAGCGGTGCGCCGATAGCTATCGTAGTAATCTACCGATGCCACACTGCCGACATGGCAACAGTCCTGGAGGAAGTCTTAAGAAGAAGTCAGCGAATTGGCTCCAGTTATTTAATAACGGGAGATTTCAATGCCCACCACTGGTTGTGGGAAGCAAAAACTACAGACTTGGGGGGATGTCAACTATACGACTGGGTGACGGATAACAACCTACAGCTACTAAACAACTGGAACCTTCCCACCTTCAGGAACGAAAGAGGGCATTCCTCCACAATTGACCTCACGTGGACGTCAGCCCAGTTACCAACTCAAGTGCAGTGGAGCCTCCTTGACGACGAAAACTTCTACAATGAATCCGATCATGAAGCTATCCTGCTGTCCTTTGTGGGAATTAGCCGCGGTGCCCCTACGCTGAAGTGGTGCTACAGTAAAGCAAACTGGGATAAACTTCGGAAAGACATCGCAACGGAACTAACTGAGTCTCACCATATGTTTGCAGACCTATTTGGCGCAGAAGCCATCGATGCTGCCACAGAGAAGTTGACTTCCGCCATTCAACGAGCAATGGTAACCCACATACCCAGAAATTGCGGAAAAGCCAGAGCAAACCCATGGTGGAACAGAGAGCTGAATGACCTTCGTAAACAAGCGGCCAAAGCACTCCGGAGTTACCGCCAATTTGGAGGACGGAGACTGGAAGAAGTCTGGAAGAGTGCTAGGAACCAGTACCGATCAGTAACAAGACGGCGCCGTGATGAGTACTGGTCGAAGAAGATGGACACGCCCGATAACAGAATAGTTTGGAATTTTGATCGCAATCTCAGACAAGAAACCAGCAGCAACAGACTGGATCTCCTTCGTCAAGAAGATGGTGGTGTTTTTCCAGATGGAAGACTGAAGCTAAACTACAAAGCAGAGAAATTGCTAGAAGGTGTATCAACCAGAGATCCACAGAGGCCAGCTCCCATGAAGACTTCTAGTCATTCGTCTAGACGAACAAACACGCTCAGTTCGTTGAAGCCAGAATTCTCAATGGAAGAAATCTCTACTTTACTCCGAGAATTACGGCCTAACAAAGCAGCCTGTGTCGACGACATCCAATCAACTGTCCTCAAAGCAGTATGGTGGGTCATTGATAGACCGGTACTGAACAGCTTCAACGCATCTCTCTCCCTCGGGTATTTTCCAAAGTCATGGAAAACGCCAAAAGTTCTCCCTCTTCCAAAACCCGGAAAACCGGACCACCATTCAATAAAGAGCTTCCGCCCAATTGCGCTGCTCCCCATCCTGGGCAAACTGCTGGAGAAAGCTGTCGCCAGAAGATTCAAGCTTATATAGAAGAACACCATATCCTATCCGACTTGCAATGGGGTTTTAGACCAGGGAGATCCACGACGGATGCGCTGTTATCCCTCAGCAACGCAGTACTCGAAAGCTTCGACAAACGTAAAAGTCCCCACAGCTCTACTTTTGGATATCAAAGGGGCGTTCGATAACGTCGATCACGTCAAACTGGTGAAAGTAGTACGTAAATTAAAAATCCCATCAAAACTGTTAGAATGGACCAGAAGTTTTCTCCAAGATCGACTAGCGTTTGTGGCACATGGGTCCGACAGGAGTGACACATATCACATCCGGAAAGGAGTCCCTCAAGGGTCCCCTCTATCCCCAGTCCTTTCCCTCACCTATATCGACGGCTCGCTTAGCGTCATAAAGCGAAAGCGCATTGGATCCAAGCTTTTTGCCGATGATCTGCTCCTTGACACCTCAGGATCATCAAACGAAAAGAATGTGGAGTTTCTCGCTAAGAACCTGTCTGCCCTTGTAAAGTGTGGGAAATGACTACGGTTGGAGTTCTCCAAGGAAAAAACGGAGCTAATCCACTTTTCGCGTAAACGAACTCCGGAAGTTGCCCCCCTAGTCTGGGGTACATTGGTAATCCAACCGAAAGAGACCGTTCGGTACCTCGGGTTGACGTATGATTCGAAGTTGTCATGGAAAGCACACGTAGCCCATGTGGCGACCCAAAGCTTCCTAATCACGCAAAGAATTAGGAAACTGTCACAAGTCTCAAAGTCGATCTACTGCTCCCAACTTCGAACGCTTTTCCAAGCCACGGTCGGGTCAAAAATGCGATATGGTTACCCGGCCTGGTGCAACTCTTCGAGCGCCTGTCTTCGACCCCTGAAGGAAGCATACAGACAAGGTCTGCTAACAGTAACTGGCACCTTAAGGACAACTCCAACTACTGCTCTTGAAGTTGAGACAGGCTTACTACCCTTAGACCTTCTCCTGGAATACGTGTTGCTACGACATTTTGGTTCCAGAAGTTGGAATTTGGCCTACCACACCAATCCAACCAAAGCACAAGTCATATACTTCGTGGCCAGAGAGAGCACATCAGCTCCTGTCCATTACATGGGCCAATAGACCCGAAAGCCAAGCCGAAGCCCTCCACTGGATCAAAGAAGCGACGATGAAAAAGTGGTTAAGACGATGGGAAGGCGTAGAGAGCCCCCTAAAGGATCTCAACGTTGGACCCTGTAGCCGCAGTATCGTGGACGTAAAACTCCATCGTCGGATCATCAGTAGGCTGATCCAGATACGAACAACTCATTTCCCGACGAAGTCCTACCAACTACGCATTGGTAAAGGGACATCGGCCAGGTGTTCTTGCCAAGATCGTTCTTTCCAAAATCTCTCATACTTGTTATTCCATTGTCGCAATTTGAACAGGGAAAGAGCAATGCTGCTCAGGGATTTAAGCAGGCACAAAGTGCACTTCAACCCTCAAGAAATTTTGTCGAACCCAAAGCTATTCCCATCTATCATTAAATTTATGGAAGCGGCAAAGCATATGTAAATAGCCACCAACCCCTCATTATCCCCCTCCCCCCCAAATGTACCCTGTACATACTCCCTTCAGTGCATTTGGTATTTTGACTATAGTGTTTATTGTGTACTGCGTTGATGTACAAATTCGACCGTTCACCGCAACAGGCGTCAGCCTACGCGGGTTAAATCAATAAAAAAAAAAAAAGAATAACTTATTATCAAATTAAAGCTTGCATGCATTGTACACATAATATTTAAATAGCATTAAATTCAATAGCATTAAATGACATAAATGAAATAAAACCAATTTAGCAAGAAAAAGTAAAAATAAAACGGTGGAAAGTTTTCAAACTAGCAAGTGAAAAACAAACGTCTTTTTAGGAAAGTCAGAGCGTTGTCTAAACGTTGGAACAAAGCCGAATAGTTCACAAACCGCGTGTTGCACTGTGGGGCAACCGATAGCCTGTTATCTTTATTACAAATGGTAAGAACTGGCTTAATTGGCACACGTAGAGGCTAAATTAGGTACACAAATTAAGTCTAAGTGATAGGGAATATTTCCAACTTGTTTCTTACCTCTAAACCTTCGGAAAAGTACCACTTTTTAAGCCACTTATTCTGAAAAAACACGCTAAACGCCACCAGGAGAGGCTCCCTTAGGGGATGCCACCCAGCCACAGCTGCGTTCCATTTGCGCAATACGACCCGAGCGCCATTATGAGAGGTTTTGGGCATTAACGGTTCAAACAGAACTACAGTAGTTTGTTTTGAAATATTTCCCTTTTTCTAACTCACTTATTCAATAATGATAATTAACTGTTAAATTTAACTGCACTCTCTAAAATTGATGGGAATGGGAACATTTAATTTTAAATTAAATTTTAAAAAGATTCATTGTAGAAAACTAATTTTTAAATAACTCAATTAACTGACGATTAGACAACTAAGAAATAAATTGATTACCAACTACATGTATTAACGGTAATTTAGCAAAAGGTTTAACTCAAGCCATTTCTTTATGTACTGGTAGTGAACCTTAGAGATTCTAAATTAATAATAAGTTGATAAAAACGACGGATTACTTGCCATGTAATTGGCCCTGTATTTCGGTAACAAGGGTGGAGGGTGAAACATTTCCTTATGAGCCGCGTAAGGACTCTGGAATTTGACCACTTCCATTTCGTGCAAGTCAAGCCAATTTTCACTCCACTCCTCGTATTTCATCGGTCCAAACAAACTACGAGCATATGGACCAACCATGCATTGGTCCCAGTAGTTTTTTAATGAATCAAGTAAACGTTCGACAAAGACTTGCAGATTCTCGCCTTTACGGCGAACTAAATGACTCGCTGTCGCATCAGCAGCATCACTTTCAAACGGACGGGTCCAAAAACTTGGTTACAGCGTCATCACTCTGTCAAAAATGAGAATTAAAAAGGAGCTTGAAAGCTTTTCCTAATGAATGATGGCTTACTTCTGAGGAACCAGTGGAACCTGCACCGTCCGAACTGGAAGAGGCCTGGCTACTTTGAGCAGGGTCTTCTTTCCTTATATGCACCAAAAGAGAACATAGGTTGAACCCTTTACCTATTTTATGTTTTAAGCACCTTTGGAACTGACCGTGAGGCGTGGGAAGGCTAAGAGGCCGATATTTACGCCAGCTGCAAGCAAAGGAGTGGCTAAAGTGAGGTCTGGCATGCAATGTTAGATTATAAAAGCTTATGGTTTACAGGGTGCGAGGTAAGGGTTGAGGATAAGCAGTTGAAAACTAGAAAATGAGTACCTAAGGCTTTGTCTCTAGCGTCTGCTTCTTCTTGGATTGCATCAACAGTAGTCAGGGGTTCCAAAGGCTGCTTGGGTTTGTTCTTAAAGGAATGGCTATAGAGGAATTTCAAAGCTCTAATATACGAGCTGCTAGAGGTATTGACTAGAAGGTACTAACCTTGATGACACTACAAGCTCGCCTTATTTTATATTGTAAAATTTGTTAAATAATACTTAGCAAGTTTACCAAGCCATTGTAGAATGGCTGATGGAAATCGGCTTTCCGGCCAGCAGATTTGTTTGATGGTCGACTGGCATAATTTTTTTTAAACCGCCTGTAGTAGTTTGAGAGTCCTAGAAGAGATCGGACGTCTTTGGTGCACCTGGGTTTCGGGAAATTTTGGACGGCTATAATTGTTTCGGGATCTGGGGCTACTCCGAGTACCGATACTATGTGATCCAAGTACCTGACCGATTGTTGTCCGAAATGGCATTTCTTTTGCTTGAGTTTTAAACCAGCTTTCGAAAATAATCCCAATACAGTACGAAGGTGGCTGATGTGGTCTTGGAAGGTTTTGGAGAAAATTATGACGTCATCCAAATATACCATGGCGAAATTTGTGCAGATTGGAAGCAATAGTCGTTGCATTAAACGTTGGAACGTTGCTGGGGCGTTAGTTAGTCCGAATGGTAGGCACTGGAATTCGTAATGCCCATTGAATGTGGAAAAGCCGTCTTCTCCCTATCTTCCGGGGCCACTTCTACCTGCCAATAGCCGCTGGCTGAATCCAATGTGCAGAAGAATTTCGCATTTCCAAGTAGGTCTAGCGTGTCGTCGATGCGAGGTAAAGAGTAGACGTATTTTTTAGTTACGTTGCTTAACTTCCTGAAGTCTACGCAGAACCGTTCCGAACCATCTTTCTTTTTCACTAGGATAACGGGTGCACTCCAGGGAGAGTTCGACGGTTGAATGACATTTTTTTTCAACATTTATTGGACGTGCTGATCTATTACGCCACGTTGAGACATTGGGACGCGGTATGGCCTTTGGTGAATGGGTGGGGCGTTGCCTATGTCGATTGTATGCTGAACCAATGTTGTCCTGCCCAGTTCGCTGTCGTCTCTTGCAAAAACATCGCGAAACTCTAGCACGAGTTTTAAAAGGTCGCGGCGTTGGTAGGGCCGGAGATCTCCGAGGTTAATATCTTTTGGTAAGGCGAACTCGAGTGCGGGTGCATCGTGTACGGCCGTTATAGACACCGTTTCTTCTTCTGATAATGATCCCAGTACCGTCCCGCGTTTTATTCCGACCACCTTGTTCCCTTCATTATAGACGCAAATTTGGATTCTATGTGGATTGATGCTGACAATGGCATCTTCTGCGTATAGGATAGTGGGGGGAGGGGTCATTTCCAGTGGGCTGGGGTATAAAGCTTGTCGGAAGTATCCGGTAGACAGGGGGCACGTTTTGGACACCCCATATATCATGCATTTAGATCTGGCAGGTATGTATACTAGTTGTGGGTTGATAACGGGGAAATATTGTTCTCGAGCTAAATTGATTTGATTAACTGTCTCTACTTGGCCTAACCTGGGTATGTGAATTGCAGTTTAGACCCGTCGATGATCATTTTTAGGGAGCGGATAGCGTCCATTCCAAGGATACATTCGTGGGAAAGCTTGTAGACGACATGACATTTAAGGCTTATAGTTTTGTCAGCGACTGTTAATGGTAGTATGAAGCATCCCATCGTTGGGATTGCCTCCGGTTGCCGACGTTAACCTTGTATGCGTGGGGGTCATGTGTGTTCGCAAAGCTCGGTCGAGCAATTTGAACGTTCGGTAATGGAGAACTGTTAATCCAGCCCCTGTGTCTACTAAGGCTCTAATAGGGTTTTTTCCGACAAAAATTTTACAGAGTATCCGATTTTTAAAGATTTTGGGTGAGTCAAAGGGTTTTATATTGTTTAGTGGAAGTGCCGGTTGACCTTTGTTATTTACAACCGGCACCGTTAGTTTTGTTGACGGCTGGCGAGGGACAGGGGCGGGAGCCCTGCATACGGCTGCTGTATGTCCCAGTTTTCCGCATCTATAGCAGGTAAAGTTTGGCCTATTTCCTGGGGGTCTAGGTGAACTGGGCCTTTGAAAACGAACGTGCCGCAGTCCGGAAGATAGACTACTGTGAGGAGAAAATGAATTTTGTCCCCTATCTAATCTTTCGTAGGGTTGTTGGGGATCGTAATTTGAGGGGCTTCGTCCACGGTAACGCGCTGTATTGAACGGGTGGCGTTCTGTAGATGGGCTGCGGGAACGACTTGCGGGACGTCGTTCGCTAGAAACTTTAAGATTAAGCGCTGCGACTGTCTCTTGTAGTTGTGTTATCAGATTTTGAGCGGCAACGGCGGTTGGGACGATAATTTCGTTCCGCTCTTGTTTTACTGAAAGATTGACGGCTTCCGTGAACGTCTCAGGTTCCTTATCGAGCACGTACCGTTTAAAGTGCGGTAGGAGACCGCGAATGAAATTCAACTTCATACCGCGGTCGAAATTTGCTTCGCGTTCTTTTTGTATTGCTACTGTAGGGGAGAGGCCCGGGCCATGCTCCTGCAGCTGCCTTGCCAGTCGTCTGATATCGTCAGCAAATTCTCTCACCGGCTGATCCTTGCTTTGGGAACAGGTCTGTAGGGCTTCGAGTGATTCAGTTTCCGAGTGTTTGTCGTCGAAACGGTCTTTCAGATACGTTTCGAAATCGACAAACGTTTGAATAAGGTTGCTGTGCCTTAACTCATCGTAATACTCTCCTGCTTTCCCTGCGAGTTTTTGTGCCGCCATACGGAGTTTTGTATCTTCGTCCAATTTCGCAAAATGCCCTTTTCGATCTACTTCGTTTAGAAAATCCCGTACTGTAGGTCCGGGTTTTGTTCCCGTTAAGCGTGGCAACTCCGTTAGTAACGAGTGATTAAGGAGGGGAAATAAGAGTCTTTCGAACTGCTGTTCGGAGAACGTATAGTTTTGCGTGGACGGGGTTTCAGCCATTGTGTTATAGAAATAACTACTGCTTGCCGCGTATCGGGGCTTCTGGTTCTGTTCCGCTGCCACCAATGTGATGTTACTGTTAAAACGCTGTACTTACGTTTTAGGCTTCTGATGAGCACTAGTAACTACGATAACGCAAGAGACTTTGAAGCTCATTCCTCAACTGTATTCTCACTGACTCAGTTCGTTACACTCGTTACATTCGCACGGACTCAGCTCGTTACACTCTGGTATCACACTGGCCACCCGAATCACTTCCCTGCTGTCCTTTATACCTTCCGGTAACTGAACAACAGCGTTGTAAAAAGTGATTGCTCTGTTGTCACTGGAAGAAAGGTCTTCTTCTTCCGTCACAACAAAGCCATAAACACTAAAGCGTTTCTAGGTCGCTTAAAGTCTCATTACAAATGTCTTCCATTTCCTATACCATGTAAGTTTTACGACGAAAAAATTCCCTATGAGGAGTAAATACTTGTTCTCTTTTTATTCCTTTCATAACGTAGATGGAACAAACAGCGTCAGCGTGCAAGAGATGGTTGATGAGGCTTTTGCTACATTGGATAAACTCGCGTCAGACCGCCCTTCTCAAGAATAGAACGAAAGACGAAAAAAAGATGAAGCAAGATGGGAGGAAGTACGACCTCGCATTTTTACTTCCATGCTGAAAAACGAGTCCCCGAAGAATGACATGAGAGCGAAGTGCTCTATTTGCGACAGCCACTTAGCTGTTATTCGGTAATAACTTCTCTCTACAGCATGCTAATTAATGTTGTACCATCATAGGTGCATTGACGGCTGTGGGGATTTATGCGTTAGATGTGATGCTGTAAAGCATAAGTTTCAAAAGAATCATTTACGCTATACTTGGGCTTTAGGCTATAAAACGCCACTTCTACCTTGCCAAACTTTGGAAAGGCAAGAAAATGGATTGTGGGTCATTTGCAGTGACGGTATATTGATATTATATGTCACTGACAGTTGTTGATTATTCTGTGTTCGCTTTAGAACGTGCGATACCAATCAAAATGGACGAGAAATGCCGGAAATGCAATTCTGATAATATTACAGGCGTAATTGACACTTCGTGCATTTTCGTTTTCGTTCGAGGAAAACATGGTGGTAACTACTTCTTCTTCATGGTAGTTATGAAAATAGCTTCCTTAGGTCGACGTAATGTTTTTCTTCCGGCTCTTGCGTGCCAAAGTACATGTTCGCACATAAGCAAAGTAGAGATTGAAGACCTTATTGCTTCAAATTACTTTCCTGGATCTCTGAACATTCGTAACGGTATGCCTTTTTGTCGAAGTATAGACTTTAACTCTTTCTCGTACTTCTAAACAGGATGCTATATTTATGATGTGGAGGTGTTGAACAATTTCCATCAACTTAAGATGGCATGCCCAGGTTTGTCAGCAAAGTCTTTTCGTATGTCGTTAAAGCGCTTGTCGAAAGGGTTTGGTGTATGCGTAAGTTTGTCTGAATTTGGCGATTCCACCACTAACTTTTTGTTGTGATACTGTAGGAACCAAAAGTATGTCCAACTTCGTTTAAAAACGCCATGGAAGAATGGAGACGCTGTTCATTTGAGTTTGCAAAGCTTGGTGAGAGAATGGAATCAGGCAAAGATCTATTACTTAGCTGTCCGTGCTGCTATAAACAATGCCATGTTGTTCATCTCGACGGTAACAAAAAATGTAGCAGATGGCTAAGCAATTCCAAGTATGTTTCTTTACTTTTCTTGAGAGACATTTTGACCATATAATATTGAAGGTCGGTAAGACAGAGCTACATGGAAGGAACATTCCTGTATCCTGACGAAGACGTTGCAGAGTTCGATAAAAACATTCTGGTGTTGAAGCAAAGAGCTTCCTCGAAAGTCCTACACATTTCTGCTTACAATGACTGTTACTATCAGTAACTTTTCTATTTTTAGGAGTCACAGACTTCATGTAAAGCTTCTGAGTGGAAAGCAGCAAGGTCGGAGTGCCCATCTTTTTCAAAATTGGATGAAACCGTAATATTCATAGCTGCTTGTAGACACGAATGTATTCTGGGAGGAATCAACATGAAAAGAGGAGAAGTCTACTCCTATTCCCTCTTTGTCCAGGATCGGCTTGGTCAACGTCTGATCATTAATTTCATCTGTGGGGACGTTATGTGTCAGTATTGGCCTTTCGTTGAAAACATTGTTCAGCGATTGAAAGCTGCGCTGCGTGAGAACGATAATCACGTTCTTAAAAGTGTTCTCCAGGTGGTCAAAATGGTACCTGTCCTGTCGATTTGGCATGCGGAAGGCCACAGCCGCGATTGCCGGGTAGTATTTTTAGGCTTAATCTTTTGACATATTTCACGTATTGTTTTCTAGCTTGTTTGGAGTGGCAAATTCGTCCAAGGATTGGGCACCAGCACAGGGGAACATGCCGAACTTGTGTTTTCCGTACTTTCCAAGCTTGGCCAGACCACAAAAAGGATGGACAAGGCAGGTTAGCTATATATGAATATCATTGTTCAGAAGTTCCCTTGCTCAGAAAAATATAACCGATTATTCAAATAGCACGGAATGAGATGCTTACGGAATTTGCCCTGTATTGGAATGAAAGAAAACATGAAACTTTGCCGAAGTCACTCGCTGGAAAGTACGACATGGTAAATTCCTTGTTCTATCATTATCGTGCCACTATTCTGTTTATTTCTGGCAATTCCAACTCACTATTATGTTTCGTAACTAATCTTTCAGGCGTTTAAATTGTTACCCAGCCTTCAAGACGAGCTGCATCGGAGTGGATTTACGGCGGAACAGCTAAGAGAAGAACGTCAATCCATGAGAGATAAGGCGGATGGTATGTTTCACTTTGTTTTTGTTTTCTTATTGTTTGTTGTACTGCAGCGACTGGGGTTTTTGTTACTTTTTTTTCACAGGAAATTTAGCAAATCTGACTCCTGCTCCGTTACAAAGGGATATGGCAACCGTTCGTCACTGGTACTGCATGTATTACTTTTTGGATTTAGATAATTATTATAAGTACTAATTACGTTCCCGTATGTTAAAGTTTGTCAGATGGAGACGAAGACGGCGTAACTGGCCCTAGCCTGGAGCTGTCTAATATAGGGCCAGTTTTAAAATTTCTACGCCATACCCGTCGAAGTGTTGTGGATGGTGTAGCTTCATCTGAAATTCAAAGACTGAAGAGAGAGATATCTGTTGTGGCAGGTAATTTGATCTACTTTAATTTCTTACATTATTTTGCAGGTACCAGATGAGCAATGCAAATTGAAGTAAAGTAAGAATGGTTATTTACGAAATTAATATGCATGGGGTACTTTGTGTTTAGCGTTAGCTTGTGCCTGCTTATTTTACTTTGCTGTTTTGCTTTTTGTTTGCGCTAATTCCTTCGTCTGAATTTGAATTGGGTTAAAATGATATAACAAAAGCCTTCTATAGCACCCACCTCGTAGTAGCCCACGATACGGATTCCTGAGAACAGCCCTAGTGAAACGAAACATAGTGAAGGGTGAAGGATGATCCGAAAACTTCCTGTTAGAGTGCGAAAAAAAAATGCGGCTTCGAATAAGTGGTTTCGTTGCCTGTACTTCTTTATGTTGAAATCTCTCCTACGAACCTTAGAACCGGTGTATTAATAATAGGTCTTTCGCATAAAAAAATTTTGGCACATTTGAAAGGTTCTTAAAGATTAAAATTTCTTTTCTTTTTCATCGTAAATCATAAGTGCTAAGAGGTACGGATAAAAATATAATATTTTAAGAACAAAATACGTAATGTTCTCGAAGAACAAGCCTCTATATATAAGAACGAAATACATGCATATATTTGCCTTTGCACGCTGTCCATATACAAAATGCGTATGTGCGTTTATAATCCCAGTCTTCCACAACAGTCGTGTTTTGTTCTTATCCATTACGAGAACTACGTCTCCTATTTTAATTTCTTTAGCAGTTTTACGCCATTTCTTCGTGTTATTAAGTTCCACAAGATACTCTTTAGTCCACTTGACCCATAATATGTCGATCAATTGTTGTCTGTGCTTCAACATTCTTGAGATCTTTGCTGCCTTACTTTCGTTAATTTCCGTGTGAGTGAGGGTTTGTTCTTCCGGCAGTCCATCCATAGAGCGACCTATTAGGAAGTGTGCTGGTGTAATAACTTCGGGTTCTTTAGGGTCGTCTCTTAGGTACGTGAGTGGTCTCGAGTTTATCATCGCCTGAACTTCTTTTAAGGTGGTGTCCAATTGTTCCCAATTTAGGCTAGATTTTCCGAGAGTTTTGCGCAAAGGGACTTTCACACTCCGTACTAGTCGTTCATACATTCCTCCCCACCATGGGGCTATACTAGATACTATAAGAAGTTTTGGTAATGTTCCAGTTAAAATTTTGAGTTTATAAGCATAATTGACTCTTTTGCGTAGAAACCGTATTGCTTTTGCACACGGTCCATATACAAAAGCGCTCTAACCTTCGAGAGTTTCTAGTGCATTTTTCTATTTTTTATGTTAGAAAGTTGTATTTTATTCCATTTAGAGATACTATAAGAAGTTTTGGTAATGTTCCAGTTAGAATTTTGAGTTTATAAGCATAATTGCCTCTTTTGCGTAGAAACCGTATTGCTTTTGCACACGGTCCATATACAAAAGCGCTCTAACCTTCGAGAGTTTCTAGTGCATTTTTCTATATTTTGTGTTAGAAAGTCCCATTTCTCCACTGTGAGCTTTGGGTTTGAAATTCGTAGTTCTTTCTCTAGCGTTGAATCTTAATGCCTTACCTTTGTCGGTATTCAGTCTCATCATCTTTCAGTCATTCCCATGGTCTTTCCCTTTATGAGCCTGAGAGAAATTTTCTCATCACTGTTGTTAACGATCCTATTTTTTAAAGAAGTTTTCCTCCTTTGGGGGGAAACATTTAGCTGCTCTTGTGAGGGGAACTAACGCGCTTATTGTCTCAGTTTGTATTGCATTACGGTTGTCGTATGAAATTGTGTATGCTCGACCTCGCTATGTTGTTCTTGGCAATTGTCGGGCTTGATCATATATGTATTACGTGTGATGCCTTGTGGAAAACGCTGTAAGTTTTAACATTATACTTGCGAGTATGTCGGTGTGCACACGTTTGAAGTTGATCTAAATTCCTTTCAGTTCCATGTAGCTTTCTTGCGCTTTGTTTCTCAATGGTCCGTTTTCGCGAAGTGAGTCTCTAATGGGACCCTTTCTGATGTAAGTGTAGTTTTGCTTCCTCCCTTATTTTTGCGCTTTACTTCTGTATTGTCCGTTTCCGTGAAGTTGTCATCTTTAATGGGCTCTGTGTAAGTAGTGCAATAAGTGTAGTTTTGCTTATAATATACGCAGAAGGAAAGTCGAGCATCATAGCTATACTTACGCCCATGATTTCAATTTTAAAAAAGGAAAGTAGTTAGCAGAATGCCTTATCAATTTGGTGACGAAATCCATTGTACGTCCTGGGTCTACAAACACTGATGAAGTAATTTTTCTTGTCATTCGTAGATTAGAATAATACGGATCTTGCTCAAACAAGACCACCTCATACTAGGTAGAGTCAGCGTTCAACTCTCTATATTTCGTCCATTAGCTAATAGTCAGCTACATTTTTTCAACCAGAAACGAGCAAGCAACGAAGCAAAAAGAGAAGGCAGGTAGAAACTCTCAAAGCAAAGTGGGAAAATAACATTGCTATGTACAACAAACTCCGGGAATGCGTGCCCAACGCTTCTGAATTTCTTCCTTTGGTATTACACCAGGAGGAACCCATTGGTCATCAAAGTAAGATTTTTTAACGCTTTTGAAAAACCCATAATTAAAGAGAAAAATAACCAGGTGGCCGCTATGGGTTGGTGAAAGCCGTTGAACTGTTAACTCGCCTAGAACGAGTCAGGGAAGAAAAGGGAATTATTGAAAGAGAAATGCGTGATGTCCTGTCTTATTATGCCGAGAGGGAGGAAAAACTCAAAAGTGTAGACGTGTATAGTGCATGTCCGCTGGACCAAAACGGTCGGTACAGCTCATCTGCGCCCTTAGAGGAATTCGTCGTTGATGGTTTACATTCATTCGCGGTAAAGGGGATGCAACGTGTGACTGCTTTAAGAGTAAATGCGATACGAAATTTTGGCGCTGCGTTCCATCAGTGCAGTTTGGACGACAGTGAAGAATCGACCGACGAAAGTGATTTAGACTCTGAAGAAGTAGAGGACGACTAAGGGAAGCAATTGAAAGTTACGAAAGTACTGGTGTATTTATATACTGGTACTGGCACTGGTTTATATTACGGCTTCCAATCATTTGGCAGAAACATTGGCAGGGACGATTATCACTTTTAGTTGCACTGGCGTAATACTTTTCTTCTCGTATTTTTTAAGCCGTTGGCTCAATTATAAAAACAATATGCCCTTCATCGCCTTTCATTTCAGAAAACTCCCACACCTATGGCCGGAAAATATAGTGTCAAATATAATATGTCATACTTTGTCTTTGTGTAAGTACCATATTGTTTTCCTGGTTCACCCATAGATCTTCCGCTTCCTTGTGGTCAACCTGCATACCTCCCTGTAATCCAATAGTCCGAGTATTAACAAAGAAAAAAATATGTCGCTGAAGTACTTGATCATCTCGTTGTTTGAACATTCCTTTTTTTAGTATATCTATGCAATGTTGCAGTTCCTAATTACGGCACTTACCAACTTTTCGTTAAGCTGAGTTTCACAATACTTTTCTGTCCTCTTCTTCTTGAGTACATTTCCTAGGAAGCAATGAACCGTTGTTGATAAAGTAACCAGTATTACTGCAAAAATTACCCTTTGCTGGCTTTTCTGCTGATGCACGTATGCGTTCTTTTACCGGCGGCATATTGCATGTTCCGTCCAAGTAGCCTGTAATAGATGTATAAGAATTGAGTATGGTAACTGCATGGACTTCGAAATTAGTTCGTACAGAGTCTTGAGGATCTACAGGGTAAGGTACTTCAGTTCTGGTCATTATCTCACAGCAGCCGCTTCTAGAGCTTTGATTTAATGCCTATGAAAATTCATTCTTTTAAAATATTTCTCTAACATTATAGACCCTATATAACTACGGTATTTACTAGCTTTTCGTTAGGCTCTGCTTCACAACCCGTTCCTGTCCTCGTCTTCTTGGGTACATTTCCTGGGAAGCAAGTTCTTGACAAAGTAACTAGCATTATTTACTGCACAAATTATATCTTTTGCTGGCTTCACCGCTGAGGCACGTAAGCGTTCCTTTATCCGCGTCATTGTCGCATGTTCCGCCCCAGTACCCTGTAAAAGACATATAAGAATTAGATATAACTGGTAAACTAGACTTCGAAATAAGTTCATTCAGAAAATTGAGGATGTGTATGGCTAGGTACTTCAGTGTTGCTGGTCACCATGTCATAGCAGCCACGGCTTTCGTCAGAGCTTTGAATTGCCTACGAATATTCCTTTTTAAATACATTTTCGCAGCATTTTGAAAAAGAAATTAATGAAAAAGGCCGATTTCAATTATACCATATCGGCTGGTGCAGTCACTTCTTCAACATTTAAAGGATCCAAGGCACCGGTAGCTTCACCTGGGTTTGGTATTTCAGGGTCGAGGCTATAATAAAAAAAATAGCATTATTGCCGAAAAGAAATTAATTATACTTCAGCACATAACCTGTTGAGCGCGGAAAGATAATTTCGTTTCAAACCTTCCAGAGTTCCTTTCGCCATGTCGTTCAGAACTTTATCACCAGCGGAGTCCGTAGTGTAATAAAAGTTCTCCGAGACCTTATTATACGTCATCAGGCTGCACTGGTGCGCTGGCTCTTTTCCAACTATGAAGAGCACACACTTACTCCCAGCCCCCTCGAGCTGTGCCATCTGCAATGTATTGTAAATTACATTAATATCTTGGCCTATGTTTGTTAATTGCAGCTTCACTTACGTATTTCAAGATCTGCTTCTTAATGCGGTTTACATTGTTACGACTAACGGAAGCCTGTCTTCCTTTTTCATAGCACGCTTCCAGTTCGGATGCGCGCTTCTGCTCAATTTCGTCTCGAAATTGAGTATTGACGCCACATTTCGTGCAGGTCTTACGCATGAAATGTTGAACTGTTGCACAGTTCGGACACGTTTTTTTAGTGTCGCAAATCCAGCTCATTTTTGGAAATCAACACGTGGAAATTAACGTGGGATTTGCAAATAAACAGTTTGCGGTGCTCCCAAGCGCACGTGGAAATTAATGTGAGATTTGTACATAAGCAGTTTGCGGCGGCACCAAGCGGTTGAGGCCTGAAATTTCTCAATTGATTTCGTCCCGCTGAAAAGCACACCAGAGCCGTGTGCCAAGTCTCTCAAACCTGAAACACGAGATAGCTGTGCTAGACTTTGGAGAACGTGTTCGATTCAGAATGTGTTGCCACCTTCATTGAAGCGCGAATTACGAAAAGCGGAGAAAAGAACCTACGCTGGCTTACAAAAATCTGACTAACTTCTTTTTTTAAATTTGATCACGTCGTAGGCTTTCAGCCTGTTGACGTTTCCTTTATGGAAAAAGGTTCGAGAAAGCATACACTATTTATTAGTCAGGTACACAGTACCAGACTAACTTAACCTAATTAATCATAATATAACCTAACCAAACTAAACCTAACCAAGTTCAAACTAATCTAATTACACTTAAATCTACATGAAAATATATTACCCCGTGGGTCCCTGGGCCAAGGTCCAAAATGGGCTCCTAAATAGGTCGGGATGGGCCCCCTAGCCTCGTGGGGCCCTGGGCCCGTGCCCAGTTGACCCATGCGATAAGACGGCCCTGGTGTCGGGACTTGATCTGGTGAACTATAGAACGAAAGTTAGGGCCTTTAACCACTCCGCCAATCACTCGGTAGGTGAGGCTATAATATAACTTTTTCACAGTCTCCAAAATGATCTCCAGTTATTTTACATACTATTACATAAATTAATATTTAGTACGGAAAAATTTACATTTTTGTCTTTGTCTTGTGCCCTCAACGTACTTCGGCACCTGGCCCGGGGCCCCCTTCGAGGCTGGGGCCCCTAGGCAGCTGCCTAGGCATAGTTACGGATTTTTTTTTTTTTTTTTTTTTTTTTTTTTTTTTCCGTGTATTTGTAGCGTGAGCTAATGCTCGTTGCTGACTTAGGGTTTACAATGACACAAACAACTTGATGGCTTCACATAGTGTACCAGTTGGTCTTCGCACGAATGCCAACTTAAGTTAGGAAGATATTCTTAAGCTAATTGCTCTTTAGGATGTTGAGTGCCTCTGTTGCAAAGATATGAGTCGCGGGGAAAACTGTTGTATTCGTCAGAATATTGTCCGGATTAAAGTGTAGTCTTTTTCTTGAAAGATGTCTGAGCAGCAGTGCTCGTTGTCTGTTGAGTAGTCTGCAGTGGAAAAAAACATGTATAAGGTCTTGTTTTGAAAGTCCGTTGCAGGTGCAGGTCGTCTCGTCGGTCTTTCTTATTCTGTGGAGGTAAGTCTTAGTCGGGAAATGGGCAGTTCTTAATTTTATGAGTGTCGATATTGTCTTTCTGTCTAGTTTGAGTTTACAAATTGGTTTTAAGGTCGGGGTAACATGTAAGTCTCTGAGTGTTGATGATGCGTCAGACCATTTCTTTTGCCATTTTTGAAGAATGATGAGGTTCATCGCAGCCTTTTTGTTCATGGATTTGTCCGATATGGGGTAAGTATTCCTGTAAGATATCTTTCTCTGGGAGCAAGTGTTATACCTTCCGTGTTTTGGTTTCGTAATTGGTCCGTCCGGTAGTTTCTGGGCGAATCGTAGGAGCGTTTTCAACGTGAGAAGATCTAAAGGAGGGATACCCGCTTCTACTTCGAGGGATGCAGTAGGGGTGGTTTTTAGGGCGCCGGTGATGAGTAAGAGCGCTTGCCTGTGTAGCGCTCGCACAGGGAGTAGGTTCTGCAGATTCGCATTCGCCAAGGCAGGTAACCCATATAATATTCTTGAGTACAGTGTGCTCTTGACTATAGTTGTTAGTTGATCTATTCTTATGGAGGGGATGAATTGCACTAGTTTTCTTAATTTGAAGATGGTGTGGCTGCCCTTGGAAGCGAGAAGACTTGCGTGGGCTGACCAGTCGAGCCTTGAATCATATTGTAGGCCTAGGTACCGTACACTGTTTTTTGCG
The DNA here is from genome assembly GCA_023053545.1 of Lepidurus packardi. Classification (NCBI taxonomy): domain Eukaryota; kingdom Metazoa; phylum Arthropoda; class Branchiopoda; order Notostraca; family Triopsidae; genus Lepidurus; species Lepidurus packardi. The sequence continues at coordinate 633,714 of JAKZAN010000003.1, forward strand.
TGGATAATTTCTTCTCCCCACTCCAGAGGAACGGGGTCTTGGAAACGTTTTCGGGAGAAATGTATAAGCTCTGTTTTGGATTTGGCGAAGTTTAGGCTCAGTCTTTTCCCCCATTTTTCTAGCGATATTAGTGCATTTTGTAATCGGCCAATATTTATATTTTCGGAAGAGCTCGTGGTCGCTAATAGGATATCATCCGCAAAGCCCGTTGATAGGGAGTTCTTGGCTTTAACTAACGAGAGAGCTCCATCGACGTATATAGTGAACAGTACAGGTGAGAGGGGTGACCCTTGAGGCACCCCTTTTTCTATACCAAAAGCTTCGCTCCTATTGTGTCCGTTAGTGATGAAGCCGCGTCTGTTAACCAGAAAACTCTTAATCCAGTTTACTAGGTAAGCTGGTATCTTTTTCTTTTCCGCTTCCCGGCAGAGTTTTCCGTGATTTACGTTATTGAATGCACCTTCGATATCCAGTAACAGAACTGAGGTTACTTTGCCGTTGTCAAAGCCGGAAAGCACTTTGTCTGACAATTGCAGCATCGCGTTTGTCGTTGACCTGTTTGGTCGGAAACCCCATTGGTTGTTAGACAGGGCTTTATGACTCTCTAACATTTCCGACAATTTGGCTGCGATTGCTTTTTCAAGGACTTTGCCTAGACAGGGCAAGAGGGCAATCGGGCGAAAGTTTTTAAAGCTAGAGTAGTCAGCCTTATTTGGCTTTGGAAGAGCTAATATTTTTGCTGTTTTCCATGCAGTGGGGAAGTGACATAGTCTGAGGCTGGAATTAAAGATGTCCATAGTGGTCCTTTTTATTGTTTGCCACGTCTTTTTAATTAGGATTGGTTGTATGCAGTCAATTCCAGGCGCTTTCATATTCGGTAAGGAGTGAACTATTTGTTCCAATTCTTCTAAAGTCACAGTTGGTAAGTCTTTTTGTCTAGTCTTTTGTGGGTGTGTACGTCTTGTTTGTTTATGTTGGTTTACAGTGGAGGGAGGGAAGCTTTTACAATCGAGAAGTTTAGCAGCAAGGTAATTAAGCTTCGAGATTTCATTGGCAAAAAGTTTACGATTGTCGTCCAGAAGTTGGTCTAGGGAGAGAGAATTTCTTGATTCACGAAATTTTCTTTCCAGGTTCCATAACACTCGAGAATCTGAAGTGTCTAATTTTCGCTTCCAGTATTCTTCCTTGGTGATGCGTACTTTTGTCGTATAGCTATTTCTAGCATCTTTCCACTTGCGTTCGTTAAGCGAGCTTGGGAAGACACGGTAAGCCCTGAGTGATTTTGCTACATCCTTTCGAAGTAGATTGAGCTGGTTATTCCACCACGGGTTTTTTCGATTCGTAATGTTTCTTTTGGGTATGTGTACCTGGGCGCAGTTGTAGAGAGCTTCAGTTAAAAAGTTAACTGCGGTGTCGAGTTTTTCCACTGTATCTATGTCGGACAGTGCCTCCTTTATCCTCTGTAGTGTTAGTTCCAGGCCCGCATTTAGTTTTGGCCAGTTTGTTTTGTTGTAGTTCCATATTTCCTGTTTAGGTTTTTCGATTCGAATATCGATGTACAAGCGGATGGCTTCGTGATCTGATAGGTTTGGGAAAAAAGTTTTGTCGATAATTTGCAGGTCTATTAAAAAAGCAATATTTGGAGAGGCGAAGGCCAAATCGAGAGTTGAAAAGTCTCCTCTTTCATTGTTAAAGGTGCAGACATTCCAACTATTGAGCAGAATTAATTTTTTTTCGGTAATAAAATCGAAAAGTTGTCTTCCAGGTTTATCTGCTGGTTTGTTCTCCCAGTGCCAATGATGGGCGTTGAAGTCTCCGCAGAGAATTACGTTCTGGGAAGATGAAGGTAGTTCTCTCCAGATTTCGGTCATAAGCTCCGCAAGGTCCTCAGTATGTCTTCTGTACACAATGATTAGGAATATGGGTGTAAATGCTTTTGGGGCTATTTTTATAATCGAATATAAGTCTGTTACGGTAACTACAGAAACGTTAGGTGTTCTGCATCTTTTGAAGCATATAACACCTTTATAATCACTCTGGGATTCGAATGAGGTGAAGTGATGAAAAAGGGGAGTCGAGGGATTAGATGGGGGTTCGATTATGGCTATAATGTCAGCGTTAAAGTCGTTAGCTTCTCTTAGCGTTTCTGACAGCTGAGCATTGCTTTTCCTTATGTTATGGAAGATTATTTTTATTCCGTCTGTCAATAGATTTGGGCATGGATTTGGGAAACGGTGGGGTTGCGTTTTTGCCTTTCAGCAATACGCGTTGGGCAGCTACTTTCAAAGGAGTAGTGATTACTTCCGCAGTTTCGGCATTTCCTTGTATTGTTTGTGCATTCTTTCGTGTTGTGTTTGTCCGAGCATTTCCCACAAGTCGGGTGTGTTTCTTTGCAGTAAAATGCGGTGTGACCGTACTTCTGACAGTTATAGCACTGTGTGAAATGCTCTTGGCGGCGGTCTTCGAGCTGTACAGGTCTGCTGAAGGCATATAGGTAGCCTCGGTTAAGCAGCCTCGTTTTAGCGTCAGTCGAAGGGCACGTGAACAGGATTGAACCAAAGGCTTTCGTGCTGTCAGGGTTCAGCCAGCGTAGAGACTCAGCAGTGAAATCGATTTGTGTGGCTATGTTTTTCCTAGTCAGGTGGGAGGCGATTTCTTCGTAGTTAAATTGTTTGGGGATTTGGTGGATGACTAAATCTTTACGTGGTTTCGGGCAGGTTACTTTTATCGGGCCGAGTGAGTCCAAAGTGGTGTCATGAAGGAGGTTCTCTGTTTCACTCTTTTCCCGTTCGCTTCCAAGTGTGAGTTCGACTAAATTCTACGTTTTCCGTGACACGATCACGTTGGGAGCCTTGGGGCCAAACTTTTTAAGCAAGTCCCTGTCCAGATTACGTAGTAAGTCTTCTCTTTTGACTACTTCTTTCTTCTTTCCGTCATTCAATTGTTCAACATAGACGATAAGCTCATCTTGTTGTCGTCTTTGGTAATTCGTCGGGCTGGGTTGGCTTGATTGAATAGGGGAGGTGGCGGGCTTTGTTGATTTGGGTAAAGGCCGTTTTCGGTTTACCACGGACCAAGGACCTTCCATTGGCGACGGAGTAGGTTTTGGTTGGATTACATGTTTGTTGATGAGTTCTCTCAGGTATTTAACCTCCGCTTGAAGCTGGGGAACACATTCAGCAATTGGGAGAAGGTCCTCGACTTTGCAATTGAGGATTGTCACTTGGTTTGACAGCTCTTCGTTTTGTTTTCTGAGGGATTCGAACATTTCGGAAGGGTTATTCGGATTCGGAAAGTCTTTAACCTTTTTCTTCTTCGGGGGTTCGAGCGAGGCCGCGTTGGTTTCCATGCTCTCGGGGTTATTCTCATTGTTTGTTGAGTCACCGCGAGTGATGTCCCTCCTCCCTCTGGAGGAGGGCTCAGGTGAGCGAATCATGTCACCATACAACAAACCCAAATAAGTTTAATACACTTGTGCAAATTTAAGCCGGAGTTAGTTTTAACTGTGTGCTTGACAGTTAACCAGCAATCAAAACTATTCGTAGGTAGCACTAAACACTAAAACTGCGGGAGAGAAAAAAAAAAAGAAAAACTCTGGGCTTGGAACGTTGAAAAAGCACGTCCGCACACGTACACGTCTCGCTTCTTCTCCCACGATTGCAGTCTTTTTATTTTTTAAGATTCTAATTTTTCTTATTCTTGGTCTCATGTTAATTAGAGGTTACTCGTGACCTCAACGAAAGTTTCTAAGAAAGTATTTATATTCCTTATAGTTACTTCTGGTAATTGAATCTCGCTATTTTTTTACCGTTACTTGCATCGTTATAACTTCATAAATCGCCACGCCTGCGTGAAAATGGAAGAGGAGATAAAGGATTATTGTGTAGCCTACTTCTGTTCATTTCAAGACATTTCTGTTCCCTAACAAGTAAGTAGTGTACTCCTTGAGAAGTGATACCGAAAGATCGTAATTATTTCACGTGTTTTCTTTTTGCTTTGTTTTTGTAAGGGAAGGCGATTGCTTTTTGGTGAGGAAAAAGTTGTTGAGGTCCTGCGTTGCGTTAAGTTAAGGGAAGCTTACCAAACTTAATCACTACTGTATTTAAACGAAAACAATCACTTCAAAACAAAGACAAAAATGCGTGTATCCGTTCACTGCTTACTAAGGTCCAACTGTCTTCAACTGTCTTTTTATATCAGAGTCATCGTCATGTCAACGTTATGTTCTTAGTATAGAGATTAGAGAGAGAGAGTTCAAGGAAACGGAAACTCAGGAATCGTCAAAGGAGATGGAGCAGGTCAAGGGTTGGGAAGAAAGGTCAAGTTCAATCTCTTCGTCAGATTTTCGCGTCACTTAGTCATAGTCTTCGGTCAGAATTCCCAATATTCTACCGCCCGCGAAATGATGTTCAAGGATTATCTGTTAAGGCGGAAGCCAATATTTTCTATCGTGCTTCTTGTGCCGCTTTTCTTGAATGGCGCTTGTTCGATGTCTGGGCTTCAGTTGGTGTTTCTCGGGAATCAGTTCGGGTGGTTTGCAATTCCAATGGATATAATTTGGAAATCGGACGGTTGGTTACACCATTGGAAGTTCTTAACTCTACGGCTCGCGTAACCCCGTCTTTTCCAGGGAGGAGACGAGTTACTTGACCTAGTTTCCAAAAGAGCAGTTTTCCGTCGTCATGGATATGGACTAGATCACCCACTTGAATAAGCGAGGTCTTTAAACTCGAATTATTCCTATACGTTTCACGTAAGGCTGTGAGATATTCTTGTCGCCATCTATTCCAGATATGTTTTCGTAACAGGTGTAATCGCGAAAAATGACGTATGGTGTCGTGCGGAGTTCCGAAATCAGGGTCGAGAATATCATTTGAAGTTTCATGATTCAATAAAGGCAACATACGACCGTGAAGTAGATGAGCAGGAGTGAGAGGATTCAGATCGTTGATATCTGGGAAAACAATAGTTAAAGGGCGATTATTAATCATGGCTTCGACTTCTGTTATGAGGCTGCTGAGGTCTTCTAGACCTATATTGGCTCTACCAAGTACTTTCTTGAGGGTGGTCTTCGTAATGCCAATCATTCTCTCCCAAAATCCACCATACCATGGAGCCCGCTTTGGGATATGCTTCCATTAAATGTTTGTGTGTTGGAGGAAGAAGTTGAAGACGGGTGCAGATTTAATCTGTGTCAAAAATTTGGCTGTGGCTTCGAACGTGGTGGCATTGTCTGATATCAGTAATTTGTGGCAGCCTGTTCGTCCAATAAATCGACGTAAAGCATGTAGGAATGATGTCATGGACATGTCTCGGACGATTTCTAAGTGTACCGCGCGGGTGCGTGCACATGTGAAAAGACAGATGTATACCTTTTCTTCTTCTTTGCCGTTTAAAGTTTTAACATAGAGAACTCCAGTGAAATCAACTCCGGTGGCTTCGAAGGGTTCTCCATGGGAAAATCGAAAGTGTGGCAGAGGGGCCGACGGAGTTACTTGAAAAGGCTTTCCAAGAAGTCTCTTACAAATTAGGCATGATCGAACATGCTTCGTATTAAGGGTCGTGCTGCTGGTATCCAATAATGTTGCCGCAGTTGTGTCAAGAGATTGTTAGTGCCGGAATGTAAAGTTCGTATGTGAAAGTTCATGACTATAATCTGGTGATTCTTGCTTGTTTAGGAAGAACGACAGGATGTTTAGCAGAGGATTTTAAGGGTGCTTTATGAACATGTCCTTCACACCTAATAATTCCTTCATCATCTAGGAACAAACCCAATTGGTCGATGATGGGAAAACGAGAAAGGTTTGTTTTGCGTCGAAGGGAGTCCATCTCCTCGGGATAGTGAGACGCTTGAGCTTGGCGGATCAGTTTTTGTTTGGCTATACGAATTTCTTGATTGTTAAGTGGACCACTGCGTTTAGCGTTTTTTGAGGCGTTATAAGCAAAACGAAGTTTCCAAGCTGTAGTACGTTGCAGTGAGTCCCAAGAATTAAATAGGGATTCGAAAATGTCTTTCTTCGGGTTTTCGATGGGAGTGGTGTCGATTTTCTCGTGAGTGGTAAATTGGATTGAAATAGCTACATCTGGTTTCGAGCGTAGTATCCATGATGGGCCTGAGTTCCAGAGCTGATTTTGAAGGAATCGTTTAGAATCGAGACCGCGTGTGAGCAGATCTGCAGGGTTGTCTTTCGTTGGGCAATATTGAATTGTCGCTCCAAGATCTGTTATGATTTGTTTAATTTCATTGACGCGGTTTTCGATGAATTTCTTTGTGAGTTTAGCTCCAGATGACCAATGGTACCTGATTTGTGAGTCGGTCCAAAGGGTGATCTTGAAGGAATGGTGTTCAAAGGATCGCCTTACGTAATTTGGCAATTCGTGCAGCAACGAGCAAAGCCATCAGCTCGAGTTGAGGGAGGGTTAAAGATTTCAGCGGTGCAACGCGCGATTTCGCGAATACGAAAGAGGAATCTAATCCGTTGGTAATATACACTGCTGCACCGTATGCCCTCGGGCTGGCGTCGTCGAATACGTGTAGTTGAACGGGCTGTTGATGCAACGAGGTAAAGTAAGGGCGTTTCAATTTAAACTCGTGGACGTTTTGCAGATCTCCGGCTATTTCCTTCCATTGAGTTGCAAGAGAGTCAGGAATAGAATCGTCCCAATCAAGCTTGAGTTGCCAAAGGCTTTGAATTAGGATCTTCACTCTGATAACAAGTGGTGATAGATACCCTAACGGATCAAAAATGCGGGCCACTTGCTTAAGCAGCTCACGTTTGGAAATGCCGCCAACGAGGTAAGTATTTGTTACTGGGTAGCTTAAAGTGTCGTTGTCAGAATCCCACACGAGTCCGAGTAGCTTGGATGGGTTTTTGTTAGACATTAAGCCATCTTCTATAAGTGTTTCTTGAAGTTTCCTACTGTTTGTCTCCCAATCTCGAAGATTCATGCTGGCTCTTTTAAATATTAGTCGTGTTTCTCGGTATAAGTCGATAAGTTCTTCTTCGGATTCTCTGCCGGAAATAACATTCTCCACATAAATGTTCCTTTTGATTTCTTCTGATATGGCTGAGTCGATATTGCTTAAATGGAGATCGATGGTGGCGAGAAGGATACAGGGAGAACTTGAGGCTCCGAAAATTACTACCTTGAAACGGTATACACAAAATGGAGAATCTGGATCCTCGGGATTCCTAGGCCACAAAAACCGGACATAATCGCAATCTGATTTTTCCAGGCTAATTTGTAAAAAGGCTTTTTTGATGTCGCTCAGAGCTACATAAGTGTGAAAACGGAATCGGATGAGCAAATCGCACAGATCAGTTTGGAGGGCTGGACCGACCTCAAGACAGTCGTTTAAGCTGGGCTTTTGGGGATCAGCGCGTGCGGAGAAATCAAATACTATTCGCAGAGGAGTGGTTGAAGAATCTTTAAGAACGTGACGATGAGGTAAGTAATGTGTTCCAGGACGATCAGGTGGTAAGTTCTCGCTTACTTGTTCGATGAATCCTCGAGACTCATAATCGGAATTGATGTCGTGGTACATACGGGGCAAATTAGGAGTTTTCCGTAGTCGATGAAGGAGGGAGGTTGTCCTGCTTACGCTAATACGATAGTTCGAGGGTAAGATGGGATGATTGATCTTCCAGGGTAGTTTCGCAACATACTTCCCCGTGGTGTCACGACTGAGCATTTCATCTTGATATGCTTTTACGTATTTGAAGTCGTCTTCCACTCCCGGTGTTATGCCAATGGATTCCAAACGCCAAAAATCTTCTAGGTCTGGAGGTTGTTTTTCGGACATATTGAGAAGTACTGAGTTCATGTCGTTAGAAGGAAGCGAGCTAGATATTGGGCCAGATAGCACGTAACCAAGGCGAGTCTTCATCGCTACCGGTCCCGGACCGCGTATTATCTCATCCTCGTAAAGTTCCCAGCAGTGATCTGCTCCGATAAGTACATCAATGGGAAATTTTTCCTTGCCGACGTCTGGATGGGCTAGAGTGAGATTTTTCAAATGTTTTAAGTTTGACACAGGGAAATTGGTACGTAAATCTACTGGAGCTGCGATCTCCGGGACTACTAGAGCTTGAATGGGTATCGCATCATTTGAAGTGTAATTAGTGAGAGTCTAGTGCATCCTAACGTAATAGGCTTAGGCTTGTTCCCAAAGGAGCACAAGCTGGTCACCTCCGTTTTTCTAACATGATGAGATAAGCGCTGTAAGAGATCAGAGGTAACGAAGGTGCTTTGTGATCCCTCATCAAGGACGGTGTTAGCGAGTACGGTTTTGCCGTCAATGGTGACAGGGGAAATGGCAGTTTTCAATAGAACTTTCACCTCTCGATTAGATGAGTAGAGGGAAGTGTCGGTTGGAGTTTCTGCAGAGGTAATGAAGTTGGCGTGGGTAGAGAGATTTTCGGGAGTCGCGTTCTGATTTGCTTTATTTTCGGTATTTGGGTCACCTCGATGTAAACTGGTATGATGCAGTTTTCGACAGATACTACATCGGAATTTAGATCGACACTCGGAGGCTTTGGAATGGCTTACACTGCTCAATCAACTGAAACAAAGGTTCTGGGTTTTGGCTCGTTGTGCCCGTTCTTCGTGGGTTGGGTACTTGTCGCACTCAACGGTGTGTACCTTTGCAAAAGGCGCATTTCAGAGGTCTTGGCGGTCCTTGGTTCGTTGACAAAGAAGATATGGTTGAATCAGAGGGAGAACGATTAGGTTTGCGGGGATCTTCGGTGTTCTTCGGTTTAGGGATGGATCTGGATTCCAGAATGTCGATTTCGTGTTTAAGAGCTGAGCAAAGTTCGTCCAAGGTCCAATCCGATTTGCGTTGGCTTCGTGCCAGGTTTCTCCTAGTTTCTAGGGAAAGCTTGTCTAATAACGCGCACACCAAGAGATCGCCGTACGACGTGGAACACACATTTAATGCCTCTAATCCGCGAATATTGGTTTCTTTGCTGAGAAAGAAGGATTTTAAACTGGCAGCGGTGTCTTTTGGTTTCTGTAAGTCATGCAATGCTCTCATATGGGCGTTAACAATTTTTTTTTGTCCATAACGTTCTTGTAAGAGGGTGATCGCATGAGTGTAATTGTCGTTTGATGCGACGAGACCAGATACGACTTCTTTTGCTTCTCCTCGTAGTTGAGTTTTTAGATACTGAAATTTCCCCACGGAGCTTAATTGAGGATCATTATCAATGAAACATGTCCCAAAACGTCCTACATTCTAAAATGTTGCCGTCGAATACAGGAAGCTTCAGTTCTGGTAGTTTTGTTCGACGTGTTGAATGTGGGTTGAAAACAAAGATCGCGCTTGGATCCGGAGTCGAGGCAGGAGCCGGGGGAATCGTCGCTGAGGTTGAAGTCAAGAAAATCGTTGTGGAGTTGGGAACCGTAGTAATGATGCTAGGAATACTGGGGTTCAAAATTGGACTTGAACTTTGAGAGGCTGTTGAACCAGACGTCTAATACGTCACCGAGTGCAAATTTGCTGAAGATATTGCCGTAGGACACGATGTAGGAGGAGAGCAGCGCAGAAGTTCAAGCTTTGCTTCTACATACATGTACAAATCTTCGTATTCAAGTAACCAATTTGAAGTGAGTTCGATTTCGTTGTCTAGCTCATCCTCGTCGACAGAGCTAGGATTTGCTGGTCGTAGTCAACAATCTGCTGATGTTTTCCGCGTAGCGTTGGTAATATGCGGGAGAGCTTGGATATTTTTTCAACTACGGTATCACTCGAGTTTAGATAGTCTTCGGATTTGGCTTTGAATTTGGTTATAAAACCCTTGTTGCCACCACGCATTTTTCGGAGTTTTGTAAGGTTGGCAGCCATCCTGGTCACGGCACCAAAAAAATGTAAGGGAAGGCGATTGCTTTTTGGTGAGGGAAAAATTGTTGAGGTCCTGCGTTGTGTTAAGTTAAGGGAGGCTACCAAACTTAATCACTACTGTATTTAAACGAAAACAATCACTTCAAAACAAAGACAAAAATGCGTGTATCCGTTCACTGCTTACTAAGGTCCAACTGTCTTCAAGTGTCTTCAACTGTCTTCAACTGTCTTTTTATATCAGAGTCATCGTCATGTCAACGTTATGTTCTTAGTATAGAGATTAGAGAGAGAGAGAGTTCAAGGAAACGGAAACTCAGGAATCGCCAAAGGAGATGGAGCAGGTCAAGGGTTGGGAAGAAAGGTCAAGTTCAATCTCTTCGTCAGATTTTCGCGTCACTTAGTCATAGTCTTCGGTCAGAATTCCCAACAGTTTTGTCCATGTTATAGCTAAACGCCATTACGTGTTCGCCAAACGTGATAGTAGATGGTATCGATTTCAATTTAGGCTATCAAAGTCTATTCGTATTTCTTCCTTTCTCACCCATATTTCTATTGAGTACGTTTGTGGTCTACACAATTCTACCCGAGCTGCAAAATCTGCATTGCATGACCGTCATGTGCTTCATTTTCGGTCTCTTAATTCATATCGTGTTTGTACTTGGGAATAGTACAGTTCGAAAACCCAGCCCGTCACTGCGTGATTGTAGGTAAGTTGACTTTCCCAAACTAGTTGTCTTGCTCTTGCCTGGACTGTTGACTTTCACATGAGTAATCAAGATAAGCATCAAGATGCATTTTGTACATTTTTCACATATCTGCAGCCAGAATTTTCATACAAAAATGTGTACACGCACTTGAAAGAACAACATGCATATTGAAAAATGGATATTATTTAAAAAATATAACGTGTTTTAGGGAAGGAACAGTATAACGGAGTATAACGAGCTCAACGTAGGCAACCAATCTTAATTTCTGACGTTCTTCCGATGTTTCTTTTCGATGTCCTTTTTGAAACCATCTCTTGGTCTGTGGTGTTGTGGCTGTTATCAATCTGTCTTTCCTCTTTTACCCTGGCAATCAAGACACCTGTCTCCGCTTCAAGTTTCATCTGCATATCCTTAAGTTCAGCCAAATGTTTCCTCAATTCAACTCCTTCATGCGCGAGCATGGTCTCAGTGGGATTACCAGAAGGCCGCCTGATATAAACGTCTTCTTTAATACTTTACAAAACCACGACAGCGTTCAAATAGCCCTGGTAGAATGGTTTTCACTTACCAGGCAACATAACCGGGTTTGGCAGTTGTTTTTTCCTCAATTAGATCCAACTCGTCCAGTTTCTGACAGATTTCACAATCATTTTCCTCCACAAAATTCTTAAGTTCCTCTTGTGCTCTTCTCTTAAAGTTATTTACCAAATCCGTATGCATTCCAGCGACTATCGAACTTGGTAGTTTCAAATGCGTAGCCAACAGAACAGGCCTAAACATACAAATAAACAGTGCTATAGCTAGGCTATTGATCATTTTGGCGCGTTTACAAAAAGGATACCTACTTTTTTCTGCTGTCCATTTTCTTCCATTAACTGCATTCTCCTACAAACGCATACGGACGTTTTTTTGCAGCCCCGAAGTTCTGTCCACGCCTTTGTCGTCGCCCATTTCTGTTCTATGGTCTTGTAGAGAACGCCACGCGGAAGCACAAACTTGTGCTTATTGCCATGTAGGTCCGAGATTGTGTTTATTTTGGGGGGTTATTGATACTGCCAATTCCTAGGGGATTTTTAGGTTCGGAAACGGAATCCCCATTGGCTTAGGGTAAAGATTATTCCATTGTATTCTCGATATGAAGGTTGTCCTCTATTTCTTCTACAACAGGTCTATAACGTTCCCGTCCTTTACGTTTTTCGTTAACAATCAAAGGCCTTGGGACGAGCCGTTTGATTAGGTTGTGTTTTTACCATTCTTGTGTGACGTGAGGAATTCCTTCTAAACTCCACAGTTAATTAAAGGAGCACAGTCAGTCAATTAAGTGCTTTCCCTTTCCCTGAAAAACAAAATATCAAAGCAAAAAAATGCTTGCTTTCAGAAGTAGGCAAGGAATGTAAAAACTTGTATAAACAGGTAATAAGCGCTGTTATACTAATTAATGTGTTAGATAAAAAGGGAAACTAGGCTAAAACGAAACAATTAACAAAGATTGGCGTGACAATATATATATTTTTGAATGACAAAATACTTTTGTCAAGAAAAGCAACGCTAAGAAAAGAAAGCTGCCAAGCAGCAACGCAAAGCTCAGACTAAGAACCAAGCCAATCAAATACAAGGGTTAAAAGGGATTTGTTAGAAGAAATTGGAACCTTTATTCCTCACAAAACATGAAATCACGCTAATTCAATAAAGACTGTCAAGCACATCACTTCCCCTTCACTGGATCCAACGTTAACACGCAGAGAATACTCCCCTCGCTCTAAAAAAGCTGGCAAGGGATCTTTAGGTACTGGAGATTCTGCTTTCTGGACGGCATAATCACCCTATAAGCCAATTTGCAAGCTTATTAATCGTCCTTAATGGGGGCATGTATGGTTTCAATTAGCTGGAATTAACTGCTGGGCAGGACAGTGGCATGGAATACGGCTTGGAGGAAGAAATCTGGACATGGCTGCTGAGGTGGGTATGGAATGATACTGCACAAATCGTCGTAAGTACAAGATCCGAGGTTTTCCACACAAGGAACATCTACCCATAGAAAAGCCAGTTTCTTCTTCAACTGTACTACAGTCTGAAATGGGAACGTTTAGCTTTCCCAAGGTATAGCTTTTTGGGTTAAGTAAAATAGAAAACATTTAAAGGGAAACATGCTTTTATTGGAGCCACCAGGTCGCCGGCCAAATTGGCAGCTAATGATACGGTAATTACGCCCGGTAGAGTGATTGAATCTGGCAATTCCAACTTCGTCAGGCTTAACGAACATTGGGCCCACTGCATGATGACCAAGAAAAGGCTTTCAGACGCAATTCCTGCAAAGAGCGAAGCAAAAATATTGTACTCAAGCTCTTATTAGGCAAATTGCGGACGTATTGTCGGGTACTTTATTACGTTACCAAGCTCGCAAAACCGGCCCAAGAAATAAAAATCTGCTACAAACAGGAACTTTTGTGCATGCTTTTATTTCGTTCGTGCTTCTGTGAAACAGGATTCAATTTCTGCTTTAAGATTTTGTTGGGTTCTTTAACCTGGGAAACGTGAACAAGGTTGACGTAAAAAACTTGCACAGTCTAAGGAATATATTTTGCTGGATTGCGAGCGGAGAGCTCCCACGTTCGTGATTAAGTATACCCAGCTAGCAAACAAACACATGAATCTGACATCCTTCAGCATTTTCACTAGTCTCTCACGCAACAGATACACAGTCTCGACTATATACAGTCTCGACGATACACAGCCTCGACGCAGCAGAACTATCTAAACAAGTTTACAAGTGCCTATATTCCCCAAAGAAGAACGTGGCACAGCGAACTGAAAGGAAACTGAAATTAAACTCGGTCATGTAGCAAGATAAGCTATCTTCAAAGTTCCTCTGAAACAGGTTTTCTATCTCCTAGACCAATATCCTGGCTTGAAAACGGGCCTACCTAGTTATAGAGACTGGCTGCGAGCCAACCAAGAGGTTATCAGTTCAACTGGGACCTTGAATTTGGAAAAACGCCTAAATCGGTCAGATGATAAGTGTGAATACTGGGGGGAGCTTTTTTCTCCCATAATTCAACTGATTTTTCGGCGCATTTTTCGTCACCAATGGAAGAAACCGCAGGGTCTGGTAAGATTTTCTGTCACTTCTGAACTCAGCTTCCTGTCCTAATTTACACCGCAGCCGAGCTCTCATATTTTTCTTCGTAGAGAATTTGCTGAGGAATTAAGTCGTCGGCAAAGAAGCCGGCGACGTTGATTTCACATTTTGGCGATTACTGTGCGTTTTTCCTAGCCAAGGAACTACATCAGGTCAATTTTAGTTAACTTAACTCTCCCGTTATTTCGATAACAAGGGTACTTACCAGGGTAAGAAGGAAATAATATATTAAACATATTTGTATACTACAGATAAAGATCGAAATGCAGTACATGTTTTATTTTAATTTTGCACACAAGAATAAATACTGTCGACTTCTTTTTTTTTAATTTTTACATTATATTGGCGTATAGGCATAAGCCTGTTGCCAAAGTTTATTATTAAAAACGTACATTTAAAACCGGGTAGGGGAAAGGGATATAACAGAACGCTGTCACATTGGGCGGCCTTTGAAAACAGGCAAGCCCTTCACCGTATGTTTCCATCTATGTTAGAGGTTTACTGTTGGGGAGAAACCTTTACTTTTTTGGGATTCTCTTGCAGACAAAGAGTTAAAGCTCGAAACTTCAAGAGGAGAAAACGCTATAAATTAAAACTTAGACACAATCTAATATTTGCCTATTTATAACCAGGCTTTTCCTTCGTTGAAAATCTTTTTTTTGGCAGTGCTTAGAAAGGTTTCTACATAAGGGAAGGCTCTTGGATAGGTGAGGAACTGGGCTGGAGAGAAGTGGATTTGGTTTTTACATCATGATCTGATTAGTTTAGCACGTGCTTTGTTAAGCCATTGACAATGTATGAATATGTGTGCTAGACTTTGCTTTTTGTGAGTTGAGCAGAGGCAGCAGGAAGACCCCGCTTTTCCAATTTTCTGGAGATTGAGAGTTCTGGAGAGTTGTAAAGTGGGGTAGTGCTGTGTTCTAGCTCTGATGATCTGGGCTATCATGGCGTGAGGCAGTTTATTTGTGCATATCGGTTTTTCTGAAAGCGATACATTTAGTTGACGAATGTTTAGGGTGAGTAAGGATGATGTCCACTCTTCTTCCCAGAGCGTATGTGTACGTTTTCTTATTGTTTTCACATCCATTGCACTTTTGGGAATATTATCTAGGAAGATCACCTTAGTTAATGAGTGCATTTCCTCTTCGTACGACCTGTATCTTTTACTTATTGCGTTCACATACACTCCGGCGGGTAGTTTTGAGTAGAATCTCAAGAGGCATTCTTTTATTTGCAAAGGCAAGGGTAATATTACAGCTTCTGACTCCAGTACTATCGTAGGGGTGGTGACGAAAGCACCCGTGACTGCTAGTAGTGGCAATCTGTGTATTGAGTTTAGGGGTCTTAATGATGACTTAGGGGCATTACACCATGCCGGTGCTCCATAGAGCAGAGTAGGATACACAGTGGCTTTTACCAGGGTGCGGATAAGGTCGCACGTGATAAAAGGTGAAATGTTTTTGATTTTTTGTATCACTGCTACTGTCTTTGAGCATTTTGCTGCTAGGCCACGCATATGATTCTCCCAAGTTAGCCTTTCGTCCAAGATAAGGCCCAAGTATCGTACTGAGCTTTTTGGCGCGAATTCTTCGTTATTCCATGAGAGGGGGGAGCTGTCTGGTTGGTGTTTTCTGAAGAAGTGGATTAGCTCTGTTTTTTCCCTGCTAAAGTGAAGGTTTAGTTGTTTTCCCCATTGTTCGACAGCTTTAATGCAAGACTGTAAGATCCTAACATTCACTTCCCCAGAAGATCCAGTAGTGTATAGCAATAGGTCATCCGCGAATACAAGTATCCTGACACGCTTTTGCTTGAGGAGGGAAAGAACTCCATTTACGTAAACCACGAAAAGTATCGGTGATAAAGGGGAACCTTGGGGAACACCCTTAGGAACATGAAAGATTGCACTCTTGCTGTGGCCATTTTCTATGTAAGCTAACCTCTTGCTTAGAAAAATTTCAAGCCATTTGATAATGTATTGGTGTATCCGCATTTGTTGTAACTTTTTCACAAGTTTTTGATGATTTACATTATCGAATGCTCAGCGTATGTCAAGTAGAAGGGCTGAGGTTATTTTTCCCTTGTCAAATCCCTTCAGCACGGCGGTACTCAATTATAGAAGGGCGTGGGTAGTGGACCTTTTTGTCCGGAAACCCCACTGACTGTCGGCCAACTTTCCTTTTGATTCCAGGAAATTTGTGAGTTTTATCGCAATTAGTTTTTCAAGAAGTTTTCCTAGAGTGGAGAGCAGGGCAATTGGTCTGAAGCTCTTTTGGTTGGTGTAGCTCGGTTTCATTGGTTTCGGGATTGTTAGTACTTTCGCTAACTTCCACTGACTGGGAAAGTAAGCCAACTTAATCGAGACATTGAAGATCAATTGCACCGGAATTTTTATTGCTGGCCAGAAATTTCTTAGGACTAACGCTTGAATTCCATCGCAGCCAGGTGCTTTTGCTGACGGGGAGGTGAGCTCCGGTGAAAGTGCGTTCGAGTCCGCCTATGGCAGGGGCGTTTCCTTGGGTGGATAAGTTGGGTATCTCACCTTCTAGCATCTTTTCGCCAAGGTAATTAAGTTTTGTTTGTTCGGATTCGAAAGGCTGAGCGTTTTCGTCACGGAGAAGTTCTAACAGTGCTGGAGAAGGGGTATTTTTGAATTTTTTATTTAACGCCCAAATGTATTTCGAGTTTGGCGCTTTGGCAATATTCTTCCAGTGTTTCGATTTATTTTCCCTGCATTTTGTACGGTAGTAGTTTCTAGCGTCCTTCCAGATTTTCTCGTCCTTAGTTAACCTTTTCTCCTGGAATGTTTCGAGGGCTTTGGCCGCCGACTTTCGAAGTTGTCGGAGTTCTTTTGTAAACCAAATGTTCTTCCTCGAATCTAACTTCTTTTTAGGTGCGTATTTTTCCATGTTCTTTTTTATTCACTCGGTTAGGAGCTCCACTGCTCTTTCAATGTTCTCTTGACTGTTCAGTCCCGTGAAGACAAGTGCATCTTTCGCTAGTTCTATAGCCAAGTCCCTGTTGAGCTCTTTCCATTCAGCTTTATCGTATAACCATCTCATGGTTTGAGGGTTATTGTGGTTCTGCCAGCAGTCGTGTTCTAACATTATGGCTGAGTGGTCAGATTCATTGTAGTAAAGAGAGTTATCGATTAGTGACAGGTGAGTTGACGAGGAGGCTAGTGGGGTTGCGAAGGTCAGATTTATTGTTGATGAGTGTCCGCGTTCGTTGAGAAATGTGGGGATGTTCCAAGGGTTTAACAGTGACCAGTTGGAGTTCGTAGCTATAGTGAACAGCTTGTGGCCTGACGAATCCGGTTGTTTGTCTTCCCACATCCAGTGAAGGGCGTTAAGTCCCCTGATATTACGAAACGTTGGCTGAGTTGTCCGTATTTTGAGGTAATTTCTTCTATAATCTTGTCTATTTCAATCGTATGACGTCTGTAGATTCCCACAAGAGTAGTAAAGGAAGATGGTGAGTTGCTAATGCGTAAAACAGCGTATTCTTCAACAGCAATGATTGAGACGTTCGGATTGAGGGGTTCTTCAGGACTATTACGCCTTTATATTCGGTTGCAGGTGAGATTACCTAAAACCCGGCAATATTTGATGGAGTGATATGAGCTGGCGGTTCAAAGACTATTATAGCTGCTGCTTTTAAGTTGTTGGCTTCTTTGGTGAGTTCGATAAGATTACTGTGACTCTTTCTTATCTTTTGGATGACGATTTTCGTAGGATTTATCAAGTTTTTCGAGTCTTTCATCTGATCGAGTTCACCAGGTCACGTGCGGCGGCGCGTGCCTGACAGCTGTTGTGAAAAGTAGGGTGGTCTCCCCCGCAATTTGCGCATTTTTGAGTTGGGTTAGTGCAAGTACGTGTGCTGCGCGCATTTGTCACAGGTTGCTTCTTTCTCCTTGCAATTCAGCGATATATGGCCGTATTTTTTACACTTGTAGCACTGGGACAGTGGATTGATCTTTTATTCCTCTATCTGCACAACGCGGCTGAATGCAAAGAGGCAGGATTCGCTTATAAGTATGTCTTTCTCCTCGGGATTTGGAAAGGAGTATATGATGGAGCCAAATTTCTTCTCACTACTAGGGTTGAGCCACGCCATTTTTTATGCAAGGAAGGAAAAGTTTTCGAAAAAAATTTTGTCGTTGAAATGACTGGCTATTTCGTTGAAGCTGACGTCTCTGGGAATTTGATGAATGACTACCTCGTTATTTGGGTACCATTGTACTGATATGGTTGGGCCTAGTGAGGGAAGTACCGTCGTTTTGAGGACTTCTGCTTTTTGCTTTTCTTGAGGGTTCTTGAAAACCAAAGCAATATTCCCTTGGATTGTTTTCCTGGCCATTTGAGGGTTGCTAGGAGAAGCAATTTTGGGAAATTGCGCTAAGTCTTTGTCGATAGATGCCAATAGATCTGTGCGCTCCCATTTGGTTTGGCGCTTTGACTCATCTTGTTGCTGCAGTACTAGGGTGGATTCCATATCTGAGCTTGAGCTTGTTTCCTTTTTGGCAGCAGCATGTAGGATGAGTGGGGATTTTTTAGTAATTTTTTTGCGGCGTTTCAATATTGTAGTCCAGGGTGGGGTTGTAGGAGTATTGTCAGGCTTAGAGAGATCTACACTCTCAAGTTCAGCAATATCGGCGCGAAAGTTGTCTATCTCTTCTCGAGCGAGTGTTGGCTTATGTAACATCGTGCTAAGCAGCCAAGAGAGGGCAGCACGGGAATGAGGATGGAAAATACACGGACATAACAGAGAGCAGGAGTGGGATAAAAAGCTCCCCGATTATCGTCGAGTAAACGACCCATCGGTGTGTTAAATTATTATATTTGAGTAAACAAATATTACATTGGCGACGAGGATAAACTGGGAAGGCCATCAGTCAGGTAAATAACGAGGACTAAATCTGGACATGGCATTGGCATTACCTCTTTTCGAAAAATTCCACGTGGGGAGTGATCCGCAGACGGCTGGAGTTAGGTGGCCTAAATGGGTGGCTGAGTTCGAAAACCTAATGATTGCCCTAGATATTGTTCCAGAACACATTGGGAACATAGCAGAGAAATTCGCGGCCGATAGAAGACGATTAGCTCTCATGCGCTATTACGCAGGTGCAGAGGTTGCAGCCATATGCGACACAACTCCTGGAAATCCTGAAGAAAAGAATACGTATACCAAAATGAAGCCATTATTACATGCGTATTTCGTCCCGAAGAAGAATATAGAATTGGAGGTCTACAAGTTCCGTCAGACTTCCCAAGAAGAAGGAGAAAGCATGGACGCCTTCGCTACCAGACTGCGCGAGCACGCTGACCGATGTGAATTCATGGATCAAGACCAACAGATCAAGTTGCAGATCATTCAAGGATGCCGATCAAGCACTTTTCGCAAAGTTTGTCTTCGTGATCAGTTGTCGTTATCCAAAATGCTTGAACACGCAAGATCGTCAGAGGCAGCAACAAAGTACGATGATAGTCTTCGCAAATCATCAACCAACTCAACGCAAGCTCTCAAGACACAAGTACCATCAAGACAAGAAAATGCTCGAACAACGAGCAGGGGCATCTGTAGAAACTGTGGCGACCCGTGGCCACATAGTAGAACGACACCGTGCAAGATGCAAGGAAAATGTCGCAATTGTGGAAGGAGCTGGCCACACCCACCCGACAAACCATGCCCCGCAAAAGGAAGAGTCTGCTCTAGCTGTGGGAAAGTAAACCATTTCGCACAACAATGCCGGAAGAAAACTCAGCAAAGCGGACGCAAAGAAGTCAAGCAGCTAACTGAAGAGCGGTCATCAAGTGACGAATCCGTATTAGCTGTAAGAAACAAGCCAGACCCAAGACCAACTGCAGAAATCAAGCTATGTGGGTCAAGTATCAAGATGATGATCGATACCGGTTCGACGTGCAACCTAGTCGACACTGGAGTATATAGCAAGCTGGCCCATGCCCCGCCCCTCACGCCAAACCGAAGCACAGTTAGGGCATACGGCAGCAAAGAAATTGGAATTGAAGGATCTTTCACAGCGCGATTGAAGTCGAAACACGCCTCAATCCAAACAACAGTATTTGTAAGCTCCGATCATCAGGCAGACTGTCTACTAGGATACGAGACAGCAAAAGCGCTGGGTTTAGTCCACATCTCCAACGCAGTAACAATGGATCCCGGATATCAGTACCTGAGAGACATGTTTCCCCAACTGTTCCAAGGTATTGGAAAACTCCGGAATCACCAAGTCAAACTACACATAGACCCTTCGGTACCTGCGGTCACTAGAAAGCACCGACGTGTGGGTTTTCACCTTCGCAAAGCGATGTCGGAGGAAATCGACCGACTTCTAAAAGAAGACATCATCGAGCAAGTCCTAGACGGTCCGACACCATGGGTTTCGCCGTGTATTATGGTGCCGAAACCAAAGCAGCCTGGAAAGTTCAGAGTATGTGTCGATATGCGCGCACCGAACTTGGCAATTTTAAGGACCAGGCATGTAATCCCAACTGTAGAGGACCTAATCGTTGACCTGAACGGCGCACGGTTCTTTACAAAGCTGGATATGAACCAGGGATATCATCAGCTCGAATTACATCCGCAATCACGCTACATCACGACTTTCGCTACACACCAGGGCCTGTTCAGGTATAAAAGGCTCAACTTCGGAGTCAATTGCGCGTCGGAAATTTTTGACGACATCATCCGTCAAATCGTAAATGGCATCTCAGGAGTAGTCAACCGTAGTGACGACATCCTCGTCACTGGGAAAACCAAGAACGAGCATGACAGAAACCTTAAAGAAGTGCTCCAACGTCTCGCCAAAAAACAGCTTACACTAAATTTTGACAAATGTGAGTTTGGGAAGACGAGCATCACATTTTATGGTTTGAACTTTAGCGCCGATGGTCTGGCACCTGACAAGATAAAAGTAAAGGCAATCGACGAAGCGGAACAACCACAAAGCCCGGAAGAAGTTGCAAGCTTTCTTGGAATGATAACGTTCTCTAATAGATTCATTCCAGACGCAGCCACAGTTGCGGAACCATTGCGCAAGCTCACACGGCAAGGCTCTACATGGACGTGGGACACTCAAGAAGAAGGCGCATTCCAAGAATTGAAAAGACGTCTACGAGAAGCTACGACACTAGCCTATTATGACGTGGACCAGCAAACCACCATAATCGTAGATGCTAGTCCAAAGGGCCTAGGAGCCATATTAGTACAGGTATCCAAAGATGGACACGAAACTCCAATTGCTTTTGCTAGCCGCCGATTAACAGACATCGAGTCACGCTACTCTCAAACGGAACGAGAAGCGTTAGCCATCACGTGGGCCATCCTCCATTTTCATTTATATGTGGCAGGAAAAGGTTTCAAGATCATAACCGATCACAAGCCACTAGTTCCCATCTTCAATAAAGCTCTAATACAAGCACCCGCACGAATCGAGAGATGGCTGTTGAAATTACAGCAGTATGACTTCGTTGTAGAGTACCGCCCCGGGAAAAATAACCCGGCAGATTTTATGTCCAGGCATCCAACCAAGGAATCAAAAGTCTCATCACGCGAAGAAATACTGGCGGAAAACTACATTGACTCTGTATGTCTCCGCTCGCAACCGAAGCATGTCTCTCTCCACGAAATTGCCGCTGCTACAGCCAACGACCAGCCGCTTCAGATTATAATTAAAAGCCTAAAAAGGATTAAACGCGGTGGAGCAACTGAGCTAAACGAAGCTGAAGAAAAACGACTCAAAGTACTGAAGCAGTGCGCAGACCAGATGACGATTCTAAACTCCAAGGACGGTGAATTCCTCCTTAAAGGGACCAAGATTGTTATTCCCGACATCCTGACGCACCGAATCGTAGACATCGCGCACCAAAGTCATCTGGGTATGGTGAAAACGAAAGGCTTACTCCGAGAAAAAGTCTGGTTCCCAAATTTGGATCAACTGGTTGAAAACAAAATCAGCAATTGTATTCCATGTCAAGCTTGCACGAACACGAATCAACCAGAACCCCTCCTAATGTCGAGCTTACCTGCCAAACCGTGGACCGAAGTTAGCGCTGATTTCGCAGAGATGCCGAACGGGGATTACCTTCTAGTTGTTTATGACGACTATTCACGCTACCCCGTTGTCAGTAAGGTCACAACGACGTCAACAGCAGCCGTGACACCGAAGCTAGAAGAAATATTTGCGTTATTCGGCATACCAGAAGTTGTCAAGACCGATAACGGTCCGCCGTTCAACGGTGCAGAATTTGCTCAGTTTGCGATAAGCATGAATTTCCATCATCGCAAAGTCACGCCACTTTGGCCCCAGGCAAATGGCGGAGTTGAAAGATTTATGAGAACCTTAAAAAAGGCTCTTCGCTGTGCAGTTGCCGAGGGAGCCAACTGGCGACATCGAATCTCAAACTTCCTATTAGACTACCGTGCCTCACCTCATCCTAGCTCAGGTGCATCGCCCGGTTCCATGCTATTCGGAAGACCAATGCGAACAAGGCTTCCACAAGTCCGCGCAGCTCTATCCGAGGATGAAATCCGCAACAAGGACACGGCCTACAAGAACAAGATAAAGAACTACGCTGACAAGAAGTCGAAGCATCGCGTCTTCGAAGTGGGCGATACCGTTCTATTAAGACGCGACAGAATCTCGAACAAACTGCAGACTCCGTATGAGACACGTCCATTCATGGTCACCAAGATAAACGGTACTATGGTCACTGCGGTGAACGAACATCGTTGCGTCACCAGGAACATAAGCTTCTTCCGGAAAATAAGTGGTGGCATTCCTGCAGGTGAACCAAATCCAAATGAAGAGATGGAAGAGGAACCTAGTACCACCATTTTTGAAACTCAACCTCCGCGCGCCGATATACCAACTGAAGACCAACCTCCAGACGCCGGTAATGTCAGACGAAGCGGTCGAGAGCATCACCGACCTCGAAGATACGAAGATTTCGTGTTATATTAATAATCCTCACTTTTGTATTGTTTAAATAATTTAAGTTCTGGTCATCCGCTTAAAGAAAGTGTGAATCACAATTGTGATCTGTTTGTATGATGGTCTCAAGCGGAAACCAGTCACAATTAATCTAGTTTAAAAAAAAAAAAAAAAAAAAAAAAAAAAAAAAGAAATAGCATTGTAACATCGTGCTAAGCAGCCAAGAGAGGGCAGCACGGGAATGAGGATGGAAAATACACGGACATAACAGAGAGCAGGAGTGGGATAAAAAGCTCCCCGATTATCGTCGAGTAAACGACCCATCGGTGTGTTAAATTATTATATTTGAGTAAACAAATATTACAGCTTAGTTTGAGTTTGAGTCTTGGCTGGCTTGAATGTTGTTAGCTCAGAAATTTGGTTTCTGAGACTTCTTATTTCTGCAATTAGCAAAGGAACAAGGGTTGTCAGTGGGGCAAGGACAGCCATCAACGCCGGGGTGTCATCTTGCTTGGTCAGCTTCTTGTAACTCTCATTAAATTGTACTAGAGCTTCTTTTATAATCAAAGATTCCTCTACAGCAGCGGATTAATCCGTGTAAGTTCTCTTGATGGGTGGTTCTGAAGGTGACAATTGACGTTTTGAGAAGTGTGCATGGGGAGAATTTGGCGTCCTGGTTAGTCTGCATTCTTTGCAGTTCTTCGCTGCACGTTGGTCTTTAATAAAGAGCTTTTTGCAAGTAGAGCATTCGATTTTCTTTTGGTTTTCGGTGTTTTGGACTTCAGTTTCGAAATCCATGGGGTCTAAGCTTGCTTTTGTGTTGGTAAGATTGGGTGGCAAGGTTGATTTGGATTCCGGCACTGAAGCCGGTTCATCCGCCATTGCTTACCCTGGGCTTGGCCCAGTCGATGTTGGGTGGTGGAGTTGATTTCTCTCTTTTAAGGGTTTGTGATAATGTTGAAGGAGTAATTTGGTTCAGAATTTGAAACAGGGAAAGGGAGGGTGGACCGGGAGAGGTTTGGGGGTGGATGGGTTAAAAGCAAAGTTCAATATTTTTTTAAAATTGGCGGGAGCTCACAAAATTCACTTCTGTTACTGGCGGAAGCGAACCGCGAACCTTACTGTCGACTTCTTTCACATAAAAATTAAGTTAATTTCAGAAATAGTGGTTTAACATGAATTATTAAGACATTTAACCGTCTTCATATCACGTTTCCAGAACATGAAAATGTTGCTCATGCTTTGGTTTCTTAAAATGTGTAGAAATTGCGTGAAAATGGAAATGAAGTCCTTACATTTCTCGGCCGGAAGCCAAGGTCGGAACTTAATTTTGGAACGTCAATATCTGACAAATGTGAGTTTTGGATGAAAATTTGTATATTTTTGGGTCACTCAGTTTTTTCGCATAGTAACGAAGATGGTAAACGGGGCTTCCGTGTTTCCCGCCATTTCTGATGCGCGACGGAATTAATACTACACAAGCACGCTAAAATTCATCTGACATGCCAAAGGCAGATCCCAGGGTAAGTTTTATATAGAATTTGCCATCCTAGGAGAAGAGAATGCAGAAATTGATGATAGGAATTTAAACAGACAAAAAAAACATTGGTAGTTTGATTTTTCTTTCGATTGGGGACAAAACCGAAGCTCGGTATTGAGTTTCAACTACGGTATACAGGTTGAGCTCACAGCTAGCTTTGAATACCCAAAAAAGAAAAAGAAGTCGTGGTCCAGAATGGAGCATCGTGACAGGCGTGTGGAAAGGCATTTTAATTTTTGTCATACTCGTCTGTTAAACGAACGTCTTGAGAATGTTACAAGAAAAAATCCAAAGGGCGATCCATATTTTTAAGGCATTCTTCATTTCGCAACACGACTCCGCTACGGAAAGTGGAATGGAGAGAAATAAAGTCTCCTCTCTCAAACTTGTTGGGTAAAAGCACGATGCACGAACCGCAAATGACTGAAACTTACTTATATTTTCCTCCCTTTAACTGCAAAAGCCACACTGCAATAATATTCGTGCTGTCTGGTACCGTATCTGCTTGCTGAACTGTTAAACTGGAAACATGACCATACAAATACAGTGGATGTCGCTTTTCCTGATCGCACTTGTCAAGTGAATATTGATTCTAAGCCTTTGACCGCGTGGATAACACACACGACTGGGGACCCATAGGTCCTCGGTTTGATTCCCGGTCGAGGCACTTTATTTTATCTTCTGGTAGCTCAGTTGGTAGAGCGGTGGACTGTAGTGAACATGCTTGATATATTGATTCTATCAAGCGGCGATTCTAATAAATGAAAATCGGAAATATCTACCTACATGTGTACATATAGCTAGACTGTTTATGATGTAAAAGAAATAAAAACATGATATTAGGAACGAAAGTACAGTTTATTGTCTACAAAATGAACAAATGTAAAAACTATGAAATCTATAAAATTAAGGTTCTCACCACGCTATCCTTTCTAAATTCGCCAATCAATGAAAAATGTCAGACATACATCCAGCGGATACTGTCGACAAGTTTGTAGAAACTAGTCTCGCGCTACGGGATTAGGCATAGGTGTTCCGGAGCTAACATCGGACACCCTTACATGACACTATTTTCTAGCCTTTGCGTTAAGAGATTAGTTCTACCGTATCAATAAGTTGCGCACCTGTAGGAATCACATCGCCCTTGGAACTACATACTGAAGTTAGTTAAATGAACTATTCGTCCCCAAAGTGACATCCTTCGCCCATCATCACATCCATATTTTTCAGTTCAGTCTTTTTGATTGACGAGAGCACCAGTTCATGGGTCATTCTTGGGATAATGAAGTATTTCAACGCAAAAAGTCGTTGCTGGAGTACTAGCGGGGAGTACTAGTGGCTAAGCTAATCGAACGCTTTCTTGATGTCAATAAAGGCGCAGAAGAGGGAGATCTTTTCGTGTGTGGAGTTTTGAAAAAACTATCCAGTAGGAAGACACTCTCTGCACATCTGTCACAACGTAGAAATGCCTTTTGGTTGTGGTAGATCTTTAGTCCATCTTCTGAGTCTTGATGAGAGAATTTTGTTTAGGATTCTACAAAAACGCATGATTGGTCTACATTGATCATGTTGCGTGCGGGAATATTTACCATTGGAATCAGAACCGTGTCTTCAAAGTAGGCGGCAGATCCTTCAGTAAACAATTCAATTTCTTCTCAATTTACTTCGGGTCGAAAACGTGCTCCGTACATCTGCAACTTTTAACTGGCATGGACTAATCGCGAAGGGACCTGCTCAAACTCGGGATCACAAAAGGACAACTCGGAATCCTCTATATGACCTGCCTCGAAAAAGGAATGGATCGATTTTCCCAGAAAGACGCGTAATGATGGGCATCGCGGCGTGGACGAAACCAACTTGCGTTTGTCGACAACATTGAAGACTTCCGCCTTACTTACAAGCTCCATAAGTTGCAGGTCTTTTGACCATTTCATCAACATCTCTCGCGCTCTTTTCCATACGATGGGAGCTTCGTTTTCTAGGTTTGCTTTTGCAATGCTTATAACATCTTGAATACCAACCAAGTGAGACAAGTGCACTTTAAAGAATTCGGCGGCTTATACCAGGTTTTATACCGGGGTGTAAAACAGCTGTTCCTCCAATGCGTCTGAGCGGACGTCCTTGTTTGAGTTGTTGGTGCTCAACGAAGCTACAAGGATTGGATAGACGTTCGCGAGGTTTACCGGTGTGGACGACTGAGGATGTGTGTAATATAGTAGACAATAAACTGCTTGCTTACGACAAAGGATTGTTGTTATTCATTCACTTGTTTTCATACGTAGCTTCGCTCTGGCTCCTGAACCGGCAACCACTTAGCAGGGGTCGCGGCCCTACAAACTAAAGAACTGCGATATTACAGGTTTACAGGTAGCATTCACTATTATAGGACCCTTTCTATCCAACGGCTTAATTGCTAAGTTTTCCTCTCTGAGTTTTTAAAATTTGTATCGGCAATTCTTCTTATTAGTATATTGATAACCATTTTATAATGTATTATGATTGTTTGCTGTTGAGTGGAACAAACAATCGTATTCATCCCTTTAATTGTTGTATTCTTGACAGTAGTTCTTCTTTATCTTAGTTTGCAGGCAGGATGGTAGCCATTGTTTCAAGACTTCGTTGCTTTTCTTTTCATCCTGTACTTTCAGTTTTGTTCTCTTTCTGAATTCTGCCCCAGATGGTCGCTTTTTTTGCTGATTCATTTTCACTTCTGATACATTTATCCTTGTGTAAGAAAGCTATAAAAATCCCTGCCAATATTTAACATGAGTATATTATTCGGGATTTCTTCGAACTATAGGTCGCGCGCCGAAAAAGTGATCAGGCTGATACTGTTTGCCTGTGACTTACGGCGTTTTCCTTCAGTTGTTCTAGAGCACGTTTTATTCTCCGGGTTTTGTTGTACAAGGAAATTTTTCTCCTGTGAATTTGGATATTTGCCTTCATGATGTAACGAAGTCAGTTGACACGATCTAAATGTAAATTGGGTTAAAGGAGACACAGTTATTGTGAAGGATCCCACCACAGTATAGAGCGTTTGCCAAATTCACCAGTGGCATCTAGTGAAGCGCATGTGAACAATGGATCCGCCATCTTGCGCAATAGCACTCCCTAGTCCTTTAAGGTTCAGTGTAGTAGTTCCTATTTTTTTCTTTTTTTTTTTCAGTTTTAGCACAACTATGAGTCATGTGAATAGTCAAGTGTGGTCTAAATGTATAGAAAAGCTTCCAGGGATCTCATAGCAGTTGATCAAACAGTATTTTCAGTCACAAACTACATCGGATAGGCATTTTAACCGTAGCGAGCTTTTCTTAAAAGACCACTATGTTAAAGAAGTTGAGACCCTACTTCTTCCTTGTGGAAAAAAAACTATGCGTTCTGGCAAAATGCTTTAGAAGTTTCAGAAAAAACGATGCACCACATCAAGTAGAGCTTGCGTTTAAACCATCATTAGTCTGCAACTTGTGGAGAGATGCAATTGAATCAGCCACTCAGCCACTGTGGGACAGCCCGGATACTGCAACCATGTAATTGCTGTCTTAAAACGGCTGCATAATTGTCAGAAAGAGGGATTCAATTAAGTACTGACAGAGCTCTCTTGTATAAGCAAACCACAGCAATGGGGCCGCTACCGAAGTCGGAATGATTTTACGTTCCGTGTTACTGACGGAAGCCGTACCGGTTGCTCTTCGTACCAGCCGTGCAAGAAGCCTCGGTTTGGTTTGGAACACAAAGATGCTATGATCGGGCTAACTGAGGTTATTAAATCAGAGAACAGTGATTTTGCAAAAATGCTTAAGACCGCAGCAACACTGGCCTCCACTTCGGGAGAGCTAGCCTGTCTCGGGGAGGTACCAAGGTCGTCAACACTTACGTACCAACTAAATACTAACGAGTCTGAATACGACGTAAGTAACTATCCGTTTTAATCAATTATGAGTATGCAATGACTGAAGTCATCATCTTCGTAGATCCAAACATCCACCAAACAGTGTCCGTGGCAATTCCTTCTTTACCCCAAAACGCTTGGAACGGGTTTTCAGCACACGTACATGAAGAATTTGGATATTCACCAAAAAATCCGTCCGAATGTGCTTTGCTAAAGAAACTTAAACTGGACATTACCAAGGCAAGATACGTAGAGAAAAACAGCCGCTCACAGTCATCCAGCGATTTATGGAAACAAGAACGTTTATGCAGGTAAAGAAACAAAGGTGCAGTACCCAGACATTTACATACACTGATGAATTTACTCGATTCTGCAGACTAACGGCGAGTACCTTTGGACAGGTAGTGAAACGGTACACAGTGTGGACATCGGCAGGATTGTCGAATATCCTAGAGGACAATGACTTGAGCGGAATAAGGCAGGTCAGGTTTGGTCAGAAGTTTGAAGTAATAGCCGCAGCCCGTTATCAGGGTACTATGTATCGCCTTGATCATCGTGTCACCGTGGACTTCTGCGGCCTTGTGATAAATCCGAAGTGTTTTTGGCTAGCTGCAAGCCCCGATAGAAGAGTATTTGATCCTTTGGAGAATCCTCCTCATGGCTTGGCTGAGTTTAAGTGCCCTTACTCGCTACGGAACCAAACTGCCAAAATGTGTTTGTCATCTTCCAATTTCTACATGAAATTAGTTAACGGGTCTCCTTGCTTAGATCGGTCTCATGGATATTATTTACAAGTAATGAGCCAAATGGCTTTGTCTGGCACTCAGTGGTGCGACTTTGTCGTGTTTACCTACAAAGGTTTGATTATAGAACGTATAGCTTTTGATCTCAGAAAATGGAAAGAGATGTCATTGAAATTGAATAGTTTCTATTTCATGCATGCGCTCCCTTACTTCACCAAAATGGACGCTCCGGAGCCGTCAACGACTGCCAAAAAATAGTCTTCAATTATCATCTAGTGCAACGTCCAGTTAGTAATTAATACGTTTTGTGATAATTCTTCGCAATAAGTTTTTTTCTAACAAGAGCAATAAAAAATTTATGAGTGAACAATGCAGATGTATATTTAAACTAAATTTGACTTAGTGCACTTTATTAATATGCAACGCAATAATACAAAGTTGTATGAATTTGCATAATTTGCCCAGAAACGCTGTCAATCTTCCTGTGAATCACTACAGTATTCGTCCGAAAAATATACTACAGGCTCCAGTGGATCTTCCGTCTGCTGATTAATGAGGGGAGTCTGGAAGTTTGACAGAATACAGCAAACCGTCCATATTTGGTTCACGAGGCATGTTAAGAATTGTGGAATAACCTGTGACAATATTCTGTAGTTCTTAATTCTTGCTATGCGTCTTTCGACATGAACTCTGAGGGACCCTATTTCTTGTGTTCTCTGTATCTCCGCTCTGCTGAATTGGCGATTCCCTTGTTTGAATGGTGGGATGTTAAGCAATACACCCTCGGGCAAAGCATTTTCTATATTGAGGGTTTTCGCACTTGAGTTCCGTTACGTCGATAATCAGCCTTGTAGATGGATAATTTTCCCGGAACTCCTCAGGCATCGTTTCTTCAATGTACTTCTTCGGTGGCCACAGCTGTAAGCATCCAAGACGATAATACATAAAGTTTATCCAGCTGGTGAATGTCCTACTGACTGTAGATAAACTAATACCAAATCGATGCGCCAGGTCCTTCTCTAAAAAGTTTAAGCGAAGCCGACAAAGCACCAACAAATCTGGTCAGCAGAACTCATCTTTCGCGGTCTCCCTCGTGACGTAGGTAAGGCTTTCAGGTTCGTGGCTTCAGGCCCACGCCACTGGATGATATTTTCGCCGTTGTTCCCGGGATCTAAGTAATTCAACAAGCCCTCAAACTCCTTATCGGATTCCATGCCGGTGTATAACTTAAGCAAGTTTCGGTTATCTTTCAATCTTGCATACGACATTTGGCACGATTTCAAAAGCTCTTTTTCAACACGCGCCGTTGAAAGTTCTTTTCGAACTTCTTGCAAAGAATCTTGAAGTGCAGCGATTTGATTTTCAGCGTTGTTCCTAGCTTGCTTTTCTTTTGCCAAAGCGTGGAGTAATGAGAATTTCTCTTTCCTCATTTCTTCTAACTGGTACTTTAATTCATCGCTTGTGGGGTCTTCTGGTTTCATACTGCATGTCTCGGGAATTTTTTCCGGTTGATCAGCAGGCTCAACACATTCGCAGCTGGAAGAGGAAGCGATTTCGTCCTCTGGCAAAGGAGTCTCTACATGAAGGCTGAGATCTTCGTGCCCAGAAAATATTTCGCTGGGTAACTCTCGCTTCTTTGGTGTCATTTATACATGAAACTTTGTGGATTTGAGTTAATTTACCATGAAATTTGGACCGACGTGTCGCCTAATCCACAACAAAAATTTCTTTAGTAACTGCTGATCTTTTGGAGCTTTATGGAACGAGATTTTCGGGCTCTGATTCAACCGATTTGACCCTCACGTGCGCGACGTACACAGAGGAACACAGCAATAAGGCACTTCAGAACAAACTTGTTGCTAAATATGTTTATTTTCGAGAATAAACGAAGCACTCATTACACGGCCGTATACCAAACAAAAGAGGCATTGCGCAAGATGGCGGACTTGTCATTTCTTGCCACCAGAGGCGTAATTTGGCAAACACTCTATACACAACTGCTACGTGATGCCAACGTCGCCAAAAATATAATTAGACTCCGCCTAGGAACGACGTTGCCAGCCCGAGGCTATCTCGTCGTGATGGCAACGCTGTCTGAAATAAGGTATGCATAAAACTCGGAATGGGGAAATGCGAAATGATCCTTTAAAGCCCATTCCCATTTGTGTTTCCAAACCGACAGGTTGTACAGAATTGCAGTGCGAAAGGTCGAAAGAAAAAGTGCAGCAAAACGTTTTGGAACCAGGTGACAAGTTTAGAGTTACCAGTTTTTTTTATGTTTTTGCTCTCTTATACTACTTTTATATTTTTTTTCAATTTTTTCTAATTTAGCATCTCCAAAAAAGTAGTTTTACCCTAACGCTTTTTTTCTTTCCTTTTTTTTGTAAATTTTGTTTTTATTTCTATAAAACGTATGGGGATCAATAGAAAATTTGTTTCAGAATAATAATAACCTTTCTAAAAAATATCAGAAAGATTAAATGGTCAGAAATAGTCGATAATGTGCCCGTTAGATTTCACAGTTTTGACTAAAAACAGATCAACAACAACAACATTCACTACTTGGGGGAAAACATCAACATGGTTCGGCAACATTGACATTCTGTGTTGTGTCGCAAGTTAATGTGTGATAGACCCTGAAGCCTGCATATTAATCAACTAATATGGAAGATTTAGACTCCCAGGCATTGTAGTCTTTTGGATCCCAGCAAATTACCTGAATTAGAGCAACTCCTCCATTACCTGCAAATGAGGCCCCAACCTCGAACGAGCGCTTCAGGTCCACTAAGAAGAGCAGCTAGTCAAGCTGATCTAACCCTGACGCCTGATCCTGAGCCAGAAAGCAACGTTCCTTCACCTTCATCGATTTGCGAGATCAAAAGATACCGAGAATTGCTGTACGAAGAAGGAACCTTGCAAATGGAAGGGGCTAGCCATCTCTGACGCGTGACTCAAGACCAGCAATTCCTTCAAGAAATCCCTGACAATGGTAAAGCTCAAAGAATCTTAAAAAAACTCATAATTTCCCTTACTTCTCTTACGTTTTCTACACCATGTAAAGGTTTTTTTCGTATATAATCATGAATCTATTGTCTTTGTTGTCGTAGAACCTTTGCTCTTGGGAGTGGTGCGAGTTTTACGCGAATCAGGCATTCGAAATCCTAGTCTTGCCATGACATTGTGCGAAATGTTAAGTTGTCTGGCCGCATTTACGAATTTCCATCCGCAGTTACTTCATCTAAAAGCGGGAACCCTCTTCATGGATCTGATCGAGGGTTGTCTAGTCCGTTTAACGCAACTGCAAACCAATGCTGCTAAAGATAAGACGGTAGAATTGGTGGCTTTGTAGCTTCTCAAGTTGGTCAGAAGTGAAATTTCAATTATTTATTGATTAGCATTTAAATCTTATTGTTTTTTAACTCTAGTTTGTTTCCGTTGCTTAATGCATTTATCCGAAATCACTGGGGTGGAAGTTAAGATGGTCAAAAGAGGCTTAATCACGCTTTTGTGCGAGAGTTTGGACAAGGAGCGACAATTCAAAACTGGAAAGGAGAAGATTGGCACCCCTATTTTCTTAACTTTGTTAAGACAGTGCTGTGCATAAAGAAAACCTGCCTTTAATGGTAAAAATTCCTTATAAAATCTTACTACTTACAAAATGTCTTTATAAAACTAAGAAATCTGTCAAAATTTTTTATAAATTTCAGAAAGAAGGATTGTTGGACCATGTTTTACCCTTATTGGCCGCCAGCATCATGTCTAGCAGCTCGTCCCAACGC
The DNA here is from genome assembly GCA_023053545.1 of Lepidurus packardi. Lineage (NCBI taxonomy): Eukaryota > Metazoa > Arthropoda > Branchiopoda > Notostraca > Triopsidae > Lepidurus > Lepidurus packardi. The sequence goes on from JAKZAN010000003.1 coordinate 666,305, forward strand.
TCTCTAACGAACCTTGGTTTACGCGTCTTGTACAATCTGTCATTCCACACTGGATTCTGGACGTCGATGATGGAAATGGGCTTAACTCATCTGCTCAACACTGCCCTACAACATTCCCTGTCAGCGGGGGGCAGTTTGGACTCTTTTGGTTCGCTGTTGCTGCCCCTGCTCTACCTATGCAGCGTGGGTGATCGCGGCAGAGCGTCTTTAGCTCGTGCTGGCATCACTACTCACCTGCGAGGCTATTTGCTCACCGAATTCTAGAAGAAACCTTTATCTGAAGGCACACCGGTCCTTTTAGCCACACTTTTCGTTAATTTGTGCTGTTATTCAAGCGCGGCGACTTCGCTTTGTGCTGCTCCGCTGCTCTCCCAAGCGTTAGCATACACCCTGCGTCACCAAGACGTTACTTTCTTGAAAGGAATCAGGAATGCCGCGATCACTCTTTCGCTAGCGCTGCAAATCGTGGTAAAATCACGGAAAACGAGAAGGTTATAAGTTTTTAAGGAGTTTAATACCCAAAATTGTGTCTAGGAAGCTGATAATGGACCGCAGTTGGTTCGGAATTGGTCCGAACCCTTCACACGGTCTCAGACGAAGCGTTGTTGGTCGAAGCCGTCGCTTTATTAGCGTCTTTGCGAGATAATGATAAACCAGAGAGTGTTTTGGTCCCTTGGCATGATCTATTTGAACAAAAAGGCATGTCTGCTTGGATCACACAAAGACTCCAGCCTGGTAACTTGATTCATTTGAATTTTTTCTTAATTAATTGATTTTTTTTAATAAAGGTTGCTTAGAAGATGATCTGCTTTTGTCGGTACTGATTTGGCTGGGATCGTTGTGCGTATTTGAAGATACTTGTAAGGTACTACTGGAAGCTGACGTGTGCAAAGCTTTGGAACCATTGTTACATGATACATTCTGAATATCTTATGAATTTTGTACTAAATTAAATTGAATATTTTAATTGTATTTGTATGTTTTTAGCCAAACAAGAAAATGATGAAATTGTACTGCAAGTGCTCTATATAATCTACAAGCTTCGAAGTACAGTTTTGAAGTGGTTTATCTCACTGGACAATCACGTAATTGAAAATTTTAGAAATAAGAAAATTAACTTTCTTTGAATTTATTTTGTAATAATTCTTATTTTTTGTAGAATTGGGGTCTTATTTATTGGATCTTATGCATGATAAGAATACGGCCCTAAGAACGGTTTGCGAGGCAACTTTGGAGCTTTTAGGGGTGATTTTCTTAAAAAAAAACTTAATGAGTTTTCGAAGAGTTGTCCTTTACCTTTTGACCATAGGAACATTATCACGGATGGGCAGCGAAAGTACGTGAAGAGCGTTTCAGATGGTATAACGCTCAATGGTTGGAAGCTGTAGCTACTGGCCAGAGTCAGATTGGAAGACCAGATGATGACAGCGAATATCATTTTTGGCATGCAAGAAAGCGATTGGCTAGGAGTCGAACACGAGCATTCAGCATCTGCTTCTGACGCTGCTTCGAGCATTGGTAATCCCCTTTTTTTGCAACATAATAATAATATTTTTGAAATTATTTTCAACATTTTTCTTCGAAAACTCAACTCATTTTCAACTTACTTTGTAGGATCGCCTGAAGGATCAGTGGATTTGTGGGCAGCTAGCAATTCCGATAGGCTAACGCCCACTTTGTATCGCTATTGAACAGAAAAAAAGCATTCAACAGCTAAAACTGGGCAAAAATGAGTTTTTCTAAAATTTCTCTTACACATGTTTTAAAGCGTTATTCGGTTTGTAAACCAAAGTCACGTGGTTCCTGCTTTTCTAGTTCGCACCCGCTTTTACTTGTGATACGTAGATCTCAATTTCAATTTCATTACAAGTTTTGTGTTAAGTAATATCCCTAGCTCAAGATTTTATTTGGGCTTGAAGTACGCCTGTGCGAGCCGTTTTACCTTAGTTATGTGTACCTTTACTTTCTGTTGACGATATTGTCTCCAGGATGTCGCGCACTTCTGGACTCGCGTAGTGCACCGTTAAAGATAAGCATCGTTTATCAGTCGCTTGCTGCTTTACTTTGGTGTCATCTTCTTGGATTAGGATGTCCAGCGCTAGCAAAAATTTGTCGTATTGAGCTATGAATAGTTGTGATTAACTAAACGATTCTGTATTAGGTAACCGTTGGAACCGTATCGCGGAAATCCAATATCAACAATGACCCGTAACCCCATCTCGTGGGTACCTAGTCGTGTACTACATTTATGGTTTTTGAACGTTTGTCAGAAGGCCAGTGTCATTCCTTGCTCAAGGGTACTTTTCGGTTTTAATTTTGACATTCTCGACATTGTGTAATGTTAGGGCTTGAGTTGGGAGAGGTAACGGAATGTAAAATGACATCCGAGAGTTTTTAAAAATTAATTTTTGGTTGCTGATTACATTCAAAATGTGGGATTATTGTGAGATTTGAAGGAGTTGTTAACGTACTAAGGTGTAAACGGTTTCTCCCCAAAATTCTTAGGAGATCTAGAGGTCTTTTAAGATGTTATCAATTGTTTCCCATCGACTTTTCCACTTTCTCATTACGCTTCCTTGACCCATTTCATTGCTTCTAATTGGCTTGTACGTGTATACCTGCAGGCGGTCGAAATGAGGCATCTTGCTCTCCCAGGGGGTGCTCTGTCTTGGATGCTCCGATGGAAAATGTCCCAATAACCTGTTTCCAGGAGCAGCTCAATAGGAGGTAATCCTCTCTCCACTTCCGGGGCTACAGTTATTGTAAGGTACCTGTTATTGTTAACAACCAGTCTTGATGTGTGTGTTGAAGGACGTAGTCTCGAATCTGAGATGTTGCACCATATAGGGAAACCACCGCGCAGTTTGCGATGACCGTTGCCAGAAAAAGAAAGCGTGCGGATCAGTTGATCGACTTTCGATAGTTTTGGAATCCTTTCTGCAGTGTGGTTGCTCTACTGCGACATGGGCTAATAGAGTCATATGTAGTGCCATGGTGTCTTACTACCTCTTTCGGCTGGATCACTGAGGCAAGAGATCCCCAGGCAAGAGATGCTTATTCCTGCGTTCCTCTTCTCGATAAGTGGATTAGTTCGGTCTTCTCTTTCGCCAATTCCAGTCAGTCGTTTTGCCCACTTTTCGAGGGCTGACAGGTTGTGGGTTAAGTCTAATATTTCCCTCACTGGTTAAGCTTGAGATAGGAAGCTTAATTAATCGACTGCGAAATGTTGAGCGCTTTTGCGCTTACGTTTGATGACGTTTTAATTTGATAATAAGATATTAATAATTGTTTTCATAGAGTTGCTTTTTCTCTTATCAAATAGGTACCGCCCAGAGCAGTAAACTTTTCAGTGAACCAGCCTTTTGCAGCCATCTGGGTTATTCTCTGAGTGCTTTTGTTGAGTTTGTCTGGATTCTTCAAAGGTTGTTGTAGCTGAGTGTTCGGGTCTTGACGCAAGGTGTATCAGCTGCTGCTAAAACATTCGAGTTATTCTTTACATCGAAGCATTTAACGTCGAAGTCGGCTATTACTAGGTGTTGTAGAAAGAATAAATCAGGGTTTTTGAGGTTATTGATGGTTTCTGTCTTGCATGTTTTTTTAAATTAAATGCCATCTTAGTCCTCGGCTATCGACGGCTACTTTAATTGATATTTCATTATTATTACGTCATACAGTGTTTATGGCTTTGAATATTTCCATGTAAGGAAGGCCATTAATTTTCTCAAGGGTACTTTTCGGTTTTAATTTTGACATTTTCGAGATTACGTAAAGTTAAGGGCTTGGGTTGGGGAGGTGACGGAATGTATAGTGACATCCGGAAGTTTTCTTAGATTGATTTTTGGTTGTTGATTAAGTTCAAAAAGTCTATGGTATGTGGGTTTGTTGTGGGATTTGACAGAATTATTAACGTGCAACAATGTAAACGGTTTCTCCACAAAATTATTAGGAGATGTAGCGTTTAAGGGGTTTCAATTTTTTCCCATCGGCTTTTCTTTCCATCTTTTTTTCCATTTTTCGTTACTGCTTCTTTGATCCATTTCAGGGCTTCTGCTTGGCTTGCAGGTGTATACCTGTCCAAGCGGTCGACAGGACGCGTCTTGCTCTCTCCGAGCAGGAGGTGTGTGACTTTTGTCTTGGCTGCTTCGGTGAAAGGTGTCGTAATATCCTCCTTTCCAGAAGCAGCTCGATAGCATATTATCCTAATCCGGCGTTAGTGGTCTCCGGTCACTGTTAGTGATGTAAATAGAGCACGGTCCCAAATGGAAATTTCCTCCTTTTGTGCAGGAACTCCCTAAACCCCAACACTATACAAAATTTCAATACCCTTGGAGTACTATTTCGCCAATCATTTTCATTCGCCGCCGATCCCTCTCAATTCCTACACTCGACCCACGATAGTCCCACCTCTCTGGCTTAATACACTCTTTTCCTTTGTGTGCCCATGATTCTCATTGTTGTTATTACTAGTACTAGTTACTAGAGGACTGAGTCCCATGATGTAGAGGACTGTCGTTAATCTTGGTGGATAAATGTAATGATTCCTGCGTTGTGTTTGATTAGTGCTGATGTGGGATATATGAATGATACTTAAGACCCATTGACGATTGAACGAATTTATTTGATATCACTTGGTGGATGAATAACACGTGCGTTATCATGCCACGCTGGCTGAGAGGGGGACCAGAGTCCGAGAGTTCTATAGAAACAACGGAACTTGAAAACAAAGGAGTAAGGCTGCCAACTCTCCGAACCTTGGTGAGGTTCGGGACTCTAGGGACAGCAAAGGGGCGGGAATTTCAAACGATTAGATTATAGGAACCTGGGTAATTTTAAAGTACATTCTAGAAATTCACGACATCCTCCCGGCCGGGCTGCTCGGGCGCCCTTTCATATCTAATCCATTCACGGATTCTTCCAAGGGCTCGTTTAGCGGCATCTCTTCGATTCCGGCGTAGGGGAGGTGAATGATCTTCAACTTGTGGTAACTGGGCAGGGATAGACTCGGATTCTTCGATCACGGGGTGATTGACTTCTAAAGGATACAACTTAGTCACTGGTCGATTGGTGACTCCATTTGCTGTGCGAATGATTGCGGCACGAACAATCCCGTCAGGACCTGGAAGAAGTTTTTCAACGTACGCGACAGGCCAATATATTCGCTTTTTCTCGGAATGGATAAGGACGACATCACCAACTCGGATGGTCCGATTTCCAGATTGTGGACGACAGATGTGAAATTCTCGTAATGCCTTTAAATATTCGTCGCTCCAGCGTTGCCAATACTTCGAAATAAACCGTTTCTGTAAAACGAAACGTTTCGGAAGCACTGATTCATTATAGGTAGGGTCCAGAGTGGTGGTTTCCAGGTTGGCAAAGATGGGTGAACGAATGCGACGTCCAAAAATGAGAGTGGAAGGGGTGACAGCATTATCGTCACTGATGTCTGACGATACATATGTCAAAGGTCGATCGTTCAGGATCGTGGTAATCTCCATAATAACGGTACGGAGTTCATCAAAGGTGAGTAGGGAACGACCCAAGGTCTTTCGCAAGAGTGATTTCGTGACGCCAATTAACCGTTCCCATATTCCTCCAAACCACGGCGCGCGTTTAGGGATAAACTGCCAGGAGGTATGAAACTGGGCTAGATTATCATGTAGATTTGAATCCGTGGCGAGGAATTTGACTTGACTGGCGGCCGAAACAAAGGTCATGGCGTTGTCTGACATCATTAACCGTGGAAAGTCGTATAAACTGGCGAAACGCCGAAACGCAAGGAGGAAGGTCTTCGTGGACAGATCGCTTACGAGTTCCAGATGTACGGCGCGTGTGCTGGCACACGTAAATAGGCAGAGGCACACTGGCGTTGTTGACTTAGATTTGGAGTTCCGGACGAAAAGAGGGCCGGCGAAGTCGACGCCAGACACTTCAAATGGGCGTGCGGGAGCTACTCTGAACTCGGGGAGAGGAGCGGTAGCAGGTTGAGGATAGGGTAGACCGGTGTGTCTACGACAAGTGACGCAGTTTCGCAAGGTGCTCTTGGCAACCTGTCGAGCAGAGGGGATCCAGAAATTCTCTCGTAGATTTGCAACAGTTGTATTTATTCCGGCATGGAACGAAACGGCATGAAAATGTCGAACAATCAAGCTGGCGAGACGTGAAGTCTTCGGGATCAATATGGGATACTTTGCATCTGGAGAAAGTGAAGCGTTTGAAAGGCGTCCACGACTTCGAATTAGTCCATTTTGATCCAGGAACAAATCCAAAGTTCTTACTTGCGAAGGAATGTTCGATTTCATGGGATTATTCAGGTAATCCAATTCAGCTGAAAGGTGGCGAGCTTGCACGTAGAACAGTAATTTGATCTCGGCGTTGGTTAGTTCTTCAGTTGACAAGGGGCCGGAGTGTCCGGATCCACGACAGTTCGCAACAAACCGAACAATCCAAGCGATGGAACGAATTAGGGATGAAAAGGATTCGAAGCATGTGATGAAACACGGGAAAACAGGGGGAACAGAGGGTTCGATGACGGGGGGGAGAACGGCATTTAACAACTTCATGTGAATCGTAGGAGAAGGCCAATCCTCAGGGTGGCATATCCACGCTGGTCCACCTTGCCACAAGGAGTTTCCAAGAAATTTTTTGGCAGTGAGTCCCCGACTGGGGAAATCGGCAGGATTGTCCTCAGTGGGACAATGACGTAGCTCGAATTGGATGTCTCGTAGACATTGTTGGATTGAGTTGACTCGTTGAGTTACAAAACGGCGAGAAGAGGGAGGGGAGTGGAACCAATGCAATACTATTGTTGAATCTGTCCAAATTACAAAGGAGGGCTTAAATGTTGGAGAGCTGATTGCGGAATGGATAAAGGAAACAAGCTTCGCGGCTGTAGCTAAGGCTTGCAGCTCGAGTTGAGGTAGGGTGAGTTCTCCCTTGGACGGGGCAACTCGGGTCTTGCTGATTAGGAAACTTGAGTTACTTTGTGAGGTGGCATAGGCTACTGCACCGTAAGCCTTCATACTTGCATCTGCAAAGACGTGAATGGGTGTGTCCGAGGGAATTGATCTCCTCGGGAAGGGAATCTTCAGAACGGCTAGGAGGTCGTTGACTATATTTTTCCATTCAGTTGCTAACGGATGCGGTACGTGCTCGTCCCAGTCAAGGCCGGACTTCCATAGTTGTTGAATCAACATCTTAGCACGGATGGTAATGGGCGACAGGTATCCAATGGGATCGTAAATCGTCGCGATACCCTTCAGAATAGTTCGCTTCGTTGGGTAACCGGACTCAAATAAACGCGAAGGATAGGGATAGACGAGAGTGTCTGTTTGGGGATTCCACAACATACCAAGAACCTTGACAGGGTGATCTTGGCTCAAGACGCCAAGTTGTTCAGCGAGTTCCCGAAGAGATGTGCTGTTCGACGACCAATGACGTAGATTCATGCCGGCTGACGACATGATACGTACAGCTTCGGGGAGATACGCAAGGAGTTCTTCTTCAGTGAAGGCTCCGCTGACCACGTTGTCGACGTAAATATTCTTGCGAAGATCTTCGGCTATTTGGTTTGACGATTTGGATAAATGATGATCTAGAGTGGCTAGGAGGATGAATGGAGAACACGTTGCTCCAAATAAGACAACCTTAAACCGAAATGTTTGTAAGGGTGAATTGGGGTCGCTAGGATTCTCAGGCCATAAAAAGCGGACGTAGTCACGGTCTTCTTCGGATATGCCAATTTGCAAAAAGGCCTTTTCAACATCTGATGTGACGGCAAAGGGGTGGATGCGAAAACGCAAGAGAATTGACAACAAGTCGTTTTGAAGGGGAGGACCGGACTCAAGGCACTCATTAAGGCTTGGGCTTGACTCGTTTGCTTTGCATGAGCAGTCAAATACGATGCGAAGTGGTGTGGTGGACGATTGTTTCAGGACAGGGTGGTGAGGAATATAATGGACGTTTCCCTTGTCTAGGGAACTTTCATGAATTTTCTCTATAAATTCTTGGGTCTCGTAATCTGCGAGGATTCTTGAATATTGTTCGAGAATGGCAGGGGTCCGTCTGAGGCGTTTCAGTAAACTTTCAAGTCGAGCCTTGGAAACATTAAAGTTGGACGGGAGCGGTGGGTGTGTGGTACGCCAGGGTAGTTTGGCATGGTACCTACCTTCGGAAAAGGTAATGGCTGTGGTTTGGTATTCGGCAAGTTCCGCGCTAGTGGGGATATCAGCCAACCCAGACCAATCAATCTTCCAAAATGATTCTAACTCGAAGAGGGGGTCAGACGGTGTGCAAATTAAGTTCAAAACGCAACTCATAGAAGGGGTTATGGATGAGGAAACGGGACCAGAGAGGAGGTATCCGAGTTTTGAGTTGACGGCTGTGGGACCGTCTCCTCGGATGACTTGCCAACAAATGACCAATAATAGTCGGCTCCAATCAAGACATCGATGTGGATGTGTGTCGCTTCTGCAAGGTTTCGTTGAGCCAAGGGTAAGTTTTGCAAGTGAGAGAAGGTACTGAGTGGGACATCGAGATCAAATCTAAGGGGTGTGGATATGGAAGGAACCATAAGGGTCTTGATAGGGATCACATCTCCTTCAAGAGTGGGGATCTCGATTGTTGCGACCGGAAACGTTGAGGTTCTAGGTGTCTGGGATCCGAACGGGCTAATACCTGTCGTCACTGAGTCATGCGATTGAATCTTGAGGCTTTGGATTAGCCGGGTAGTGACGAAAGATCGTTGCGAACCCTCATCAAAAAGGATGCTAACTTTGGTGGAACGCTTCTCATGCCGAATGTTTGCTTGCGCTGTCTTCAACAGTACGGTAGTGCAGTTTACTGTACCAGTTACCATCACTGTTGTCGACTCGTTGGGCTGCGTAGGTGTCTTCTTCTGGGAGTGTAAACTGGTATGGTGTTTTTTGTGGCAATGATGACACGTAAATTTGGATGGACAGTCGGAGACCTTCGAATGTCCGCTCGCGGCTAGACAATTAAAGAAAAGACGTTTCTCCTTTGCGGTTTTGAGCCTATCTTCCATGTTGGTGTATGACGTACAGGCAACGGGGGAATGGGAACCGGAGCAGAACGGACATCTCTTGTCTTTGACACCGAGACTGAGAGCTGCAGCGGAGGATTGAGGTGTTGGTTGGTTCTTCGATGGTGGTTTTCTGCTTGAATTCGCGGACGGCGAGGTGGGACTTGTTTCAGGACTTCAATTTCGTTCTTCAACTGCGTACAGAATTCTTCGAGATTCCAATCTGTTGAACCAAACGATCTTGCCATGTTGCTTATGGTGATTGAAGTCAACTTCTCTTCCAGAATACAAACTAGGAATTCTCCGAATTCTTCAGAGTTTTTCCCGAGGGTTTCGAGAGCGCGGACGGAAGTCAAAATGATTTCTAGGAAGGAACGAAGTGTGGATGTTGAGTGATCTGGTTGCTTTAGAAAGAGAAGGGACCGAATGTGCGCCTTTACCACCTTACGTGGCTTCGCATAACGATCTTTGAGTAGTTCCACAGCCGTGGGATAGTTCGCCGAGGTGTGGGAAAGACCACCAATGACTTTCAGAGAGGCTCCTTTGAGCTGCCCAGCCAAATAATTGAATTTACGCGCGGCGGGTATCTCTGGGTTCTCGTGTACTTCAGTGAATGCGTCCCAGAATTCTGCCCATTGCAAAATATCGTCTTCAAAGGTTGGTAGACTTAACTTTGGTAATACGGAATGTTTTCTGGGATCGGGGGGATTAGGGCTCGGCTGACTAGTTGGGCTCGAGGACTGAGTGGAATGTCGTCGCTTGGCTTGTATAAGCCTGATTTGAAATGAACTAAACGTATCTAGCTGCTTCTCAGTGATTTCTTCTAGCTCGGACAGCGGTATTTTCTCTTCAATATCTCGATGAATTAGCTTCAGTTCCTGGAGGTGTGCTTCTATCGAGTACAGCTGATCCATGACTTCTGGCTCTCCTCCTTCATGTTGCTCAATATCGTCTAGTGTGGTCTCGATTCTTCTTTCCAGCAATCTTGACTTCGTCTTGGACCTTTCCAGAGGTTGTCCTGACGTTCGACCCATCCTGGTCACGGCACCAAATTGTCGTTAATCTTGGTGGATAAATGTAATGATTCCTGCGTTGTGTTTGATTAGTGCTGATGTGGGATATATGAATGATACTTAAGACCCATTGACGATTGAACGAATTTATTTGATATCACTTGGTGGATGAATAACACGTGCGTTATCATGCCACTCTGGCTGAGAGGGGGGCCAGAGTCCGAGAGTTCTATAGAAACAACGGAACTTGAAAACAAAGGAGTAAGGCTGCCAACTCTCCGAACCTTGGTGAGGTTCGGGACTCTAGGGACAGCAAAGGGGCGGGAATTTCAAACGATTAGATTATAGGAACCTGGGTAATTTTAAAGTACATTCTAGAAATTCACGACAAGGACTGAGTCCCATGATGGACCTCAAACCTCTGCGAAGAGCGACGAGTTGGTACACACATGTGTTTTATGTGGAAGGAGTTTTAAAAAGCAAGTTGGTTTGTCGCTTCACTCGAAGAAAGCACACCCTGAAGCCTATAATAAGCAGAAGGAAGACAGTCAACCAAAACAAACAAAGGCTTGATGGAATGATGATGAAGTGTATCTTATGGCAAAAAAGGAAGCCGAACTATCTCTGCTATCGGTTAAATTCATGAACAAATAACTTGCCGAATATCTTCCTGAACGAACTGTTGAATCTATTAGAAGCCAACGTTGCGTAGCCTCCTATAAAAAATTAGTTTGCGCTTTAAAGAAAGAGATTATGGATAAACCTACCCAGCAAGCACCCAGTGTGCCTCCTTCGAAGATCCCTGCTAATGACATTAGTGCATGGTTTGATTTTCTCTTGGCATTGCCTGCCGAGAAAAACAAGCAATTTCAGGAAGCTGTGCTAGACAAAATTATCCGTGATGCTCAAAGAAGACAACAAGTTTTAGACCGACTTAATACCTACCTCAAATCAGTTATTGTTCAAGAGAACCTACCGGCTAAGAAAGCAATTATTGTTGTGCCTCTTGAACCTAAGAACTGGAAAGAAAAACGCGATAAAGAATTCGCTTGAGTTCAGAACTTGTATCGGAGAAATAGAAGTGCTTGCATCAATTCTATACTCCACGGCAATTTAAGAAAAAACGCAGAGATACCTGAGCTCGAGGAGTATTGGTCTAAAATTTTTGAATCTGAGTCGCCATTAGACGATGAGCCTCCTGAATTTACTAACGATGAAGAACCGACAGGAGCCTGGAAGTACATCTCATTTTTGAAATGAAGAATAACTATCCAGAAAAACAAACAGCTCCAGGACCAGATGTGTTCACTGCTAAAGCATTGCGGACCATGCCTCCAAGAGTCCTTAATAAGATTTTAAATCTCCTTTCTTTCCTAGAAGATATTCCTCCTGTATTTAAAACTCACAGAACGGTTCTTATCCCAAAAAATTGATGAACCCTCATCTCCTGGCGACCTTAGACCAATTACGATCTCTTCAGTTGTTGTGTGCCACTTTGATATTTTATCAGCTCGATTGATGTATGTAGTCCCCATCAACCAGAGACAGAAGGCATTTTTACCTATCGATGGCTGTGCGGAAAATATTTTCCTACTTGACTTCTTACTGTGTGATGCCAGACAGAATATAAAGTCGTTTGATATTGCAACAGTCGATGTTCGGAAAGCGTTCGACCGAGTATGCCACCATTCCATCATTCGATCCTTCATTGAAGCCCGTGTGCCAGCCGGACTCTTAAAGTATATTAAAAACTCATACCAAGACTGTACCACACACTTGGCATATGGTGGCAATATCAGTGCAACACCCATTCATATGAATCGCGGTGTCAAACAGGGTGATCCGTTATCCCCTTTTCTGTTTAATCTAGTCATGGACAGCATTATTCGGAAGCTTCCAGTCCACATTGGCTATCCTATCACGTCCATTCTAAAAATCAACTGCATCGCCTATGCATATGATATTATCTTAGTGGCCAATTCCCGTACGGGTCTTAAGTCGCTATTGGAAATTTTAGAAACCAACCTACCTAAACCTGGGCTGGAGCTGAATATCGAAAAGTGTCATGCCTTGTCCCTGATTGCAATTGGAAAACCAAAAAGTCGATATTAGTTCTAGTAAGACCATTGACCTGCCCAGAAAAACTCTTAAAAACCTTACCGTAAATGATTCGTGCAAATATCTCGGGGTAGATTTTTCCCATGTTGGTCGAGCCAACAGCTTTAATCCAGAGCTTGATGCTCTATTGAACAAAGTGAAGAAGAGGACCCTTAAACTCCAGCAAAAGCTCTATGCGGTCCGTACCCATTTGATACCGCGCCTTATCCATGGGCTTACTCTATCTAAATCAAACCTTGGCGAGTTAAAAGCCATGGACAAGACGATCAGAAAATATGTACGAACATGGCTTCGTCTCCCTAAAGACTGCCCAATCGGATATTTTCATGCCCCTGTCCAATGTGGAGGGCTAGGTATCCTTTCCTTACGTACTTGAATTTTAAGCTGTCCTCAGCGACGACTTGTTCGTTTGGCCTCCTCTCAAGATGATACATCGAGATGGATTGTTGAATCTGATCCTGTTAAAAAAGAGATTAGTAAGCTTGAAGATCTACTTACGATCAACGGAAAGTTTTTAAGCTTTTTAAATATGGCGCATCTACAACGAATCAACTACTATGTCCCACCGAAGACCTGGCATGTGATAATTACTATTAAAACTTGTGATATTTATTCCTGTATTACCTTTCATCATACCAACTCAATAACTTGCCCCTTATACTTACCTGCCTACCTTCTAAAAGTACCCTACCAACTATGTACTTTCCTTCCATATTCCTTCCCTTGTTGTGCTTCCGGATCCTCACTCAGAATACCTATTTTGTTCTGTCAAATTCTTTCGTTGGATTTTATGTCCTCGGTGTTGGTACGGCATCCTTATAAGCCGGAATATTAGTGTTTAGTCAATGTAGTATGAGATGTTTAATATACGACCCAGAGGCATTGGCTATCCGCTTTTGGGAAATAGCAATTGATCGATTCCCGCCTCCTCGTGGCGCTACCCTGGGATAGCCTCAAAGAAATTTGAAGGTAAAGCTAAGAGGAATTGATCACATCGTGGCGTAAACCATCAGCCACTGCTGCATGCATCTTAATAGATTATATATGCGACGAGCAATTTTCACAAAGCACGTCATTATCCTTCCCAGATGTCTGGAAAGAGCAGCAAACCTAGAATTGTACCCAGTGGATCCAGTTCGTTAGAGACTCAACCAAGGGGGTCAAACGCATGTGACATATGCGGAAAGAGTTTCATGAAACCGGTCGGTCTATCACTTCATATGTCAAAAATCGATCCAAATCAATACCATGCTTGCTTAGAAAAGGCCCAACCAAAAGCCAATAAATTTAGATGGACAGATGAAGACTTGTATTTTTGGATAAGAAAGAAGCTTTTGGATAAGAAAGAAGCTTTTCCATAAGGGTCTTGATAGGGATCACATCTCCTTCAAGAGTGGGGATCTCGATTGTTGCGACCGGAAACGTTGAGGTTCTAGGTGTCTGGGATCCGAACGGGCTAATACCTGTCGTCACTGAGTCATGCGGTTGAATCTTGAGGCTTTGGATTAGCCGGGTAGTGACGAAAGATCGTTGCGAACCCTCATCAAAAAGGATGCTAACTTTGGTGGAACGCTTCTCATGCCGAATGTTTGCTTGCGCTGTCTTCAACAGTACGGTAGTGCAGTTTACTGTACCAGTTACCATCACTGTTGTCGACTCGTTGGGCTGCGTAGGTGTCTTCTTCTGGGAGTGTAAACTGGTATGGTGTTTTTTGTGGCAATGATGACACGTAAATTTGGATGGACAGTCGGAGACCTTCGAATGTCCGCTCGCGGCTAGACAATTAAAGAAAAGACGTTTCTCCTTTGCGGTTTTGAGCCTATCTTCCATGTTGGTGTATGACGTACAGGCAACGGGGGAATGGGAACCGGAGCAGAACGGACATCTCTTGTCTTTGACACCGAGACTGAGAGCTGCAGCGGAGGATTGAGGTGTTGGTTGGTTCTTCGATGGTGGTTTTCTGCTTGAATTCGCGGACGGCGAGGTGGGACTTGTTTCAGGACTTCAATTTCGTTCTTCAACTGCGTACAGAATTCTTCGAGATTCCAATCTGTTGAACCAAACGATCTTGCCATGTTGCTTATGGTGATTGAAGTCAACTTCTCTTCCAGAATACAAACTAGGAATTCTCCGAATTCTTCAGAGTTTTTCCCGAGGGTTTCGAGAGCGCGGACGGAAGTCAAAATGATTTCTAGGAAGGAACGAAGTGTGGATGTTGAGTGATCTGGTTGCTTTAGAAAGAGAAGGGACCGAATGTGCGCCTTTACCACCTTACGTGGCTTCGCATAACGATCTTTGAGTAGTTCCACAGCCGTGGGATAGTTCGCCGAGGTGTGGGAAAGACCACCAATGACTTTCAGAGAGGCTCCTTTGAGCTGCCCAGCCAAATAATTGAATTTACGCGCGGCGGGTATCTCTGGGTTCTCGTGTACTTCAGTGAATGCGTCCCAGAATTCTGCCCATTGCAAAATATCGTCTTCAAAGGTTGGTAGACTTAACTTTGGTAATACGGAATGTTTTCTGGGATCGGGGGGATTAGGGCTCGGCTGACTAGTTGGGCTCGAGGACTGAGTGGAATGTCGTCGCTTGGCTTGTATAAGCCTGATTTGAAATGAACTAAACGTATCTAGCTGCTTCTCAGTGATTTCTTCTAGCTCGGACAGCGGTATTTTCTCTTCAATATCTCGATGAATTAGCTTCAGTTCCTGGAGGTGTGCTTCTATCGAGTACAGCTGATCCATGACTTCTGGCTCTCCTCCTTCATGTTGCTCAATATCGTCTAGTGTGGTCTCGATTCTTCTTTCCAGCAATCTTGACTTCGTCTTGGACCTTTCCAGAGGTTGTCCTGACGTTCGACCCATCCTGGTCACGGCACCAAATTGTCGTTAATCTTGGTGGATAAATGTAATGATTCCTGCGTTGTGTTTGATTAGTGCTGATGTGGGATATATGAATGATACTTAAGACCCATTGACGATTGAACGAATTTATTTGATATCATTTGGTGGATGAATAACACGTGCGTTATCATGCCACTCTGGCTGAGAGGGGGGCCAGAGTCCGAGAGTTCTATAGAAACAACGGAACTTGAAAACAAAGGAGTAAGGCTGCCAACTCTCCGAACCTTGGTGAGGTTCGGGACTCTAGGGACAGCAAAGGGGCGGGAATTTCAAACGATTAGATTATAGGAACCTGGGTAATTTTAAAGTACATTCTAGAAATTCACGACAAGGACTGAGTCCCATGATGGACCTCAAACCTCTGCGAAGAGCGACGAGTTGGTACACACATGTGTTTTATGTGGAAGGAGTTTTAAAAAGCAAGTTGGTTTGTCGCTTCACTCGAAGAAAGCACACCCTGAAGCCTATAATAAGCAGAAGGAAGACAGTCAACCAAAACAAACAAAGGCTTGATGGAATGATGATGAAGTGTATCTTATGGCAAAAAAGGAAGCCGAACTATCTCTGCTATCGGTTAAATTCATGAACAAATAACTTGCCGAATATCTTCCTGAACGAACTGTTGAATCTATTAGAAGCCAACGTTGCGTAGCCTCCTATAAAAAATTAGTTTGCGCTTTAAAGAAAGAGATTATGGATAAACCTACCCAGCAAGCACCCAGTGTGCCTCCTTCGAAGATCCCTGCTAATGACATTAGTGCATGGTTTGATTTTCTCTTGGCATTGCCTGCCGAGAAAAACAAGCAATTTCAGGAAGCTGTGCTAGACAAAATTATCCGTGATGCTCAAAGAAGACAACAAGTTTTAGACCGACTTAATACCTACCTCAAATCAGTTATTGTTCAAGAGAACCTACCGGCTAAGAAAGCAATTATTGTTGTGCCTCTTGAACCTAAGAACTGGAAAGAAAAACGCGATAAAGAATTCGCTTGAGTTCAGAACTTGTATCGGAGAAATAGAAGTGCTTGCATCAATTCTATACTCCACGGCAATTTAAGAAAAAACGCAGAGATACCTGAGCTCGAGGAGTATTGGTCTAAAATTTTTGAATCTGAGTCGCCATTAGACGATGAGCCTCCTGAATTTACTAACGATGAAGAACCGACAGGAGCCTGGAAGTACATCTCATTTTTGAAATGAAGAATAACTATCCAGAAAAACAAACAGCTCCAGGACCAGATGTGTTCACTGCTAAAGCATTGCGGACCATGCCTCCAAGAGTCCTTAATAAGATTTTAAATCTCCTTTCTTTCCTAGAAGATATTCCTCCTGTATTTAAAACTCACAGAACGGTTCTTATCCCAAAAAATTGATGAACCCTCATCTCCTGGCGACCTTAGACCAATTACGATCTCTTCAGTTGTTGTGTGCCACTTTGATATTTTATCAGCTCGATTGATGTATGTAGTCCCCATCAACCAGAGACAGAAGGCATTTTTACCTATCGATGGCTGTGCGGAAAATATTTTCCTACTTGACTTCTTACTGTGTGATGCCAGACAGAATATAAAGTCGTTTGATATTGCAACAGTCGATGTTCGGAAAGCGTTCGACCGAGTATGCCACCATTCCATCATTCGATCCTTCATTGAAGCCCGTGTGCCAGCCGGACTCTTAAAGTATATTAAAAACTCATACCAAGACTGTACCACACACTTGGCATATGGTGGCAATATCAGTGCAACACCCATTCATATGAATCGCGGTGTCAAACAGGGTGATCCGTTATCCCCTTTTCTGTTTAATCTAGTCATGGACAGCATTATTCGGAAGCTTCCAGTCCACATTGGCTATCCTATCACGTCCATTCTAAAAATCAACTGCATCGCCTATGCATATGATATTATCTTAGTGGCCAATTCCCGTACGGGTCTTAAGTCGCTATTGGAAATTTTAGAAACCAACCTACCTAAACCTGGGCTGGAGCTGAATATCGAAAAGTGTCATGCCTTGTCCCTGATTGCAATTGGAAAACCAAAAAGTCGATATTAGTTCTAGTAAGACCATTGACCTGCCCAGAAAAACTCTTAAAAACCTTACCGTAAATGATTCGTGCAAATATCTCGGGGTAGATTTTTCCCATGTTGGTCGAGCCAACAGCTTTAATCCAGAGCTTGATGCTCTATTGAACAAAGTGAAGAAGAGGACCCTTAAACTCCAGCAAAAGCTCTATGCGGTCCGTACCCATTTGATACCGCGCCTTATCCATGGGCTTACTCTATCTAAATCAAACCTTGGCGAGTTAAAAGCCATGGACAAGACGATCAGAAAATATGTACGAACATGGCTTCGTCTCCCTAAAGACTGCCCAATCGGATATTTTCATGCCCCTGTCCAATGTGGAGGGCTAGGTATCCTTTCCTTACGTACTTGAATTTTAAGCTGTCCTCAGCGACGACTTGTTCGTTTGGCCTCCTCTCAAGATGATACATCGAGATGGATTGTTGAATCTGATCCTGTTAAAAAAGAGATTAGTAAGCTTGAAGATCTACTTACGATCAACGGAAAGTTTTTAAGCTTTTTAAATATGGCGCATCTACAACGAATCAACTACTATGTCCCACCGAAGACCTGGCATGTGATAATTACTATTAAAACTTGTGATATTTATTCCTGTATTACCTTTCATCATACCAACTCAATAACTTGCCCCTTATACTTACCTGCCTACCTTCTAAAAGTACCCTACCAACTATGTACTTTCCTTCCATATTCCTTCCCTTGTTGTGCTTCCGGATCCTCACTCAGAATACCTATTTTGTTCTGTCAAATTCTTTCGTTGGATTTTATGTCCTCGGTGTTGGTACGGCATCCTTATAAGCCGGAATATTAGTGTTTAGTCAATGTAGTATGAGATGTTTAATATACGACCCAGAGGCATTGGCTATCCGCTTTTGGGAAATAGCAATTGATCGATTCCCGCCTCCTCGTGGCGCTACCCTGGGATAGCCTCAAAGAAATTTGAAGGTAAAGCTAAGAGGAATTGATCACATCGTGGCGTAAACCATCAGCCACTGCTGCATGCATCTTAATAGATTATATATGCGACGAGCAATTTTCACAAAGCACGTCATTATCCTTCCCAGATGTCTGGAAAGAGCAGCAAACCTAGAATTGTACCCAGTGGATCCAGTTCGTTAGAGACTCAACCAAGGGGGTCAAACGCATGTGACATATGCGGAAAGAGTTTCATGAAACCGGTCGGTCTATCACTTCATATGTCAAAAATCGATCCAAATCAATACCATGCTTGCTTAGAAAAGGCCCAACCAAAAGCCAATAAATTTAGATGGACAGATGAAGACTTGTATTTTTGGATAAGAAAGAAGCTTTTGGATAAGAAAGAAGCTTTTCCATAAGGGTCTTGATAGGGATCACATCTCCTTCAAGAGTGGGGATCTCGATTGTTGCGACCGGAAACGTTGAGGTTCTAGGTGTCTGGGATCCGAACGGGCTAATACCTGTCGTCACTGAGTCATGCGGTTGAATCTTGAGGCTTTGGATTAGCCGGGTAGTGACGAAAGATCGTTGCGAACCCTCATCAAAAAGGATGCTAACTTTGGTGGAACGCTTCTCATGCCGAATGTTTGCTTGCGCTGTCTTCAACAGTACGGTAGTGCAGTTTACTGTACCAGTTACCATCACTGTTGTCGACTCGTTGGGCTGCGTAGGTGTCTTCTTCTGGGAGTGTAAACTGGTATGGTGTTTTTTGTGGCAATGATGACACGTAAATTTGGATGGACAGTCGGAGACCTTCGAATGTCCGCTCGCGGCTAGACAATTAAAGAAAAGACGTTTCTCCTTTGCGGTTTTGAGCCTATCTTCCATGTTGGTGTATGACGTACAGGCAACGGGGGAATGGGAACCGGAGCAGAACGGACATCTCTTGTCTTTGACACCGAGACTGAGAGCTGCAGCGGAGGATTGAGGTGTTGGTTGGTTCTTCGATGGTGGTTTTCTGCTTGAATTCGCGGACGGCGAGGTGGGACTTGTTTCAGGACTTCAATTTCGTTCTTCAACTGCGTACAGAATTGTTCGAGATTCCAATCTGTTGAACCAAACGATCTTGCCATGTTGCTTATGGTGATTGAAGTCAACTTCTCTTCCAGAATACAAACTAGGAATTCTCCGAATTCTTCAGAGTTTTTCCCGAGGGTTTCGAGAGCGCGGACGGAAGTCAAAATGATTTCTAGGAAGGAACGAAGTGTGGATGTTGAGTGATCTGGTTGCTTTAGAAAGAGAAGGGACCGAATGTGCGCCTTTACCACCTTACGTGGCTTCGCATAACGATCTTTGAGTAGTTCCACAGCCGTGGGATAGTTCGCCGAGGTGTGGGAAAGACCACCAATGACTTTCAGAGAGGCTCCTTTGAGCTGCCCAGCCAAATAATTGAATTTACGCGCGGCGGGTATCTCTGGGTTCTCGTGTACTTCAGTGAATGCGTCCCAGAATTCTGCCCATTGCAAAATATCGTCTTCAAAGGTTGGTAGACTTAACTTTGGTAATACGGAATGTTTTCTGGGATCGGGGGGATTAGGGCTCGGCTGACTAGTTGGGCTCGAGGACTGAGTGGAATGTCGTCGCTTGGCTTGTATAAGCCTGATTTGAAATGAACTAAACGTATCTAGCTGCTTCTCAGTGATTTCTTCTAGCTCGGACAGCGGTATTTTCTCTTCAATATCTCGATGAATTAGCTTCAGTTCCTGGAGGTGTGCTTCTATCGAGTACAGCTGATCCATGACTTCTGGCTCTCCTCCTTCATGTTGCTCAATATCGTCTAGTGTGGTCTCGATTCTTCTTTCCAGCAATCTTGACTTCGTCTTGGACCTTTCCAGAGGTTGTCCTGACGTTCGACCCATCCTGGTCACGGCACCAAATTGTCGTTAATCTTGGTGGATAAATGTAATGATTCCTGCGTTGTGTTTGATTAGTGCTGATGTGGGATATATGAATGATACTTAAGACCCATTGACGATTGAACGAATTTATTTGATATCACTTGGTGGATGAATAACACGTGCGTTATCATGCCACTCTGGCTGAGAGGGGGGCCAGAGTCCGAGAGTTCTATAGAAACAACGGAACTTGAAAACAAAGGAGTAAGGCTGCCAACTCTCCGAACCTTGGTGAGGTTCGGGACTCTAGGGACAGCAAAGGGGCGGGAATTTCAAACGATTAGATTATAGGAACCTGGGTAATTTTAAAGTACATTCTAGAAATTCACGACAAGGACTGAGTCCCATGATGGACCTCAAACCTCTGCGAAGAGCGACGAGTTGGTACACACATGTGTTTTATGTGGAAGGAGTTTTAAAAAGCAAGTTGGTTTGTCGCTTCACTCGAAGAAAGCACACCCTGAAGCCTATAATAAGCAGAAGGAAGACAGTCAACCAAAACAAACAAAGGCTTGATGGAATGATGATGAAGTGTATCTTATGGCAAAAAAGGAAGCCGAACTATCTCTGCTATCGGTTAAATTCATGAACAAATAACTTGCCGAATATCTTCCTGAACGAACTGTTGAATCTATTAGAAGCCAACGTTGCGTAGCCTCCTATAAAAAATTAGTTTGCGCTTTAAAGAAAGAGATTATGGATAAACCTACCCAGCAAGCACCCAGTGTGCCTCCTTCGAAGATCCCTGCTAATGACATTAGTGCATGGTTTGATTTTCTCTTGGCATTGCCTGCCGAGAAAAACAAGCAATTTCAGGAAGCTGTGCTAGACAAAATTATCCGTGATGCTCAAAGAAGACAACAAGTTTTAGACCGACTTAATACCTACCTCAAATCAGTTATTGTTCAAGAGAACCTACCGGCTAAGAAAGCAATTATTGTTGTGCCTCTTGAACCTAAGAACTGGAAAGAAAAACGCGATAAAGAATTCGCTTGAGTTCAGAACTTGTATCGGAGAAATAGAAGTGCTTGCATCAATTCTATACTCCACGGCAATTTAAGAAAAAACGCAGAGATACCTGAGCTCGAGGAGTATTGGTCTAAAATTTTTGAATCTGAGTCGCCATTAGACGATGAGCCTCCTGAATTTACTAACGATGAAGAACCGACAGGAGCCTGGAAGTACATCTCATTTTTGAAATGAAGAATAACTATCCAGAAAAACAAACAGCTCCAGGACCAGATGTGTTCACTGCTAAAGCATTGCGGACCATGCCTCCAAGAGTCCTTAATAAGATTTTAAATCTGCTTTCTTTCCTAGAAGATATTCCTCCTGTATTTAAAACTCACAGAACGGTTCTTATCCCAAAAAATTGATGAACCCTCATCTCCTGGCGACCTTAGACCAATTACGATCTCTTCAGTTGTTGTGTGCCACTTTGATATTTTATCAGCTCGATTGATGTATGTAGTCCCCATCAACCAGAGACAGAAGGCATTTTTACCTATCGATGGCTGTGCGGAAAATATTTTCCTACTTGACTTCTTACTGTGTGATGCCAGACAGAATATAAAGTCGTTTGATATTGCAACAGTCGATGTTCGGAAAGCGTTCGACCGAGTATGCCACCATTCCATCATTCGATCCTTCATTGAAGCCCGTGTGCCAGCCGGACTCTTAAAGTATATTAAAAACTCATACCAAGACTGTACCACACACTTGGCATATGGTGGCAATATCAGTGCAACACCCATTCATATGAATCGCGGTGTCAAACAGGGTGATCCGTTATCCCCTTTTCTGTTTAATCTAGTCATGGACAGCATTATTCGGAAGCTTCCAGTCCACATTGGCTATCCTATCACGTCCATTCTAAAAATCAACTGCATCGCCTATGCATATGATATTATCTTAGTGGCCAATTCCCGTACGGGTCTTAAGTCGCTATTGGAAATTTTAGAAACCAACCTACCTAAACCTGGGCTGGAGCTGAATATCGAAAAGTGTCATGCCTTGTCCCTGATTGCAATTGGAAAACCAAAAAGTCGATATTAGTTCTAGTAAGACCATTGACCTGCCCAGAAAAACTCTTAAAAACCTTACCGTAAATGATTCGTGCAAATATCTCGGGGTAGATTTTTCCCATGTTGGTCGAGCCAACAGCTTTAATCCAGAGCTTGATGCTCTATTGAACAAAGTGAAGAAGAGGACCCTTAAACTCCAGCAAAAGCTCTATGCGGTCCGTACCCATTTGATACCGCGCCTTATCCATGGGCTTACTCTATCTAAATCAAACCTTGGCGAGTTAAAAGCCATGGACAAGACGATCAGAAAATATGTACGAACATGGCTTCGTCTCCCTAAAGACTGCCCAATCGGATATTTTCATGCCCCTGTCCAATGTGGAGGGCTAGGTATCCTTTCCTTACGTACTTGAATTTTAAGCTGTCCTCAGCGACGACTTGTTCGTTTGGCCTCCTCTCAAGATGATACATCGAGATGGATTGTTGAATCTGATCCTGTTAAAAAAGAGATTAGTAAGCTTGAAGATCTACTTACGATCAACGGAAAGTTTTTAAGCTTTTTAAATATGGCGCATCTACAACGAATCAACTACTATGTCCCACCGAAGACCTGGCATGTGATAATTACTATTAAAACTTGTGATATTTATTCCTGTATTACCTTTCATCATACCAACTCAATAACTTGCCCCTTATACTTACCTACCTACCTTCTAAAAGTACCCTACCAACTATGTACTTTCCTTCCATATTCCTTCCCTTGTTGTGCTTCCGGATCCTCACTCAGAATACCTATTTTGTTCTGTCAAATTCTTTCGTTGGATTTTATGTCCTCGGTGTTGGTACGGCATCCTTATAAGCCGGAATATTAGTGTTTAGTCAATGTAGTATGAGATGTTTAATATACGACCCAGAGGCATTGGCTATCCGCTTTTGGGAAATAGCAATTGATCGATTCCCGCCTCCTCGTGGCGCTACCCTGGGATAGCCTCAAAGAAATTTGAAGGTAAAGCTAAGAGGAATTGATCACATCGTGGCGTAAACCATCAGCCACTGCTGCATGCATCTTAATAGATTATATATGCGACGAGCAATTTTCACAAAGCACGTCATTATCCTTCCCAGATGTCTGGAAAGAGCAGCAAACCTAGAATTGTACCCAGTGGATCCAGTTCGTTAGAGACTCAACCAAGGGGGTCAAACGCATGTGACATATGCGGAAAGAGTTTCATGAAACCGGTCGGTCTATCACTTCATATGTCAAAAATCGATCCAAATCAATACCATGCTTGCTTAGAAAAGGCCCAACCAAAAGCCAATAAATTTAGATGGACAGATGAAGACTTGTATTTTTGGATAAGAAAGAAGCTTAGCTCATACTTGTGGGAGGCATCAATTTTATGAATAAAGAACTGGCTGAATTCTTTCCCGAGAAATCCATATATCAAATTAAGGACAGAGACGATCAGATACATACAAACAGGTTATGTCTATCCATTCTGAGTTGCTTAAATCGAAGGTGGCAGCCAGTTCTCCCCCGTTATCAAGAATTCCAGCTAAAGAAGTCTCTGCTTGGCTGGATATTCTTATATCCCTCCCCAAAACGAAAAATAAATTTGAAGAAGAAAAGTTAGACCAAAGTATACGTACCGCTCAAGACGGCACACCAATATTGCACGATTTAAATTTATATTTGAAGGAAGTACTAGTTCAGCCCACTAGCCAGGGCAAAAGAGCTGATAAAATGTTACCGGCCCCAATTCCAGTAGAGAGAAGAGGGCAGAGAATAGTCACGTGTCCAGAATTTTTATCGAAAGAACCGTACCGCTTGTATAAATACCATCCTTGACGGGAACAAAAAGTGTGATAATAAAATACCGGACCTTGACGAATTCTGGGGTGCAATATTTGAGTCCCAATCCTAGCGCGATGAGGAACCTTTGAATTATGTGGTAGATGCTGAACCTAAGAATATTTGGAGCTGGATCTCGTTTTTTGAAATGAACCATAACTATCCAGACTTGGCAACTTCACCCGTCCCGATGGTGTAACGGCTCGTATGCTCCGATCTATCCTTACTTGGTGGAGCGATTTGTCTGGTTAATTCCGATAATGAACGAGACTCTAGCCTGCTAAATAGGCAACAGGTTTTATCCGTCCGTCGCTCTTCTTAGAGGGACAAGCGGCGTCCAGCCGCATGACAAAGAGCAATAACAGGTCTGTGATGCCCATAGATGTCCTGGACCGCACGCGCACTACACTGAAGGAATCAGCGTGTTTTCCCTGTCCGAAAGGACCGGGTAACCGCTGAACCTCCTTCGTGGTTGGGATTAGGGATTGTAATGATCCCCATGAACCAGGAATCCCTAGTAGGCGCAAGTCACTAGCTTGCGTCGATTACGTCAATGCCCTTTGTACACACCGCCCGTCGCTACTACCGATTGAATGATTTAGTGAGGCCTTCGGACGGACTCGCCGGGCGGAGCTTCCGCTTCGCTCCGGCGGGACTGAAAGATGGTCGAACTTGATCCTTCAGAGGAAGTAAAAGTCGTAACAAGGTTTCTGTAGGTGAACCTGCGTAAAGATCATTAACGAACACAATCCAAACCTTAGTTTTTGAACCAAGCCAGTTTTGGCTTTGGGATATCCGTAAGGAACCAAAAGTTTTCAAACAAGCAAAGGGGAAAAAGAAATGGCCAATGTATTTTTTGATAAACCACACTCGAACGTTATACAGGGAGTTAAGAAAAAGCCTCGCCACCCGGGAGAGACCTCCGGTCACTCTTGCTTTGTGCTCGCAATGAAACCGCTTCAGGAACAAGGCTTGTGTGTCCGACACTAGTGTGGAGAACGATCATTTTAAACTTCATTCCGAAGACTAAGCAAGACCACATTTCGCTGACCACATTTTGACAATATTTCGCCGACTTATAATTCTCAGCTCATATCCAGGATGTCGAGCGTCAGATCACTAGCTAATTTCCTTCTCACGCATCCGGTCCATCCGAACATTCCCTCTGTTTATTATTTAGCCCATTCAGCAGATCCCACGCCAAACATGTATATAAACGCTTGTTCTCCCCCGCCAGGCAGTCGCGAAGTCGCGCTCAGTCGCTCTCAGTCTCTCGCTATTTGTTACGCTCCCTTTTTCTCTCTGCCCAGTTAGTATAAGTTATAGTTTTCAATCTTGTTAAAACGTTTGTGACATATGGACGACCTAGTGAATTATTGACTTAGTGACACGACTTGTACCGACGAAAATATTGAATAAGGTTGTACGGTATTTTACCGTTGAGCGAAAAAAGAACTCACAGCCTTCCGCCCAACCGCTCAAAACAATTTAATCGCCCAAAACAGTTTCCTACACTAGGATGGTGGCAAAAATGGAGGGTGAGTAGCCAAAGCTATAGCTCTTTTTTGGGCTGGCTGGTTTCTCCGGGGTTCAACTTTACTTAGCGACCAGGGTGGCTTGGTAAAGGCTGGGCTGCCAGAGAAAACTGGCTTCTGAAAAAGACTGTGTGTTTGGGCTAACTTACAGCGGTGGCATTTTTTTGAGAGGTACCCGAAAAGTGTTGAGACACTCGGCGGTTCATGAAAGCGTTAGTATATATTGCGAGAAACTTTCTGCGGAGGCTAGTACGTTGAAAGACCCATGGATCTCTTTGAGTTTTGACTCTCTAAACTTAGAGGGGTGGAGGAATGTCAAGCCCAAAGAACCTGGTGGTCGGAAACCGTGCCGGCCGTGCCAACGAAGGTATGTGATTTATGGTTATGCGCCATCGAAAAGGCTAAAGTATGTCGCTGTCCGTGTAAGCCTTGTCTCCCTCAAGGAAGAAGGTTTTTCAAAACGGTGTGCAGATAATGCCGATACCTAAACTTTGAAATCATTGAACTGGTTGCTCGATGAAACCTGGCTGAAACAGAATAGAAAACGTGGAAGGGTTTGCTTGGTCATACCACATAAAAGGGTCACAAAATTGCCGTTGTTGCTTGAAATGATGCTCTATGGGGGGAATTGAGCGTACTATTCTGGCCTTCAGTAATGATTTCTCGTTTCTTTGCGGGGTTTTGAATAAGCAATCCTTGGCGTTTCTACCGCGTTGAAACCAAAACCAATTTATTAAAAGCATGACCCTGAACGGTGGATCACTCGGCTCGTGGATCGACGAAGAACGCTGCAAAACGCGCTAGAACGTGTGAACTGCAGAACACCGCGATCATCGAAGTTTCGAACGTAAATGGCGGCCCAGCGTTTGCGCTCGGGGTACACCTGTTTGAGGGTCGGAATGTCAATCATTGCCTGAATTCGTGGGAGATGTTAGATTCGCTGTCACCCACGCGGCGATGGGTTGTGTCTCGTGCGTAAAGCAACACACAAACTCTTGTCGTAGCACGTGCTTGGTGAGGTGCTTGGCGGGGTCGTGGGTTGTGTGGCGTGCGTGGCGTTAAAGAAAGTTTTCTTTAAACCAAATCAACATAGGAGGCCGACCCAAGATTTAACTTACGCGTGGCTTGGGGTTGCTATGAATGATCAGGATACTCAAAAACCTCTTCCGTCGCTGGGGGAGAGCTCCAAGGTACGGGAAATGTCAGAGCGTTGAAACACGGCTTGTGCACTCAAGGGAAGGGGTTTTGAAAAATAAACCCGATCCTTGATTTCAAACCGTGATAGTAAACGCTCTAGCAAATATAGCGTGATCTAGCGTGATAGTAAATGCGATAGCAAATGCTGGATTGATCCCGATTTTCAGTATGAATACGGACTGCGAAAGCACGGCCTATCGATCCTTTTGGCTTTAAGAGTTTTAAGCAAGAGGTGTCAGAAAAGTTACCAAGGGGATAACTGGCTTGTGGCGGCCAAGCGTTCATAACGACGTCGCTTTTTGATCCTTCGATGTCTGCTCTTCCTATCATTGCGAAGCAGTATTCGCCAAGCGTAGGATTGTTCACCCACCTACAGGGAACGTGAGCCGGGTTTAGACCGTCGTGAGACAGGTTAGTTTTACCCTACTGACGACCATTGTCGTTGCGATAGTAATCCTGCGAAGTACGAGAGGAACCGCAGGTTCGGACAATTGGTTCGCGCACTTGGTCGAGCGGCCAGTGGTGCGAGGCTACGTCCGTCTGATTATACCTGAAGGCCTCTGAAGGTAGAATCGATGCTGGAGGAAGCCAACGATACGCCGCGATACGGCTGCCGGGTGGCGTCATGGTGACCCTCTCAAAGCCAAGGCCGCGAGAAGGTGCACGTGAGCCACAATCTGTCCTGTGCCGTGGCTGCAGAAGGGAGTGGCCACGGCTGCAAGTTTGATGACTAATTAGTCTTGGAGGTCGTACGCCAAATCATCTGTAGACGACTTGGGTGCCGGCCGGGGTGTTGTACACGGTAGAGCAGTCATTCACACTGCGATCTTTTGAGACTCAGCCTCTGACCGGAAGATTTGTTTTGCTGGTTAAGCAAGTCTTCTACCGGGATGCAGAGGTACACCTTGGCGGTACCCAGTAAAGAAATCAAACGGCGGTGACGAACCTACCTTTGGACTGCCCCCCCAACAGAGAGTGCTGGGGGGTCTGATTTCCCATAGCTAAAAAGGCTTGTGGAACGGCACAGAAACTTTTCAGTTTCGTGGAGGATAAAAGTGTTTTTAAAAGAGCAGCGGCGTGTGGCGATGGCGAGGGTGTGATAGGCGGTGCTGTCTATTGCTAAACCTTGGTATGTCGTCGCTCAAAACTGTTGCGATGAAACCTTTTGTCTTCCGGTGTCGTTCCCAGTCTATTCGAAAAACGCATGGGTTTTAAAGAAGCAGAATAATTGGAAGGCCGCTGAGTCTGTTTTGGTTTTCTTTTATTTGATGGTAAAGACCATGATGAGTGACGGAGCCTTGTGCGAGAGATACAGTGGGTGATGCCTGACTAAACGTGCTATGGAATCTGCCAAGTCCCAGAGAATTACCCGAGTATTTATGAAGAGCTTTCAGAAAAACTAACAGCGAAAAGGAAAAGAGATACATATATTCTTCGAGCGTGGGAACAGCCGTTAGAATAACTGCTCTTAGTCAAACCAATCAGTAGTTTATAGAATTTTTCAATTTAAAAAATGCAAGAGTTTTTCAAGAGCATTCAGAAAACCTAACACAGGGAAAAGAAAAAGAGATACATATATTATTTGAGCGTGGAAACAGCCGTTAGAACAACTGCTTTTAGTCAAACCAATATGTAGTTTTGTAGAATTATACCAAATTAGGTATATTAATATTAATATTAATTATTAATATTAATAATATTATTAATATTAATATTAATATTATTAATTATAATATTAATATTAAGTCCCAAAAGTGGAGGAACCATTGCTTGTCATGAACAATAAACCGCATTTGATGCACAACTCCGGCGTTAGCCTCAAAACCCGTGAAGGGGAATTAAAAATTTTCGAAGAATCAAAAATATATCCCACCCCGCGTTTGTCGGATCAGTGGCGGTATGAGGACTCGGGCACCGGGACACAGGTGCAAGCCGCTTCCGACGCACAAACCACGGGTGTAGCGGCGGGTCCGTGGAGGGTAGGAAAAAATTTTCGAAGTCCCAAAAAGTCACACGTCGTGTTGGTCCGATTATTGCCCTATAAGGACCAGGGCACCGTGGGACACATGGGCAACCCGTTTTGAAAAATTGTTTCAAAAGTCCGAAAAAGTCACACGCCGCGTTTGTCGGATGAGTGGCCGTATGAGGCACCCGGCACAGGTGCTGAAGCCCAGGCCAGGGTTGGGAGCTCGTTCCCGGGCAGGCCTGTCCGGGGGTCCCCATTCACCGGTGCGGACGGCACGCCGCTGGAGCACCCCTCGGTACGGCGTAGTCGGCACGGTTTCGCCGTCGACGAAAATTATCTAAGTCCAAAAAGTGGATGCTTATATGGTGGAAAGTGGAAAAAAACACTATGAGAGGGAACCTCTCTCTGAAAAAAAGAGAAGAGAAGAGAATAAAGAGAAGAGAAGAAAAAAAAGAAGAGAAGAGATTCTCTTTGACAAGGGCAGAAATGGCTGGAAACAAATGAAAGAATGGAGAACCGAAAGGCATCGGCACAGTTTATAGTCGCTATGGAGGCCAGGGGCCTGGTTTTGTTTTGCCTTGCTTCTTGGCTCTAGAACAGAAACAAAGGATGGTGAAGTTAATTTTCTCCCGAAGATAGTTCCGTGGCTTGTATCGGTGGGGTCAAGCCGGGTTGGTGTAACGACTGGGGCGAATTAGGGTAGAGAGTAGCTGGGCGCCAGAAATGGTTTCCAGTTTGCTCGTCATCTACCCTACTGAAACCTAGAAGTTGGACTGCCCGGTTTGGCGATTCCAAAATCTGGCTAGTTGCGGGGCTGACGCGGGATGGAGGTCTGGCCGAACCGTTTGATGTTGCTGGGCTTAAGCAAAGTGCGGGAAAAAAATAAAGACCGGGACCCTGAGCCTTGAAAGTGAACTTTGAGCGGTAGCGACTGCCCGATAAGTTGTACCTGAAATTCGTTCTCCAGACCGATTCCCTTACCAATCAAAGTGAGCCTACCTTCCCCATTTTTGTCTCGAGGGTTGGGCTTGGCCTGATCACTCACATGTGCAAGACAGAGCTTTTGGGCTCTTTCCCACACATACACTGCGAGCTGCGTGTTTTTTCTTGCTGAGAAGGCGCTATGCGGCAAACACTCTTTTGCCCCTCACAGGGTTATTGCGACACGCCTTGAAACGAGGCTGATTGTACGCTCGAAATCCAGCTAGACGAGTCGCCTAGCGACCTGCTTGGAAATCTGTCTTCTGAATAAAATAAAAAAGGCTACTTGCCTGCCGTGAAACGGCGAAAAGAGGGTGTGGGGAAGCGGTGTATCAAAAACGGGTTCCTGAGAGCTTTTTGTCTTCCGAGGAATCGTCAGTTTCGAGTCACTTTGCTCCGGCGGAAAGCCATCGCCGCGAGAATGCGCTACCGCGACGAAAGCAAGCCCTTCGGGAAGAGGAACAAAGAGTCGGAGAGCCGTGGAGACGGGAAGCCCCGGAGTCGAGGACCAAAAATGATGAACGAGAGGAAAGCGGTCGAGATTTTTCTTTTTCGACGGTCTTACAAAATTCCCTTGAAGAACCCTACCGTGTCACACGTGTGGGGGGACGCAGGACTGATTTTTTTTTTAAGGCTGAAGATAGAGGGAAGCTTTTTGAGCCACCAGTACTACGCATCTATTTTTGAGATTGTCCTCTGGGTTCCCTCTTTGCTGGTCACTTTCCGGCTTGGGTGGCCTAAAACCTTTTCGAGGTCGGCTTCGCTTGGTCGTGGGAGAGGGACCCTCTCTCTGAAAAAAAGAGAGCAAGCGTTTTACGTCTGGACAGTCAAAACTCAAACGGGTGATGATGGACGAGATTCGGCTTGTGTTGGGTTCTGGGACCCGTTCTCCGTTTAGGTTTGTCACGAGTTGTTGCCGAACCTGTTGGGAGGGGGAGAACTCCCCCCGAAAATGGATTAGGAACGGTTCAATGATGGCTTAACCCTAGTTTGTGTCTCCCAGTCTCGAAGAATAGATTCTCTTTGACAAGGGCAGAAATGGCTGGAAACGAATGAAAGAATGGAGAACCGAAAGTCATCGGCACAGTTTATAGTCGCTTTGGAGGCCAGGGGCCTGGTTTTGTTTTGCCTTGCTTCTTGGCTCTAGAACAGAAACAAAGGATGGTGAGGTTAATTTTCTCCCGAAGAAAGTTCCGTGGCTTGTATCGGTGGGGTCAAGCCGGTTGGTGTAACGACTGGGGCGAAGCAGGGTAGAGAGTAGCTGGGCGCCAGAAATGGTTTCCAGTTTGCTCGTCATCTACCCTACTGAAACCTAGAAGTTGGACTGCCCGGTTTGGCGATTCCAAAATCTGGCTAGTTGCGGGGCTGACGCGGGATGGAGGTCTGGCCGAACCGTTTGATGTTGCTGGGTTTAAGCAAAGTGCGGGGAAAAAATAAAGACCGGGACCCTGAGCCTTGAAAGTGAACTTTGAGCGGTAGCGACTGCCCCATAAGTTGTACCTGAAATTCGTTCTCCAGACCGATTCCCTTACCAATCAAAGTGAGCCTAACTTCCCCATTTTTGTCTCGAGGGTTGGGCTTGGCCTAATCACTCACATGTACAAGACAGCTCTCGTCAGCTCTAGTCAGTGTCAAAAGGCTTTTTTGCCTGTTGATGGCTGTGGGGAAAATATTTTCTAAGAAAAATAGTAAATCAGTGGCGATGGCAGTTCTGGATGTGAAAAAGGCGTTTGATAGTGTTTCGCATCACTCCATCCTTAGAGCCCTCAACGAGACCAAGTGTCCTGTCAGTTTAATTAACTTCGTCAGGAATAGTTATGATGGATGCACTACAAAATTTACTTGTGGGAGTACTTCCTTTCCGGACTCGGTACGCATGAACCGAGGTGTGAAAGAGGGGGATCCTTTATCGCCTGTGCTCTTTAATTTGATCATTGACAGTGCAATTAGGAAGTTACCTGACTCTATTGGCTATTCAATTAGTGACGACTTAAAGATTAATTGCCTGGCTTACGCTGATGACCTTATTTTGGTAGCCTCAAGTCGTGCTGGTCTGAAGACCCTACTAAATATTGTTGCTGGGCATGTCTCGCTACGCGGGTTGGATTTGAATGCTGCTAAATGTCATGGTCTGTCCGTTATCGCAAGTGGTAAGGCGAAAACTACTTATGTTAGTTCTGCGGATTCCCTAGATCTTGACGGTCAACTTATCAGGAATCTGGGAGTGCTGGACACGTGGACCTATCTTGGGATTCCATTTTCCCATCTGGGTCGAGCTGAGAAAGTTTCTCCTGATATGACCAACTTACTCAGCAAACTTCAGAAAGCCCCCTCAAACTACAGCAGATGTTATATGCCGTACGTAACTTTATAATCCCTAGAGCACTCATTCCCTAGAGGCCCTCATTCTATCGAAGACTAACCTAAAAGAATTAAACACGCTTGATAAAGCAGTTCGAGCTTTTATATGTACCTTGCTTTACTTACCTAAAGATACACCACTGGGTTTTTTAAATTCCCCTATTAAGTCCGGAGGACTTGGGAATACGTGTTTTAGAACATCTGTCCTTAAGTGCCAACTACAGAGAATAGCCCAAATGCATAGTTCCTGTGATGAAGTTATACAGGCAGTGGCGGAATCTGATATCTTCGTTGATGAAGATGCTAAGTTGCGGAACTTTATTAGGATTAACGGCAATGTGCTCGATACGACTGAGAGTATTAAGAATCATTGGGCTCAACGTCTTCACTCTTCGGTCCATGGCAAGACTTTGGCCTACATGGATTATTTCCCTCAGGGTAATCTCTGGATGTCAAAAGACAAAGTGAGTCAGCGCTCTTACGTCTTTGCTGACTGTGTCAAGTTACGCATTAATGCCATCCCAACTCATGTCCGTGTTTCTCGTGGTCGTCCTAATAAAGAAGTAAGTTTTAGTTCCCAGAGAATGCCAGTGCTTGAATCCCTGAACCACATCACGCAAGTGTGTCCGCGAACTCATGGCTCGCGAATCCAGCGACATGATAGGATAGCCAAGTTCCTTTTTAAAAACCTGAATTGCCCACATCGCACGGTTCTGCATGAACCACACTTGAAGACGGCTAATGGTCTATGGACGCCTGACATTATCATTTATGATGATAGCCATTTGGTGGTTCTCGATGTCCAGGTGGTTTCCGATCTAGTGCTGGCTGCCAAAACTAGCCAAGGCTTACAACACTTGTTAGACATAACAACAATTCTATAACAATAATATAACAACAATATATAATAACAATTCTATAACAACAATATATAATAACAATTCTATAACAACAATAAAATATAATAACAATTCTATAACAACAATAATTCTATAACAATTCCATAACAATAACAACAACAACAATTCAAGCGGGATGGCGAGTATCGGTTCTGCGTGGACTTCCGTAAAGTAAACGCCGTGACGAAGAAAGACAGTTATCCTTTGCCGAGGATAGACGACCTGTTGTCCGCAGTATGTGCAGCATCCTGGTTCACCAGCTTAGATCAACTTTCAAGATATTGGCATGTTCCCGTAGAAGCTGGGTCGAGAGAAATCAGCGCCTTTACCACTGGAGAGAAATCACCGCCTTTACCGTGGTTTCATCCTAACCACCTATGCGTGTAAGAAGGGCTAGGGAGCGGTGTTGACGCAGCGAGACGACGATGGACAAGAGTATGCAGTTTCATATGCCTCGGGCTTGTGGAAGCCGGCTGAGCGTAACTTTACTACGACGGAGCAGGAGTTGTTAGCGCTGTTGAGTGGAGTGGAAAAGTATAGGCATTATTTGTTGGGGAGACCGTTCGATGTGGTGACGGATCACCAGGCCTTGAAATATTGGAAGACATTGGGAGGGCGTTCTCCTGCGGTTATCCCGATGGGTGGCATGGCTGGGGCAATATAGTTTTACCATTCAACATAGACCGGGTGTGGAGATTCAGCACGCCGATGCCCTTTCAAAAAAATGCAGGAATGTGGTGACACTTCCGGGAGACATCAAGGTCGCGACGCAAGAATCCAAAGAGTTCCAATGGTTCGTACGTTATTTGGGAGCCCAGGACCGATAGGCGATGGAGTCTCTTGTACTGTGTTCGGAGGAGTTGGCCTTTTACGTGGGTGAAGTCAAGAAGTATTCGGTTCCGAATGGAGTCATTTATCGAAGTACGCCAGGGATACGAGGTGGAGTTCCTCAGAAGCTAGTACCAGTGTCGTTGCGTCCAGATGTGTTGAGACTGGCTCACAACGTTCCGACTGTGGGACATCTGGGGGTGCGAAAGACGTTGAGCAGGGTTACTCCATTTTACTACTGGTATGGACTGAAGAAGAATGTGTGTAACGGAATGAAGGAACAGCGTTGTGGTCTTGTGCAGGAAAAACGTTGCACGTGTATTGCTCACAGGAAACTCGGTTACAACCATACGAGACTTTGACATTGACTTGACTGCCGCTCAGGTACACCAGAACTCCCCTTCGCGAGCACGTGCAGCCGGGGGCGATCTAGGGCCCGTCGCACAATCATATTCCTTCTTTCGTATTCTCCTGTTCCATCCGGAACACCCCCGCCCCCGTTACTGGACCCAGTAACTATTCCTGGATGGCCGCTACCAACAGGCATAACTTCGCGGCTGGGCGCACGGCTTCGCCGTTCCTCGTACGCACCAGTGCCGTACGAGTGAGACCGTCCTGTCCGGGAAAAATCCGTACAATTCTGCCTAGGGGCCAGTGGTTTCGAGGGTCGTTGACATCCATTACTAGCACGATGTCGTTGGGTTACAGGTTTCGCCTAGGTACCAGCCACTTTCTTCGTTCAATTAGGGATGGCACATACTCCCTTAACCATCTCTTCCAAAACTCGTTGATGAGGGCTTGAGATGCCCTCCATCTCTTTCGCATGCTGACTTCGCCGAATTCGGGGACGTCTAACGGGATGCTGGTGTTGGCACGGCCGAGCAAAAAATGGTTCGGTATCAGAGGCTCTGGCTCGTGTGGGTCAGCACTCACATGGGTTAGTGGTCTCCCATTCAGTAATGCTTCGACCCCTGCCATTGCGGTGACCAGGACTTCATCCGTTAGGGCTCGGCCGTTGAGGATTTTCTTCAGGGCACTCTTTGCTGACCGCACCAGTCGTTCCCATACGCCGACGAAATGGGGGGCCGCCGGTGGTGAGAAGTGCCACTCGATGAGGTCCTCTGCCATTGCCGAAGCGATCTTGCCTTCGTTCCAATTCTTAACGGCCTCCCGCAGCTCCCGCTCTCCTGCAACCAGATTTGTGCCATTGTCGGAATACACGACTTTCGGCCTTCCACGCCGATCGCAGAAGCGTTGAAAAGCCATTAGGAATGATTCTGCGTCGAGGGAATGAGCGACTTCGATGTGCACGGCCCGAGTAACAAGACACGTAAAGAGACATCCGTATCTCTTCACGGATCTCCGGAATACCGTAACATTCCAAGGGCCGAAGTAGTCCACTCCCGTGTTGGTGAACGGAGGGGCGTTCGCCTGCAGACGGTGTTGAGGGAGCGGGGCCATGAGCGGGATTGCCGGTTGTGCGGTGTCTTTTCGGCAGCGGGGACACTTAGTAACATAATTACGCACCGCTTGTCGGCCCCTCAGTATCCAATACTGCTGGTGCAGCTCGTGAAGTGTCCTGTCACTGGAGGCATGGTATAGCCTCTCGTGCGCTCCTCCAATGATCAAGCGGGTAATTTCGACATCTGGCGAGAGAATAATGGGGTTCTTCATGGCGGTATCCACCGCTGCATTCTCTATGCGCCCACGACTTCGTAAAATACCGCAGTCGTCCAGGTACGGGTTAAGCTTGGCCAAACGTGAATTGGGCGCGATGGGTTCGGCTTTCTTGAGCTGTTTAATTTCTTTAGCAAATACAGCGTGTTGCCCCATCCTTACGCACGCTGCCAAGGCCTTTGCCAGCTCCACCGCCGTCAATCTCGCTAATTTTCCACCTCGTGGTGCACGGGGTGCGTGGTGAGGATTGGGGTCTCCATTTCCGTTGGCACTGTGGGATGTCTTCAACCTATCGTAGAATCGCAAGATGAGCGCGATGATGCGCAGGGCTGCCGTCAGTGATGACTTCCCCTTTAGGAACTGGCCCACAGCACATTCTTCCCCTCTCACAGATATGGCGCCAATCCATGACTCGGCGACCATTTCTGCGTCATCTTCGGGTTCTGCGACCAACTTCCTGGGCGGCCAGTTTTCTTCCGCCTCGCTGAGAAATGTGGGCCCGTGGAACCAGTTTTCGCTATCCCACACGTCGGCGGTGACACCCCGGCTACACTGGTCGGCTGGGTTGACCTTACCCGGGACATGGCGCCACTGCTGCGCCCTTGTTGTTTCGAGTATCTCTCCGACGCGATTCCCGACAAACGAGTGGAAACGCCTCTTCCGGCTGCATATCTACTGCAGGGTAGTTTGCGAGTCCGTCCAAAAGATCGCTTCGTGAATCGATATTCCTAGGCTTTGGCAGATGGTCTTAGCCAAGCGGACGCCGATGACTGCTCCAGACAGTTCGAGCCGGGGTATGGTCCGGTGTTTTATGGGTGAAACTCGAGACATACTCATGGCGAACTTCCTTTGCCATCCGTTACCCATCTGAAGGCGCAGGTAGGCAACTGCTCCATATCCCTGCTCCGACGCGTCGGTAAAGACGTGGAGCTGAGCAGGTAGTTGCTGGGGGTCGGTCTGTATGCACCGCGGGTTCTTCAGGCCTTCGATAGATGACAGGCTTAGACACCATTCCTGCCATGTCGTCAGGAGCTCAGGTGGTGGTTCTTCATTCCACTCAGTGCCGTGGCGCCACAGAGTTTGAAGGAGGATCTTGGCAAAGAGGACGACGGGCGCGAGGAACCCCAGCGGGTCGTATATCTTAGCGATCTCGCTCAAGATTTCCCGCTTCAGCCTCGCCTCGGTCCCGATCTCCGGTCGGAACGAGAACACGTCTTCTTGGCTACTCCACCAGAGTCCCAATATCCGTTCGCTCGGTAGAGGGTCGCGAGCTAGATCCATCGTGCCATCCAACCATTCTGACTTTGGGATCTTTTCCATGACTGATCGTGACGTTGAGATCCATTTAGTAAGGCGGAATCCCCGTCTAGCGAGAAGCTCAGTCATTTCCAAGGAGATTCTTTCCGCTTCTTCGACAGTTGCACAGGAATCAAGGAAATTGTCCACGTATACGTTCGTGAACACTCTTTCCGCGGCTTCTGGATGTTCCTGCCGATGGTCTTCGGCCGTACGTTGTAGAGCATTGATCCAGGTCGTTGGCGAAGAAAAGGCACCAAAGACATGAACCATCATCTGGTACGTCGCAGGTGCTTCGGTCGACCCATGTGACCTCCACAGGAAACGGAGCGCAGACTGGTCAGACTCGCGGACCCGTACCTGATGGTACATTTTCTCTACATCGGCGGCAACTGCGACCTGCTGCAATCTGAACTTGAGTAATATGTCGACTAGGTTGGTCGACAGGTCCGGACCCTTTAGCAAGGCGTCGTTGAGGCTTGTCCCTTGATGGCGCGCCGACGCGTCAAAAACCACGCGGACCTTTCCGGGCTTGTGAGGACTCACGACTGCATGGTGCGGTAAATACCAAACTTTGCCCACCTCTGCGTTCCGTGGCTCCTCCACAACCCTCGCAAATCCGTACTTCACATATTCGCCTATGATCTCTTCGTATCTTTCGGCCAGCCTCGGATCTTTGGCCAGACGGCGCTCCAATTGTAAGAAGCGGTGCAAGGCATGACCGTAATTGTTGGGCAGGTTGGGCTTGTCCTGCTTCCACAGCAGCCCTGTTTCGTAGCGGTTGCCGACTTTGCGAGTCGTCTCTTCGAGAAGGCGTACCGCTCGCTGATCGTCGGCCGACTGTGGCGCTGGCGCAGTGATTCCTAGAAGGTCGGTGTCCCACAAGGTCTTCACCAAATCGTTCGGCTCGTCGAGCACCTCGTATGCGCTTATCGTCATGGCCGAATTTTGGATCGAGCTCGCTCCTTGAATCTGGGCGGGGCCGAACAGGGTCCAACCGAAAGGAGTTAACACAGCTGCCAGCATCGAGGCTCCTTTCGCGGGATTCACAATTGCCAATTGTTCATGAGCGTAGATTGTCGCATCCGTTCCCAAAAGGAGGGTAATGGACTCCGGAACATCTGACGGAAGCGGTAAATCCTTAAGGTGGTCATACTGCTCAGGTAACTTCTTTAGGTTGAGTCGTCTGTCGGCTCCGGTTAGGCGCGGTACCACCAAGGTCCTTTCCATCTGGGATGTAAACGTTCCGTCGACGGACGAGATAGTGTAGTTTACTGCCTTGCTGTGAATGACCGGATCTTGTCCGTGAAATGTGCGAGGACGAATCCGAATGTTCGGGCCTTTCAGTCGTAGCTTACGGGCAGCGTCGCTTCGAATGAGTGACCGGTCACTTCCCGGATCCAACAGGGTGTGCGTGTAGAGCGTACGAGTTCCGTTACGTATGCATACCGGAACGACGGGCAGCAACGATAGTAACAGACATCGTAGACATCGTAGACAACAGACATCGTAGTAACGTGGTGTTGAGTCGCGTTCACGCTGGGTTCGCCCGACCGTTCTTGAGCAGAGACATGTGTCTTATTTGTGGATCCGTGTAGCAACTGATGATGCTTCCGTTCACATCCATCCACGTCGCATTTCGTTTTTCGGCGGCATTCTCTGCTTCGATGGTTCCGTCCCAAACAAGAAAAACAGAGTCCGCTGTCCTTTACCAGGGATAAACGCTTGTCGGGGCTTAGGGCTTTAAAGGTATTGCATGTTTTCAGTAGGTGACCAGGTTCCGTGCACGCTTGGCACCCTTGCTCTATCTCTCCTTGCCGGATATTGTGCACGCGTGGTTGCAGGGCGTTGATCTGATGCGATTTTTGCCCGCTGCTGGCTGGTTTCACGGCTTGTTCGGTAACACGCACCACCTTTCTGCTCATTACGAGCTCTTCAAGGAAGATGTCGAAATGGACCAGATTCAGGATTTCCGGTTGGGCCTTCCATACCCGCTTGCCCCATTTGTCTCGGAAACGCTCCGGAAGCTTATCCACAAGCTGCGAGAGAGTACCACCAGAGTCCAACTCACTCGTGAAGTTGTACTCCACCAACGTCGAAACAGTCTCGTGTACTTCGCCGGCGAACCTTCTCAAAACCGCGTTGTCTTCCTTTCGCATTGGCTCAATGGCTAATAACGCGTCGGTGTAGGCACGCGCAACCAAAAACGGATGCCCATATTTACGATGCAATTCCTCTAGTGCTCTCCGATAGAGGGCGGGGCGGCACAGCGTACCAGCGATGGATTTTCGTACTTCATCCGTCAGTAGCTCTTTCAGGTAGGTCAATTTGATTGCGTCCGACCAGCGCATGGAATCAATCATTGCGCGAAAGGAGGATATAAACATGGGCCAATTCTTTGGGTCCCCGTCGAACTTCGTTATGTCTAACTTCGGTGCGGCATGTGACCTGGGAATCTCCAACGCGCTGCTCGTCCTCTTCGTAGATCCAGCGGTCGTCATCGGTTGTGGCTGTGACCCTGCATCGACGTGGAACTGCTGCATTTGCGTTGCTAGGACCGGGATGTTGGGCCGTAGGGCGAGTGACGTAAGGCCTAGCTAACGGTTGCGTTCGCCTCAGTGAGTCTTCCACTTTCACCCTCGCTTCTAACGCTCGTCTTTCGTCCCTCTCTCGCTGAAGCAACGACACCAGGCATTCCTGACCCTCTTCCAAACGCTCCACCATCGTCCCCAGCACGCGTTGCTCTTCTAGCTGGGCCTTCAGCTTCTCGATTTGCGCGTCTCTACGTAGTAAATAAACGCTTAAGCCCTCCAGGTCTACATCCTTACGTTGCGCGTCACTCGGTGGGATTTCGTTGCTCTGCTGGTAAACTTTCACGGTTTCAGCTGCACCACGATCCAGCGCGGACTCGATACCTCGGGACTGTTGACTTGCCATTTAGGCTGCCACGGTTTGCTCTTTCGCTAATGTATTCCTCTGTAGCTGCGGGGCATCTTGGTCCTCGAGGCTTTCCAGAGAATTCATACTTGAGCATGACGCGATTGAGGATACTCTTGCAGCCAGGTGTTCATCTAGTTCCCTTTTGCAAGCCATGTGCTCTTCGCGGAACTTCTGCGCCCATCCATCTTGATTCTGGCCTGATGTGCTTTGATAATTTTCGTTCAAAGCGAGGCCGTTCTCGAAGTGCTCTGGCAATCGGGCTCGTAAGCCTTTCAAAATTGTCCGTCGATCGCGGAGCCTAATTGCACCACGAATACGGTTCACCTGACGAGTGTGTTGAGACTTTTCATGCGTTCTCAACGCTTTGACCGCTTCGGGGCTCAACGCTTCCTCGGTCTCTTCATCCACGCTATATGTAAAGGAGTCGTCGCCATGGCCGACACTCCCGGGTTTCGGCACCAAAATTTGTAACGGAATGAAGGAACAGCGTTGTGGTCTTGTGCAGGAAAAACGTTGCACGTGTATTGCTCACAGGAAACTCGGTTACAACCATACGAGACTTTGACATTGACTTGACTGCCGCTCAGGTACACCAGAACTCCCCTTCGCGAGCACGTGCAGCCGGGGGCGATCTAGGGCCCGTCGCACAACCATATTCCTTCATTCGTATTCTCCTGTTACATCCGGAACAACGTGCGTGAGTATTGCCGAATATGTTTGGATTGAATGAAGGTGAAGCACGATACACGACCTAACCGTCAGAGGATGGGGACTATACCGGTGTTGGGGTAGCCTTTTGCCCAGATATCGATGGATGTTATTTCGGTGACGCGTAGCGAGCTAGGAACCCGCTCTGTGTTAGTGGTGTCAGACTTATTTACTAAATGGGTGGAGGTCTACCCGATACAAGACCAGTCGACTGAGACGATTACTAAGTGTTTGATAGAGTTTGTGTGTCGATATGGAATCCCAAAGACAATTTTGACGGATCAAGGACGGAACTTTGAGTCCGGGTTAGTTCGTCTTTTGTGTGAGCGTTTGGGTATCAGAAAGCTGAGGACAACACCCTATCATCCTGAAACCAACGGACAGACGGACCGGTTTAACCGGACTCTTTGCCAGATGTTGACACAATATGTGGCGAAGTCGCAAACCGATTGGGATCGTTTTTTGGACGTGGTCGTGATGGCGTACCGGTCCGCAGCTCATGCAACCACGGGAATTAGTCCCTACGAGCTAGTATTTGGAACGGTGGCGCGTACTCCGATCGTCAGTGAACTGCAAGCGGACGAGGAGTGGGAGGCCCTAGCGGTGCAGTCGTCCTACGGGACCTACGTGGCGGAGTTAGATGAAAAGTTATCGAGTCGTATCAGCGGTGATCGAGCAGGTGATCGTATCAGCATCGGTGATCGGTGATCGTATTAGCAGGTGATCGAGTCGTATCAGCGGGAAGTAGTCGAGCGGGTGGAGCCCCGTGGTACTTGGAAGGTGGGAGACTGTGTGCTGTTGAAAGTACACCACATGACGAAAGGTCTGATGGCGAAGCTAGCCGAGCGGGCGGAGGGACCTTACGAGGTCGTAGGGGTCCATGGTCCTGACTACGTCATCAAGAAGGAACGAACTAGGCGGCGGGTGCACGGGTCTAACCTAAGGCGCATCCCGGATGGGTTTCATGGCGTGTTAAAGGAAGGAGCCGGACCGGATAGTAGTGATACAGTACGGGTTGAGACAGGCGAGGTAGAGCGGTTCAACGTGGGGGAGTCTATACCAGATGTGGGGACGGTGGTTCCAGCAGAAGAAGACGAGACGAAGGAAAACGAAACGGAAGAAGAAGAACTGGAGGAATTAGAACCAGAAGCGCAAGTAGAAGGAGCCTTGGAGCGGGTTTCGGAGGTAGTAGTCCCGGCTGAGGTGGGGGAAGCGGAGGACGAAGAAAGACGATTTTTGGAGCGGGAATATATCAGCACGCGTGGGAGACGAAGACCCTAACAGGCGGTTCCGAAGACTGATTCGTGTTTGAAATTTGCTTTGTTTTGTGTTTTGTTTGTAGATGTTATGGTCACGAATGAGTA
The DNA here is from genome assembly GCA_023053545.1 of Lepidurus packardi. Lineage (NCBI taxonomy): Eukaryota > Metazoa > Arthropoda > Branchiopoda > Notostraca > Triopsidae > Lepidurus > Lepidurus packardi. Next base: position 707,956 of record JAKZAN010000003.1, read on the forward strand.
ACCCCCTAGTGGAGGAGAATGTTAAGTTATGCCAGGCATCTGACCTACGTCAGAGCTGGCTAGGTCAGGGGGGAGAAAGCAGGGAAAGAAAAGTAGTCGAGCACAGGAAGTGGAGAGAGAGAGCAAGCAAGAGAGAGTTGAAAGTAGCATAGCCATAGTTATAAGCAAGTGTTATTTGGACCCGTTATTATTCCAACCAAAAGTGTACGAGTGTTACAGGCTTTGTACACTAAATAAAGGAACATTCCGTTATTAACACATATATTCTTCGAGCGTGTAAACAGCCGTTAGAACAACTGCTTTTAGTCAAACCAAACTGTAGTTCGTAGAATTTTAAAATTTAAAAAATGCAAGTCTTTGAAGAGCTTTCAGAAAAACTAACACAGCGAATAGGAAAAGAGTCAAGCTCAACAGGGTCTTCTTTCCCCGCTGACGAAGCCAGGCCCGTTCCCCTGGCAGTGCGTTCGCTAGAAAGTAGGTAGGGACTCTTCTGCACTTTATTCAATAGAGCCCAAGCTCGGGATTAAAGCTCGGGATAAAGCTCGGGATTGGCTCGACCAACATGGGAGAAATCTATCCCGAGATATTTCCACGAATCATTCACGGTAAGGTTTTTAAGAGTTTTTCCGGCCAGGTCAATAATCCTGTTAGAACTAATATAGACTTGTTTGGTTTTCCCAATTGCAATCAGGGACAAGGCATGACACTTTTCGATAGTAAGATCCAGCCCAAATTTAGGTAGGTTGGCTACTAAAATTTCTAATAGCGACTTAAAACCCATACGGGGATTGGCCACTAAGATAATATCGTCTGCATAGGCGATGCTGTTCAGGATCGGACTCGGTCAGGCCGACGCGTGCAGAGACCAGTACGATATGATGAAGAATATTAGTGAATTTAGCGAGCTTTTGATAATGGATTTGTTTTCTTATTTGAAATGATTGAATGTACTGTGCCATTTAAATTTGAATTCCCGCTTAGAAAGGGGCACACACCACGTAACTGGGGGAGCCTATTGTTGGCGGGAGAGCAGTTCCTTTGTTCCTTACCTCATAGTTACACAACAATGACCTCTCTTATATAGTAAAGTGGAAAATAAAGATTTTCACGTGTATTATTCGAGTTTACCTATTTACTCTCCATTAAGAATATAGAACATGGTCCTCCGGACCGGATAGTAAGTTAAAAATTCGGAAAATTACGTGAAAACAAGAACTTTTAGACTTGCAACTGTAACTGCGCAGCTTGCAACTTGACACCCTTGTGCTTAGCCCTTGCGTCTGGAAATCGTTAAGTGGAACATTTTTGGAAATTTTGAATTGTGCTTTCTCCAAACACTCCGGCATTTTTTTGAAAATGACAGAAATGGAGAATCTCAAGAAAATAAGAACGAGTCTGAGACGTCTGGTAACCGGGAAAGTGAACGAATTGAAGACTGAACTGGAAGAAGAGTCGATCTCTGAAAGTGTTCTTAACATTGGGTTAGAACAGCTTAAATCGAAAGAGGATCGTCTAAAAGAAGCGGATAGAAATATCATCAGTCTAGAAGGAACTCAAGAAGAAGCTTACTACGAGTCGGAAAAATGGAAGCGTATTACGATAAAGTTAGCGAAATACGTTACCTGGTGAATGCACGACTGAAATCTTCGCAAAGAAAGCAGCCTTCACCTGTGGAAACGATTGGCATCCAAGAATTATTTGTTGCTGAAAGTAGAGCTTCGACACCTCAAGAAGATAGGTTCGAGACGGCTTCTACAATCAGCCGAAGAAGCAAGAACCACATACGGAAGCCAAAACTGGACATGAAAAAGTTCGATGGATCGGACATAATGGATTTGCCTGAATTTTGGGATTCATTTGCCTCAGCTGTTGACGATGAAGAAGACCTAGCAGACTCGGAGAAACTGTACTACCTAAAATCCTGAGTGGAGGAAGAAGCCTTGAAGACCGTAAAGGGCATGAAAACAACTGACGCCAATTACGCACTGGCCAAAGACCTCCTAATAGATCGCTATGGTAACGACGAAGTAATCTCCAGTCAACATGTAGGTGAGCCTTTGAAAATTAGACCCGTTAGAGAAGGCAACACAAACGATTTAAGGAAGCTGTATGAAGCTTTGGCGTTTCATATTCGAGCACTCAACAACTTGGGCAAGAAATCTGATTCGCTAGTCACTATGTTGATGCCGTTGGTGTTATCGCTTCTCCCGGACGAAATGAACGACACCTGGAATAGAGGCTCCGGAAAGCCCAAAGATGTCTCATTGCACACACTTCTTGAATTCCTGAAAGAAGAAGTCAAGACCAAAGAAAAAACGCAGCTCTCGAAGAAAATTCTCAACCAAGCTCAGGAAAATTCGATGACAGATCCTGAACGTCACATTTCCAGAGATTGCAAAGAAAACGTAACGTGCTCCGTATCCAAAGGGATACACAACACGTTGTTGCATAAGACCCCCAAGGCTACCACTATGGCAGCTTCAAGCGCCGTAAGCTCTAACCAAGGCGAAGTCTTTTTTCGAACAGCCCTAGCAAATTTGGAGTACGACGATGGCCGCATCCAGAAAGTAAGAATACTTTTCGACAGTGGATCGGATCGTACCTGGATACGGACGAAATTAATGAAGGGCCTAAAAGTTGTCGAAACTGAATCTTTGCGTGTCTGTGGCTTTGGAAGAAAGTCGAACCACTCGACCGCCGCAAGATCTACAGGATCAAATTAAGCAACACCTGTGGACATGAAAAGAGGACCGTAGAAGTAAACGCGACCGAAATTTACGATATTGTGGAGCCCATTGAATCTGTAAAGCTCTCAGAGAGTTTCAAGAACAGCCTATTCAGACAAGTTGGTTGGCCGAACGCATCGGGTGTTTACCTGAAGGATCTCCAACTGGCGGACGACTTGAATGGCGAATTACGACAAGACATAGACATACTCATAGGATTGCGACGCGAATGGGAGTTTTATAGTGGCGCTGTATTGAAGTCTGACGAACAAGAGTCCCCACGCCTTTTGGAATCCATTTTTGGATGGGTTATATCCGGAGACGATTATAAGACAATGAAAAAGAGACGTAATACTATGTCACCATTGGCAATAAGCAATCAAGACTTGAACCAAGGACCGAAGAAATGTTGGGACTTAGAAAGCCTTGGTATTTCGAAAAACGAAACGAAGCAAGAACAAGAAGAAGAACAGCTAGCGGTGGAATTCTTCGAAAAATCCATTAAGTATGAATAAGATCACTACGAAGTCGGACTTCCAATTTTACCAGAAAATGGGAAGCTAGGGAACAATCGAGGCGCGGCAATACGGCGGCTCGAGCAGCAAGAAAGAAGAATGGAAAAGGACGCAAAGGTCAAAGGAGCATACGATGAAGCTATGCACTCCTATTTAGAGAATGGATTCGCCGAAGAAGACCCACGCGAAGCTGAAGAAGGAACCGTGCGATACTTACCACATCACATGGTCATTAGACCTGACAAGGAAACGACGATTTTTAGACTTTGCTTCGACGCGCTCGGCGAAGCAACCGGGGGAGAAGTCCTTGAACGACGTTGTCGTGGCGGGCCCAAACCCAATACCGAATTTACATGAACTTCTGGTACGTTTTCGAAAGCACCAGATTGTAATTTGAGGAGATGTTAAAAAAATGTTCCTCAAAGTTGGAATTAGAGAAGAAGACAGGAATTTTCTGTCTTATGTCTACCGCAAAGATGTAAAAATGCTGAATTACCGAATGAAAGTGGCTTGTTTTGGAGTCAATGCCTTTCCCTTCATTTGCACCTCGGTGGTCAAACAACATTTGCTGAAATATCAAGAAATTTTCCCTACTACGGTGAGGAAATTAATGGAAGATATTTTCGTAGATGACATACTTACTGGCAGCGACGATGAAGAGGAAGGATTGAAGCTATACAAGAAGACCCGAAGACTGATTGTCTGAAATTCCCGTAACTCTTCATTGGATTAGAAGAGCGGCGAACCGCTGGAAACAATTCGTCGCTAACAGAGAAAGGGAAATCCAGAATCTTACGGATCCTTCCTGCTGGAGACACTGCCCAGGCCAGGACAACCCAGCTGACAAGAACTCAAGAGGAGCGTGTTTGGCAAATTGATACTGGACGAAATATGGTGGAACGGACCAGTCTGGCGGAGTCAAGACGAGTCACATTGGCCATCAAAAGAATCCGTTGCGAACGAAGAAGAAATCGAAGGAAAATAAACTTACGCGTTAAGCGCTGTAACCGCCACCGAAGAAAGAATTGTCGACGTGCATAAATTCAGCATGTATTCGATACTACTACGTTTTGTGGTTAGACTTCTCCGTTTGAAAAGTCATTGGAGCAAGAAACTGAACAAGACTGGACCCTTGGAAGCTGATGAATTTGAGGACGCCAGACTGTTCCTAATAAAGCAGGAACAGCGAATAGCTTTCCAAGATGATATAAAAAGAATCAAAGAATGCCGAGAATTGAGCAGCGATTCCAAACTGAAGAACTTTACCCCATTCCTGGATGAAAATGGAATCGTAAGAATTGGAGGAAGGATTGACGAAGCAGACGACCATATGAAACGAAACATCCCATCCTACTGCCGAAAAATCATTTCTCGGAATTGATCATACGTTATTACCATGTTACAAAATTACACGCTGGAGTCAATGGCACCCTCAGCGCCCTTAGAGAAGAGTTTTGGATACTCCGCGGAAGACAACTGGTAAGGGACTTAGTGAAGTGTTGGAGCGAGCCAAGCCAAATAGTAGGCCGCTCAGCCACCCCTTGTTTTTTGGTTGACAGGACCGTTGGAGATCCAAGATGTAGGGATGGTCTCGGCAAGTAGGCTTAGAGAGCGATAGAGTCGCAAGAGAATGGTAGAGAGCGATAGAGCCGTAAGAGAGTGGTGAGAGCGATAGAGTCGCAAAAGAGTGGTTGAGAGCGATAGAGTTGCGGTCAAGGATCCGAAATATATTTCAGTGACTTTCAGTAGTAACGACAGTTGATAGGTAGACCTGATAAGTGCAACTCTGCACCCAAGTGTGACTCCCTTTTTTTGTTATCCTTCTGTTGTTAAGCATTATTTGATTTTCAATAAACCTCCAATTAAATCCATCGCTAAGAAACCACCGGCAAACATTTCATCCCTTACACAAGTTACAGTCCATTGCGTACATTCACTTGGTCCTCCGGGCCGGATCCTGGTGGTTTCGTGATTGACAAACATTAGCTATTGTGACATCGTGACTTCTTTCGAAACTCCATTGAAAATTTTGCGTGAACGTTCCTTCATCGTACAAAACCGTTGTGTGTGTCATCTGTTTGACCTGACCGTGCCAGGCCTCAAGTCGTATCGCCGACAACAGGTCCCCTGGGAGCAATTGGTAACAAAACCCTACGCTAAGGGAAGCTACTCTTTTTGGGCATCCATCACGACGAGATGGCCGATGCCAACCACGAACTTGTTCCCGAGTGAGATGTCCTGAAAAGGAGACGAAAATTGCTCCGACACAAGGTCACCAGTCGTTGCAACCAGATCGAGACTATCATCCGCGAAGCAATATCAAGGAGAATTATGAAACGTTACTTGAAGGAATGCGTAGAAGTTATAGAAGAGGCCGAAAGTCTCAACGACCGAATCCTAGCGGAACTAGATGAAGATGATGAAGAAGCAAAGAGACAATACGACCTTCATCAGACTTAAGAGTACCGGATTGCCGAGATCTCTGAAGCAGTCCTAGAGTACTGTGGAAAGTTTCCGGATGATAAGTCGCAAACATTTATAGAAGAGCCTAGCAACGTCAGCGGAAGCCGTGCCCATTCCGTCGTAGACAAGGAAAGTAGTATTGTCACTAGAAGCTATGCTCAGTCCGTGGTACATTCCCCCGCAAGACATGATCAATCCTCAAGGCTGTAGACGTAACAGACAGGGTTAGCCAATATCCGAACAATTGAGTAACTATCTTGTGAAAACCATTAAAGGTGTTTTTAACAAGACAAAAATTCCTAAGGCGAAAGCGACAGGATGGAGCTCACCAACATCGAAAAATCGCGTTTCAGAATGGGCAGAAGACCAGGAAACGAACAACGAAGCTCCGGACGCCTGGATTGACGTTTACGTCTGTGGAAAGGGGAAACGGAACGCAGCAAACTCCGGCTGTTCGAAACACTCAGAAGCTAAATTGGATCCGTACTCTGGATCAGCGCTAGAATGGTTCCAGTGGGTCGATCTTATCCGATCACTGGTTCACGAAACATTGAAAAGCCCTAGAGAAAGGTTGGCTATTCTCCGACGTAACCTACGTGGAGATTGTACAGACATCGTGTATGGTCTCGGAGGCGGCGAGGACGCGTACAAGGCTGCACTAAGTCGCCTGAAGAATCATTGCGGACGTCGTGACGTTATGAGAGCCGCTCACATTCAAGCCATGGTCAAGCTTGAAGTCAGAAAGAGCTCCACCGCTTTCAAGAGATTTGCGGAGCGCGTACGCACCCACCTCTCCGACCTCAACCGCATCGGAGGCTGCAGTCACCGAGACTTGATCGAACGTGTCAACTTAAAGTCAACTTAACGTGTCAACTTGAAGTCAACTTAATCCGAGCGGCTTACGACAACTCGACGCAACTTTCAGGGCGTTTTGTGAAACCGAATCGTTCGGCATCGAACACTCCAGCGGACTGATCTTCTCGAAAGAAGATTCTCGTGCAGTGGAGACAGTAGCGGCGGGAACGAAGTTCCTGAACCCCGGCTATGAAATCACCCTACCTTGGCGAGAGGGGGAACGGGACCTGAAGAACTACCGCGCCATGGCACAGCAACGTTACTTGGCCCTGTTACGGAAATTCGCGAAGGATCGCGAGTATGAGGCGGACTACAGGCACGCCATAAAGAAATACGTTGACCAAGGCTATGCCCACAAGGTTAATGGCAAAGCGGAACTCGAACGCCCTCGCCAATAGTTCTTACCACATCACGGGGTGTACAAGAAATCCAAAGACAAAAGGAAACTGCGGGTTGTCTTCGACTCCCAGGACCCGTCCTGCAAGCTGAGATTCCGGACGTGTTTTGTAAGTTCCGAGAGCATGATGTCGCCTTCGTGGCGGACATTGAAGCGTTGTTCAGTCGGATCCGACTTCGCGAGGAAGATGCCCGCTATCACCATTTTCTACGGAAGGGAGAGGGCGCGGAAGCGATCGAAGTCTTGTAGATGGTTCGTCTCGCTTTCGGTGACACTTGCTCGCCCTTCATTGCGATCCATACTGTCCGCAGGATTGCTGAGGAATACGGAGCGGATATCCCCGAAGCGGCGTTGGCCCTGACTTAAAACCTGTACATGGATGATTATCTGGATAGTAGTGCCACCAAAGACCGAGCGATCCCGAGGATCCAAGGGGTCGTGGACCTTGTAAGTCGCGGAGATTTCCACTTGGGAAAATGGGTCACGAACTGCCCTCATATTCTAGATACTGTCGGAACAGAGGAAACAGGTTACTGCGCGTTGAGTGAGCAGGAGTCCGCGAAGGTCTTAGGGATACTGTGGGTGCCATCACGAGACATTTTAACGTCAAGGATGGCCAATCCGCATGACGTCGTGTTTACCCGAAGAGGACTACTGAAAGTCTTAGCGGAGGTGTTTGACCCAATGGGGTTCCTCGCACCGCTGACCGTTAAGGCAAAGATTAAACTGCGAGAATTGGGTCTCGGCAGTCTGGGCTGGGATGATAATATTCCGGAAGAAGCGAGCCAGTGGTGGCACGAGTGGCTGTTGGTACTTCGAGACCTACGGAGAGTAGAAATACCCAGATGCCTATTTTCCTGAAGAAAACTCAATCGACCGAGTAGAACTACATACGTTCGGAGACGCTTCTCAGCAAGCCGTAGCGACAGTCGTGTACACCGAGCGGTCTATAAGGATGGTAGCGTACGCACTAACACCGTTATGGCCGAAACGAAACTTAACCCACTCAAAACTATTTCGATCGCGAAAGCAGAGCTGAACGCAGGTCTGTTAAGAGCTCGACTGACAACCTACGTGGGGAGGGCACTACGACGGACGATATTTTTGGACGGACGGCTCATGCGTCCGCAATTGGATCCGGTATACTTCCTCGTATTACAAACCGTTCGTTAGTAACCGGATCGGTGAGATCAAAACTCTGACGCGCCCCGACGAATTGCGCTACGTACCCAGCAAGCGCAACAGCAGTGACATTGCCACACGATCTGGTTTGGATATCAACCATGAAAATATGCAGTCCTGGTCAAAGGGCCCTGATTTCCTTTTGCTAAATGAAGATGCTTGGCCGCGAGATATTCCGTGGATTGTTAACCCGGAAGAGATGAGACCAGCCTATGAGCAACGTTGTTTCGTAACGTCACAAGCCACCGACGACGTCGACTGGGTGAGCGTACGGACGGAGGATTGCTCCGGGTTCCGCAACTTAACGGATCATTAAAAGCCCTACTGAAGGCTAATCAGTGGCAAGCATTCAGTCCTGACATCAGTAGACTACGTGAAGGCGCCAGTTTGGCGCGAACGTCCAAGATATTGCCTTTCGATCCATTTCTGGACGCAGATGGATTGTTGAGAGTCGGTGGAAGACTAGAAGCAGCTGATTTTCCTTTCGAAAATAATCAACCGGTGCTTTTACCACCCAAACACCCTTACCACCCAAACAACCTTACCACCCAAACACCTAAACTCAGCGATTAATCGAAGACTTCCACCTTCGATTGTTGCACGCAGGTGTCAACCATGTCTTGGCACACCTGAGGGAGACATATTGGATCATCAACGGGCGCGAAGCGGTTGAGAGAGCCCGAAGGAGTTGCATGGAGTGCAAAATCGACGTTGCAAAACCAGCCACGCAACTTATGGGAAACCTTCCTGTGGAACGCCTACATGTTTCGACTCCCTTTACCCACACGTCCGTCGACTACATTGGGCCGTTGGAAGTTCTTCTGGGTAATAATCGTGTCGTAAAACGTTACGGTGCCATTTTCACTTGCATGGTGACAAGAGCAGTTCACCTCGATCTTGCGCGTACCCTGTCGACGGATGATTTCCTACTTGTACTACGTCGCTTTGTTGCGACCCGCGGCAAGCCATTGAGCATCTACTCCGACAATGGAACGAATTTTGTTGGAGCGGAAAGGGAGCTAAACAAACTAGCTCAAGCTACCCGTGAAGATAACTCCCTGAAAGGATTCTGTACGAAGCAAGGCATTGAATGGAGGTTTCAACCGTCACTGCCCCCGCATTTCGGGGGTGTACATGAAAGTCTAGTAAAGTTAGCCAAGCGGGCACTTGACAAGGTAATTGGCTATCGAGAAGGAGAAAAGGAATCACATTACCGAAAAGATATTAAGAACTTTGCTGTCCGAGATCACCGGATTTTTGAACGGTCGGCCGCAAATGTACGTAAGCTCGGAACCAAAAGACATGCGAGTTATTACCCAAACGATTTTCTCAACCAAAGATCGTCATCGAACTTCGTACCTGCCGGGAATAAGGTCGAAAATAATCCCCGCAAACTCTATAAGTACCTGGAGGGTGTTACCACCATGTTATGGGACATCTGGAAGAAATACTATGTACCTAACCTCACCAGTCGTCGTAAGTAGCGCACCCGCCAACGGGATTTTCAGGGAGGAGATGCAGTTCTAGTTCTTGAACCTAACTTGCTTCGCGGGAAGTGGCTGCACGGAAGAATCATTGAAGTCTTCAGCGGAAGCGATGGCTGCGTTCGTTCGGCAACGGTGGGGACGGACTCGGGAATGTACCACAGTCTGGTACATAAGCTTTCCCTGCTCGACGCCGCGCCAGCTGAAGAGGAATCGGAGCAGCTCGTCGGAGCCCCGAGTAGCTGCTCGGGGGGGGGGGGCGTTGGTGCGAGCCAAGCCAAATAGTAGGCCGCTCAGCCACCCCTTGTTTTTTGGTTGACAGGACCGTTGGAGATGCAAGATGTAGGCTTGGTCTCGGCAAGTAGGCTTAGAGAGCGATAGAGTCGCAAGAGAGTGGTGGAGAGCGATAGAGTTGCGGTCAAGGATCCGAAATATATTTCAGTGACTTTCAGTAGTAACGACAGTTGATAGGTAGACCTGATAAGTGCAACTCTGCACCCAAATGTGACTCCCTTTTTTTGTTATCCTTCTATTGTTAAGCATTATTTGATTTTCAATAAACCTCCAATTAAATCCATCGCTAAGAAACCACCGGCCAGCATTTCATCCCTTACACAAGTTACAGTCCATTCCGTACATTCAGTGAAGTCTTGCGTTACCTGCAGAAGAGCGCTATGGCAGCCTTACCAGCAACTCATGGCCACTTTACCCCTGGATCGTTTGCAGAAAGCACACCCATTTGAAAAAATTGGACTGGACTTCGCCGGACCCCTCTTCGTATCTGGACAAGAAGGAAATCAAGAAAAGGGTTACATTTGCATCTTCACATTCACTGTTACCCGAGCTATCCATTTAGAACTTTGCACGTCTATGGATACAGAATCCTTCTGGGTGGCGCTGATACGATTTATATCGACAAGAGGACGTTATGCAGTAATTTACTCGGACAACGTGCGAACGTTCAAGAGGGCGAATAAAGAGCTGCAGCGACTCTGGGAAAAACTGTAGAAACTCCAGGAAAAAGACGAGTTTAGAACTTACCTGTGATTGAAGACAATTCGTTGGAAATTCATCGTCGAAAGAGCCCCAATGGTGGAGAGGAATGTACGAAAGACTAGTACGAAGCGTTAAGCCTCCGTTACGCAAAACGCTTGTTAAGTCTAGTCTTAATTGGGAACAACTCAACACTGCTCTAAAAGAAGTTGAAGCAATGGTCAACTCAAGGCCGCTTACGTATGTGATGGATGACCCTAGAGAACCTGAAGCCATCACACCGGCACACTTTTTAATCGGACGCTCCATGGATGGACTGCCTGAAGAACATTCCATCTCTGCCGCAGGAGTCAACAATAGCAAAGAGAAGATTACAAGAATGCTATGACATAGGAGACTAATGCTCGAAAAGTTTTGGGCCAGATGGACAAAAGAATACCTTGTCGAACTGAACAATACCAAGAAATGGCAAAAAATCGCCAAAGGAATAAAAGTGGGCGACGTAATTCTCATCATGGAAGAGAACAAACCGCGTCTGTCTTGGAAAACGGTCATTGTGAACGCTGTATTCTCCGGCCGAGACGGGCATGTAAGAACCGCGGAGATAAGAACAACTTCCGGTATTTTTCGCAGAGCGGTGCAACGTCTATGCCCTTTGGAAATGAATATTGAAGAAGGAAACTTAGCACCCGAATTGGAAGAAAACGAATCGAACACGCAAGACAAGAATTTGGAATTGTCCACCTCAACAAAAGAGCAAGAAAACCTACAAGGAAGTGAGGATATTGGCATTCCTCACAGTGGGGAGGATGTTCAGGATCGGACTTGGTCAGGCCGACGCGTGCAGAGACCAGTACGATATGATGAAAAATATTAGTGAATCTAGCAACCTTTTGATAATGGATTTGTTTTCTTATTTGAAATGATTGAATGTACTGTGCCGTTTAAATTCGAATTCCCGCTTAGAAAGGGGCGCACACCACGTAACTGGGGGAGCCCTTTGTTGGCGGGAAAGCTGTTCCTTTGTTCCTTACCTCATGGTTACACAAGAAAGACCTCTCTCACATAGTAAAGTGGAAAATAAAGATTTTCACGTTTATTATTCGAGTTTACCTATTTACTCTCCATTAAGAATAAAGAACAGAAGACTTTGTATGAACCTTGACCCATGACTTTGTATACGGTTAATTGACGAGACTTGACCTTTGCATTCCTTCTTGTCATCAATAACCATGACTAAGACATTACCTGACCTCTCAGCGAATCATGACTTCTGACGTTAACTATACGACTGAACTTTTTGACTATATATAGCCTATGTCTAAGACAGCCCGACAGAGTCCAGAACGAACACCGATACAGTCCAAAGAGCATCAAGACAGTCCAAAGAACATCAAGACAGTTCACAACGAACATCAATACATCATCTTTCCACTAAAGCCAGTAGTCTTGATAGTGTCACCTTTTACCTGAAGCTACTTGTTAGGGACATTAATTTGATCCGTAAAAAGGAACGTCTTACGAAAAGGGCTCAAACTACCTCATGACGCCCCGAAATACTACTTCCATGCCCGTATTCGAGATGGTGTTCTGGGTTTCCCATTTTATGTTTTGACCTTTAGCGCCGATGGTCTGGCACCTGACAAGATGAAAGTAAAAGCAATCGACGAAGCGGAACAACCACAAAGCCCGGAAGAAGTTGCAAGCTTTCTTGGGATGATAACGTTCTGCAATAGATTCATTCAAGGTGCGGCCACAGTTGCGGAACCTTTGCGCAAGCTCACACGGCAAGGCTCCACATGGACGTGGGAAACTCAAGAAGAAGGCGCATTCCAAGAGTTGAAAAGACATCTAAGAGCAGCTACGACACTAGCCTATTATGACGTGGACAAGCAAACCACCATAATCGTAGATGCTAGTCCAAAGTGCCTAGGAGCCATATTAGTACAAGTATCCAAAGATGGACACGAAACTCCAATTGCTTTTGCTTGCTGCCGATTAACAGACATCGAGTCACGCTGCCCTCAAACGGAACGAGAAGTGTTAGCCATCACGTGGGCCATCCTCCATTTTCATTTATATGTGGCAGGAAAAGGTTTTAAGATCATAAACGATCCCAAGGCGCTAGTTCCCACCTTCAATAAAGCTCTAATACAAGCACCCGCACGAATCGAGAGATGGCTGTTGAAATTACAGCAATATGATTTCGTTGTAGAGTACCGCCCCGGAAAAAATAACCCGGCAGATTTTATGTCCAGGCATCCAACCAAGGAGTCAAAAGTCTCATCAGTCATCGCTACTACTTCAAAAACGTATATGCGCTGAAATCAGTGCTTCCACTTCTAAAGGTTTTCCTTCAGATTAGAGGTTTTTGACATTTTATTGTTAAATCTAGAGGTTTTCTAGACGTTTTAAGGAAAAAATAAATTAATCTTTACTGTTTAGGTATAATAATTCAATTCATCAATGTCAGGAATCCACCGAACATAAGCCAAGTTGCGTTTCGTTTCCGGAACACTGAATGCATGTACTGAGTGGAGCACCAGGTTCGCCCTCTTATGCCCGTGACGTCATACCTGTGGGATACCCTAGTATGACTAGAAACGACTGACTGCACTCAGTGCAAGAAAGAGGCGAACAAGGTTATCATGGGAATCGCCATGAGTATTACGAAAGGTTGCATTAAAACCGCATGGCAACGGTGTTTCTGTTTGTAAATAAATTCAGAGTGCTGTGTCTGAGATCGACTTCCATCATTAATTACATGCAATCTAGTCTAAATGTTCGTAAGAAATGCTTAAGTGGCTTCGTAAAGATGCATCTACAATATAGGGGTCGTAATCGATTGGTCAGACATCGATTATTAATCGATTAGTACCGATGATCGATTACTAAGTTGACTAATCGATTAGTAGTGCTTACACTGACCGAATCTATCTTCTTGCAGAGCTTTATCCAACTTTTCCCTCATTTTTTACACGGTTCTTGGTGATTGGTGCAACCCATTATTCCTTATGGCGTCTTGCAAAGATAATACACCTACGCAGTTAGTTGCACAAAGTGATTCTGAGTCAGAGAGCGAATCCTCTATAGAAAGTGAGCTTTCAAAAACACCGGAGCCAGCTACAAAGCGTAGTCGAACGGCTAAGCGCTCGTGGGTCTACCACTACTTTCTCTCCCATCCTACAATGGCAAACAAACTAATCTGCACCTACCAAAATAGCAACACTGTTCTTGAGAAGAAAGGTAGCATGTAACATTTAACGATTAGGTTTAAAATAAAGTGGCTAACGTGCGCATGTTTAGGAAATACAACCAACCAAATGAACCATCTCCAGTACCTGCATCATCTCAGTAAAGAAAAACATGAAGAAAAAATATCGGGAGTTGAACGCGCTCTTAGCAGAAATCAAGACATTCGTCAGGCCCTCGCAATTTCTGTTAAAGACACGCAGCCGTTTACCGATAAGTCTCAAATGCAACATCGCCGTTTGTTGCGTTTTGTAATGGACGACCAGCAGCCACTTCGTATTCTACAGAATCCTCACTTTGATGCATTTTTAAAGAAGCTGAATCCAAAATGGCGAACGCCATCCGTACATTCCGCAAGGCAAGAAATTTTAAATTGCGCCGCTCTTGCAAGAAGGGAACTCAAGAAGATTTTAGAAACGGAAGCGAATAAAGTTGCTATGACGTCCGATATATGGACGTCAGTTGCAAATGATTCGTATGTCAGTATCACGCTGCACTGGATTTCGGAAATTTTTTAATTTCGCTCGGTTAATTACGCTACAGTGCAAATTCAAAGCCCCCATACAGGGGAAAGTATGGCTGAAGAACTTTCTCACGAGCTTGAAAGACTGGAGATTAAGCACAAGATGATTGCCGGAGTAACGGATGGTGCTGCGAACATGAAAAAGGCGTTCGAGGACTTTTATTTCGAAGACATCGAACATTTTGTTTGTGTAGCTCATACGCTGCAGTTAGTTGTCAACAAAGGGCTGGAGCCATTAAAACCGTTGGTAGACAAGACGAAGGGATTGGTATCCATCTTTAAACGTTCTCCAAAACAGAAAGAGATCCTGGAGAAGGCACAACAGCTCGCAAAAATTTTTAACCACCCACTTAGCGTCATTCAAACTGTAGAAACAAGGTGGAACTCCGAATACGAGGAGCTACAGCGCATTAAGAATGCATTCCCAATATATGCATTCCCAATATGCATTCCCAGAATGCATTCCCAATATATGAAGGGCTTATCGCTCGAAGGGCTTATTATATATATATATATATATATATATATATATATATATATATATATATATATATATATATATATATATATATATATATATATATATATATATATATATATATATATATATATATATATATATATATATATATATATATATATATATATATATATATATATATATATATATATATATATATATATATATATATATATATATATATATATATATTATATATATATATATATATTATATATATATATATATATATATATATATATATATATATATATATATATATATATATATATATATATATATATATATATATATATATATATATATATATATATATATATATAGAAATTGTGAATTGCAGCCAGGTTATGCTCAGAGTAATTCAAGACCAATTCAAGACCAATTCAAGGCTTACCAACGAGCCGAGTAAATTCATTTTACTCGCTTCTGCTCTTGACCCAAGATTCAAGAATCTTGTATTTATCAAACAAGACCAAGAAAAGGAAAGCATTTGGCAATACATGAGGAAGCAACTGGATATTCTGGTTCCGAAGGAGGAGCCGCAAGTTTTGCACACAACTGAAAACAAACTGGCGCAGTTTTACGCCTCCTTCGATGACGACGAGGAAACAGTTGACGAAATCTCCCAGTACAGAGTACTGAAAAAAGTCAGGATAACTGAAAATCCTCTAGAGTGGTGGAGGAATCACTCATCGACCTTTCCTCGCCTTTCTTTGCTGGCACAAATGTTCCTCTGCGTTCCCGCAACATCCGTTTCTTCTGAAAGAAATTTTAGTGATGCTGGCAATACAATCACGAAGAAGCGGGTGAATCTTTCTCCAGAATTAGTTGATGATCCCCTTTTCCTAAGGAGCTCACTGCGCCACTTTGACGTTTTCGCTCTTACAAATAAGGAGTGACGCGTTCCTGTTATGTTAGTCAAAATGATTCAGATTGATGTAATGAGTGTTGCTGCTTTTCCTTGAAGTGTTTCTTGTTGTAACTACAAACACTTAATAAGCTTTCTTTACGTATTTTTGACAATCATACGTCCACATGGTGCAAATAAACGGAAATTTTCAGTAAAAAACAGTTCGCTTTTAAGAAAATGTGACAAAATGTGACAGTAGTCGCTAATGTGACGTGAGGAATTCCTTCTTCTCCACCTTTCGATCCACCCCGTTTCGGTCGTCATTGTTGTGCACTATTCTATCGTTTCGTTGGGTTTTCGTTATGTTTTGGTTCTGGTTGTTCCTGTTCTTGATTCGGCAGAACGTGCAAGAACGAGGAATCGAAGAGTTGTCGTTGGCGATTGAGAGAGAATACATCGAGGCTATTGCTCAGTTTATATGAAGTGCGTTACAAGTTGATAATTATTTCGGTCATTCGCTACACTAACAAATCGATTGCCCTAACAAAGTGCTAATCGTTGAGCTAGTCGTTAAGGAAATATGGACTGCAGTGGTTGATAATCGATAATTAATCGTAGTTCAATAATCGATTATTAGTAATCAATTTTTTAAAAATGGCACTAATCGCTAACTAATCGATTAGTAGTAATCGATTAAGAAAATTAAGTGCTAATCGTTAACTAATCGGTAATCGAATTTTTTTCCTTTCGATTAATCGATTAGTGAAATCCTAATCGATTACGACCTCTACTACAATAGAAGATGGCACTGAACAACAGGGATCTAAAAGAAAACTGCCTGATTGCGATAGCAAACAGCCAGTGGCAGGCCCAAGTTCAAGAGAAAGTAATACAGAAAGAATACCTGTACACTGTGATCTTGTTGAACTCTGTGATTCTCGTATATTATATTAAAATTTAACTTAGCTTTTTTAAGCTTACGTTATAATAGATGTAGGTGCAAAACCAGACTCACACGGCACCGACAAGAAGAGAAAAAAGCTGTCATACACGCAGCAATTTAGAGATGCCTGGCTCGAAGAGCCTTTGTTCAAAAGCTGGCTAGAAAAACGCTGGAATAGACAGAAGAAAGCGAATACACCTTTCTGCAAGTTCTGCAATGATTTTCTCGGAAATCGGAAGAAGGATTTGAAATGCCATGCTTTAAGACAGACTCATTTGAAAAATGAAGAGAATTTCCGAAAACAGGATCAAGAAAAACAAGTCAAGGCGATGCAAAGTTTCATTTCAAAAGGAAGAGAAGAGATAACACTGGGGCTTCGAATCACTGAATTCTTAGTATGCAATAACCTAAGCCTTTCTTTATGCGATCATTTTGTGAAATTCTTGAAAAATGCCTTACCTGAAAGCAAAACAGCTCGCAGGTTGGCAATGGGAAAACAGAAGTTTAGTAACATCGTCCGCTTTGGTAATCTTGAATGTAATATATTTCAAAATATAAACAAGTGCATTTTCTGCGCTTTACAGGAGCGGGAAGGTATGTGAAGGATGAACTGTGTGCCGCAATAAGAAAAACTCTCTTTTCTGTGATAATTGATGAGTCAACAGATGTCGAAATAAAGAGCCAGCTTGGAGTCGTTGTCACTTACTGGCGCTGGGAAAAATCTAGTGTAATGGCAAGACTATTTGAGATGGCCGAGACTGAGTCCGGAACTGCTCAAGCGTTAACCGAAGCTGTGTTAAAGCGTATTGATGATGTGAAAGTACCGCGGCAAAAGTAAATAATTCGTATCTCACGTTTAAGGCTTTGCTATTAAAATGTTTCCTTAATAGTATTATAGGATTCAGTGCGGACACGACGAATTCGATGTTTGGATGTAATAATTCTGTTTCTGTGCTACTCAAGGAGACCATACCTGGAATTTTCAGCGTTAAATGCTCCTGTCATTCCATCCACCTTTGCACCTCTTACGCTTGTAAGAATTTGGCGAAAAATCTTGAAGAGCTCGTTAGAGGAATTTACAATCACTTTTCACACAGTTCAGCTAGAAGAAGTTTTGCTGTATTCCAAGAGTTTGTGCAAGTGGCCAAACACCAAATTTTTTCTTTTTTTTCAAATTTTTTTCCTTTCTTTGGCAATGGTGATGGTTTACCTCTTTATGTATGAGTAGTGTAAAAATAGCAAGCCAAAGAGAGAGAGAGAAAAAGAATTGAGTAGTGAGAATTCGAGTAAAAGTGACGTGATACTCATTTCTATGTCAAGAAACAAACAAAGTTACGATGAGTTGTTTTCCCTTCTCTTTAGCACAATACACTCCAGAATTTCGTCTTACCAATTAAAATACCCGAGCCAGAGATTTAACTTGTTCGGTATTTCCAAGCGCCCATGATTTTCGAGCTGAAGACTCGTGTGTACGATCTCATACGATCGTTCGCAAGGAACTTCATGTCGAATGTCTGTGTTAGAGGAACTCACCCATTTCATCAAATATACCTTGGTAATATCTACATTTTCATGTGCCATGAGTAATGCGATTAATTATTGGTCTTTTTCAGGGCCTGCCTGTGACAAGTGGTTTAAAGAGCACGGGACCAACCTAACAGAAAGTGAAAAGAACCTGCTTTTCACTTGCTGCCGAGGCTTTTTTATTGAGTCGATTGAGCAAATGAAGGCAATGTTCAGTTTCTCCGATCCAGTGTTCAAATACATCGAGTTACTGAAGCCGAACATTGCTCGCGACTGCCGTATGGATTTCACTGAAGGTATATTCAAGCGGTTTTCTGTCACGAATAGCTTTATGGATGAAAATGCCCTCATGATCGAATATCGTGAGCATATCAAAATTGCACGCGAATGTTTTGGTACCGATGTAACGGAGAATAGTTTTTGCGAAGTGAATCCACTGCACTACTGGCAGGTGGTTCAAAAACAAGTGTGCAATGGTGAAACGAAGTTTCCCAATCTTTACAGAGTGATTGGGTACATATTCTCTCTACCGTTCAGCAATGTTGCTGTAGAGCGAATATTCAGCCAGATGAAATTGGTAAAAAAAAATAAGCAACGCAATTGCTTACACAATATTACGCTTTCAAGTTTGTTCCAGTGTCGCGAATGGTTCCAACTAAATTCTGATCGCGAAACTGGATCAAACTACCCTCAAGGAATGATTGATGCCGTTATGGCTGTAAGTGCCAATAAATCCGTTGATGATCATTCTCGTATTTGTAGTCAATAATCAGTCCTAATTGAAGTTTAATGTATGTTTACGATGTGCCTTATGTTGTAATCCAGTCAATCTCATTTATCTCATTTATTGATCTCATTTATTGGATCTCATTTATTGCCTTAAAAAATGTGCATTCTGCAGCTACGTCAGCAGTTTCTGTTCAATCAACCCAGTTTAATCTCGTTTTTGTATAATTGCCTAATGCAGCCATGGAATGTGAAAGGACTTAATTTAGACAACCTATTTGAATCTCATCTCATGTTCGTTCCTTATGTTCCATCCTGCGTTATGTTCCTTGTGAAATTGATCTATCAAATGTTTTTGTCCAATGAACCCAATTGAATCTCACTTCATTAACTTTCAAGTCTGCCCAATTATCTGTGATCAACACTAGGGTCAGTTTACATTGTGGTCGCCGCAATTCGAGAATGACCAAATTCAAAATACAAATATAAATATCACGGTGTTCTTTTTTGCTTAGTTTTTAGTAATAAAACTGCCCCAAACTTGTTCGAATAAGATGCGAGCAGCGTTCGCTATCAACTTCCATAATGTTTTTCGAGGATTGAGCAATACAAATACGCTGATTATAGGTTGGAACTATTTTGGTGAAATTAACACGTTTTCAAATTGTGCGCCAAACAGTTTCCTGAATGTTGTAGCGTTTAAGACACCATCTAGTGAGCACTTTACTTACATATAATTTTTTCATTGCAAGTGAATCTAGAGTGTTCCGGACTGAAGTCCGAAAGAGTTTTGTTTTCTTCTTCTTTTCGGTTGTGTTTACTATTTCTCTCTCTCCGGTCTCCACTTTCTCCTTTTGATCCTGTATCGATCGGTTTGATGTAAAGGGAGGGCCTTTTTGGAAGAATACAGACAGTTGTGGTTGGTAAGAGCAAAGATACGGATCTGAATCGCAGTGTACGTGGCATATTGTTCCTCGTGGCAACCGAAATACGGAATAATATATTAATCACGGTTGCGAACAGAGTTTCCGAGTATCTAACAGTTTTCGTTTCCCCTAATTCCGTGGGCAGCCATACGCGTGGCATTTTAACTGGGTTGTTCGGAACATTATTGGTGCATCGACCGGGAAACGTAATCTGAAGTGTCTACCACGCGCTCACTAGAAGCGGCTTCCAATATGGCGACCGCCGAAGAGTATCAGTCATCCGAGGAGTTAGGTCCGAAGGAAGTGAGCTCCACTCTTCGCGGGTTTCGCACGGAGTATAAGCAGGCGCTTGAAAGGGAAATTGAGGAGATTCAAACGCATATCGTGAATCGAGGAAGCCGAAGCGCGCTAGCCATCATGCGCAAACATCTCGCCTCAAGCCTTGAAAAGCTCAACGACATCAACCAGCGCTACATAAAGGCTGCGGGCTACGATGGCCCTCAAAGGAAAAATCGAGAGATGTACTTTACGCTGGTGGAAAAGCAAACGTCAGCTTGTTTCCTGATTGAAGAGCATTTAACTTCAAGAGCAGCAGAGCCGCCTTCGTCTCGCGATTCCCGTTCATCGAAATCAGTTGAATCTTCAAGATCGGCTCGGTCAAGAGAGCACGCGCCACAGCTACCTAAATCGACTGCAGAAGACTTCTGGCCGCAAGTTCGGCAAGAATTAATAGCGCTCCGTCCAACGCAGCCAGAGGCCATGCCCGGTGAGCTAGGAGAGACAGTTCAAGAACAGTCTCGTTCCGTGCGCCCGAAAACATACCCCTCCGCACAGCTGCATAGTGAAAGGAGCAAGACAGTGCCAGATCAACGGATGCGATGGTCGCCGCCGCCAAGGAAGCCTGACGACACAGCCGGATTAC
The DNA here is from genome assembly GCA_023053545.1 of Lepidurus packardi. Taxonomy (NCBI): domain Eukaryota; kingdom Metazoa; phylum Arthropoda; class Branchiopoda; order Notostraca; family Triopsidae; genus Lepidurus; species Lepidurus packardi. The sequence goes on from JAKZAN010000003.1 coordinate 728,757, forward strand.
AGGATCGTCAAGAGTGGCAGACACGACTTGAACGAGGTCTTGCCCGTGCGCATTTACGAATCCAGCAGTTGTATCGCGAAATCCAGAGTAAGACTTCGAATAGGCACATCGCCTCCAACGATTTAGCTGCGCGTCGCGAAGACTTACCTCCGCATGGAGTTCCAAATAGGCGACAGGAACAATGGGATCCACCACCTTTTGCTTCTTCATCGGACGCCTGGATTTTCGACATAGATAACGAGAGACCAAATAAATCGCATTCAACGTCCTGCAGCAGCCATTTATCGAAGCTCACAATAAAGGCGTTTAATGGCGACCCAAGGGAATGGCCGATGTTTCTGGCGAAATTCAAGAGCCTTGTCCACAACGTGGTCTCGGACAACGCTCAACGGCTAGCGTACCTTCGTGAGCTCCTCGCCCCTCATATCCAAAAGTCAATTGCACAAACCTTCCTCAGCCCAAATCTGTACCCGCAAGCTCTTCGCGAACTACAAGAAAGATATGGTCACCCTATAATCGTTTCAAACGCATTTGCCGAAGACTTGATCAACATCCAAGCAGTCAAGACCATGGATTTTCGCGCGCTTGAACGGTTTTTCTCCGAACTGCATGGATCAGTGGTTACTATGCAAAGCGCGGGATATGAGCAAGACCTATTGGCCCCGTCCGTTCTACAACAAATGCGAAGCAAGCTTCCCGCCCACTACCTAAGTCTGTGGGGCCAACAAATCCTTAAATTACAGCGAATGCCCAACTTGTTGGATTTCGACGAATGGCTTGGTAGGGTAGTAAAGGGTGAATCTTTCGTTCAACCAACATCGGTCCTCGCTAAACCCTATCAACCTCCAAAGGAAACCAACGCAAACAAGGCAAAGGATAAAGGTAAACCACCCACGATTTTATCCACTTTAGCTCCTTCCGTGTCGCCTAACAAAGCGCCCCCCCGTCTTCGAACCAAGCGCCCTCCTTGTCTTCCAGCCGTTCGTGCTCACTGTGTCAAGAAGAACATAGACTTCCCAATTGCAAGAAGTTTGAAGCGCTCACTTTAGAAGAGCGAATGGCTGTCGTCAAAGACACGAAGAGTTGCTTTCGATGCCTCATTCCTGGGCACCGATCAAGGGATTGTAGGCGCAAAATTACGTGTGGAACCAACAGTTGTAAAGGACGACACCACGCTTTACTTCATGGAGCACCTCGGGCAAACGGCCAACAGTCAGACGCGAGTAATTCATCCAAGAGCGACTCCTCTGAAGAAGCTCCAGTAGAAGGACACGTCTGCTTTACGTCTCAAGGTCACACGGTGGAAGTGGCATTGTTAAAAGTCGTTCCCGTCCAAATTCACGCAAACGGAAAATGTGTCGATACATTCGCAGTGTTGGATAATGGTAGCGAAGTCTCACTCATTAAGCAAGACATGGCAGACGTCCTTGGTCTTCAAGGTACTACGCGCCAGGTGCGACTAGGCACTTACCACGGGCGAGACCCTACGTTCCCGAGTCGCATCGTCAACTTCGAAGTGGCCAATAAAAGGGACGACAACACCTTCATGATAAACAAAGCCTATACCGTTCCTGAAATACACCAAAGCTGTCGGCGAGTGAATTGGCCTCGGGAGAAGGATCGATGGTCTTACTTAGCGGACCTACCAATTGAGTCTACCGACTCGTCGCGCGTAACAATCCTGTTGGGCATGACCGCACGCAACGTCCACGATCAATTCGATGTCCGAAAGCCACCACCAGGCGTCAATGGTCCCGAAGGAATACTCACACCGTTTGGCTGGTGCTTAGCAGGTGCAATGCCAGCAAATTCGTCATTTGGATCAGTCAAGAGAGTCAACCTCACGCGTTGCGACTCTGGAACTGAAACTCTACTCAATTTAGTGGAACACTTTTGGAGAACGGATTCCCTGGTGATTACCAACAAAGAAGCTCCTAAAAGCGAAGATGACGAAAGAGCGCTGCGTTTATTGAGAGACACCACCAAGTGCGTCAACGGGCGATATGAATCGGGCCTATTGTGGAAAGTAGACCAGCCCTGCCTCCCCGATAACAGAAGCCTAGCTATGCGACGGTTCTTTACGCTCGAGCGAAAGCTGTCCAAAGATCCCAATCTGGCGCAAAAATATGCCGCAAGTGTCGAAGAGTACGTTCGTTTAGGACACGCCAGGAAGTTATCTTCTGCGGAGGTCAAAACATCAAGCAACAAAACATGTTATTTACCCCATCACGGAGTTGTTCATCCCCTCAAGCCGGGGAAAGTACGAGTGGTCTTCGACGCGTCGGCACGGTTCAATGATACGAGTCTCAACGACTCATTGCTAAAAGGACCAGACCTCCTCACAAGTTCGCTAGGAGTTTTGCTCCGTTTTCGTCAGAATCCCATTCCTTTAAGCGCAGACATCGAAAAGATGTATCATCAAGTGCGTGTCAGAGCAGAGGACCAATCTGCACTTCGCTTCGTATGGCGAGTTCCCGGAAGCTTCGAACCGCCTCAGACATTCCAGATGACGGTCCACATTTTTGGGGCAGTCTCATCGCCAACCACTTGCATGCACGCGTTGCAAAAAACGGCTACTGATAACCAGGTCGAGTTCGAAGATGTAGCAGCGAAAGTACGAAATAATTTCTACGTCGACAATTTCCTGGACTCGGTAGCCACTGAAGAAGACGCAATAAAAGTCGCTCATAGAATGACGGAATTATTGTTGCGCGGCGGCTTTAAGCTTACAAAATGGTTGTCGTCCTCGAGAAAAGTAATCGAAACCATTCCCGCAGCAGAACGTAACAATCCTCTTTTGAACTTAGACTTCGAGCGTCTCCCCAGTGAACGTACACTAGGGTTAATCTGGGAGTGTGAACGTGATACTTTCAAGTTTCAAATCTGCGTACCATCGGAAAGTCTCACAAAACGAAAGGTCCTAAGCGCTGTATCGTCAATCTACGACCCCCTTGGATTCCTTAACCCGTACGTTCTCGGGGCTAAAGTTCTTTTGCAGCAAATTTGGCGAACCGGGTGCGGGTGGGACGAGACTTTACCGCAAGAGATTCACGAGCAGTGGGCAAGATGGGCCGGCCAATTGGCCTTAGTGAACGCTGTCGAAATACCCCGGTGCCTTCGCCGTGCTGAACATCCCATCGGCACGCAACTACACGTGTTTACCGATGCATCGTCTCAGGGCTTCGGAGCGGTAGCATACCTACGGCACGTATATGACGGCGCAAACGTGAGCCTGCATCTAGTCATCTCCAAAACGCGTGTCGCTCCGGTAAAACCACTGTCCATTCCTCGGCTAGAGTTACAAGGCGCCATCGTAGGGTTGCGTCTAGCTCAATTATGCTGCGACGAACTTCGATTGCCAATCCAGAACACGGTGTTTTGGACGGATTCCCAAATCGTCCTTCAATGGATACACTCGACTACATTTCGATTCCAAGTCTTCGTCGCCAATCGCATAGGAGAGATTTTGGAGGCAACAAAAATACCCAATGGCATCACGTAAGCGGGAAGGAAAATCCGGCCGATGACTGCACCCGCGTAAGCAACAAGTTCCTAAAAATGCCGAGTAAATGGATCGATGGGCCGTCGTTCCTAAAATCCGTGGACCTCAAAATTCCTCGGTTCAGTCCTTCAAAGTTCACGAAGGAAGCCCAAACCGAAATAGCCGAAAACATCTGGGTTGGCGCTATAAACACGTCTCACTCCTTCGTCCATGCCCTCATGTCGAAGACATCTAGAATTGAAAAACTAAAACGTGTTATAGCATTCGTCTCCCGCTTCGTTAAAGCAACACGCAAACGTTTTATCCCGCCCTCAATGACGCTTGAGGTCGATGAGCTAGACGACGCGCTCACCTTATGTATTATCGCGGCTCAACGGGATTGCTTCTCCGACGAAATAAAATGCATTGAAAATGGCAAGCCGATAACTAGCAGTTCTCGACTTATCGGTTTTAATCCATTCATCGATGAAAGCGGCGTTTTGCGCGTAGGCGGTCGACTAGAGCGTAGCTGCCTAACCAAAGATGAACGAAACCCGATCCTTCTGTCCAGCGACCATCGCCTAACGACTTTGGTCATAGAAGAAGCGAACCGGAGGACGTTCCATGCGTCGACTGAGCGTACCTTGCACGAAGTACGCGGTCGTTTCTGGATTTTAAAAGGCAGGGTGTCTGTGAAAAAGGTCGTCAAGCAATGCTTCATCTGCAAGTTACAAAATGCACAACCTGTGACACCTGAAATGGCTCCTCTACCACCTAGCAGAATTACTCCGTTTCAACCTCCGTTCACCTTCACAGGGATCGATTACTTCGGACCGTTGATAGTCAGTGTTAGAAGGAGTACTGAGAAACGTTGGGGAGTCCTGTTCACGTGTCTCACTACACGAGCCGTGCACATTGAAGTGGCTACGTCGCTTGATACTGACTCTTTTTTGATTAGCTTCAGAGGATTCCTCGCTCGTCGCCACACCCCCGCCGTTTGTTATAGCGACAATGGCACAAATTTGACTTCCGGAGAAAGGGAACTCCGAGCTGGCGTCGAGGCCTTAAACAAAGACAAGATGTCAAGTTTTTGGGCCGCAAAGAGAGCAAAATGGAACTTTTCTCCACCATCTGCACCCCACTTTGGAGGAGCTTGGGAGAGCCTAGTGAAATCCGCAAAAACTGCCCTCATACGAGTCCTCGGACGCCAAACAGTCAAAGAAGAAGTCCTTCAGACAGTGCTTATCGAGATAGAAGCGTTACTCAATGGTAGACCCCTCACTCATATCTCGGTAGATCCTCGAGATCCGGAGCCCCTCACCCCTAACCACTTCCTCGTAGGGCACGCTCATCCCAACATCCCGCCAGACGTCATTGAGCCCGGAGAAGAAACGTCGAAACGTCGCTGGCGAGTATCACAAGCGCTAGTTAACCAATTTTGGCAGCGTTGGTTACGAGAGTATCTGCCGTACCTAGCGCAAAGGAAGAAATGGACAGCGACGAAACGCAATATGCAAATCGGAGATGTGGTCTTAATAATAGACAACCAAGCTCCACGTGGTTACTGGCCCGTCGGCGTCATAACCAAAGTGTGGCCTGGCCCGGATGGAGTTGTACGCACGGCGTCCGTCAAAACCAAAGTTGGAGAATACACTCGGCCAGTAGTGAAACTTTGTTTACTGCAGACGGCAGAGACAGAAGAGGACGAGACTCCGCGTCTACAGAAATGAAATGTAGAATCATTATTTTTGTTTACATTAGCTGCTTCCAGGTGTGTTTTTTGTTCGTGTGTCAAGGAAAACTTGCACTCAAGAAACAGGGCCGGCTATGTTCCGGACTGAAGTCCGAAAGAGTTTTGTTTTCTTCTTCTTTTCGGTTGTGTTTACTATTTCTCTCTCTCCGGTCTCCACTTTCTCCTTTTGATCCTGTATCGATCGGTTTGATGTAAAGGGAGGGCCTTTTTGGAAGAATACAGACAGTTGTGGTTGGTAAGAGCAAAGATACGGATCTGAATCGCAGTGTACGTGGCATATTGTTCCTCGTGGCAACCGAAATACGGAATAATATATTAATCACGGTTGCGAACAGAGTTTCCGAGTATCTAACAGTTTTCGTTTCCCCTAATTCCGTGGGCAGCCATACGCGTGGCATTTTAACTGGGTTGTTCGGAACATAGAGGTTTTCCAGAAGTTTTGGCAACGCAGCTAAAAGTTTTCCAATTTGACGAAGTGGAAGCACTGTCAATGCCGGTATCGATGTATCGGAAGAATTTAATGAGTTTCTCGTAAACCTCACAAACGGCCTTGTCACTAAACAAAAACAAAAGCGAAAAGTAGGAAGCCTAGGAACCTACACAAAACTCGAACCAACGCCAGTTACAATAAGAAACGCGAGTTTAGTGACATGCAACGACTATGGGATTCAAACCGCTCTGCCTGCGTAAAACCAATCCTAGATGGAAATACCAGAAAGGATTTACCTAACTTACCCGAGAACACCGCGGAGTATTGGACTGAGCTCTTCTCCCGTCCCTCGACAGAGGACAAAGAGGAGCTCAAAACCAATAAAGAATGTGCGCTTGGCGATATTTGGCGCCCAATAATACCAATGGAGATTAAAGCTAACATGCTGCACAAAACACCGTTCCGGGTCCTGACAATCTAAACCCAGCAAGCTTGAAACTCATTAGACTCGGATTTCTAACAAAAATCTTGAATGTTATACTTTATCTGAAGGATCTACCGCCTGCTTTAAAGACCCATGGCACCGTACTGATTCCAAAGGTAAACACTCCAACAAAACCTGATCAATTTAGACCGATCAACATATCAAGCGTTTTTTTAGAATCTTGAACAAAATATTCGCCTCAAGACTTAGAGATGGCCTCAAAATATACCACAGTCAAAAGGTATTTCTTTGTTTTGATGGATGTGCAGAAAGTGTCTTCTTACTAGACAATCTTTTTAAGACTGCACAATAGAAAAGAACCCCCCTCTTCTGCGCTTTTATCGACATCAAAAGGCGTTCGACTCGGTAAGCCACCATGCGATCTTCCGAGCCCTTAAAGGCATTAAAATTGCCCCAGAATTTCGAGAATATATAGAAAACTCATACAAGGGTTGTACCATCAACTTTCAGATACATGGTGATAGCTTAGCGAGCAACGTACCCATTACACGTGGGGTGAAGCAGGGGGACCCCTATCCCCACTTTTATTTAACTTGATCATCGACGAAGTCCTAAAATCTCTTCCCAAGGAGATCGGTTTTGAAATATCCGGTGAAAATTTCCATGTCCTCGCCTATGCAGACGATCTAGTGTTGGCTGCCAAAACTAGACAAGGCTTACAGCACTTATTAAACATAACAACAACAATTCTAGCGAAAGGAGGACTTGAAACGAATCCGGAAAAATGCTCAACAATCGCCATCAAAACCGACTCAAAGAAGAAAAAGACTTTCGTTGACGACCAAGAAAAATTTAAGATTGGAGGAAAAACTATACCTACCACGACATTGCAAAAAACGTGGACATATTTGGGAATACCATTCAGCCAAATTGGCCGCAGCAGTTCATGCAACCCCGTCTTCTTTGGGTTAATGGAGAAACTGAACAAGTCACCGCTACTTCTCCAACAACGTCTTTATGCGCTGAAATACTTCATTATCACGAGAATTACACATGAACTGGTGCTTTCATCAATCAAAAAGACCGAATTGAAGAAGATTGATGTGGTCATAAGGAACATCTTAAGAAAATGGCTCAAACTACCTCATGACACCCCGAAATACTACTTCCATGCCCGTATTCGAGATGGTGGTCTAGGTTTCCCAATGCTTCGGTGGAGTATACCGAATCTACGTAAGAAACGATTACTAAAACTTAGTAAATCGGAAGACAAGCTAATGCGTAAGATATCAAACGACGACATAATAACCGAAGAGCTGCAAGACATATACTCGATGCTTGCAAACAAAACAAAGCTCACGTTTGATAGCCTACAAACGATTCAGAGCTATTATGCGCGAAAGATATGTGGATCCATAGATGGAAAACCACTAGCCTACTCCAACAACTGCCCATCAATTAATAGCTGGATCAACGTAGACCACGCTAAGCAACCTGTCTCTATCTTTACAGACAGTATAAAACTGAGAATAAACGCACTGACAACGCTTAGTAGAACAACCAGGGGTACTGAACAAATCAGAAATTCTAGAGCCGGCTGTAGTGGTCCCGAAACACTCAACCACATTCTACAGATTTGTCCAAGATCACACGAGCAGTGTTCTGGATCTTTTTAAAAAGATTACATCGGATCAGATCAGATCAGATCAATCGGCCATTTTTGATCTGATCGGCGTTGTCCCTAAATTGCAGTGATCTGATCGATTTTTTCGAGAAAATGTACCGATCCCGACCGATCAACATTAGCCCACTAGTGGCCACTATTGGAAATTTTTATATTCTGTTTCTAACACCGAAACGTTTGACAAACGTTGGTTTCGGCTCATGGTTCTCGTGGTTCATCGTCTCGTGGTTCTCGTGGTTCGTCTTGTGGCCTCGTGGTCAGAAGAAAATTTTGTGGTAATAATTGAAATTTAATAATCCCTATACTATTTGTTACAAATGTTGCTTTCGCGGTTGTCCTGAGTAAGGGTACATTTTGGGGCTATAAAGAGGTCCTTTTCATCGAAGCACCGATGTCTTTTTACATGTAGAAGTGAAGCACTGAAGCTATTGGATTGGAAGAAGTTAGTGAGATGGATCAAGATGGCTCAGACGAACCGAGCGGTGAGTTACCATCGAATACCGTGCCAATGGATCTGCTTTCCATGAAAAATTGGCGACAGTGGAAAAACTTAATTTTTGAGGACTGGCGAACAAATGGAAAGACGATCTTCGCCAAATGCAAGGTTTGTATAAAACAGCGTTATTTATCGGCGGATATGACGTCGCAAACCAACATGAGTCGCCATGCAAAAAGATTTCACCCGGAAATTTTCAAGAAATGCGAGGATGAAGACAATACGAGTACTGGGAAACAATTACTCATGAGCAGGTATGAGCAGATAGCTTAAGTTAATGATTTTTTACTGTCACCCAATTCATCGTAGTTTTGTGAAACCGAAATCTTCTAAACGTCTAGCATTTGATAATTTTCTTGTGAAAATGATTGTGGAAGACAATTTTCCGTTGAACCTGATTTCCCGGCAGGGCTTTCGAAACTTCGTTAATGTAAGTTTGTAATATTTTAGGTATAAGTGATAAGTTAACTAATTGAACTATCGATTCATTTTTCCCTACTTGGGGAATTTTAAAGGCACTAGACCCAAGTTATGCCATACCAAGCCAAGAACGCCTCCGCCGTACGCTTATTCCGGAACTAACCCAGAAGACCAAACAGGCAGTTCAAGCCAAACTCGATAGCGCAAAAGCCTGTGCAATCATGGTTGACATTTGGTCATCCAAGCGGATGGAGGGCTATATTGGTATATCCTGCTCAGCAGTAACATCAGATTTTGTGCCTTTTACGTGCTTGCTATCAATAAAGAAGATGGTTGGTCGCCATACGGCCGCAGCCATTTTCGCAGAATATGAAAGTGTTATAAACGAATGGCAGTTACAAAGAAAGGTGTAATCTCTAACTTATTTTTCGTTAGCTCGTTCTTTAACGTTTTTTTTTTTCCTAACAAGGTGATCCGGATTCTTACAGACAGCGGTAGCAATATGAAGTGTGCTTTCGACATTTCTCTACCCGGCTGGACACTCATATCTCTACCGGGCTACCCAAGTTCACTCGGCATTCTCGGGTACTCCCAGAGCGATGATCCTGAAAATGTCGAAGTATTAGATCTTGACGTGCAGTACGAAGTTGAGGTTTCGTCGTACAACGTTGCCGATGAGCTGGAAGAAGATATGGCAGATCTGAATAGAGTTGACAGAGAAGAGGAGGTAGCATACGAACAGATTGAGCTGGATTTGAACAATTTATTCTTTGAACATGCATTTCTCGCAAGCCAATCGTCCCATCCTTTATCTGCTACCTCTCGGGCAAGTTGTGTAGCCCATACATTACAACTTGTCGTACAAGACGGTTTAAAAGCTCTAGACGTAAGGGTATAAACTCACTTTTCTTTCTAAACTAAAAACTTTTTTTCCACGAGTAGGGGAGTCTGAAGAATGCAGTGAATTTAGTGTCAAAAATAGTAGCGTATGTGCGAAAAAGCACTCTCGATACCGAAGTTCTGAGTAGCACCGTCGGATTCCAGATACCACCTCAAAACGTGACGCGTTGGAGTTCCCAATATAAAATGCTCGATAAATTTTTGGAGGCAGTGGATCTGGATAAAGAAGTGCAAAACAAGCTTAACGCTTGTAAGAAGCTTGGCAAGCTATCAGCTCTGCAATGTAAGATGCTCAAAGAACTCACAGCTCTTTTGGGACCCTTAAAGTTGGCTACGGATGCGTTCCAAAAAGATTTCGAAACCACGGGACTGGTGATCCCGGCATATCTGGACATGGTCAACAGGACGTCCTCGGATTGGAATGTGAATCCCGATGGCGCATTGATCGTTCATAGCAAACATTTCGCAAGTGTATTACACCAATCGTTAAAGCGACGCATGGAATGTGTTCTACATGACACGTTCTATGTGCTAGGTAACAAATTCTGCGAATTATTTCTTGAGAGACTATGTGTATGATTTCACAGGAACTTTTCTGGACCCTCGGTTTAAGAAGAGCTGGATTCCGTTGTCAGGGCGGTCGGAATACGAAGTAGTCAACCTTGTGAAACAGGAGCTAGAAGCCCGGTATCCCTTTAGTAAGAAATTACATAATTGCCGTAAATAAAGCTGTGTGTGTACCTATACGGAATTGTTTTTCATCGTAGTGCAAGAAGAGAGTGGGGAGAAAGTTGCCTCGGAGAGGAGTCCTGAAATGAAGAAAGCAATAGGCCTACGTCCGTTATTTAGCACGGTGGCGGTGCGCCGTGCGGCTTTTCACGGGGCTGAAAAGATTAGGAATGAAGTTGATACGTACCTGAATGAGCCAGTGATTTTCTCCCAAGGGGACGCAACAGACTGCGATATAGACCTTTCGTTTAGCCCTCTTAAGTACTGGGAATTAAATGCTCACCGATTTCCATTTTTGTCGGAAATTGCTAAGGACGTGTTTGTTGTTCCAGCGTCCACGGCGAACATAGAGCGGATTTTTTCTACAGCTTCGGATATCCTTTCGGCGAAGATAAATCGCACGAAACCTGAGCTGTTTTCTTCTCTGCTTTTCATTAAGCGCAACGCTCATTTGCAGGTGTAGTCTGATTTCTCTTCGCCGAAAGTATTTTAGACGCGATACAAAAAATCCGCACAGCAAATAAGCGTTTGCAGCAAATGACCATGTACTATGCCATAATTTTGTTCATGTTAATAATAACTAAGTGATGTGATATGTCTTAATAACCTGGTGATTCCTGCCAAATGTGTCTTAATAACTAAGTTCCTGCCTATGTCTTAATAACCGGGTGCATGATTCCTGCCAAATTGCCTTGGATATGTTCCTATAATGTGTAACCAGTATTGCAATAAAGAAACTGTGATTTTATTAATAACTAAAGTTTTTCGTTTACGAGTCAGATTATAGGAATCGGACAACAGAAATGCTGTAAGTGCTGACGAACCAAAAAGTACGTCCAACTCTGAAGTCTTGATTAAACCTCTCGACAAGACCTTCATTAATGGTCGAATGTCTGTCTATATGTATATACCCATAGACAGAAACTTTCTAACAGGGTTTAGAACTTCGCGATTTTTTTTTGTTTAAACGGTTATTTATTTTTAATTTTGATTACTGAAATAGGGATTTCTAAAATAGCGGTATACGCATATATGGAGCTATTGGAAGAGTAACCTTCCTGATTTGGCCGTAACCTATTATTACTGGTACTTTGTTACTGTATATCATAAGTAATAAATGCGTTTTTCGTGATCAATTCACCTTTATTAAGCATAATAGTACTTAAGTTTATTCCTAATTATTGTTTTTTAAAAAAATGATCTGATCTTTAATCTGATCGACAAAGCTTTTTTTGCGATCTGATCTAGATCTTATGATTTTTTGCAACTTTTGATCTGATCGGGTTGACAGAAGTTGACGACGATCGGACATGATCTAAGATCACACAAAAAGCATCGATCCAGAACACTGCACACGAGACCCGAATCCACCGGCACGATAGGGTCTCAAAACTCCTGCAAAATTTCTGCAATGGCCGCGGGTATATTTGCCTCGACGAGCCAAAATTTAAAACAAGTCAAGGACTAAGGAAACCTGACTTAGTAGTTTTCTTACCAACAAACTACACAGAAGACATGAAGGAGGACATAAAGAACCTCGTTAGTCCAGAGTGCGCGGAACGAATATCCTTCCCCAAAAAACTCTACCCTTCGTCTATTTCAGGAACAGCCTTTGTCATTGACACACAAGTCGTTACCGATGATTGTGAGCGAACCAACATCGAACGACTACACCGGCTAAAGACCGAAAAATACAAAAATATCCCCGAAATCACTAATTCTCTTCTTAATCTACCCCAGGTTGACAATGTGATCCACACATTTGCAAGTTTTAACTGGCGAGGACTTATCGCGAAGGAAGCGGCTGATGACCTGCTCAAACTCGGGATCACCAAAGGCCAACTAAGAATCCTATAATGCCTAGAAAAAGGAGTGCACGTTTGGAGGAACTTTAATAGAACAACAAAGATGAAAACGAGTGATCCCCGACGACAACGTGAGAAAAGACAGTTTCAAATTTGAAATCACATACTCCTTGCCCATACCATGTCACCAAGATTGGAGGAAACACTATACAAACCACGACACTGCAACAAACGTGGACATATTTGGGAATACCATTCAGCCAAATTGGCCGCAGCAGTTCATGCAACCCCATCTTCTTCGGGTTAATGGAGAAACTGAACAAGTCATTGGTATGAGGTCATCTACATGCCCTCTATTGGTATGTAACCTTGAGGGCAGCTTTGCCTAATGAAAGGTCAGTTGAGTAAGGAAAAAGGGAGAGAGAGGCAGTCACAGTTGAGCCTGTGTCCGGTTAGCACTGGGTTTCTTGGATGGTACTAGCTCTTTACAAAAAGACTCGGAACGGCGTGTCGGCGCCGAAGTCCTGGGTCACCCCAAGACACCCTCGTATCTTTTTCCTCCCCCTCTTCGATTGATGAAAGCAACCTCACTAACACATCCGACATCTGCGAAAGATGTTTCCAAACTCAAAATGGTCATCTAGCACACATGTCTAGAATGCATAAAGACTCACACGCGCTAAAAAGCTCGGAGAACGCCTAGGAACGGCGCGTCGTCTGCTATGCTACAAAACCTGACGAAGCCCCGCTGGGTTAGGCGAAAGGGAACCCGGTTGCGGATACGTCCGACCTCTCGTAGCTCGTCGTGGTAACATGACATGACACAGAGAAGCTGGCGGGGACCACAGGAAGAGTTTTTTTCTGCTTGAGGGGTCGAGACCCTGGAATTCTGTTGCGGAACGATATGGTTTTAACCCCGAAGAGCGCTTAAGACGTTTAACTCCTGATAGGCCTCCTCGTGGCGGCACTGGGAAATGATCAACTCAGTACACCCCTACGATGAGTTGATTATTCATTTCCATTTGTGATTCCAAATCGACAAGTGGTACAGAAGTGCAGTGCGAAATATCGAAAAAAAAGTGTAGCAAAACCTTTTGGAACCAGGTGACAAATTTAGAGTTACCAGTTTTGTTTTGTTTTTGCTCTCTTATACTACTTTTATACATATTCCCAATTTGTTCGTATTTAGCATCTTCAAAAAAATAGTTTTACCCTAACGCTATCTTTTCTTTCTTTTTCCTGGATGGAAACACCAGAAAGGAATTAGCAAAATTACCCGAGAACACTGCGGAATATTAGACTGAGTTATTCTCCCATCCCTCGCCAGAGGACAATAAGGAGATCAAAACCAATAAAAAAGCGCGCTTTTAGACATTTGGCGCCCAATAATACCAATGGAGATCAAAGCTAACAGCCGCCCTAAAACACCGCCCGGGGTCTGACAATCTATATACCATAATCTAAATCTACCATATCAAGGCAAATCTGTTCGAATAGCCTTGACAATGGTCGGGATCTAATGAAATTCACGACTTCAATTGCCGACTTAAAGGACTTTCTTAAGGGCAGGGCTAAGGTTTTTGGATACCAGTACTTCCCTGTGGATGGTACAATGAGTGCAAAAACCGAAAGGAAGTTTTTCACGAATCAAAGTTTGCAAACCGCCGTAACGCCCCGATATAGAACTGTGCGTTACGGCAGTTTGTGCACACACCTACACATTTCTTCCAGTTGATTCTATTCTCTTCCATGAAAGATTGTAGAATTTCAAAAATATCTGTCGCTTTAGTTCCAGATTTAATTCCTCTGCAGAAGAGACGATCTTCGCAAAACTTGGTAATACTCTCATCCATATAACTTATATAGCAAATGAGATGCGCATCATTATGCGCATCAGTAGCCCAATCTAACTGAATAGCAAACTCACAAGTGCGTGTCTGAACTAACTGTTCGTTAATATCTTCGGCAATATCAGGAATTCGACGACTAATGGTGTTGTCAGACAAAGGTATAGTTCCTTGATGAATACTACTTGTACAACGAATCAGACTAGTGCTGTTATGCTTTCACTTTTCACACGAGTCTTTGTTGTCGCGAGATGTTGTCGAGATGTTGTCGAGTCTGAGATGCGCATCAGTAGCCCAATCTAACTGAATAGCAAAATCACAAGTGAGTGTCTGAACTAACTGTTCGTTAATATCTTCGGCAATATCAGGAATTCGACGACTAATGGTGTTGTCAGACAAAGGTATAGTTCCTTGATGAATACAACTTGAACAACGAATCAGACTAGTGCTGTTATGCTTTCTTTCACACGAGTCGTTGCTCCCAAATGATCGTCTTCGTGGTGCTACAAAAAAGCAAATTGGGATCAACTTAGAAAGGATGCAACAACAGAGATAGCTAAGGCCAATCACGTATGTTCAGATCCCCCAATCTCGCAAGCAGTGCTTTGGATCTTCCCAAAAAGATCCCAATCGTTATGTCGTAAAGAGCGTGGATCGTATCTTTTTTTTAAGGGAAATTTACCGATCAATTGAGGCCATCTAGTGGCCGCTGCTAGTATCCAATGTTACAAGTATAACGTGATTTCGATGTACTCTAGTCTTGAGGTTTATTCAGTCACGTGAAACTTTCGGGTAAGAAAAGAGCATTCATATCATATATATGTCTACTATGAATATAAATAATAATCATTATTCATAAAAAGTTACTACGCCACGGTTGTCTTGATTCTCCCGCAATAGTTTAGGAGCTATCCCATGAAGTAAACCATGCCTGTTTATGTCATGTCAAGCGTGGCAAATCCTACGCTACGTACGTTATTGTAATGAAACAATACTACATCCTAATAGATTTGCATGACAATACCAAGTCTTACTTTAGTTTCAATTATTTATTCTTCTCTGTTTTCATTCTCAGATGTCCAGACAAGGGGGTAAGAAGCCTACCAAACAGGCTAAGAGGAAAAATCCTGAAGATGTGTCACCTCCAGTTATCCATCTCGATCGCGATGAAGAAGAAGACGCAGACGAAGAAGATCTGAGTGACGAACTACCTCCTGAAACCGTACCAGTTGATGCTCTTGCGAGGAAACATTGGCGCCGATGGAGAAACGTTTTCTTTGAAGACTGGTGCACGAACGGAAAGAAGATTTTCGCTAAGTGCAAAATACAAAATATGCACGAACAAGCGTTATTTCTCCGCTGATAGTAGTTCGCAAACCAACATGAGTCGCCACGCGAAAAGGAAACACGCTGAAATGTTCGAAAAATGCGAGGCGGATGATAATGGTTGTTCGAGTTTTTCGAATCAAATGCTTATAAGCAGGTATAGGTAAATAACCTAGTTAGATATAGTCTAATATGTCACTTGCTTTATAATAGTTTTGCCAAACCAAGAGGGATGCCAGCAGCTAAGCGTGCAGCAATTGACCGCCGTCTTGTCAAGCTGATAGCGCGAGACAATTTGCCGCTGAGCGCAATTTCCAAACCATATTTCCGAGACTTTGTTCATGTAAGTTTATAATTTTGTGGTTAGAAGAGTTGTGTTAAAAAATTTTATTATCATTGTTTTTTTTTATTTTTGGGACTAAAAGGCACTAGATCCAAGCTACTCCTTACACGAATGGCTCAATCCCGCAGTGCTGTGGATACTAGGGTATCCACAACACTGCGGGAGATAGAAGCCGAAGGAGACTCAATCCCGCGTTTTGTGGATACTATCCACAGCGCTGCGGCTTTTAGCGCCACTAACGTCTAAAGACCGCAGTTGTGGATAAGTATCCACAACGCTGCGGGAATTAGTGAACAGACAAATCTAACACGCAGTTTGTGGATATCTTTCACCATTCACGAACGCAAATTGTCATTCTCCCCCCTTTATCTTTATTGGTTAACACAGTGGCTTTTGATTGCGATTATGTGAGAGCAATTAGGAAAAATAGAATATGTACATGAAAATAAATATATATGCAGTATGAATTTTCATCGTTTTTGTTTAGTCTCAACGAAAACGTTGAAAATTGAGATCAGCAAATTTGCGATAAGTTTCTTTCATGTGAATATTGTTTGATTAATCGGATAGCCCTACTTGTGAATTTTTCTTTAAAAATTATGTGTCGGTGAAAATACAGACCCATTCTTGACTGAAAAGCGTACTTCCTTATGTTTGGGTAAAGATCACAGAAAACCGACGTGGTACGTAACTCGCGTTAAATTTCGTACACCCTGACCACTCAGTTAAAAAATGTTAAACTTTTTAGCGCGTTTAATTTGGTTTTTAGCTTTTTAACTTAACAGTTTAACGAAGTTTAACATTTTAACCCTAAGTTTAACGGTTTTAGTCCTCATTTTAATCCTAAGTTTAACAGTTAACGTGTAACCCTCGTACACCTACCAACGGACTTATGAACCCCTTGAGAAAACCTTCAACTATCCGACTGTACTGGTTCATCGCTTGAAATGTTGCTTTCTGTGCTTGCCGCTTGCCTTCGTTTTTTGGCTTCTCTATCTCGTCTTCCTAAAGTGGTTCCTACGAGGGTAGTCACGTCGCTCAACTTCCGCTTGCCGTTAGTTGTGTTGCAACTTACCGTTGCGCTAGGGTTGCTGCTTGCAAATACAAAGCAAGACATGTATGGCTATAACAAAGTATTAAAATACCGAACAAAGTATTGAACAGGAAAGTTGCAAATAAGAAAAAGCTTCGAATACGAAAATCGTAAATACGTTGCAAGTATACTTCTTCGAAATAAAAACCTCTCAGCCTGTATGGACCTTTTTCGAAGCAAAATGGATCAAGACGAAGACATCCGGAAAGCTTACTTTCTTCAACTCATTCAGCGTATTCGTCGGTCTTGTTCTTACGACCAAGTAAAACGTATATTCCTGGATGAATTGAGTACTGTGTCGTCTTTCGAGCTGCCCAAGACGAAGAAAAATGCCCAAGAAATTCAATCTAATTTTCGAATTGGAACTAGTTTTTTTCGGTTTCTTCCCCATGGCTTTGAAGGATTTATTCCTTATGAAACCCGCAGCGATGGGAATTGTTTTTACAATTCGATCGCAATTCTTATCTTTGGTGATGAATCTTTTAGCACTGAACTCAGATGCAGAGTCATCAAAGAATTTATCTTCAATGAAGATAAATACATAAAAGCAGGTAGGGCAAGTAGGCTATAAGTTTTGCGGTTCTACGTATTTCCTGTTGAACTTGCTTTCTAAAAAACGTAATTACTATTCTCTTCCAAGAATTTTATTTTTCCTTTTAACTACTTCTATGTTTTTACCTAACGCCTTTTCTTTTAATTTTAAGGGTGGTTAAATCAATACGCCATAGACCAAATGCAATTGTTTTGCTCGGACTCAGCAACTTTAGAAATTGCAAACATTAAAAATCCTACTGAAATATCTCGTGCCATTCTACGTGCGTATTGCATGAACCAGAGGCGGGACTGGGCATCATTGTATTCTTTCGCTGCAATGACAAATGTACTTCGCATTCCCATTGAATCCGTTTATCCTGACGTAAGGATTTTTGGACCGTCTCACCCACGATTGTCACATCATGTACATTTTTCACCCTCGGAAGCTGACATCCAAATCAGTTCACAAGACGCTCTACAAATTCTTTGGGTGGGTACAGGAATACTGTCCAGTGAAGAATCGCAGAAAAATGTGTACGAGAAATTCAAACCGGATCATTTTGTCCCCTTGGTTCCTGCGGTCCCCTATGAAGAATACCGTACACCATCAATAGCACATATTAAAGAGAAGAAGAATATTGTGTTATCTGTTCCCTACAAGGATTGCCTTAATAATGATTCCATTGACTTAAGTGACGATAGCGCACCTGAACAGGTCAAACGAGAATGTTTTAACCCTACTGTTAATACCAACACAAACGATAAAGCAGAGCAAACTTCAGCAGAATTTTACGAACAATCAGTTGATGAATCCGATTTTGAGACCAGGACCACTGTGAAGAACTGCACAACAAAACCCCCTAAAGTTTTTAAATGCACCATGTGTGAAAAAAATTTTTCGTTGAAAAATAATTTTTACCGTCACGCAAAAGTGTGTGGGAAACCTTCCAATCAATATGTGTGTAACACTTGTTCTCAGAAGTTCAGCCGGAAAGACAGTTTACGACGGCATTCAAAGACTTGCGATAAACAAAATCCTGGTCGAATTTCTTGCCTTAGTTGTGGATTCGCGTGTTTAGATCGTGAACATCTATGTCAACATTACGCTGAAGAGCACTCGTCTTCTTCAGCAACTGATAAACTCGATTTTTCGATTAAAAAGTTAACATTCGAAAATGAACATCGCTTCCTCAGATGGAAAGAAGAACTCGGCAAAAGTCAAAATTGTTTTTACGCTGCGCATAGTGGAAGCACAAAACTGAAAACTGCCCTTCATGAATATTATGAATGCAATCGTTCTGGCGAATTCAAGTCCAAGTCGAAAAATTTGCGTATGCTAAAGCAATCTGGCTCTTGTAAGATCGAGGGCAAATGCACGGCCTTCATAAGGGCCAGGACCGATAGAAAGACCAAGGAAATTAGTGTTCAGTATTGCAGCGGCCACGTTCAACATGACTTCAATCCAGCATATTTAAGACTTTCCGAGCAGTTTAAGAAAGAATGTGAAAAAAAGCTGGTGCAAGGGATCACAAAAACAAAAATAATACGTGACAAGGACAAAGAATCTAGAGAAATTCTTTGCAATAATGGAGTCCTTACAAGAGATCATTTGCTTGATGCGAAAGATCTCCATAATATTTGTGGCAGGAGAAATGTGGACTCCTGGCGTAGAAGTGGAAACGAGTTCGAAAGTCTCGGGATACTTGTTGAACAACTACGAGGAAAAGACCCGGGAATTATTTTACTATATAAACCAGTGGGTGTGTTGCACAATGATTTCCCCGAGTTCAAGAAGGAAGATTTTGTATTAGGCCTGCAAACACCTACGCAGAAACTTTTCCTGCAGAAATATGGAAAGCGATGCATTTGCATTGATAGCACGCATGGTTTGACTGGCCACTGCTACTACCTGACTGTGTTAATGGTACTGGACGACTATCATTCGGGTTTGCCAGTTGCCTTCCTCCTATCTAATCATGAAACAAAGGATTTTATTGTTCCCTTTTTTACGGGAATTAAAGAACAATGCGGAGATATAATCACAGATATCTTTATGAGTGACATGGCGGAGCAGTTTTGGAACGCATGGAAAATAGTATTTTCTAGCCAAAATACTAGAAATCTTTACTGCATTTGGCACGTGTTTCGAGCATGGAGACGGAAGTTAAATGAATTGTATCGCAATGATGGCGATAAACAGTCTTCGATTGGCTCAGCTCTTCGTGTACTTGCTAAAGTTACAGACGAAGGGCATTTCGGAAGGTAAGAGTGTGATTGATTTTTCGCATAATGTATATAGCTACATTAATAAGTTTTCCTCCTAATTTTAGATACTTACAAAGATTTCAATCTATGCTTTCGGAAGACAATGATCTGGACTTTTTAAAATACTTCTCAAAAAATTATATCCCAATAAGAAAGCAATGGGCCGGCTGCTACAGAAAGGGATCACTCGTCAATACGAACATGGTTTGTGAGGCGTTCAACAAAATATTTAAATATGCGCTGTTCAAGGGAAGGTACATCCAGAGGATTGATAAATTGTTTCAAGAGCTCTTGCAGTTCGCAGACTTCACAGCGGTAAGCCAGGTAAAGAAACGTTACAAGGGCTACGTAAGCAGTCGAATCTCAATCATTAATCAGCGACATAAAGAATCAAACGCAATTGAAGAAGTTGTCAGCATTTCAAACAATGAGTGGAAAGCAAGAAGCAAAGGAAAAACGGGGTTCCAAGTTGTAACTGATCTGTGCCTTGATTACTGCCCTTGTAAAGTGCGCTGCGTTGCTTGTGCCATTTGTTTCGATATGTACGTCTGTACTTGCAAAGATTTCTATTTTAAAAATACTCTCTGCAAGCACATTCATGCTGTACATAAAGTAAGGACAGACCAATTTAAGCCCAAAAAAACTCATTTGGACGAAAATGACCAAAGTTTTCTGCGCGAGTTAAGCAAAAGTTTTACAATCAACCCGAAAAACTTGACGCCTTGTGATGACGCCTCGAAAAACCCTGACTTTCTTGCAGCCCAAAAAACTGTAAATAGGTTGGGATTCTTATTGGAGAAGGCCACAACACTGAAAGACATACGGGCGTTAGATATGTCTGTGGTACTATCAAATGCTAATGCTGCAGTCGAAAATCTCGAAGAAATATTTGCAGAAATGACGCCAAAGAAGAAAACTTTTTCGCCGAAACAAAAAATTGAAAAGCAACGGCCACAAAGGAAAAGGCTAGGAAAGCTACCGCCTAAAGGAAATGATGAAGCTCACAAAGCAAAAAGACGATTATTATCTGTTTGTGTCCAAACATGTGCCCTCTGTCTTAAGGAAGACGACAAACCAGACACTACAGATATATACCAAGACATTGTAAATTGGTTGCAATGCCAGCGGTGCCGGTCGTGGTAGCATCAGAATTGCCTTGGTAATTACCTGATTGACGAAAAAGAATCATTCACATGTGAAATATGTAGTGACGATGTAAGCGATTTAAGCGATTAATGCTTTGTTTCTTCCCGAAGCAAATTATATTATCTTTTCAGATTGATACCTAACCAAGAAATGTGCTGTACTTACACAAGAAATTTTGAATATTTGGTCATGAAACCGTTTTCTAGCCATGGGCAAATTGTACTAATATCTGCCATGAGTACTTCTTAAATCGTACTGTCTCGTGAAATTACAAGTGGATATCCTTAAACAAGTTTAATAAAAAGAAAAACCTTAACGCTGCTTCATCTTTTAATTTTTGTTAGAAATGCCCCTTATAATGCAATAATTAAAGTATTCACGAACTGCGCGTTAAAATATATTGCCATCTAATTCCCGCAGCTTTGTGGATACCTTATCCACAACTGCGGTCTTTAGACGTTAGTGGCGCTAAAAGCCGCAGCGCTGTGGATAGTATCCACAAAACGCGGGATTGAGTCTCCTTCGGCTTCTATCTCCCGCAGTGTTGTGGATACCCTAGTATCCACAGCACTGCGGGATTGAGCCATTCGTACTCCTTACCATGCCAGGAAAGCTTACGCCGCAACCTAATTCCTGATCTGATGGGAACCACCAAAAGGGCAGTGAAAGGCAAACTCGATGCCTCGAAAACCTGCACTATCATGCTAGACATTTGGTCTTCGAAGCGAATGGACGGCTATGTCGGAATTTCGTGCTCCGCAGTGTCGTCAGCTTTTGAGCCATTCACATGTTTGCTTTCTATAAAGAAGATGATTGGTCGCCATACGGCCGGAGCCATTTTTGCTGAATATGAAAGCGTTGTCAATGAGTGGCAGATACAAAGCAAGATAAAGCCTATTGTTCATTATTCCTTGGTTTTTTACGGTGTTCTTTTCCTGACAAGGTCATCCGAATCCTTACGGATAGTGCAAGTAACATGAAGAGTGCTTTTGACATCCCTCTTCCCGGCTGGCCTGCAACTTCACCCGACACTTTCTGGTTGACCCAAAGCGCTGAACCTGAAAGTGTCCAGTTATCCGATTTTTAAATCCAGTATGAAATCGAAATTTCATCGCATAACATGGATACTGAGATCGAAGTAGACACCGCTGACCAAACTGCTATGGACATTGAAGAAGAGGCTGATAATAAAGAAGTTGAATTGGAACTGAACAACTTATTCGTTGAGAATGTCGTAATTAGCCATCAATCATCCTATTCCTTGTCTGCCTCATTTCGCTCAAGTTGGGTGTGTTATGTGCACGTAGGTACGTCACATATTTTTGTGTGGGGACGGCGATGGTAGTGTATCGAGTTGGGGGGGTTGATCCTTTTCTTTGTTCGGTTTTCTGGTGGTGGTTTGTTGGGAAAGGGTGAGTCAGAAAGAGAGAGTAAGAGAAGGTAGAAGTCATATAGTCAGTTAAGTTGGAGCGGAGTAGAGTTGTCAGCGTGTTGAAGAAGTAAAGGGGGGAATAGTTAGCGCCGAGTAGATTAGTGATTGTGCAACTGTTGGTAGAACTGAAATACAGCTGATCTGTTATTTTGTGTTAAAACGTTTTTCGTGTGCTTGCATAACATTCAGCGGTGGGATACCTGGCCTCGTGCACACCCTGACACGTAGGCAAGCCTCACAGGCACACGAACGTCAGCCGTAGCGCAAGCAGACCGGATTAGTCTGGTTTATCGTTCTGGGAGCAGTGCTGGAGCGTAGAAGAGCCGAAGCTGGTCGAAAGTTGCTGGAGATTTCACGTGTGGTTCGACTGTGAGTTTCACGTGTGGTTCGACTTCCTAAGCTTTGCGTTAGGACACGATGGCGACGGCCGGATTGAAGTCTCTCATCAACCCACCGGTGTACGATGGTACCGGTGACTTTGGACAATCCTAGCCCGTTTTGGGAGAGTATCCGTAGCAAATGGCTGGACGGACGCCCAATGTAGGCGCATATTACCTGCCCTACTAGAGGGATCAGCAGCAGCTGCCTTGGAGAGCCTGGAGCCAATTCCGGAGTCGTTGGCAGATTTGGAAGCAGCCCTGTTGGGAGTGTTTTCACCCAGGGAGGCGCAGCGTCTTTATTTGACCGAATTCTACAATCGCAAGCTTTCGAGGGAAGAGACAGCGCAAGTCTATGCAGCTGACCTGAAGAGACTTTTTAAAGCGGCCAATCCAGAAATCAAGGATAAGGTCACCCTCGAGAAGTTCGTTATGGAACAGTTTGTAAAGGGCCTGCCGATCGACTGGCGAGCTCGTTTTTACGATGCTCAGATTTGCACGCTGACCGGCCTTATAGAGAAGCTCAACACGTGGCGGATTTCGCGAGAGGTGGTGCGTCAGACGGAGAAGGGGACCATCAACCGGAAGACAGCGAGTGGGAGCGGCCCTAAGGATGGAAGAGGGGATCGTAGCAACGGCAACCAGAAGGCAGTTGGTGGCAAGTTGGGCTCTTGTTATGCGTGCGGGCAGCCGGGACATGTACGCCGTGACTGTAGCGTCCGATGCGGGTCGTGCGGGTTGAAGGGGCATGCCACTGCCGCGTGCCGTACCAAATGCAGGGGTTGTAACAAGGTGGGGCACATTCAGGCGAACTGCAAGAGCCGGGATGCCAAGCCCCAGGGGTCTTCTAGACCGTCTGAAGATGCGGTAACTAGCCGGCGTTTGCCCGCCGATTCCTGTTTGATCGTGAGAGCCCGGGTGGAAGGGGTAAGCTGCAACGCAGTTATAGATAGCGGTAGTGAGCGATCAATCCTGAGTCTCCGTTTGGCCGACGAGTTATCTGGACTAAGGATTCGGGACACAAGGCCGCGGGTCATGACTGCCAACCGGGAGGTGGAGCTGGAGACCGAGGGAGTGGCGCGGGTGGCGCTGAGCGTTGGGGAATGCGGAGCGGTCGACATAGACCTAATTCTGGCAAGCTGCACGGATGACGTAATAATTGGTATGGACTACCTCCGTCGTGCATCCGCGAAGATCGACTTCGCACGGAGCAAAGTAGAGCTTTTCGGAATCCAATTACAGCCTAGCAGCTTTCGCGGAGCGGTAAGGGTGCGTGAGTTGACGATGATCGAGCCGGGGTCAGAAGCATTGGTCACGACGACTGTGAGGAGGCCCTTCAGCACCCGCCGGCTGGCCGCATCAGAAGTTTTGGTTGTGGAGCCTAGCCGGAGGGCGTGTGAGAAAGGCCTGGTAGTGGGACGGTCCTGCATTGCGGAAGAGGCGGACGTAGTTCCGGTAAGATTGCTTAACTTGACGTCAGAGCGCATTGAAGTCGGGCCAGGTGAAGAATTGGGTGAAGTAGGCATAGGCGATTTAGTCGAAGAGATGTTGCCTCCCGAAGGACGCGACAAGACGGATCGGGATGGAAGGGCGTGGCGGTTGGACCATCTGAAGGGAGCCCAGCAGCAACAAGTCCGTGGGCTGCTGACACAGTTTGAAGACGTATTTTCATTCGACGGCGAGATCGGAAGAGTAAAGGATGTCGCGCACAAGATCGAGACGCACGGTCCGCCCATCAAGCAACGAGCCTACCGCATCCCAATGCACCTACGCGGTATAGTTAGGGAGCAGCTAGAGGGTATGTTGGACAGCAACGTGATTGAGCCGAGTACGTCTCCGTGGGCGAGCCCGATTGTACTCGTGCGAAAGAAGGACGGATCGTACCGGTTTTGTGTGGATTTCCGGCGGGTGAACGCGGTGACCAAGAAGGATAGCTACCCCTTGCCGCGCATGGACGACCTCTTGGCAGCCGTAGGGAAAGCTCGATGGTTCACCAGCCTGGATCAGCGCTCAGGGTACTGGCAAGTCCCTATGGAGGCAGAGTCTCGGGAAGTAACGGCGTTCACGACGGGTGAAGACCTATTTCAGTTCACGGTCTTACCTTTCGGTCTGAGTAACGCAACAGGGACGTTCCAACGACTCATGGACTGCCTTATGAAAGACTTGAGATGGGAGTCGGTCCTGATATACCTAGATGATGCATTGATTTTTAGCGCTAGCTTCGAACGACACTTGGAAGAAGTAAGAGAAGTGTTGATACGCATCCGGAAGGGAGGGTTAAAGCTTAACCCTAGCAAGTGTCATTTTTTCACGCGAGAAGTAGCATTCCTAGGCCATATCGTCAGTGAGGGGGTTTGAAGCCTGCCCTCGACAAGGCGGCGGCCATAGCCAATTGGCCTATTCCAGCCTGCGTGAGCGACGTAAGGAGATTCTTGGGCCTGAGCGGGTACTACAGACACTTTATACCCAATTTTGCTTTGATGGCAGCGCCCCTTGTTAACCTCACCCGCAAGGAGACAACATGGTGTTGGTCCCCTAGCGAAGCTGAAGCGTTCGCTGAGCTGCACAGCGCCCTGACGAAGGAACCGGTTTTGAGAAGTGCAGATCCGGAGCGGACATTCTGGTTGACGACCGACGCCAGCAAAGAGGGATGGGGCGTAGTTCTGTCCCAGAAGGATGAAGCTAACCAGGAGTACGCAGTGTCCTTCGCGTCCGGGTTATGGAAATCGGCCGAACGAAATTACAGTGTGACCGAGCAGGAGATGTTGGCCGTGATCCAACGCATCGCGAAGTACAGGCATTACCTGTTGGGTCGAGAGTTCATGGTGATAACCGATCATCAGGCCCTACGGTATTGGAAGACTATGAGTTTAGATTCACCTCGAATTGTTCGTTGGGTTGGGTGGCTAGCCCAGTACGATTTCAAGGTACAGCATCGGCCGGGTGAGAAAATTCCTCACGCGGACGCTTTGTCCCGTGTTCGCCGTCAAATCGCAACCGGCACAAGTGTGAAGGATGCCATGGACAAATCCGCGGAGTTTACCTGGTTGAGGCAGTATATAGTGGCCAGCAGCGAAGCACGCGCGGGATTGGAGATGGACCGGCCCCCGTCGCGGGAGTTGGGGTTTTACTTGGGCGAATTGGGGAAGTATGCAGTGCTAGATGGACTTATCGTACGAAGTTCTGGTAACCAGTCGGAGCTATCCCAGCCCCAAATTTTAATTCCCCCAAGAGCTCGTGTAGGAATCATGCGATTGGCTCATGATGCGCCAACAGCCGCCCACTCAGGAGTCAGGAAGACGGTGTCGCGGATAACCCCGCACTATTTTTGGCGTGACCTCAAGAAGGATGTGCGAGCCTATGTTCGTTCCTGCGAGCAGTGTTTGCGCGTCAAGCCGAACCTCCGGCCCGCCAAAGAGTGTCGGGGAACGGTACCCATTTTGGGGGAAGTGTTCACACAGATTTCGATGGACATATTGTCTGTCCCGCGTAGTGAGCGAAACAAGCGCTAAGTCTTAGTGGTCTCGGATTTATTCAGTAAGTGGGTCGAGACGTATGCTTTGGAGGACCAGACGGCAGAGACGGTGGCCGCGTGCCTGTTGGACTACATATGCCGTTATGGAGTGCCTGAGAGCATCCTGACCGACCAGGGAACTAACTTCGAGTCCAAGTTAATCCGGATCATTTGCCAACGGCTGCGAATAAAGAAGATTCGGACGACGCCGTACCATCCGGCATGCAATGGACAGACAGAGCGGTTCAACCGAACGCTTTGTGAAATGCTAGCACAGTATGTTGACGAGCGACAAAGGGATTGGGACCTGTGGCTTCCAGTAGTTACGATGGCCTATCGCTCTGCCGAGCATAGCGTAACCAAATTCAGTCCATTCGAATTGATATTCGGGAGCATCTGCCGTACCCCGGTGGTGACAGAAGTGGAGGCCGCCGTGGACCCGTACCCGTAGGGGTACCTGCGAGCCGTGCGGGAGGTATTGGAGTGGTCCCGGTCCAGAGCTAAGGGGTCAGTGGAGAAGTATGGCGCAGCAGTACGAGAAGACGGAGTTGCCCGCTACCAGGTAGGAGATCTGGTCTTCAAAAGGCGGCATCAGTTCCCTCGCGGGTTGTCACCAAAGTTGGCCGCGCGTTTCGAGGGGCCATTTAAGGTAGTGGAAGCCAGCCCGCCAAACTACCTGATCCAGAGAGGGCGTAAGAGGAAGCGCGAACATGGATCAAATTTGCGGCCAGCCAGATCGGCCGGACTGCGGGAGCGGCTGAGCCCGGAGTGTCCTGACGAAGAGTCGTCCGGAGGAGAGGGGGCTGAGTCCCTTGGCTCGCCGGAGGTCCGAGATACGCCCGTCCCGCGTGAAGAAGAAGATGCTGAGTCCCTTGTCTCGACGGAGGCCCGAGATGCATCCGTCTCGTCCGAAGAAGTGACGACTCGGCATGGACGTCGCGTCAAACGACCAGCTTGGTTTCAGGATTTTCGTCGCTGATTCCTTAACCCTTGTGATTGTCCCCAGGTAACTTAATTATAAGCAGTGGGGGATGTTATGTGCACGTAGGTACATCACATATTTTTGTGTGGGGACGGCGATGGTAGTGTATGGAGTTGGGCGGGTTGATCCTTTTCTTTGTTCGGTTTTCTGGTGGTGGTTTGTTGGGAAAGGGTGAGTCAGAAAGAGAGAGTAAGAGAAGGTAGAAGTCATATAGTCAGTTAAGTTGGAGCGGAGTAGAGTTGTCAGCGTGTTGAAGAAGTAAAGGGGGGAATAGTTAGCGCCGAGTAGATTAGTGATTGTGCAACTGTTGGTAGAACTGAAATACAGCTGATCTGTTATTTTGTGTTAAAACGTTTTTCGCGTGCTTGCATAACAGGTGGCTCACACGTTGCAGTTAGTAGTAAATGACGGTTTGAAATCATTGGATGTAAGTATGTTATCTAATTAATTTCATTTTATTAACTTATTTTACGATTAGGGAAACCTGAAAAATGCCGTACGTTTACTATCGCGAATTGTTGCTTACGTGCGAAAAAGCAACCTCGACACCGAAGTTTTGCGAAATACTGTTGGATTCCAGCTACCGATCCAAAACTCGATCTGCTGGAGCTCTCAATTCAAGATGATCAGCAAATTCCTGGAGACACTGGATTTCGACAGCGACCTGCAGAACAAGCTGAATGCGTGCAAGAAACTCGGACAACTTTCAGCATTACATTGCAAGATGCTTAAAGAACTTGTAGTTCTTCTTGGACCTTTTAAACTTGCCACCGATGCTTTTCAAAAGGATTCGGAAACCCTTGGGCTAGTCATACCAGCGTATTTGGATATGGTTAACAGAACATCCTCGGATACACCTGTGAACCCCGATAGCACGTTGGTACTTTATTGCCGTCAAACGGCTAAAGTATTTCATGAATCCTTAAAGCGACGTTTGGGATATGTCCTTAATGATACCTTTTACGTAATTGATAAGATCATTTAATTAAAATAGTCTATCGAGATTGTTTTTGACAGATGTGTATTATTTTTCAGGAACCATGCTTGATCCTCGATTCAAGAAAAAATGGATTCCTTTGTCTGGGCGGACACAAGCTGAAGTTATCAATTTAGTGAAGCAGGAATTGGAATTTCGATATCCTTTCGCTGGTAAGAGAATTTAACCTGCGTAATAGTATTTTTTTATATAGTTACGGGATTGTTTTCTTCATAGGCAACGAAGGAACAAGTGGGACAGAAGTTGCTGCCACCAACAACCCGAAACCAAAGACCAGTGAAATACGTCCGCTTTTTAGTACTGTGGTTGAAAGCCCCTCACCTTCTAAAGGCTCCGAAAAGCTAGACAACGAATTGGACACCTACCTGAACGAGCCAGTAGCTATCAGTCAAGAGGTCAGCCAAAATTCTTCTGTGGACCTTTCATTTAGCGCGCTTCGCTACTGGTAATCAAATGGACACAGATTTCCTGTTTTATCAGAAATCGCGAAGGATATTTTTGCTGTCCCAGCATCAACAGCAAACATAGAACGCATATTTAGTACTGCTTCAGACATTCTGTCAGCTAAGAGAATGAGCCTTAAACCAGAACTTTTCTCTTCTTTCCTCTTTATTAAGCGTAATTCTCATTTAGTTTAATTTTTATGCGTTTCCGACAAGATAGGAAATCTGTGTTCTTGCCAGTTTTGGACATAGCGAAATGTTTCCAACAGTTCCTTAATTCTGTGTTAACGAATCACCTGATG